>CM062807.1:647156255-648356255 GCA_031772625.1 Pinus tabuliformis | reverse complement strand
TCGTTTTCGGAATGTCTTCAATCTTCATTCTGATTTGATGATATCCCGAACGAAGATCCAACTTGGTGAAGTAAATTGATCCATGCAATTCATCCAGTAATTCATCAATGACAGGAATGGGGAACTTATCTTTAATAGTGAGCTTGTTGAGCTCCCTATAATCCGGACACATGCGCCATGATCCATCCTTCTTGTGCACCAATACTACTGGAGCAGAGAAAGAACTTTGACTTGGTTGAATTATACC
Source organism: Pinus tabuliformis (assembly GCA_031772625.1). NCBI lineage: Eukaryota > Viridiplantae > Streptophyta > Pinopsida > Pinales > Pinaceae > Pinus > Pinus tabuliformis. Next base: position 648,356,008 of record CM062807.1, on the reverse strand, counting down.
AGCCTCTAGCATTTCTGCAACCATACGTTCAATTTCACTTTTTTGGACATAGGGATATCTGTACGGCCTGATGTTTGGAGGAACACTTCCTGGAATCAGATGAATAGCATGATCATGATCACGCATAGGTGGGAGACCTTTGGGAGTCTCAAATACCTTGGAATGATTGTCCAGGACTTTTTGGAGATCTGGAGAAATAGATGATTCCGATGTGGAAACATCTAGCGAACATAATTGTGCAATTACACCTCTTTGCTCCTTTTTTAGAAGCTTTGTCATACCATTAGAGCTGATTATCTTTCCTGGTTTCCCTGCAATACCCCTTAATTCAACTTCCTTTCCTTCCGTAGAAAATTTGATGAAAAGTTCTTGAAAATTAAAAGCTATTGTACCCAAGGATTGTAGCCATTGGACTCCTAGTACAACATCAGCACCTCCCATTGGAATGGAAAGCATTGGGCTAGTCAATACATATTCTCCCATGGATAGCTTGATATTATGGCACTTTCCAGAGCAATTTATTGTTCCTCCATTTGCAATCATCACTTGACACTCTGGTGCTGGATATAGGAAGCAATTCAATTCTTTTGCTACCTTACAATGAATAAAATTGTGGGTGCTTCCTGAATCAATCAACACTATTACCTTTTTCTTCTTGATTTGTCCTTCTATCTTGATGGTTTGAGGAGTGGTAATTCCCGCCAATGCATTACAAGATATGGTCGGATTTATTTGTTCTTCATCTAGGCTTTGTTCCTGGAGTATATCTTCTTCTTTTGACCTTTCTTGCTCCTTTTCTTCTTCCTCTTCACAATCTATGTAGAATAATTTCTTCTCAGCACACTTATGACCTTTAGTGTATTTGCTATCACAACTGTAACAAAGCCCTTTTGCTCTTTTTTCTTCCAATTGTTGTGGTGTCAACCTTATAGGTTGTGGAAGACTAGGGGCAACAACACTTCCGTCTTTATAGTTGTGAGTGGTATGCTTCCTGGTTGCCATAATTTTGCTTTCCATTTTTCTTGCTAACCTGAATGCCTTCTCTAATGAATCAGGTTCCCAAAGGCAAACATCATGTTGGATATTATCCTTTAAAGACCCTATGAACACATCAATCCTATGCTCCTCTGGAATATCTTTTACCCTTATGTTCAATTTTTGGAACTCCTCAATGTGCTCCATTACTGAACCCTTTTGTTTGAGACTTATCAATTGGCTAAAAAAAGTGTTGCTTTTTGTATCTTCATAATGTGCTATCAATTCTTCCGTAAAAATTGCAAAAACCAAGTTAATGTGTTGGATGGACACTGTTTATAAAAGCCTGGTTCAGTTTTGTTAGTATGTCATGCGAGTTAGTGCGTGGGATAAACACAGTTCTGAAATCTTGGATTGAATTTGCAAGTAGAGATATATTTCGTAATCATTGTGAAGTTTTTTTTTTTTTTCTTTGCACAGACCTCTACGAATTACCATTACATCCCCATTTTTCCTCAAGATAAATCTAAGTTCTATGGGAATGTCATAGCATTGAAAAATAACATAAGTCCTATAAAATATGTGAGAACAATTTTGGATGAATAAGTTAATATGACTGAGATAGAAAATGCAGTGAACCCCTTATGTAATATGACCCAAGAATGTTGTTATTGATGTGAATGATAATCAATTATATTACTAACTAACGAGTTCTTTCTCTAGTCACAATTCGTGGTGACTAGTGGATAAAGTGATGAATACTTGTGGGTACTGGTTGCAACAAGAAATATGATGCATGCTTTCATACCATATTTCTTGAAACTTATTCGAATATTAACTAGATAGCTATATAGAGGATGATGTTTCTTTACCCTACCTCTGACTACTATTGTTGAGTTTGAAGACTTGGTGATTCCAATTGAAGAAGTCATGTTGTTAATTGGTAGTAAGGGTTTCACCTAAAAGGGTCAGGAGAAAATTCTGGTTCAAGACAAATTCATAGTATAAGTGAACTAAAGGTTTGCTTAAAAACTTTCCCTTGATTGGACGACTTTCAAAAGCAATGGGTCTTTCATCTTGCATTAGAACAGCACCAATTCCATTTCCTGAAGCATCAAATTCCACAATAAAGGTTTTTGTGAAGTCCGGTGTAGCTAAGACCGATGCTTGGCACATTGCCTCTTTAAGATGTTCAAAGGCCTTTGTTGCTTCCGGAGTCCATGAAAATGCATCTTTCTTCAATAATGTTGTTAGAGGTGCTGCTATTCTCCCATAATTCTTAACAAACTTGCGATAATACCCTGTCAACCCGAGAAATCCTCGCAAATGCTTTATGGATGTGGGGATTTTCCATTCCTTAATGGCTTTAATTTTGCTAGGGTCTACCTTAACTCCATGAGATATAATATGACCCAGATATTCCACCTCCTGGACTCCAAAGAAACATTTGGATCTTTTTGCATATAATTGTTTCTCCTCCAATAGTTGTAGCACCCTGTCAACATGTTCAACATGATCCTTCCAAGACTTGCTGTAGATTAGTATATCATCAAAAAATACTAACGCAAATTTTCTAAGGAATGGTTTGAAAATTGAATTCATCAAACCTTGAAATGTTGAAGGTGCATTGGTAAGGCCAAAAGGCATGACCAAAAATTCATAATGACCCTCATGAGTTCTAAATGCTGTTTTCGGAATGTCTTCAGTCTTCATTCTGATTTGATGATATCCTGAACGAAGATCCAACTTGGTGAAGTAAATTGATCCATGCAATTCATCCAGTAATTCATCAATGACAGGAATGGGGAACTTATCTTTAATAGTGAGCTTGTTGAGCTCCTTATAATCCGGACACATGCGCCATGATCCATCCTTCTTGTGCACCAATACTACTGGAGCAGAGAAAGAACTTTGACTCGGTTGAATTATACCAACCTCTAGCATTTGTGCAACCATACGTTCAATTTCACTCTTTTGGACATAGGGATATCTGTACGGCTTGATGTTTGGAGGAACACTTCCTGGAATCAGATGAATAGCATGATCATGATCACGCATAGGTGGGAGACCTTTGGGAGTCTCAAATACCTTGGAATGATTGTCCAGGACTTTTTGGAGATCTGGAGAAATAGATGATTCCGATGTGGAAACATCTAGCGAACATAATTGTGCAATTACACCTCTTTGCTCCTTTTTTAGAAGCTTTGTCATACCATTAGAGCTGATTATCTTTCCTGGTTTCCCTACAATACCCCTTAATTCAACTTCCTTTCCTTCCATAGAAAATTTGATGAAAAGTTCTTGAAAATTAAAAGCTATTGTACCCAAGGATTGTAGCCATTGGACTCCTAGTACAACATCAGCACCTCCCATTGGAATGGAAAGCATTGGGCTAGTCAATACATATTCTCCCATGGATAGCTTGATATTATGGCACTTTCCAGAGCAATTTATTGTTCCTCCATTTGCAATCATCACTTGACACTTTGGTGCTGGATATAGGAAGCAATTCAATTCTTTTGCTACCTTACAATGAATAAAATTGTGGGTGCTTCCTGAATCAATCAACACTATTACCTTTTTCTTCTTGATTTGTCCTTCTATCTTGATGGTTTGAGGAGTGGTAATTCCCGCCAATGCATTACAAGATATGGTCGGATTTATTTTTTCTTCATCTAGGCTTTGTTCCTGGAGTATATCCTCTTCTTTTGACCTTTCTTGCTCCTTGTCTTCTTCCTCTTCACAATCTATGTAGAATAATTTCTTCTCAGTACACTTATGACCTTTAAATGTATTTGCTATCACAACTGTAACAAAGCCCTTTTGCTCTTTTTTCTTCCAATTGTTGTGGTGTCAACCTTATAGGTTGTGGAAGACTAGGGGCAACAACACTTCCGTCTTTATATTTGTGAGTGGTATGGTTCCTGGTTGCCATAATTTTGCTTTCCATTTTTCTTGCTAACCTGAATGCCTTCTCTAATGAATCAGGTTCCCAAAGGCGAACGTCATGTTGGATATTATCCTTTAAAGACCCTATGAACACATCAATCCTATGCTCCTCTGGAATATCTTTTACCCTTATGTTCAATTTTTGGAACTCCTCAATGTGCTCCATTATTGAACCCTTTTGTTTGAGACTTATCAATTGGCTTAAAAAAGTGTTGCTTTTTGTATCCTCATAATGTGCTATCAATTCTTCCGTAAAAATTGCCCAAGTGATAAATTTTTTACGAGAGCAAAGCCATTGATACCATACAAACTGATTTGGTTCCAAATATACAGTTGCCATATGTACCTTTTGTGTGTTTTGCACATTATTGAGATCGAAGAACTGCTCCATCTGTAATATCCATGTGGCGGGATCCTTGCCATCAAACTTCCTCATATCGATTTTTGGAATATGGTGGGTCTTCGATCCAACATTAGAGTCTATGGAATCATGATTAACATTACTTTTGTTCACATCATGAGTTTCCTTTACAACCTTTTCACCACTACTAAGTATTTCTTGTAAAAAATTTGTCAAATCTATCTTCAAATCTGCCATGTCTATTTTCAAATCTGTCTTCAAATCTACCATGTCTGTCTTCAAATCTGTCTTCGAATCCTCCATCTTAGCTTCCATGCCCTTTATCTTAGATTCCACGCCATTTATCTTAGATTCCACGCCACTTATCTTAGCTTCTGTTAGCTTTTGTGAGCGTGACATTTGTTGCACTTGTTCTTGTAATTTTGATATATCATGTAGCATTTCTTCCTCTTCTTCATGAGTCATGCTAGAGCTTTCAGGTTCCTTACTAGGTGTTTGCATTTTCTTTCCTCGGGGCATCATTTACCGATAATAATGCTTTACTATGCCCTTTGAATTCTGTTAAACCAAGCTTGCACAAAAATTAAAAAAAAACTACACACCTTTTTTCACTTTATAGAAGCCTGATATTGAATCTGATGCATCTCTGTAATTTTGGATCATCCAGTTCTGAAGTTGCAACCTGTAGTAGCCTTCTGCGTCCTCTTTCCAATGCCATAAGTCTGACCCAAATTGGATTCTCCAAGGAAGAGTTATGTGAAATCTCCCACAGTGACTTGCTTTTAGACTAGTTCAGTAGAGCAAACTTGTACGACGTGCCACGAGTCACTGTTTCAACCTTTGGATCTGAAACACGCATACAAGAAACTATAGTCCATCCTCTTTTTGTACCTTCTTACGAAATTTCAATCCAATCCCCAGAGAGAAAGTTATGATGATTTTCCCCAGGTCACCTGTTTTGAATGTAATTCAGGAGTCTGCAAAAAAACCAACTTCCTCAGATCATATCTCCACAAATATCGCGTGAAAAGTTCTGAAATTCAGACCCAAGGTTCAACGCGATTTATTCTCAAATGGGTTTTTTTGCGACTTTTGAAACGTCACAGAAAAAAAAATTATAGCGAAAATGCCACGATGACCTGTTTGGAGCAGCGAAACCCTAGAATCCAAAGCTCTGATACCAAATGTTAGGAAACCATCTCAAGAAAAGATAGAAAAGATAGATCAACGCCTTAGAATTCAGCCTCTTCAAGGGGGCAACCTCCTTTACATTAAATAAATGAACAATTCTTGGATGATACAATTGACAAAACCTCCTTTCTATATATAGGAGTCTAAGGAGTCACAATATAATCCAGCCGACCTAACAATAATAATATAAAGCCACAAAAATAACAATAGAGGGATTTTATGGGGCACAGAAATAACAACATGGGGGTAATAGGGGCACAACAATATAAATAAGGCGTATAACTACAATAGGAATGGGGTAATCACTAGTATTATAGGGACCCAACATTTTTGGAATTGAAACAACACAGTACACCCCTCAGGGTCTTTTGTAAATATTACAGAACTTTGATAATGGACTTTGGTCTCAGTACAGCATATGCCCATGGGCATCTACAACATGTAATTTCACTTATAATGAAATTATGATTTTCTTCTCGGAAAAAAAAAACCCTAAAAGCTCTAGCATGACTCATGAAGAAGAGGAAGAAATGCAACATGATATATCAAAATTAAGAGACCTAATGCAACAAATTTCACTCTCACAAAAGGTAATAGAAGCTAAGATGAATGGCATGGAAGCTAATATGAATGGACTACAAGTTAAGATGGATGGCTTGGAAGCTAAGATGGATGGCATGGAAGCTAAGATGAATGGCATGGACACTAAGATGGAATATTTTAAGAAAGGTTTGACAAAGTTGCTACAAGAAAGGATTCCTAATGGAAAAAAGGTAGTAGAGGAAACTCATAATGAGAACAAAAGAAATATTAATCATGATTCGAAGAATGACAACATTGAAGACTCGAAGAAATACATGGAAGGTTTGAAGGAAGGTTTGACAAAGTTGTTACAAGAAAGACTTCTTAATGGCAAAAAGGTAGTAGAGGAAACTCATGATGAGAACAAAAGAAATGTTAATCGTGATTTCATAGACTCTAACGTTGGAACAAAGACCCACCATGTTCCAAAGATCAATATGAGGAAGTTTGATGGCAAGGATCCCATAACATGGATAATACAGATGGAGCAATATTTCGATCTCCATAATGTGCAAAACACACAAAATGTACGCATTGCAACTTTATATTTGGAACCAAATCTGTTTGTATGGTATCAATGGCTTTGCTCTCATAAACAACTTGTCACTTGGGCAATTTTTACAAAAGAAATGATAGCACATTACGAGGATACAAAAATCAACTCTTTTTTTAGCCAATTGATAAACCTCAAACAAAAGGGTTCAATGATGGAGCACATTGAGGGCTTCCAAAAATTGAATATAAGGGTAAAGATATTTCAGAGGAGCATAGGATTGATGTGTTCATAGGGAATTTAAAGGATAACATCCAACATGAGGTTCGCCTTTGGGAACCTGATTCATTGGAGAAGGCATTTAGGTTGGCAAGAAAAATGGAAAGCAAAATTATGGCAACAAGGAAGCCTACCACTCACAACTATAAAGATGAAAGTGTTGTTGCCCCTAGCCTTCCACAACCTACAAGGTTGACACCACAAAAATTGGAAGAAAAAAGAGAAAAAGGGCTTTGTTACAGTTGTGATAGAAAATACTCTAAAGGCCATAAGTGTGCTGAGAAGAAATTAATTTACAAAGATTGTGAAGAGGAGGAAGAAAAGGAACAAGAAACGTCAAAAGAAGAAGATATACACAAGGAAAAACCCTAAAGAAAGAAGAAATGAATATGACAGTATCTTGTAATGCATTGGCCGGAATTACCACTCCTCAAACTATCAAGATAGAAGGACATATCAAGAAGAAAAAGGTACTGGTGTTGATTGATTCGGGAAGTACCCATAATTTTATTCATTGTGAGATAGCCAAGGAATTGAATGCTTCATATATCTAGCACCAGAGTGTAAAGTGATGGTTGCAAGTGGAGGAATCATAAATGTATCTGGAAAGTGCTATAATATCAAGCTATCCATGGGAGAATATGTATTGAATATCCCAATGCTTTCCATTCCAATGGGTGGTGTTGATGTTGTACCAGGAGTCCAATGGCTACCATCCTTGGGCACAATAGCTTTTAATTTTCAAGAACTTTTCATTAAATTTTCTTTGGAAAGAAGGGAAGTTGAATTAAGGGGTATCTCAGGGAAACCGGGAAAGATAATCAGCTCTAACAAAATGACAAAGTTTCTAAAGAAAGAATAAAGAGGCGTAATTGCACAATTATGTTCGCTAGAGGTTCCCACATTGAAATCATCTATTTCTCCAAATCTCCAAAAAGTATTGGACAATCATTCCAAGGTATTTGAGACTCCCAAAGGCCTCCCACCTATTCATTATCATGCTATTCATTTGATTCCAGGAAGTGTTCCTCCAAAAATCAGGCCTTACAGATATCCATATGCCCAAAGGAGTGAAATTGAACATATGGTTGCATAAATGCTAGAGGTTGGCATAATTATCCAACCAAATTCGATAAACAAAGCAAGGGATGAATGGAAGAATGACGAAGCAGGGTCGGAACTCATTCAAAAGTTGCAGAAGATCCCAGTTCAAATAATATTTCCAGAACTTAACAAGGAAGGAAAGATCATATTGGAACTTGAAGCAGTCACAAAACCAAGAAATCGACAGCGACGAAATAGATCAATTTCAGAGTATCTCATCAAGTGGAAGAATTTACCCGCTAAAGATTCCACATGGATGGATGATAATTTTATACAAAAGCATTGAGAACTACTCAAGTGTTGAGGACAACACTTTTTGAAGGAGAGGGGCATGTTAGGTCCCTATACTACTAGTGTAACCCCTATTGTTATTAATGCAACCCCCTTAATATATTGTTGTGCCCATGTAGTCTCCATATTGTTATTATTGTGCCTCATAGAAGCCCAATATTGTTATTGTTGTGCCCTTATATTATTATTGTTATGTCGACTCGATTATATTATGACCCCTTAGACTCCTATATATAGAAATGAGGTCTTGTCATTTGTATCATCCAAGAATTGTTCATTTTTGTAATGTAAAGGAGGTTGCCCCCTCGAAGAGGTTTATTTCTAAGGGGCATGTTAGGTCCCTATACTACTAGTGTAACCCCTATTGTTATTAGTGCAACCCCCTTAATATATTGTTGTGCCCATGTAGTCTCCATATTGTTATTATTGTGCCCCATAGAAGCCCAATATTGTTATTGTTGTGCCCTTATATTATTATTGTTATGTCGACTCGATTATATTATGACCCCTTAGACTCCTATATATAGAAATGAGGTCTTGTCATTTGTATCATCCAAGAATTGTTCATTTGTGTAATGTAAAGGAGGTTGCCCCCTCGAAGAGGCTTATTTCTAAGGCGTTGATTTATTTTTTCTATCTTTTTGTGAGTCGGTTTCATAACATTTCTCACCTAAAGGGTTTTCTAACTCCCCTGTAGTTAGAGAAGGAAGTTCAAAGTCACCAAAGAAGAAAGAAGGTTGACTGCTTAAGGGGGTGGGGCTTTTTGGTAATAATTTCCCTTGGTTATCCCTACTCCTACGAGGCATGAAAGAACTAGTCTTTTTTTTTTATTTTTCACTTTTTTCAAAGCACTAACACTGAAAATAAAAATAAAAAATAAAATAATAAAAAAAAAACAAAACAAAAAATAAACAAAACAAAACAAAACAAACAAACAAGCAAAACAAAACAAAAAACAAAAAAAACAAACAAACTCTTAAGTAGAAACAACACCTACTTAGACACTTCCTTGGAAACAACGCCAAAAAGTGATGAGCCTTGGTATTGCACCAAGGATGTTGTAACTCCCAAGGGCTTCTCAACTTAAATTATCAACCTGGGGTTACAAACTTAGAGGTGACAATGCAATATGCACAATAGGTTAGGTTCTACTCGTGTCACCCTCATTCATGAAATCAGATCAAGGTGTTCAGAGGCCACTCCTCCAACTAATTACGACAAAAAATTCTTATGAAAGCATAAATGAACATGATTCTAACTACAAAGGTGAAAATTCCATTCATTACATGTAAATGTTAATTGAAATTTCATGAAAGGAAAACGTTGATCTATTTTCAGAAATAAATCATGCTACTTTACTTTCACACTTAATCAATAACCTACTTGCATGCATCAATTATCTACTCACACTTGCTTGAAAATGAGGGATCCAATCTTTAACATACCTATGAAGAAAAATACTAATTCTAACTATGTTTTTCCTATTTGATGGTTTTAGTGAGGAAAGGATGAGGTTGGATTGGTCCTAGAGTCTTACCTAATCATCAAATCATAGTGTGGGGGCCATTATTCAACTTAATTATGCTAGAGTCAAAGTATGGGGCAAAACTGGTTGAAGAAAATAGTCCTACATGTTTGCTGCAGGAGGTGCTACAAGAGGATGGTCCGAGAGCTTTTTAAGGACAAAAATGGTGTCTTGAAGGCAGAGGAAGGTGGATTAAGGTAGAAGAAGATGAATGAAGGGTGTGGGAGACCCTTAGCCAAGCCTAATACCCCTCAAAGGTCTATCTTGCGCCAAATTTGATGCCCACGGTGATCCAAGTGGATATTGGTGGCCACCTGCCTATTCCACTTGGACCCCCAACACTGTCTCTTTCAGTCTTTCAGTTTCCTTAATTGTAGCACATTTTACTATTTTTAGCAATTTTTCTTGGTCCTGAAATTCCAGAGCCTTTTTGAGGCCCTAAACGGCGTTTTTAGGGAAAATGGAGAGACTAGAAATGTCCCAAACAACCCTGTTTATTTGTTTTTGGCCTTCTCTTCGAGATCTTCGAAACGAGGTATTATGATAGCCAAACAGAGATCGTATGCCAAAGTTACGACCCCGGGAAGTTGATGTACCAATTTACCCAAACGAGGCCCACAGTTTTGGCGCTTCATCTCCTAGGGTTAGGTTTTTGGATGTTTAGGGTTTTTCATTGTTTCTCAATAATAAATAGGCCTTTGAGCCTCATTGTAACACAATTCAGAGGCATGTAGCCGCCACATCTCTCCTTAGAGATAAGCTAACATCACCCGAGCTATCTTATTTCCATTCTATTTGTAAGCATAGTTCAATATTTTTCCATTAATGAAATGAAGTTTTTTTCTACCGCATCTCTGTGTTTATGATTATATCTGTAAGTTGTTGCATTCCTGTTTAAGTTCGGATCAGTGGTATCAGAGCGGTCTGCTCTTTCTTTATTTTTCTTTGCATGTCCCCAACGAGGTCAGGGTATAAGGAATTAGGGCTCGATCTAGTTGAACCATTGCAGGATCAACCTCGCAAAACTCGACGACCTCCCATGGTGGAAGAAAAGAAAGACAAGGGGGCAGGAGATCCTTTCAAAATGTTGCTCGAAGAAGCTCTCGAGTGACAAAGGGACATGATGATGGATAACTTTGCCCAGATCCTTCGATGGCTACCCACAGGCGATGCATCTTCATCCAACAACCACTCTAGAGGCGCCACTCCTTTTAAGGTACAAGTTAACTTCAATATTCCCATATTCGAAGGCCTGATAGATGCAGACGTCGTAGATAAATGGTTAAATCTATTGGAAGGATATTTTTTAGTTCATGACTTTTCCAATCGGGAAAAGATTACGTTTTCACTTCTCAAAGCTACCCCACACGTCAAGGACTGGTGGGAAACTTACTGTGAACAAAAGGATGAGAGTGAACCCTCACCATTTTCAGTTGCACCCACTTGGAATTCTTTCCGAGATGCCATCAAGGAACAATATTACCCTGTCGGGAGCTATGAAGATAAATACATAAAGTGGACCACGCTACGACAGGGAAGGGACCAAGATGTGCCGAAGTTCACAAATACTTTCCATACCCTTCGTACGAAGCTGGGTATCAAGGATACTAAGCAGCATTTGGTGCTCAAGTACCGCGGCTGTCTACACAAGTACATCCAGGACGAGATGGAGTTCCTGGACATTTCCTCACTCGGCACAGCGTATCGGTACGCTGTAAATATTGAGTAGAAGTTTAAATAGAAGAAGTGGGACTTTGGAGCTACGAATCCAAAGCAAGGAAAAGGTGCCCCCAAACCACAGAACAAGGGACCAAGCCAAGGCAGGGCTACCCAGGACAAGCCGAAGTCGCAAGCAAAGAACAACACCACAAAGACGAAGAAGGACACGAGAAAATGGTGTGAGTTCCATAAGAGCTCCACTCACAATACAAGTGAGTGTCAGGCCAAGCAGTCACTAGTGGCTGAATTGAAGGCTTCTGAATCATAAGCAGGTTCCGACTCTGAATCCGAACCCAATAAGGGGACTGACAAAGGGAAGCAGATCAATGATGTGGAGCCCAGTGCCACCACAAAGATCCAGAAAATTGAGCCTGAAGATCCAGAGGAGGGGGAACGCCTCTCCCACTCACAGAGGTGGGTGAAGGGTTCTCCGTTGCAGTTCATTGTTGACAACGAGAGCCAAAAGAACCTCATTTTAGCAGAAGTCATGAAGCAGTTGGGCCTAAAGACTACAACACATCCACAGCCATACACCATTGGGTGGCTTCACCAAGGACGAGATCTTCACGTTAGCCAGTAGTGTCGCCTTCCCTATAGCATCAAGCCCTTCACAGATGAGGTATTGTGTGGCATTGCTCCTCTTGAAGTTTCTGATGTATTGTTAGGACAACCATACTTGTGGAAGAAACATGTTGTATATGAGTCTAAACCTCGTTCTGTGATTATTAATTTGGATAATAAGTTGTACAAGATACTGGAGGCAGCCCCGCCTACCGCCATCTCTTTGGTCACTGTAAAGCAATGTAGTAAAATCATTTCCCAGACCAGGAAATTCGTTTTCCTTATGATTCGCCCCAAGGCAAGAAGAAGGTTGTGGCCATGGCCTCCATGCAAGGCTCCTCTGCACAACAGCAACAGATGGACAAGGTCGTGGAGGAGTACAGGGACATTTTCACCTCACACATAGGGGTACCTCCGCACTGTCAGGTCAAGCACTCCATCGATCTGACCCTGGGCGCACCGCTACCTAATGGACCGATCTATCGACGCTCTATTTTGGATAACACTGAGATCAAGAGGTAGATTTAGCAAATATTGCAGAAAGGGCACATCAGGCCAAGCACATCACCTTGTGGAAGCCCGATTGTATTGGTACAGAAGAAGGATGGGACCTTGAGACTCTATATTGACTATCGAGAGTTAAACAAGATCACTGTCCGAAATAGGTACTCAATCCCGTGGATTGATGACCTTCTGGACCAACTCAAGGGGGACAAATATTTCAGCAAGATTGACTTGAAGTCAGGTTATCACTCGGTGCTTATCAAACCCTCTGATGTGTGGAAGACTGCCTTCAAATCCAAGAAGGGCCTTTTCGAATGGTTGGTCATGTAGTTCGAATTGATGAACGCCCTTGTAACCTTCATGAGATTGATGGACGACATCTTGCGGCCCTTCACTAATGCATTCGTAGTGGTGTATCTAGATGAAATATTGATCTTCAGCCAGAGTTGGGAAGAACACCTCCACCATATTCGGTAGGTCCTTCAAACCCTTCAACAACACAAGTGGTGTGCTAACTTGGAGAAATGCACCTTTGGCCTGACCCAGGTTCATTGATGAGGAGGACGTACATGTGGACCCATCTAAGATACAAGTCATTCAAGATTGGTCAGCCCCAACCACTCTAACAGAGCTCCGCAGCTTTTTGGGTCTTGCTAATTTCTATCGTAGGTTCGTGTTGGGGTTCTCTCATATTGCTTGGCCTTTAAGTCAAGTCACCAAGGGCGGAGCGAAAGAAAAGTTCTTTTGGTCAGAAACCCAACAACAAGCGTTCTCCAAGTTGAAGAATCACCTTTGTTCCACACCAGTGCTCACGTTACCAGACTTGCAACAATCATTTGAGATTGAGATAGATGCCTTCGACTATGCTATTGGGGCAATTCTTACTCAACATGGGCATCAAGTGGCTTACCACAGTGAGACACTTTCAGACACAGTCCAAAAGTACCCCACTTATGACAAAGAAATTTATTCCATTGTGCAGGTCTGTTGTCAATGGAAGCATTACATTATGGGGAAGGAAACGGTCATCCACATAAACCACAGGCCTTACAGTTCATACAGACACAAGGGAAGTTGCAGAACGATTGCCATTAGAAATGGTCCACCTATCTGCAATAGTTCCATTTGAACATTAAGTATAAGAAGGGAAACACCAATAATGTCGTTGATTGCCTCAGCAGACCACCGGTCATGGTGCTGATCACTGTGCTCGACTCCTATGGGCACGAGACATTGGGGTGGCCGCATGTTTACAAGAGCGATCCAAAATTCGGCAGCATATACCAGACACTCCTTGAAGGGAAGAATTTCCAAATTTTCACCTTCAGGATGCATTGTTATGCCACTTGGGACACATATGTGTTCCTTTAAGTGAGCGTGCCAAGATGATTTGGGAGGCGCACTACAGTCGGGTTGTTGGACATTTTGGAGTAGAGAAAACAGTGGTAGTATTGCAGAAGTATTTTTATTGGCCGAAACTTCATCAGGATGTTGGGAAGTACATTAGATCCTACACCGCCTGCGCCATTGCCAAACCAACCATCAAGAAGCAAAGCTTGTATACTTTTCTACCTACTCCTAGCTGGCCTTGGGAATCTGTCTCCATGGATTATATGTCAGGCCTTCTTTCTACTAAGCATGGCAACGATTGCGTTTTCGTGGTCGTTAACAGATTCTCTAAGATGGCCATCATGGCAGCCTGCAAGAAGAGTATCTCAGCAGAGGCCACTACTAAGCTCTTCTTTGATCGAGTGTGGGTACACTTTGGGATCCCATAGTCCATTATCTCAGATCGGGACAACAGATTCCTGAGTGCATTTTGGTCAAGTCTCTGGTCGATGCTGGATACAAAACTCACTAAGTCCACGACTTTCCATCCCCAAATTGATGGCCAAATAGAGGTTGTCAACAGAATGATTGTACATATTCTACGCATGTACAACTCGAAGCATCCACGCACATGGGATGAAAGTCTCCCCTATGTCCAACATAGTTACAACAAAGCTCTCCACAGCTCAATAGTTCACAGCCCCTTTCAGGTAGGGCTAGGATTTCAGCCATTATGCCCCATTGATGTGGCCATACCATTTACAACCACTCAAGTAGATTCGGCTCATGTGCAGTCCGAAGCTGAAAGGGCTAACAACTTCATTAAGTGCATTCAACACATCCGCTAACAGGTCCATGATATATTGGACAGATCCAATGCTAAGTATAAGCAGCACCATGATCAACATCGAGTGTCACACAAGTTCTAGGTGGGTGACAAAGTTTGGCTTCATTTACAGAAAGAGCGCCTTGCTGGGTCTCACCGCAAGCTTCATCCGCTCTGATATGGGCCATACACCATCACCAAGGCCGTCGGTGACAATGCCTTCAAGCTCAGCATCTCACCATTCCTTGGTCTACACCGAGTGTTCAATGTAGATCACCTTCGGCCATACTTCCCACCATTGTTGGACACATTTGACATTGCAGAACAGCTCACACCAACAAAGCTAAACCTAGACTACATGGAACAAGCCACCATTGATCGAATCATGGACACAAAAATCAAGAGCACTCGCCAACAAAAGATCCAACTATATCCGGTTGTCAAAGTTGGCCAACTCCTTTAGCAAGGAAAGTGGCTCACCAGGGACCAAGTTTAGCAGAAGTTTCCCCATCTCATGGAGGCACTCAACGTAATGGGGACCATTGCTTCTTGGGGGGGGGGAATGATCCAGGTGGATATTGGTGGTCACTTGCCTATTCCACTTGGACCCCCAACACTGTCTCTTTCAATTTTTGGTTTCCTTAATTGTAGCACAATTTACTATTTTTGTCAGTTTTTCAGGTTCTGAACTTCAAGAGCCGTTTTGAGGCCCTAAACGACGTTTTTAGGGAAAACAGAGAGACTGGAAATGTCCCAAACGAGCTTGTTTATTTGTTTTTGGTCTTCTCTTCGACATCTTCGAAACGATGTATTATGATAGCCAAGCGGAGATTGTATGCCAAAGTTACGACCCCGGGAAGTTGATGTACCAATTTACCCAAACGAGGCTCACAATTTTGGCACTTCATCTCCTAGGGTTAGGTTTTTGGATGTTTAGGGTTTTCCATTGTTTCTCAATAATAAATAGGCCTTTGAGCCTCATTGTAACACAATTCAGAGGCATGTAGCCGCCACATCTCTCCTCAGAGATAAGCTAACATCGCCCGAGCTATCTTATTTCCATTCTGTTTGTAAGCATAGTTCAATATTTTCCATTAATGAAATGAAGTGTTTTTCTGCCGCATGTCTGTGTTTATGATTATATCCATAAGTTGTTGCGTTCCTGTTTAAGTTCGGATCACACAGTGCTCTGCATTTACCTTAATAGAGTGAATTCAAAGACACATTTTGGAAGCAAGGTGAGGTGCCTAGGGGAAGATGGAAAGGTCCAGGTGGATGTGGAAAGGTGTGCCCACCCCTGCAAATCATCATAGTTCCTGCAGCTAACCAAATACATGCATCAAATGATCATTATTGCAACAAAGTAAATAATCTTGGAAAAGATGAGTTGAATTTTATTGAAGTCTACTCTAACCTACAACACAACTCCAATTGCCAAACCAATGCTACTAACTCCTAAGTTGCAAAGATTAAACATGCAGAAAGATTGCAATCCAATACTTAACACTTTCCAAGAAATCATAAACAAATATTTTTGAGTTGTTATTGTGGATCTTTCCAATCACTCTTCCCACAAGAGAGGTGATAGGCAAGCTTGCAATTACAAGTTTTTATGATATAACATCTACTAAAACAAGGAAAGAATTGTAATGCTTTGAAACAAGAACAAGAAAGAAATATAAGAGAGGGACTAAAGCCTATGGGTTTGGCCCAAACCCAAGGGTTTCATCCCTCCAAAACTAACTCAAATGCAAACCAATGGTAAACTTCTCATTAATAGAAAATGATAGTTACATACATCATATGAAAAATAAGAATAACAATGTCAAGCACTAGGCTCTTAGTAGCTACTCCTAGATGCAACAAAAATTCAAATCCTAATGAGACTCTTGGTTGGTTTATTTATACAAAAAGGTAGTTAATGGCAACTCCCTTGAAAAGAGGAGTGATTCCCTCCAAGATATCGAGATTTGTGGATCTAGTCCTCCTTGATCTTCACATGTACTTGGAGTCCCTCGACTGCTATTGAATTCGAGCTATGAGTGAGGATTATGTGATCTCAAGTTGAGTTAGAGAGTTAATGAGGTGGACAAGCCCCCTATATTCTCTCTTGGTTGTCTCCATCAAGCCCCTGTAGAGTAAATGCTTCCAAAAATGTTTCGTTTCATGTAAATCAATCACATTAGGCCATACAATATGAAAAACACCCTTTAATCTTCCTACTAAACATATTATGGCTAAAAATGTGAATTAATGTGAGAAAATGAGAGTTTTAAGGGCTAGAGGATAGCACAATGAACTTCAAAATATACCTATTGATGGGACTCGTCACAAACCACCTCATCAACATTAAGAAAACCACCTCATCAACATCAAGCATCCTTAACATCAACATAAACCATTATCATGATTAGTGACCATGACGATTTGACATTAATGCCAACATTGCCAACTAATGAAGAAGAAGAGCCCATGGAAAATAATAAATGGATTCTCAGGCACAACATGGCATCCAGGTAGACAAAGGAGTTGGGGATCAATCATGAATCATGACCCATATCTAGAAGGGTACAAAAGTAGCAAAAATCAAAGCACCTGAGCAAAAAAAAGAGGATGCACTCATTGAAAAGAGATCGAGAGGTTTAAAGGGAACCCATGTATTGGAGAGTTTAGATTCAAACAGATAAGTCCTTGTGCAGGAAGACAAAAATTGATTGGTAATAGTAACACCTAATCACAACCATAGGGTTTGGCAAAAATTTCAAAAAAGGAAAGGCAAAAAGGAGAAGTTAAGTGGTTATTATTACACTTAGCACCCGATAAATTTATGGTTTTTTTTTTTTTAGTCTTAATCTTTTTTGTGCATCAACTGAAATGTTGACATGATCGAATGCCTAATGGCATCTACAAAATGTAATTTTGTTCCTTGTTTACAGATTGGATAAAATTATGGTTTTTTCTTCGGAAAGCGCGCATGCACACACACACAAAAGAATATTGGAAAGGGTAAATTGTCCAAGGTGTATTGGTTGTGTTTTTTAGAAGATTTGAATTGGTCACAGGTGGTATGATTTTGTGAATCAATTGAGGCATCTATAGATCTACCAAATTTATTATAGTATTTCAAAGATTTGGCCCCAATCTATTTATTTGGGATATCTTGTATTTGGTATTTGTTTGAGATCTGGTGCATTTAAAAATGACAAATTCATTTGTTGATTCATATTTAAATGAGTTGACAAAGCTAAATGGAGAGAATACACACACACACACACACACACATATATGTCTTTTTTTTCTTTTTCTTTTTTTAAGTTCGGCTGGTGAGACATGTCCTGGGGATTAAACTTCTGATCACTTAGATACACAAGGGCTTGATAACATGTTTTTTTCCAATTGTGCTACCACCCGTGGACTAAATGGAGAGAATTATACAAATTCGAAATTTAAGTTACAAACGTTATTGAAAAACTGCAAAGCTTGATCAATAGTAACATGAGATGAAATCAAACGACAGGACTAGTAGCTTCAATTCAAGATTAAGAGGGCCCAAGAGACCAAGGCCAAGGTACTCTTGAGAATGTTCGTAAAGGACAACATCATTCCGCACGTCGAGGTCAAGCAACATGGGAAACACTAAAAAAATTGTATGAAACTCCCAATACCAATAGAGTGTTGTTTTTGAATAAGAGGCTTTTCTCAATTAGGATGGAGGTAAATGAAAGCATTAGTGATTTTCTTTCTAGTATCAAAGAAACTTATGGTAAAATTGGTGTTATTGGTGAAAATATTTCCAACAGTGATCTAGTAACAATTACTTTGAATGGGATGTTGGATGATTATCGTATGTTTATCACTAGAATTTCTGCTAGGGAAAAGGCTCCTACCTTTGATGAATTAACAAGTATTCTCTTGCAAAAAGAAGAAAGAAGGTAAAATTCTATTGGCAGATCTCAAAGTTTGGATTTGGAACTGTAGCCAAAGGAAGGCAACCATACAAAGGAAATCCACGAGACAAGAACAAAGGAGGAAAGTCATAGTTGAAATCACATCAAGGCACAATAACACCAAGTACATATACTTATATGAAGAAGAAGGATGGATACTTCTATTGTGGTAGGCCTAGACACTTTGCTAAAGATTGGAATAAAATAAAATTTGATGAGTCCAAACATAGAAAGCATTCGGGCAATTTTATTGATAAAGAAGCCTTAGTTAATGATAATCTCAAAAATCTCAAATTATTTATTTCAGATGTCGCCTTATCAATAGAAATTGATGATATTAATGCATGGTTTATTGACTCTGGTGCTTCAATTCATATGACTTGCAAAAAGGAATGGTTTGATATCTATCATAAAAATGATAGTGGTACTCATATCTATTTGGGAGATGACCGATATCGTGAAATCAAAGGTTATGGTGATGTATGTGTAACTTTACCCATTGGCTATGTGAGATAAATACAAAATGTGATGTATGTTCTTGGAATCAAGAATAATCTAATCTCTGTGTCCACCATTGCAGATCATAATCCCAAAGTTGACAAGACAACTTATGTTGTTAAGGATATACAAGACAACTACAACATCATAGTAAGAGGAGTGAGAGTTGGACGCTTATACAAGCTTGATGTTAACATGCAAGATCATCAAGCATTGGCATTCATAACCATAGACTAGATCATTAGGAGGGGCGTATTATTTCTTGATAGTTGTGGTTGGTTGCACAAAATATACTTGGGGTTTATTTCATAGGAAAGAAGAGTGATGTATTTGAATATTTCAAAGAGTTTAAAAACTTGGTTGAGAAGCAAACAGGAAAATACATCAAGATCCTCCAATTTGACCAAGGGGGAGAATATACATTAAGTGCATTTGTCAAATACTACAAAGCCCATGGAATTATACAACAATACACGGTGACACACACTCCACAACAAAATGGAGTAGTTGAAAGGAAAAACATAACCTTATTGGAATGTGCAAGGAGCATGATGAAAGGTAAAAATCTTACCAATGCTTTTTGGGATGAAGCTATTAGTACTAATATTGTTTATTTAAAAGATAGAGTCCAACAATTTTTTTAAATCATAAGACTCCATTTGAAGTTCTTTATGGTTATAAATCGACAGTAAGCCATTTAAGAATATTTGGAAGCAAAGCCTTTGCTCATGTTCTGAAAGAAGATAAGAGAAAACTTGAAGCAAAAGTTATCAATTGAATTTACATTGGTTACTGTTATGATCATAAAGCATACAAGATGTTTGGTCCTTCTATGCATAAATATTTTGCAAGCAAAGATGTTTTCTTTCATGAACATGCAGATGAAGGCCATAGGGATGATAATTATGATGCATGACATATTTGTCACGATTGTGATGATATCATAGAAGAAGTGGATGTCAAACATGAGCAAAAACAAGAGGAAGAATATAGCAGTGAAAGCACACCTAGAGGAGAAAACGAGTCACCACAAAGCAAGAGAAGTGATGAAAGCAGAGAACTACCAAGAAGGTCATCACGCCAAATTCAACCACTAGTAAGGTATAAAGACTATTCCTTAATGACTAAAGTGATGAATGTCATATAACCTTTGAACTTTGAAGAAGCTAATGAACATATCGAATGGAGAAATGTAATGAAGGAAGAAAATGATTCCATAATGAGAAATGATACATGGGAATTAATCGAATTGCCTAAGGATAAAGTTCCCATAGGCTCAAAATGGTTGTTCAAAACTAAATTTAATGTTGGTTGTAGTGAAGGGTTATTCATAGAAAGAAGGAATAGATTATGAATACACTTTTGCACCAATAGTTAAAATGAACACTATTAAAATTATTATTACATTGTCAACTAAGCATAATTGGAAGTTGCATCAGTTAGATGCCAAATCAATGTTTCTGAATGGAGAATTAAAGGAAGAAGTCTATCTTCTTTAACTAGGAGGTTTTGTAAAACAAGGAGAAAAGCATCTCGTTTGTAGGTTAAAAAAAGCACTATACAGACTCAAATAGGCACCCAGGTCTTGGTATGTGAAGATTGATAAATTCTTCTCTCAACAGGGTTTTACTAAAAGTAAAGGAGATCCAAATATCTATATCAAGAAGGATGAAAAAGGCCATATTGTGATGATTTATGTATATGTTGATGATCTGATCATAATAAGAAGTGTTACCAAGTTAATTGAAAAGATAAAAAGTTGTCTGTAACAAAAAATTGAAATGAAGGATCTTGGAAAATTGCATTACTGTTTAGGCCTTGAAATTTGGAGAGAAAATGGTAGAACTTTGGTCACACAAAGTAAATACACACAAGAATTAATCAGGAGATTCAACATGAATGGATGTAAAATAATATTTACACCATTGGAACAAAATGTTAAACTCGACAGTGATGATGAAACAAAAGAAGCAAATGGCACTTTGTATAGACAATTGGTGGGGTGTTTGAATTACTTAACTATAACGAGGCCATATATTGCATATTTAGTTAGCTCATGGCTAAGCCACATGAAAGTCAACGAAAAGTAGCCAAGAGAGTCCTTCGATATTTTAGGGAGACTAAAATTTTTGGTATTGAGTATACTAATGATTTGAATGTTGAGTTGACAAGTTATTCAAATTTTGATTGGATAGGAGATCCAAATGACAAGAAGTCTACCTTTGGTTATGAATTCAATATTGGATCTTGTATTGTGTCATGGAGCAACAAGAAACAACCAATTGTTTCTTTGTCTTGCATTGAAGTTGAGTACAAGACCTTATACAATGCAACCTGTGAAGCAATTTGGCTAAGAAGAATTCCCGAAGACATGGGAGAAAAACAGGAGGGGTCAATAATCATCAAGTGCGACAACTAAAGCTTTATCAAACTGGCAAACAACCTAGCCTATCATGCAAGATCAAAACACATAGAGACTCAACATCATTTTGTACGAGAAAAAATGCAATCAAAGGAAATACATTTGACCTATTGTAATACAAATGATAATGTGGTAAACATCTTTACTAAGTCTTTAGGAAAATATAAGTTGGGTGTAGTAAATAATTCATTTATTCATTAAGGGGGAGACTCGGAGATAAAGGATAAATGTTTTAGATTTGTGTGAGCTATGGGGTATTGTTCTAGAAGTCATTGTTTTCCAATGTGTGCGAGTTGTAGCTGAGTAAGAGCATTTATTCTCTAGGTTGTTATGTCTATCGAGTCAATTGATCCCATCACTATATAATGAGACACATTGTCACGTATTTGGTATGAACATGATATTATAAAAGAATCATGTTGTTGTCTTTATTTATCTAAGTATTAACAACCTAGATTTGTCTTAACTTCGTATATATCAAATGTTGAAAGGAATCAAATCTCTTGAAGGAAAATCTTTATTTACAACTTAACTTGAGATTTATGAAACATTAAGAAGATTCGAGTCCCTTAAAATGCTATAGAAATATCATTTAATTAAGTATGCTATTGTGTCGAGAGGCGCTCTATAGTCCAATATGCAAACGAAGTTGTAAAACATTAGGCACAATGTAATGTGATGTTGACTCGGTCAACATTAAAAAAAAATAGAATTAAAATTAAAATTAGATCCATCTTAACTCCGAATTTGATTCCTCTCGGTACTTGGTAGATACAAATTTAAAATGGATCTAGACTGGTAAATTATAAAAATTAAAATAAATCTAAAAAAATTTCATATTTTTAACTAATATTTAGCATTAAATTGTTTTATCTATATTTTAAATATTTTAAAAATACTAAATTTAAAATTTAAAATATTTTTTTTGTAAGCTTCGTACTACATCTTCATCATGTTGTCATGTCTTTTTGTAAGCTTGACATGATTATATCTTCATCATGTGATGGGAATTGAACCAGTGACTTCACATCAAAAAGTGCCTTAACAAAGCACCCCATCACCATTTATCCAAAACCCCATGGACTTAAAATTTAAAATATTATTTTAACTAATATTTAACATTAAATTATTTTATCTATATTTTAAGTATTTTAAAAATCAATAAATTTAAAATTAAAATTAATTAATGATTAGATCACTTACTCCTATAGACATATTATATCGTCAAGTGTGGTTATAACGATGAGTTGCTAGGTTTTCTTTCATTTTTAAGACACATTATATCATCAAATATGGTTATAACCTATATAGGATGAGTTACTAGGCTTTCTTTCATTTTTAAGATTTTAGGAAGTTTAGAGGTCAAAACCAAAAATTATTGTTGGTTGAGTGTCAAAAGCAGGGAAAATTTTAAGGATAAAATTTATCTTAAAGCTTAGAAACCTTGGCGAATCCCACTAGTCCATGACATGAAATCTATAAACTGTTCGGAGATATTTTTGTAAAAATATTCAAATTTATAATATTTTTATATAGTCTATATATAATTTTTTTTTGGCGATTTTTAGGGTAAAATAATTTCATTCTATAAAATTTGGGCGAATCATTTTTACAAAAAATGGAACTTAAAGAATCTTTTTTTGGAAAAAGTATAGAAAATTAGCCCATGGGCGAATATTAGCCCCTAAAATTTTCCTTCGTCAAAAGAATATTTATATCCTTGATGTAGAATACGAGAATTTTTATATAGTCTATATATAATTTTTTGGCAATTTTTAGGGTAAAATAATTTCATTCTATAAAATTTGGGCGAATCATTTTTACAAAAAATAGAAATTAGAGAATCTTTTTTTGGAAAAAGTATAGAAAATTAGTCCATGCGCGAATATTAGCCCCTAAAATTTTCCTTCGTCAAAAGAATATTTATATCCTTGATGTAGAATACTAGAGAATGACATTATTTACAAAGTTAGAAAGAAAATAAAGAAATGAAAATGAAAGGAAAAGAGAATGACTATATGAGGTTTTTACGAAATATTTCTGACAAACTTCTCCCATCTAAGTTTTTTCAATATGAAGTGTCATATATCTAAGTTTTTTCAATATGAAGTGTCATATATCTAGTTTTTTAACTAATACAGGGTACTAGGTTAATAGATCAAATTTATTTTATTTTCTCCAAAGGTGAAATAAACAAAACGCTATGCAAGGTTTTTACGAAATATTGTTGACAAACTTTTCCAATGTAAGGGTTTTCACTAAATTGTTTTGCAAATTTTGCACCGGGGAAGTCTTTGATCCTCGGTTTAATCCATGTGAAAACTGATTTAATAAAAAATAAAGGAAATTTAAATAGAAATTACCGAGCGCGCCGGTAAGTATTTCTCGGTTGCTTCGTGACGGTGACGATAGTCGGCGGCGAGGCCAGGGAAGGAGGAAGTCGATCTTCAATTATCCCATAAATATTCATCGGAAAGAGGGCCATACTGCACAATTAGCTCTATAAGCCTAGCTTGTTTCATGAAATTGGAGCAAGGGGAGTTCTGAGAGGCGAGATTCGACGCAGAAAGAAGAGGGTTAAATCAAATTCTAGTGGGAGTTGAGAGGGTTTAATAGATTTACCCTCTGCCATGGACGATGAATTGTGGGCCGCTCGATACAACGCTGCCAAGCGCCATGCGGGACGATCATCCATGGGTTGGTCTCTGTCCTGTCTCAGAGAAAATTCATTGATTTTGTGTGAATTGGCTTGGATTTGATTAATTGGAGGGTAATGGGTGTGCATACAGATCGGCATATGGGGATTGATGATATGAAGGTGGACTATGACATGCGTTCAGAGTTTTCCTGCCCGTTCTGCGAACTGGATTTTGACATTGCCACTCTCTGCTGCCATCTTGAGGATCACCATTCCTTTGAATCCTCTAATGCGGTAACTGAATTTACTTATGTTAATTTACATTCTGATCTAGCTGGATTATAGATACCTCTTATGCTCGTTCCTTATTTCTATAATGGAGTTATGGATTAATAACATCTATGTGAAATCAAATATAATGAACCCTATTTACTGCCTTATACATTAAGTTATGCGGTTGGAAAATCAGTTTTTATCTTGTTTTAATTTTTTTAAAGAAGGTACAGAATTGCTGGCAATGCTAACTTTACAACCAGAGTACTTTTGGCTATGAAGCTATGGTCGATGGTGATCTATTCTGTGAAAGTAACCTGGATTTACACCCGTTTTCATCCCCAAAGACTGCATTAATACGATCCATATGTTTAACACAAGGAGCACAGCTACTTACTTTTGGCCCTGGGCCATCATTTTGCTAAGGGTTCGAGCTTGTGGTTAGAGCAGCCTAACGAACTAAGTAACTAACTAACGGGCCGCAGTCAGAGACAGTTTGACGTGCCCAAATTTTGCTCTTATTGTGAAGGGCTTTGAAGTGCTTTGAAATACATTCATTAGGGGATGCATTCCACATGGTGGACTTCATTTGACTGAGGTGCCAGTTTTGATGAGTGGTTATTGTGCCGAATTTGTTCAGGACTTGCTTCTGGCTTCATCCCGTTGAAATTCATGCCAATGCGGGTGGATGGCTTAGGGTGCATGAGGGGATGCGTTGCATATGGTGTACTATTTTTGGCTTACTCGCCATTTTTGACGGGTGGTTATTCTGCCAATTTTCCATGGACTTGCATCTGGCCTCATCCTGTTGAAACTCATGCCAACCTGGTTGTATGGACGAGTACTCCATTGACCTGATTGCTACAAATAGCACTATAAGCAATGAAAATGCCAAACATAAAGGGGGAAGGACTTTGAATACAGCTATAATAATGATTTCCATGACTACTCCCAACAAATAAGAGAATATCGCCTTATAATCCCAAAAGGTGATGATATCAAAGAATTGTATAGAATTGCATCAGCTTGAATAATTATACTGATCTTTTGCATCAGCTTGAATAATTATACTGATCTCATGTAAATACTAATTCTCACTCATTATACATGTTGGCCCAATTTCAGACTGACAAGCTATTTCAATATACAAGTAATCCATGGGGGAATCACACCAATTCCCTCCTTCCTGGAGATTGTCATGTACCCACATTCCTTAGTTGGACAACTAATATCTCATCACATTTGAATTTGTCCTCAACTTTCCAGCACTCAACAAGGCATCATACAGTCATAGATGACCAAACCAAAGTGTGCAATCTGCTATGAAGGCACCGAGTACTATATGTGGAATCCATATACAGATGGAACCTGATGTGCAGATTCCATATACATGTAAAAACAACTATTAAAGCTTGGATTTCGAATAAAAGATTGCAACATATAGAAAGTAGTCTTAACCTTTGTAATACTTGTTTGCACATTATATCTGATCATATTTGAATGACCGCAAAGGAATGATTTTCCAACCAGCCACAGGCATTCACTTTTAGTACTAACCCTGAGCTGAGGACATGTTTTGACAAATAGCAAGGGCACAATCTCTGAAAAATTCCCTCCAATGGTATGTAACAGTAGAAATCAGTGCAATAACATTCTCATCCCACCACAAAGCCCTCCACTATCTGCAAAGGTGTGACCATCTTTCCATGTAAATGTGGTGAGAAACAACAAAAAAATTGTATATGCAACTTTTTTTGGCCATGCTGTCCCTATGCTTAAATACCCAGCCCAATTAACGTGGGAATAACCTCTGATAATAAGAACAGAGAATAACGAAAGAGAATTCAGAACTGTAGCTGATGGAACAGAATAAACCTCTCCAAAAGTGAGATTTTATCGTTTTTGGGAAACTATGGTAGGCATTCATGGATACTGAGGTGTTAGCATCCCTCCCCCTGGTGAAACTATGGGATATGTGTGTGAATGATACCCACACAAGGGATATCTATTCTCTTCCTTTTCACATCCACATTTTCATACTTTTGTACAGGAATGCTACAATGTGATGTAAGTTTTTTGTTTTTGAGACTAATTGGCTTCATGAATGTTCTATAAATTACTTCTTTTCTCTCACCTTTTTTTCCCTTCCTACTTCTCAAGTCATAGCCTCTCTTTACTTTCCTATATCAGTCATCTGTTATGTTTATTTATATTTATTATCTTTTTCATAATTAAATCATGCTTGTGTCATAGCTTTATGTTCTGCTGTAGGGCCTTCATAAGTTGACATTGAATCTTTGTTATTCTTGATCATCTATCTATCCATAAGAAATCCTTATTGGCATAATTCTTCTATAGTTTGTCTCCATATGGTTACTTTGCCTTGAATCAATGTTTGTCCATATCCTTTCCGTTTTGTTGGAGTTATTGGTCATTAACAGTTATCTTGTTATATAGTAGTCTTGCTTTTGATTCCACATGTATTGATGATTATGCCTTTCACCCCTTGGAGATGTTTTTCTTAATGCACTCCTATTTTTTTTTTCTTCTTCTTTGTTGCGTTTTTGAAGTTTTGTATTTGGTAGGCTTTCTTGGTAATGAGATGTGGACATGGTACAACCTTTCCAATTTTACTTCTTTGTCTTTGGATTTTTTTGTTTGTTTGCTATTTTGTCCGTGACTTTTGGGACTGGCCTTTAGCCGAGAAACCATGACCTAGGGGCATCTAAGCCATCAAATTCACTCAGGATTCCACAACCAACAACCTTCAAACAAATTTTTTCTTCAATTTCCTTAGTTGTCTTTTCATCTATAATCTCCACCTCTGCCTTTGTTGGATGTCCTTTTTTTCTTTTAAGTTCTTAACTCTTTGAGGAGATTTAATACTATTTTTTCATCCCTTTTTGCAAGATCTTCCTTTGAATCATCATTATTCTTTCGCAATTTGTTTGCTTTTCCTTCGTTTAAGCTCTATGTAAATATTTTTTGAATACAAATCTTCCTTTGTCTATTAATATATTCAAAATATGTACATAAAGTGCTTTTTATACAAAAGAGGGTTGTGCATGCATCTTCCACATATAATTTCAAAACTCAAAATTGGATTGGCTATCTACTAAAATGCCCATATGTCTAAATTTCTCTTAGAAAGGCCATATAAAAGACATAGTAGAGAGTCCATGAAATGATAGACAAAATGGCCTTAGGCTCAAGCATAAACAAAGTGTCATTAAGCCACTATAGGGAGAAGTTTGTCAATGAGTGGAGAATCATCATAATTATTGGGGTTGGTCCCCTTTTTGTACCAATCGGCTCTGCCTCCACAACAATTAGAGTTTTCCCCTACTCAAATCGGGAGTGTACTGGTTTTCAAGATTGCAATTGGGAACATGGAAAACTTATCCTATTCTTGATTCGTAAACTATCGTGGATATTCCACTGGATAGTTTGTCACAACAAATATGGAAAATATATTGAAAATCTGAAATCTATACTATGAGGATAAATTTTCCTTAGATTCTTGAATTTATTAAATTACTGTCTCTGCTTATGCATGCAATATATGAAATATGAAAAATAAAGAACAATAAAAAATGAACACTCACAAACCACAATGACACAAGATATGCTTTGGGAAACCGCAATGACATAAAAACTTGTTGAAAGGTGAGGTTGCTTTGCTCTCCCTTTCTTTAAATGGAAATGGATGCAAGTATAAAGGAATGAGACCTGTGGCTTGAGGGTTGCTATAGAACGCAAACCCTCTTTGTTTGCTCTGTCTATCCACTCTTAGCTGCTTTGCTCATCTATGGAACAAAATACACTCTAATAGAATGGAACACTTTTCCACCTAGTGGTCCAACTATAACACTGCTCAACATTGCTAAATAGCCTGCTAATGGTTAGGCTTGCTACAACTCTTAACGAGTGTTACAATATTGACCTTTCTAGAGTCTTTTTCATCATGATCACACGGATAGCTCCTTGCCCATAAGTAATGGGGCTGATGTGGCATCCTCTTGAATTATGGCGGTTAAAACAAGAAGGTCAACTTTTGGGTGGCATAACTTTTGCATACGGATTTTGTTTGAGGTCCTTTTTGTGCAATTGGAAATGAATTTGAGTGTAGAACAATGCCAAGGGTATTGTTCAAAGAGTATTGGATCCCAAAAAAATTCAAAAAATGCCTCATATTGCCTCCAAATCACCAATTTGGGATTTGTTTGTAAAAATGGTTGTGTAAGCTGATTCCTTCATTTTCTCCACTCTGAAAGCATGAATATGGATGAAAATTAATGTAATGATCTAATCTGGGTCATGCCTTCCCATTTTGGGAGGCTTTTGGTCCCCAAAAACTTTTACTTGATTTAAGTGAGGAAATTTGTCCTCTACCTTCTCCTTGGAGTACCATTTGGCCTTGCTTGGAAGCTATCCTTTCAACCCATTTTGCCAAAGGCCATGTTGCCCCTGCATTGTATTTGTAGGCCTCTTCTACAAAACTGTATCCTCTGTCAACTCTCCTTGAGTATTTGACTCTAACCCTCTACAAAAGATAAGATCTGTTCCTCTTCATGATCCAACATGGAAGGCTCATAGAGTTACAAATTTTCTACATTCACTACTGAGTAAATGTGCATGTATGGGGTTAGATTGAGTTGATAGGTGTTATATCCCACCTTTTCTAGTATCTTGAAGGGACCATAACACAAAGCCTTGATTTTCTTACCAGGACCTTGTAGCCTCTCCTTATGCAACTATAACTATACTTTATCTCCCACTTTTGAATGAATTTTTTGTATGGTGTTGATCATGCTTGGCCTTGTATTTTTCCTTTGACTTCTGCAGCGTCTCTTGTTCTTGTAGATGGATTTGCCTGATCTTCTCAACAATTTTTTCTGCCTTGAAGGCATCTCTTGTAGGATCCTCCCTCACTCCTCCTTGCTGTCCATATGTAATGTCCAAAGGTGAAGGTGGCAAATATCCAAAACAAGTTTCAAATGAGGACTTATCAGTAGAAGTGTGGACTGCTATGTTATAAGAGTGCTATATATACTAGAGTTTCATCCCAATTCTTCAGACGATTTTGATTGAAACCTCTTAAAAGCTGCACCAAAGCCTTGTTGACTACATTTGTTTGCCCATTTGTCCATGGATGGAATATTGTAGACCTCTTCAACTCCGTTTCCATCTTCTCCCAAAGTGTAGTCCAAAACGCTGCACTGAGAATCTTGTACCCTTGTCTGAAATGACGCTCCTTGGGATTCCAAAGTGCACCCAGACTTGTCCAAAGAACAAGTTTGCTACTTCTTACCTGTTGATGGTTTTTTTTACAAGGCATGAGAATGCACATCTCACTAAACTTGTTAGCTACCACGAATAGGTGGGCAAGTCCCTTCCTAGTTGTTGGTAAACCTCCCACAAAGGCCATGGAAATGCTTTCCCAAGGATGAGTGGGTACAAGTAAGGGATGATATAGACCTTGTTTCTTGTTATTAGTCTTGTTGGTACAACAAAACATACATCCTCTTATGAACCTAGCTACATCATCTTACATCCTGAGCCAGTACACATGCCTTTGCAAGTTGGCCATTGTCTTACCTACACCAAAGTTCTCTACAACCTTGGAGGTGTGAACCTCTTTGAGTAGCTGCAGTTGCTCACATTTAGGAACACAACTTGTCTAGCCTATAGAGTAACCCATTACGGAGATGATAGTCAATTGTGCTGTCACCATCATGCACATGACTCTGGCTTTGCAACTGCTAAAACACCTCCTTGAAGGCCTTATCCTCTGTATATGCTTCTTTGAATGCACTATGCATCATGGGTGGAAGGCTCCATGTGCATCAAAGTTCTCAAAGCTGTGATCTTTAATGTGGGTGGCCTTGAAAGCATGTCAACCAACTGGTTTATGTTGCCCTTTTTGTACCTGATCACAAAATGAAATCGCTGTAAAAATGCCATCCACTTGTAATGTTTAGTTTGTTGTAACTTGCTTTGGGCCTGCAAGAATTGTAGTGGTTGGTGATCTATGTGGGTCACTGTCTACTTTCCCATTAGATAATGTTTAAACTTTTTCATAGCTTGCACTAGAGCATAGAGCTCCTTCTTGTAAGTATAGTAGTTGAGAACTCCCCCATGAAACACTTCAAAATAGTAGCACATGGGCCTTTTCCCCTATATCAAGACTACTCCCATAGCATACCCACTTGCATCTGTCTCCACTTCAAAGGGCTGCTACAAGTTCAGTTATGCAAGAAGTTATGCTTGACCGATTTTTAACTCTTGAAAGGCCTTCTATTGATCCTTTCCATATTAGAAACTATTGCCACTCATTGTGGTGGTATGGAGTGGTGCTGTTATTGCTAGAAACACGGCTATGACTTTTGTTAGGTACTGTGCTGCCCCAATGAAACTCTTGACACTAGAAACATTGGTAGGCATTAAGCACTTCATGATGGCTTCCATATTGGAAGGATTTGTCATCAACTCTCCTCCACCAGTCACATATCCTAAATACACTGAAGATTGCTATGCAAACTCACATTTCTTGAGATTTTCCAATAGTTGGGCTTCTTTAATGTCTCTAGCATTTGCATCAAGATTGAGATGTGTTCCTCCTAGGTAGCATTGTATACCAGTATATCATCCAAATAAACAATAACAAATGAATATAGAAAAGGGTGTAGTATGCCATTTATTAACCTCATGAATGTAGTTGGTTTGTTGCATAAACCAAACAACATGACTAACCACTTATACAATGCTTGTCTAGTTTTGAAAGTGGTTTTCCAAGTATCTTCACCTTTAACTCGAACTTGGTGATAACATGATTTTATGTCCAACTTGGTGAAGTATTTTGCTTATTACAATTGGTCCAATAGATCATCTATCCTTGGCAGGGGGTACTTGTTCTTGAGCGTTATTTTGTTCAATGGCCTATAATCCATGCACATTCGCCAAGTCCCTTCCTTCTTAGGAATAATTATGATGGGTGACCCACATTGCGAGGTACTTGGTTGAATAACACTCAACTCCAGTAGCTGTTGTAACCAGTGTTTTACAACCAGGACCAGGACTCCGACCAGGCCGAGGATCGACTCCGACTCCGACCAGGATTCGGTAATGACTCGGCCTAGTCGATTTCAATGACTCGGTCGTTGTAAAAAATACATTAAATATTTATTTTTTTTATAAAAAAACATAATTTTAAATATTTTAAACATAATTTTAAAGATTTTCATTCATGTTTCCAAACACATAGCATTATAATATAGATGGAAGACAACATATGATCAAAGTAGGCTCATGATCTGAGCTTATACTTAAAGAATCAACTCAAGTGCTAATCACTAATATATGAAGTCGATGCAAGTGGGTAGTAACTTATGAAACCTTGTATTCTAGACTTAGGGAACCTGGTTGCTGTTAGAGAAGGTCCCTTTGTGTTGGATTCCCCAACCTAAAGTGAGGGGCAATAGTTATTGAGGTGACAATGACAACTCCTGTGAGTTACACTTGAGCTTAGTACCCCCTTGTGTTGGATTACCCAACCTAAAGTGAGGGGAAGTAGCTGTTGAGGTGACAATGACAACTCCTATGAGTTACACTTGAGATTAGTAACCCCTTGTGTTGGATTACCCAACCTAAAGTAAGGGTAGGTAGTTGTTGAGGTGACAATGACAACTCCTGTGAGTTAAACTTGAACGTGGTACCATGTGAAGGCTTTGCACTAAGGGCTGCAAGTTTGGGTGATAACAGGGACAATACTAATAAGTCAAACAACTAAGAGGAGGATTGGCAGTTACCCCAAGGGCTGTCAATTAGATCAACACTATCTGATTAGTTAAATCTGTGTTTTCCTTCTCTCTTTCTCTATGCATTTCTAGCGTAAATTAGCTGAACCCCATTAGACAACTTATAAGTTATAACTATGTTTAATCTATCAGAGTTATCCATAACATCAATTAGCATAATCTTAACCCACAAAGTTCCCACAAGAACAAACTGCCATACAATTATGTATGTCTGTATACTTATGTGCTTAACTCTCGAGATTCAATAATTGATTATGGTTATGATGCTTCACATAAGAAAATGTGGGAAAAAGACTCTGCTTTTACGATGCTCAACCTCTGGATCTTTCCAAAGGTCAAGTTTTCAATTCTGTGTTGAACATTAAAGAAATTTACCAGAATTAGGCAATATTCCCCTTACTCTACTCCATATTATCCTCAGATACCCTCTTCCCTACTCTATTACATAGCAAATGCAATAAACCCTCTTTAATTTCTAATCGTTAAATGAGAAACCAAGAATGTCAAAAATGGCAAAGGACAAATTGGATAAACTAAACCTCATGTTCTGTGCACAAAATTATCCAGCCCAGCACGGATACCATAAATTTAGTAGTAACACTTATCTGCCCTTCCAGACATGCACACAGCCAAAAAATCACTGCTAGCCAGGACAACTTGCACAGTAACTACATCAGAGTTCTATCATCACTGAATGGTGAGCCATTTTCAGCATTATGCCAATTTTTTGACATTGACATCATCAAGAACAAGACAATCCAATATCAGCATTCATCTCTTTCACAAGGTCCTAAATTTTTGTACTGGCTACAGCTGAAAATCAAAATTCATCGATTGCACTGAAGCATCAGAAGTGAGATCAGCATACATAAGGTAGAATTTCTGCAGTTTATTTTTACTGACTTCAAATACAGTGATTAATACCTGTACAAGAAACAACAAACAATCAGATCAACCCACTGTGTCCTCTCTGTAAATTACAGTTGAGATTTTGTATTCACAATCAAATACATGTCATTGAATTAAATTCACATGCCTCCAATTATAAAGTGTTGAATTAAATTCACATGTTTAACGCTGCCCAGCCGCTTTTTATTGACCCGGCCTGGTCAATGCGGACTCGGCCTGGTTGACCGAGTCAGCTATGACTCGGCCTGGTCATTAGATGACTAGGCCGAGTCATAGCTGACTCGGCCAAACTGGCCGGTTACTTGGCCTGGTCGCATTTTTTTTTTCCGACTCGGTATGACCAGGCCGTTTCCGAGTCAACTCGGCCTGGTTGTAAAACACTGGTTGTAACTGCTTCACCTTGCTGGCCTTTATCATAAGCTGCTTATACAACGCATTGTTTGGCAACAGAGAGTTTGGAAACAGTTGGATCTCATGCTCCACTTCCCTCTTGTGTGGTATCCCTTTAGGCTCTTGGAATATTCCCCTGTACGCTTGTAGCAACTCTTCTAGTTGCTACCTTTGTTCCTTAGTGCACCCCTTCAAGGATGACTTTGCTCTCCTTCTATATATTATTTTTCTTTTAAAAAACAATAAAAGATACTTCTTGCCAGAACTGATCAATTTCTTCACTTGGTTGGCACTTACCAGTGAAATTTTGGACTTGCACTTATTTACGTTGATGGTGAGGGATTTTTCATTCTTGATGAGGCGATATTGGTTGGCTCTCTGCATGAAGATTGCATCTTGCATGTACATATAGGGACTTTTAAACACCATTGCACATACATCAAGTGGAGCTACATCCAATTCTACTTCATCAATAAAATCAACACTTATAGCAACTTTGATTTTGCATTGTTTGGTTACCTTTATTTTCGCATTCTTATTTACCCATCCCAATGGATATGGGCTTGGATGATCATGAACTGCTAATCCCAGTTTGTTGACCATCTCTATTACAATGAGATTTTCCTATCCTTAACCTGTATCTTTATATGGAAGAGTTTGGTCATCTCCTTGTCTTCTTGTTGTTAAAGTCTACTTAAATTCACCCCCTTCTGCATTGATGTGCAAACAATCTTCTCATCCATGTTTGAATCGCTTTCCACTTGATTGCTCAAATTTGTGGCCATGAGATTTTTCTTCTTCCTGTCCTTCTTCGGCTTCCTTGGGTTGAGTGTTGGATGTAGTTTCCAACACTTCTCATCTCTATGACCATCAATGTTATAGTGGTTAAGATGGTTGCTGGGATTTTTGCATTGGTGTGCTGCCACTGTTGTCTTTTTTCCTTCCCCCCCTTTCCATTTATTCTTCCCTTCTTTGGAAGCTTTGTGGTGTTCGTTTTGCTTTGACCCACTTGATTGTCCATTCTTCTAGCCTATGTTTTCTAGGCGCTATGCTTGTACACAAGCCTCATCCACTGTTATGGGTTTGAACAACATCACTTGCTTCTAAAAATGGCTGTGTAGGCCCCCCCAGATTCTTCTTGAGGAGTCTGTTTGGGTTCTTGCAAGAGATACCCAACATTATTGCCATCTTCCTGAATTCTATGGTGTACTTTTGTACACTTTGCCCTTGTCTCTGCTGGAATTAATGCCACTAGATCCATTAGTTCTCTATATACCTAGTAGGGTAGAACTATGACTTTTTGTGAGTTTTGAAATCCTCCCACTTAGTCACTAGAGGACCCCCCTCTAGCCTCAAGGTTTTTATATGGTTTTTCGACCAGGTCAGGGCATGGCAAAATGGGCGAAAGGAATTTTTTGTTCTTCCTCTATGTGATGAATGTTAAAATAAACTTCTAACTACTGCAACCAGTGATTAAATTTCAAAATGTCGATATCATCTTCATATGGCTTGATGTTGACCTTTACTTCCATTTTGAACAGGGACTGCGAATGGTTCACGAAACTTGAACTGGGCTGTTCTTTTTTGGGGTCTCTCTTAGCCTCCTCCTTTCTTTCTTCTCTATCCCTCTATTTCCCTTCTGATTTGACCTTTGATTTGGAATCTCCATCTTCTTTGATTCCAAGCTTATTTGTGTGAGCCATCATGAGAAGGTTCATATTAGGGCTAATATCTACAACCTACTCGTCTAGCCTTGTGAATATATTCTCTATCAGATCCTAAGGGTTATTAATAGATTTATTATCCATGGTTGGGGTTTTATGAATTTCAACTTCACTGATTTGGTTCCCCTGCAACTTCCCACAATATACCCAAAGAAACCTACTTTGATATCGATATGATCCGTAAGCCATGGATATTCCATTAGACAATTTGTCACAACAGGTTTGATAAATACATTGAAAATCCCAAATCTATATTATGAGGTTTAATTTCCCTTAGATTTATGGATTTATTAAATTACTGTTTCTGTTTATGCATGCAATATATGAAATATGGAAAATAGAGAACATTAAAAAAATTGAAGACTCGCAAACCACAATGACACAAGATATGCTCTGGGAAACCCTTATGGGAGAAAAACCCAACTAGAAGGTGAGGCTGCTTTGCTCTCTCTTTTTCTAAATGGAAATGGATGCAAGTATAAAGGAGTGAGACCCTTGGCCCGTGGGTTGCTACAAAAAAAAACCTTCTTTTTTTGCTCTTTCTCTATCCACTCTCAGCCACTTTGCTCATCTATGGAACAAAATGCACTCGATTAGAATGGACCCTTTTTGTCCTAGTGGTCCGGTTATAACATAGCGTGATAGTGGTTAAGTTGGACTTCTTTAATTCTTAATTAGAGTTACAATATTGACCCTTCTAGAGTCTTCTTCATCATGATCACATGGCTAGCCCCTTTTCCATGAGTAATGGGGTTGACATGGCATCCTATCGAATCATGGTGGTCAAAACAGGAAGGTAAACTTTTGAGTGGCATAACTTTTGCATACAAACTCCATTTGAGGTCTTTCTTGTGCTATTGGAAAGGAATCTGAGTGTAGAATAGCGCCAGGGGGTTTGTCACAAGCGAGAGTTTTTGGACCCCAAAAAACTTTAGGAAATGCCTCAAACTACTTTGGAAGGTTTAAAATCCCATTTGCCAAACTAGGACCCACTGGTAAATATGGTCTTGTGAGTTGATTCCACCAATTTTTCCACTCTGAAAGCATTTAGATGGATGGCAAATAATATAATGATCCAATCTGGATCAATTATGCACATAAGGAGGCAACTAGTTGTGCTTCCTTTCACTCCTCTCCTTGACAACCTTGCTAGCTTAATGACGTGGTTGGCCCCTGGATCTCTATCACTAGTTTGGTTGAGCAAATTGTTAGAATTTACCTCATGACAACAAATATGTACTCATCGAACTTAAACCCTATAGCTAAATGTGAAAACTTTTGAAGCACTTATCAAAACTTCAGATCTGCGTAAATCAAAATGCTTTATGGAAGTTTCAAGAGTGTAGACATCACATATCAAGAGATTAGATCATTTTAGTTGGAAACAACTGATAGATCTAAGAAAATAGAAGTTCGAAGATGAGATTTGAACTCTCAATCATCTTACCACGAGCCCATCATTAAGTAGAATATAAATCAGATTTGAAAATTAGATTAGCATGCTAAATCAACTCAACACCAACTTAGTTATAAATAGAAATCAGATTTGGAAAAATTAGCTCAATGGATGTCTTCCCAATGCCTTTCACTGCATAATTGTTGTTGTCTCCAAGTTCCACCTTTTGTGATAATCTTTCCATCAAATTTGTGAGGTTGTCTCCTGTCATGTGCCTTGAGGCACCATCGTCTACTAGCCATAAGTCTTCACTATTTGTAATAGAACCAATAAGAGAAGACAAACATAAGAATTATTTATTACTTGGATCTTCATTCTTAGGCTTCTTTGGAAGTTCATCCAAATCTGTCGTGGTAGCATGTTGGTTTCCCTTCCTCTTTCTATCATTCGATCTTTCAGGACAATCACTTCTATAGTGACCAAATTTATGACAATGATATCATTGAACTTTTGACATGTCTCTCTTTCCTTGAGGAGTGGATCTTCTTCCTTCAGGTCTTCTTCCTTCATTTCTTTTTCCTCCATTTCTTCTTTGAAAGCCAAACTTATTTCTTCCTCTACCCTTCTTGAAATGCACTGCATATGCTTAAGAGTCACCTTCTTCGGATTTCTGAATCCTCCCTCTTGACATCAACCTTGATTCTTCCAGAGTACACGTGGTCCATAGTTCATCAAAATTTGGAGCTTCTTTTCTGGCACATATTCTTGTTGCAAATGAGTCCCATGATTTAGGTAAACCATTAAGTGTTGTAGTCACTAGTTCCTTTTCAGGAATGATTTCATCAATTGCTTGAAGTTGATCTCTCAATTGAGAAATCCTCATAAAATATGAGGCTATAATATCATTCCTTGTCATTCTAACATCACGAAGCTCATTCTTCAAACTCATTGCTTGACCAATATTGTTGATAGTGTACAATCCAATTAGGGCATCATACATTTTCTTTGAAGAGTCAAGATTTGCGATATATGGGATCAAATGATCTCTGACGGAGTCTACAATGATACTTCTAGCTGTAATATCATCTTTCTCAAATTTTAATTTCTCTTCATCTTTTTCAGGTTCAGTGACCTTGCCTTTCACAATACCCAAGAGATCTTCCTTTGCAAGAAGAAGATCAATCCTTGTTTTCCAAGCTCTAAAGTTTGTAGCCCCTTCTAATTTGTTTTCTGCCTTCATATGGGAACCCATAATCGCGGACAAGCAAATAGATTCTAGATATAGGTCTTCCTTAGGAGTGGTCTCTTACCAAAACTTCTTCAAGAGTGATCTTAATGCCCTTTTCGTCACCAATGCTCTGATACCATGTTGATTTTTCAAGTGCAATAAATACAAGCATAGATTTCTGAAATATTGATAATTACTTCTAATGATATATATCTTCTTTTAACAATTTTAGTTTTCAGAAATTCAACCATAAAACCATAAGGACAATAAAGATCACAATGCACAAAGAAAACATAAGATTTACCCTTGGAAAACCCA
This sequence comes from Pinus tabuliformis, assembly GCA_031772625.1. NCBI lineage: Eukaryota > Viridiplantae > Streptophyta > Pinopsida > Pinales > Pinaceae > Pinus > Pinus tabuliformis. Next base: position 648,317,759 of record CM062807.1, on the reverse strand, counting down.
CTTAAGGGAAAAACCTAACAACCTTTTTCTTATAATTTTTTTTCAATTCAACAAGAGATACATCTAATGCTGCTGGACAACTATGAGGTCAAACTAACCAACAAAGCTTATGGTCAAACCTACTCTCCATCCCTCAAGTTAAGCCTCCAATCTCCCTTGCAACTCAGCTTGATCTGATCTACCCTAGGCCAAAATTTAGCCTCCCAGAAACTGTCGAGAAACCTAGAAATTTGGCCTCCCTGTTTGCTCAAAAATTCGGCCTACCCAGAATATGTTGCCTAGAAAACTGCCTAAAAACACACATGCGAGCTAGAGAGAGAGAGAAGATCTTCATCCTTCTTTTTGTCCTTCTTTCCCTTCTTGTCCTTCACTTGAATGCCTAGAAACTACGTGCCTTCGTGGAGGAGGTCGAATGCCTTTATATAGTGTTATGCCTTCGCGAATGGGTGTGTCTCTTCATTGGGGCAAACTTGACTATCTTGGAGTCAAAAATTCAAAATTCAAAATTCTCTTTTAAATTCGACATGAAGAATATGTCTTATAATAATTCTTTCAAGGGCTAAATAATCAAAATGACACGAAGAACATGTCTTACAAATTCTTTATACATTACAAGGGCTAAAATATAAATTATGAAGACCAACCGTAACTACAAAATTCAACACTTGCCTCATTGGCAAGTACTTGGTGGGAATGTATGCAATCTGCTCCTAGTGGATATGTACTCAAGCTTCACTACCCCTCTTTGAACACTTTCCTGGATGAAGTGGTACTTGATCTCTATGTGCTTTGACTTGTCATGAAATATTGGATTCTCCACGCGTTTAATACACAACTCTAATCATCAAAGTATATCATAGTTGGTCTCAACCTCTGACCAAATAAGCCACACAACAACTTCCGAAGCCAAATAGCCTCGTAAGTGGCCTGACTAGTTGCAATGTACTCAACCTCTGCGAAACTTAGTGCCATTGATCTCTGTTTCTTGCTGAACCACAACACCATTGCTGAACCCAACAAGAAATAGCATACAGATGTGCTCTTCTTGTTACTAGCAATGCCTGCCTAATCCGAGTTTGTATAACCTGTCAACCTGAATCCGTCCCCCTGGATATAGTCCAGTCCACAATCCATTATGCCCTGTAGGTACCCTAACACATGTTTCACAGCCACCCAATGCACCCTCTTGGGCTCCCTCATAAACTGATTCAACATATTGGATGCAAAACAAACATCCTGTCTAGTGTTGACTAGATACATCGATGAACTGATCAATTGACGATATAAAGTGGGGTATACGAACTTAAAATCTAAAGCATGCAACTTCTTCGAGTTGGTAATGATTGGAGTAGCCATAGGTTTGCAATCCTCCATACGAAATATCCTTAGTATGTCTCCTGCATACCTGCCTTGGCCCACGAAGATCTGGCCATCCTCGTGCCAAACATCCAACCCCAAAAAATAGTGCATCAATGCCATATCGATCATCTCAAACTCTGAAGTAACTTCTCTCTTGCAGTGCTCTATGAGTCTCTCCTCCCTTGTAATAAAAAAATCATTCACATACAAAACCAAAATGAGTGGATCATTTCCAAACACAATGAAATATAGGTTGAGATTTGCATCACTCTTTTAGAAACCTATTTTCTGCAAGTAAGCATCAATCCTCTTGTACCATGCTCATGGTGCCCGTTCTGTTCATATAAGGCTTTCTTAAGCCTACACACGTGAGACTCATAGAGCACCTCAATGTAAACCTCCTCCTGTATGACCACATTGAGAAAGACAATCTTCACATCCATTTGGTGAATCTTCCACCCCATCTTTGTCGCTATGGAGATCATTGCTCTAATAGAGGTGTATCGAGCCACTGGTGCAAAGGTCTTCTCATAGTCAACTCCCTCTACCTGTGAGAAGCCTTGTGCCACAAATCGAGCTTTGAACTTCTCCACGTTACCATCCGCATCATGTATGATCTTGTAAAGCCACCTGGAAGTCACCAATAACTTCCCCTTAGGTCTTGGTGCTATCTCCCACACGTCATTCTTCATTACGAAAGCATACTCCTCCAACATGGCATCCCTCTAGATTTGCTGATTCACAACCTCCTCATAGCTAGCTAGCTCAGTCTCCACAACACTTTCCACATAGCCACACAACCTCTTTGGTGGCCTGCTCTCCCTAATTGATCACTTGGGTTTCCTCACTGACTCCACGACTTCTTGCAAGGTATCACGAAGCCATCTTGGCTTCCTTTTTCCTGATGTAGCCTCCTGAATTGGTGTTGGAATCTCCCCTAGAGCCTCTCCTCCTAATGAGGATGCCCTTGTGGCCTATGGTGAACCTGTACTTTGAGGAGCCTGCTGCTCTACCTGATCAACCTCCCGAGACCTCCTCAAAGCCCTCTCCTCCTCGAATCTCACATCCCGCCTCAAGACAACTTTCCTTTGTGCAAGAATGTATATGTGGTAGGCCTAGCTGGTCTCGTTGTAACCCACAAAAATACCCTTCTCTGTAGTGGGTTCTAGCGTCATCCCTCTTCTCCAAAAAAACCCCGACGTGCCCAATCTCTGGCTTCTTTGCAGAAAAAGCCTCCTTAGGAGTCTTACTCCCCAACACTCTGTGTGGACTCCTATTTTGCAATTACACTGCAGTGTTACATGCCTCAATCCATAAAAAAGAAAGGTAGCCTCTTATCATGCAACATTGGTCTCGTTGCCCTCACTATGGCCTTGTTCTTCCTCTCTGCCACCACATTCTGCTGGGGGTTATATGGCATTGTGTACTCTCTCCTGATGCCTTCTCTCCTACGTAACTCCATCTCATTGGAGGTTCTAAGGTATACTCACCCCCATTGTCTATCCTTGATCTTCTTCCCTGTCTGGTTCTCCACAAGAGCATTACTCTTGGAACCTCTTGAAGACTCGATCCTTTGTCTTCTTAAAGAAATCCAGGTCTTCTTGGAGTAGTCATCGATGAAAGTCACATAGTACTTATATCCACTTAATGACACTCAACACATAGGACCACACACATCAGGGTGAATCAAATCTAGAATACCTGTTACTGTGCTGTCATTGCTTGGGAAAGGAGCCTTGGTGTACTTTCCCAAAGCACACCCCTTGCTCACATCATGATGCTCAGAACTAAAGTTTGGTACACCATTAACAATCTTGCTCAACATCTTGAATGCTCCATGGTGCAAGTGGGTCATCCTCTTGTGCCATAACTCACACAAATCACTGTTGTTGGTCATAGCCACTAAGGCTCCGGTAGGCTGAAACATAAACTTGCAGAGTCTCCAATGAAAGATTCCAATTGGTGTACTTTCCCAAAGCACACCCCTTGCACACATCATGATGCTCAGTACTAAAGTTTGGTACACCATTAACAATCTTGCTCAACATCCTGAATGCTCCATGGTGCAAGTGGGCCATCCTCTTGTGCCATAACTCGCACAAATCACTGTTGTTGGTCATAGCCACTAAGGCTCTAGTAGGCTGAAACATAAAATTGCAGAGTCTCCAATGAAAGATTCCAATCACTCTAGCACAAGTGATATTGGATCCCTTGGGATATATGAGCACCTGTCCATCTCGGAACACCACCACATATCTGCAATATTGTAGAGCATTTTTTGCCCTAGATTTTCCTTCAAGTAACTAGGGTTTCGATATAATGTCATGTATTATGTACAACAATATAATTGCAATACATAAATGTGATAACAATACTTTCTTGAATAGTGTAATAAATCCAACAATGCAGTTCAATGCCAATCCAACAGATTATGACAAATTATGAAATTTAGCAGTGCTCCAATAGAGAGTAAATCTACCTATAATCTGATAAACCCAACACGTCTGTTTATCTAATGTATTGAGTTGGCCTTAGAGCTAAGTCGTTCCTGCCTTCAAAAGCTTCGAAAAAAACTTCCGTACTTCCTTAGAAACCTCCTCTGTTCAACATTCAACTTCAAGACTTTGGATTTGGGTTTTGCCTTCAGGAAACCCTTAGATCTGCAGTGGCTACAGGGAAATCACTCTAGGGAACCTTGCTTAGCTTCAGGAACTCGAATCTGCGATTGAAATACTTCAGAAACACTCGACTGTCTCAGGATCACATCTGGCTTCAATTTGGCACAGTAAAGCCTACGGTTGGTTGCAAAATAGTTTCAGGGAGTTTGTTATCATGTAAAGTCTTTGATCAACCTTTAAGGACTTCAGATCACTTAGTAGCAACCCCAGCCTATCATGGAATTCGGTTTAGTATTTTGAATGCCTCAGAATAATAAAAATTTCTAATGCAAATCTTCGTTGGCTTCTAGATAATTCATTTGCTTCACAAGTATCCATAGAGAGAACTCGCATGCCCTTGTCCACAAAAAAATGCTTTGATTTAACCTCCAACACTTTAGCTTAAGGATAATCAGTCTTCTACAGGAACTTGGACACAAAGTGACGTCAAACTCGTAGGATACCTTCGGATGGCCTGAATTGGGTCTTTACCGAGCTTCAGGGTAATTGTTGGCTTTAGGAGCAATGCTCCTATGGACACAAATTAATTCATATACCCCCAAATTGGGTCTTTTCAGGATTCTGCCACAATTTGCTCTCAAACCATGTTTGTTTGACCTTAGGGGAGGAGTTCGAATTTGATTGATACCTCAGAATAACTTGCTTGACTTGATTTCTTTAAACCAGAACTTCTCTTAGTAATCCTGTGCCAGAACAGAGTAGAAAAATAGAAAAGATATAGGAGAACGTAAGTTTATTAACTAGGGTGGAATCTTTCACCACTGAAATCGATAGAAGAAAAGGGGTCTTAAAACCCTCAAAGCCTTGGGCTCAAAGAAAATAGAGATAAATGATCCAATCCAATGATGCTCCAAATGAATTCTATCCTCTTGTATTTATAGATTTCTTTGAGGGGATTTTTCTCCTTAATTGGTTGAGTGAGGTTCACCCAAAACCCCAACTTTGGGTTTCTTTGCCCAACTGCCCCAAAACTTGCCCATACATTGGGTATTTTGGGGTTTTCCCCTTTATTTAGGACTATAGGCTACTCTTGAACAATTAAGTTCTCGGGAACATTACAATATCCCCTGCCCTCAATACTCGAGACTGAAATCAAGTTCTTCTTTAGCCTTGGAACATATAAGACTTCTCTCACTTTCAAGGGAGGTAATGAGCCCCTTTGAAAGGATACAGTCCCCACATATATTGCTCAGATCTTGGAGTTATCTCCAAGCACCACCTCAATGTCTATATCATCCTCAGTAAGACTTGTAAAGTGCTTTCTGGCTCCAACCACATGGCAAGAAGCTCCATTGTTTACAAACCAAACACTGGAAGATGTAACACTAGTGGCAAGGCTCACGACTAAAGCAAACTCTGTGGCAAACCTGGTGGAAAACTCATCCATCTCAGCTGAAGTTGCAACTCCCTTCTTCTTCCCCTTCTTACTGGGACACTGAAAGGCATAATGACCCATCTTCTGACAAGCAAAGCATCTCACTTTGCTCATTTCCTTCTCCTTCTCCTTCTGTTTTCTCTTCTGCTTGGCCCCACTAGAAGATCCCTTCTTGGCCTTCTTCTTGCCCTTAGTTGTGAGGAAAACATTCTCCTCCTCATCTACCCCACCATGCTGGTTTCCACCCTTGTCACTACTAGTCTCCTCCTGGTTGAAATCATCCCACATCCTCCTCTAGTCTGGTCCAGTGTTGACTGCAAAACAAATATCCGGTCTAGTGTTGACCAAATACATCAACGAACCGATCAACTGACAATATAAAGTGGGTCTACCAATTAGGAATTTGAATCCTACAACTTCTTCTAGTTGGTAATCATCGGAGTAGCCACAGGCCTGTAATCCTCCATACAAAATCTCCTTTGTATGTCTCTAACATACTTGCCTTGGCTTAGGCTTACTAAGACATGCCCATCCTTGTGCCAAACCTCCAACCCCAAAAAATAGTGCATCAGTGCCGTATCGATCATCTCAAACTCTGAAGCAAGGTCTCTCTTGTAGTGCTCTATGAGTTTCTCCTCTCCTGTAATAAACAAATCATCCACATACAAAGCCAAAATGAGTAGATCATCGCCAACCACAATGAAATATAGGTTCGGATTTGCATCACTCTTCTGGAAACCCATCTGCTACAAGTAAGCATCAATCCTCTCGTGCCTTGCTCATGGTGCCTACTTCATTCCATATAAAGCTTTTTTAAGCCTACACACATGATACTCTCTCCCATGCACCTCAAAGCCCTGTGGCTATTCAATGTAAAGTCCCCCCTGTATGATCCCATTGAGAAAGGTGGTCTTCACATCCATTTGGTGAATCTTCCACCCCATCTCTGTCGTTATGGAGATCATTGCTCTAATAAAGGTGTATTGAGCCACTAGTGCGAAGGTCTCCTCATAGTCAACTCCCTCTACCTGTGAGAAGCCTCGTGCCACAAATTGAGCTTTGAACTTCTCCACGTTTCCATCCACATCATGTTTTATCTTGTAAACCATCGACTTCCCCTCAGGTCTCGACACTATCTCCCACACATCCTTCTTCATGACAGGAGCATTCTCTTCCACCATGGCATCCCTCTAGATCTACTAACTCGTAGCCTCCTCATAGCTAGCTGTCTCGTTCTCCACAACACTTGCCACATATCCACACCTCTTTGGTGGTCTGCTCTCCTTAAATATCCACTTGGGTTTCCCCACTGACTCCACGACTTCCTACAATGTGTCACGAAGCCATCTTGGCTTCCTATTCCCTGAAGTAGCCTCATGAACTGGTGTGGGAATCTCCTCCCCTAGAGCCTCTCCTCCTGATACAGATACCCCTATGTCCTGTGGTGAGCCTGTACTTTGAGAGTTTATGCCTTGTGATCCTGAACTCTATGAACTTGTCACCCTAGAAGTCGGTGCTCCTCATGACCATGGTGAACCAGCTGTAGATCCTAAAGCCTGTGGTTTTCTCCCTTGTTGAGGAGCTTGCTGCTCTACCTAATCAACCTCCCAAGACCTCCTCAAGGCCCTCTCCTTCTCGAATCTCACATCCCACCTCAGGACAACTTCCGTCTGTGCAGGAATGTATATGTGGAAAGCCTGGGTGGTCTCGTTGTAACCCACAAAAATACCCTTCTCTGCAGTGGGTTCCAGCTTCATCCTCTTCTCCTTAGGGACATGTGAATCAAGTAAGACACACAAAATCCTGATGTGCCCAATCTTAGGCTTCTTCCTAAAAAAAGCCTCCTCAGGAGTCTTACTCCTCAACACTCTGTGTGGACTCTTGTTCTGCAAATACACTGTAGTGTTACATGCCTCAACCCATAAAAAGAAAGGTAGCCTCTGATCATGCAACATGGCTCTCACTGCCCCCACTATGGCCCTATTCTTCCTCTCTACCACCCCATTTTGCTGGGGGTTATATGGCACTGTGTATCTCTCCTAGTGCCTGCTCTCCTATAGAACTCCTTCGTCTCATTGTGTTATGCAACTGGATCACAAAATAGAAGAAAAGATAGATCAATGACTTGAAAATTAGCCTCTTCGAGGGGGAAACCTCTTTTACATCACATAAATGAGCATTTCTTGGATGATTACAAATGATAATACCTCCTTGGTATATATATAAGAGTCTAAGGGGTCACAATATAATCAGAGGCTACATAACAATAATAATGTAAGGACACAACAATAACAATAGTGAGCTTTTATGAGGCACAACAATAACAATAAGGGGGCTACACTAGTATTATAGGGACCTAACATGCCCCTCCTTCAAAAAAGTGTTGTCTTTAACGCTTGAGTAGTTCTGGATACTTTTGTATAAAATTCGCATCCTCCCATGTGGAATCTTAAATGGGTAAGTTCTTCCACTTAATGAGATAATCTTAAATTGATCAATTCCATAGCTGTTGGGTTCTTGTTTCCATGATTGCTTTAGGCTCCAATATGATTTTTCCTTCTTTGTCAAGTTCTGACAATATTGTTTGAACTGGGAGCTTGTAACCGATAACCTTCTTTAAGCACGAAACATGGAAAAATGGTTGTACTCAGGAAGATGCAGGAAACTCCAATTTGTATGCCATAGTACCAATCTTTTGCAACACTTTGTAAGGACCATACTACTTGCGTGATAATTTATTACCCTTCTTAGTTTGCTTGAGGGAATCAAATCCAGAATACCTACTCCCATGCTGTCACTGCTTAGGAAAGGAGTGTTGGTGTACTATCCCAAAGTACACCCCTTGCACATATCATGTGCTCAGTACTGAAGTCTGGTACACCAACAACAATCTCCCTCAACATCCTGAATACTCCATGGTGCAATTGGGCCATCCTCCGTTACCATAACTTGCACAAATCACTGCTGCTGGTCGTAGCCATTAAGGCTCTGGTAGGCTGAAACATAGACGTGTAGAGTCTCCCATGACAAATTCCAATCACTCTAGCACAAGTGATACTGGATCCCTTGGGATATATGGGCACCTGGCCATCTCGGGATACCACCACATATCTGTAATATTGCAGAGAAATTTTTGCCCTAGATTTTCCTTTAAGTAACTAGGGTTTCGATATAATGTCATGTATTGTGTACAACAATATAATTGCAATACATAATTGTAATAACAATACTGTCTTGAATATTGTAATAATTCCAACAATGCAATTCAATGCCAATCCAACAACTACGACAAATTATGAAATTTAGCAGTGCTCCAACATAGATTAAATCTACCTATAATTTGATAAACCCAACACGTCTGTTTCTTTAATGTATTGAGTTGGCCTCAGAGCTAACTCGTTCCTGCCTTCAAAAGCTTCGCAAAAAACTTCCATACTTCCTTAGAATCCTCCTCTGTTCAACATTTAACTTCAAGACATTGGATCTGGGTTTTGCCTTCAGGAAATCCTCAGATCTGCAGTTGTTACAGGGAAATGACTCTAGGGAACCTCGCTTAGCTTCAGGAACTTGAATCTGCGATTGAAATACTTCGGAAACCCTCAACTCTCTTAGGATCACATCTAGCTTCAATTTGGCACAGTAAAGCCTACGGTTGGTTGTAAAATAGTTTTAGGGAGTTTGTTATCATGTAGAGACTTCGATAAACCTTTAAGGACTTCAGAACACTTAATAGCAACCCCCAGCCTATCACGGAATTCAATTTAGTACTTTGAATGCCTCAGAATAATTAAAAACTCTAATACAGATCTTTGCTGGCTTCCAGATAATTTGATTGCTTCACGAGTATCCACAGAGAGAACTTGCATGCCCTTGTCCACAAAAATTTGGTTTGATTCAACCTCCAACACTCTTGTTGGCTTTTGGACGCATTCGTCTGCTACAAGAACTTGGACACAAAGTGATGTCAAACTTGTAGGATACCTTTGGATGGTTTGAAATGGGTCTTTGTTGAGCTTTAGGATAATTGTTGGCTTCAGGAGCAATGCTCCTATGGACACAAATTAATTTGCATACCCCCAAATTGGGTTTGTTTCAGGATTCTACCACAATTTGCCCTCAAACAAGATTTGTTTGACCTCAGGGAGGAGTTTGTATATGGTTGCTGCCTCATAATAACTTGCTTGACTTGATATCTATAAACCAGAATTTCTCTTAGTAATCTTGTGCCAAAACAAAGTAGAAAAATAAAAAAGATAGAGGAGAAAGTAAGTTTATCAACTAGGGTGGAATCTTTCACCACCGAAATTGGTAGGATAAAAGGGGTCTTAAAACTCTTAGAGCCTTAGGCTCAAAGAAAACAGAGATAAATGATCCAATCTAAGATGCTTCAAATGAATGCAATCCTCTTGTATTTATAGATTTCTTTGAGGGGATTTTTCTCCTTAATTGATTGAGTGAGGTTCACTCAAAACCCCAACTTTGGGTTTCTTTGCCCTTTTGGGGTTTGACCCTCTATCTAGGACTATAGCTTACAGGGATCGATAGACTACTTTGTCTCTTGAGCAATTAATTTTTTGGGAACATTACAATATTCCCTGTCCTCAATACTCGAGACTGAAATCAAGTTCTTCTTCAGCCTTGGAACATATAAAACCTCCGTCACTTTTGTTAAAAAATAAAAAAGGCAAAAAGATTTTCTTATCTTGATAATTACTTGTGATTTTTAAGTATTCTTATTATCTTCTTATCATCAAGCAACTTCCAAAACATATATGCATGAAGATCAAAACAACAAGGAGACAGGATGTAGGCTCTTAGCCAAGGCAAAACCCATGTTCAAGAGGAAAACCCAAAAATTCTCTTATCTTCTTCAAGAACCAAATCAAATGAGACAACCAAGCCCCTTTGACCAAGACAAAGACCTCCTCCAATCCACCAAGTCAGCCTTCCAACAAAGTCCTTTCAAGATGACAAAAGTTTTCTTCTAGTCAACAAAAGTCAACCCTCTTCAATCCTGCTTCAATCACAAATTTCGGCCCTACTGCATTATAATTTAGGTCGGCCCTACTGCGTTATAATTTAGGCCTCTACTATAGACCTGCAACTTTTGGCCCTTCTGCAACTAAGAAATCTTGCACGTGTTAGCCGAAACAAGAGAAAAATAGTCTTCTTTTCTTTGCTAGGGTTCCTCCTTCCTTCGCTAGGGTTTTTCTTCCTTCTTCAAGCCTTTCTCACTCCTTTTTCTTGCCTTCACACTTCCTTTTGATTACAAATCGAACTTGCTTGGATGGATGCCACAATAGGTCAATGATGCTGCCTATATATAATCTTCAAGGGTGGCCGAATCCCTTCAATGAGGCCGACTTGGTGGAGAGGCATAAATGACTATTTTATGTGAAAATAACTTTCCTTTCTTGACATAAGAAGCCTAAGAAGGGTCTAGAACATAATGACAAGGACAATGACTCACGACTCAATCCTAGAAGCACTCAATGGGTGCTTTGGCCTATAAACATAATAGAATGAGCATGAAACTCGTGCTTATAAAAATAAATAATTTACAATAAATTTTTTCTTTCTTTCTTTATGAGCCAAATAAAATTATGAACACCGATACTAGTTACATTTTCAACAACTTTGAAGGGAGGCAATGACTCCCTTTGAAAGGATACAGTCCCCACATGCTTCTTTGACCATGGAGTTATCTCCAAGCACTGCCTCGCAGTCTATATCATCCTCTATAAGACTCGTAAAGTGCTCTTTGGCTCTAGTCACATGGCAGGAAGCTCCACTGTCAACAAACCAGACACTGGAAGATGTAACACTAGTGGCAAGACTCACCAGTAAAGCAAACTCTATGTCAAACTAGGTGGAAAATTCATCCACCTCAGCTAACGCTGCAACACCCTGCTTCTTCCCCTTTTTATTGCCAATTTAGACACTAAAAGGCATAATGACCCATCTTCTGACAAGCAAAAGCATCTCACTTTGCTCATGTCCTTCTTCTTCTTCGGTTTACTCTTTTGCTTGGCCCCACTAGAAGACCCCTTCTTGGCCTCCTCCTTGCCCTTAGTTGCGAGGGCAACATTCTCCTCCTCATTTAACCCACCACATTGGTTGCCACTCTTGGCACTCCTGGTCTCCTTCTGGGTGAAATCATCCCACATCCTCCTCCAGTGTGGAAGATGCTCTCTAGCAACAATGGTATCTATGAATCCATTCCATTGCTTGGGAAAACCGCTTAGTGCTGTCCTGACCAACTGGTCATCAGGGATAATATCTCTCACTGCAGCCAACTCATCTCTCACTTGTGTGATCTTGGTAAGGTATGAGGTCACTGTGTTAGTCTTGGTCATCTTGGTGTTTTTTAGTTTCTAATGCAAAACAATCTTTTTGTTCTTATTGTTGCTCTGGTAAAGTGTGATCAGGGACTCCCACATCTCATAGGCAAACTTCTTCTCTAATACATGAGGTATAAGGTTGTCTTTAATTGCATCTAGAGTGATCCTCTTAGCCTTGACATTATACTTGTTGAATCCGACAACTGAACAAGATCAGTAGGTGGTTGTCCAACTATCTCAACAATATTCCACAACTTAAACTTCTCAAGCAACAAGACTATCCTCTCCTTCCAGGGACAAATTTTCAGCCCCACTCAACCTATCCTCCAACCTCAAAGCAGTAGCCATCTAACCTTCTCAACCAACACAACTTCCAATCACTGAAACTGATGAAACAACCTCCCTCTCAACCACAAATCTCTGGTATATAGGCAGTTTTATGCTTGCTGTAGGTTCACTATTTATCAGCTGAGGTTCACTGGTGCTCTGATACCATTTATAAAATTTAAATGAGTTGTAGCCCCTTTGGTTTCAATTTGTTTTACAAATCAGTTTTTTTATGCCCAACCCCATGGTTCATTCACAAATTTAAAACATGAATATAAAATTTCAACTAAAACACGACTAGGCTAGCACTACTCTTTCAAATTTCACTTTCAGCTGATAAGAAAATTACACAAGCATGCACACAATTTAAGACACTTGATTTTTGGTCAATCTCAGCCCTGGAAAAACCCATATGGGGAAAACCAGTTTGAAGAGCAGTTTTTATTGCTCATCTCAGAGAATCAATTACAACATTAATTACACATCAAAGTATTTATCTATTTCCTTGAAACCTGTGCCACTATGACTGCCTGAAAAACGTGTCACTGCTCAGCACTTCAGATTTGGGAATTTATGCCCATATGCTCCTTTTTCTTCCTTGAAAAACATGCTGATAGACCAGGAATATCTCCTAGTTTTTCGTGCCATAGATTCGTACTCAGCTCCTTGAAATGCATGCTATAGGCTACCCTCGTCAACCTCGAAATATGTGCCATCTGATTGCACTTTCCTAGCCTTGGATTTCGAGTCTCAGACCTGACTTTTTTCCACAAAAATCAGTCCTGTCAGACCGGACTTTTCTCCAGAAAAATCGGCCTGTACCTCTGTACCTCCATTTGCGTACTGATTACCAGCCTTAAAACTCGGGCCAGTTTCCTTGGGATGCGTCTTTTCTCTTCAAGCCTTGAACTCAGGCCTGTTTTCCTTGGTGCTGTGCGTTCTTTCCCCCAGCAGAAGCTATCTCAACCTCCCTCCTCCTCCTCTTCCTTGCTCTTTCTCCAACACTCACACATGAAGAATGAGCTCTCTTCTTTGCCTTTTTCCCCTTTTCAGTCTCTCTAATGAGGAGAAACCCTATCCCTTAGATCAAGGGCTGAGATTAGATCTCCGCTCTCTTTGATCAAGGGTGGAGATCTAATCTCCCATTGACCCCCTCTTTTGTCTCCCCCTTCATTAATGGGCCTCTCTAGTCACTCTATAACTTGTTTTTGTACCTTGTATCTTTTTCTCATAAAGTCACTTTAAAAACATAAAGTAACTTTAATATAATAAAGTACGATGTACTTTTTGTGCCTCATAAAGTGACTAAAAAGTCACATGACTTTAATAACTCATAAAGTCATATTACAAAGCAAGTCTCATGTGTTTTCCCATGCAAAGGCAAAATACACTAGGCAACACCTCCTTGATACCCTTTTTCTCAACAAAATTATTTGTGGAATTCATAGTTCAACATTGTTTTCCCTTAAACCCTTGAGGGAAAGACTTAAATCCTTAGTGCCAACTATCTCAAATCTACAAAAACCACTTTTGCTTGTCATTTCCTTTTGGGGCGAGAGGGGTGTGTTAGTTTTTCTAAGCCTAGCAAATCAATTTAGAGTGCCAATAAATTTTATGCCTGGAATAATTTTTTAATAGCAAAACCAAATTTGAAATTGATGCACAAGAAACACTGTTAAGCTTCTAACAAATTTTACATGGCGGAAACAAAATCAAGCACATAAATGTTTACATAGCTTTTTACCCTGGAAACCCAATTAAGGAAAACTAGTGTTTGTGTTCTGTTTTTTTAATTAACTTGCAGAGGAAAATCAGAAATTTATTACGACGATAAAACCTTGATTTGTGTGTTGACAGAGGGTTTATCCCTGCCTCAATTTCCATGCTAACAATTGCTTTGATTATTATGCTCAACTCTCACATGTGAAACCTCACACGTGCGATCATACACCCTCCAAAAACCTGCTTGCTATGCATTACCTCAGTTTTGTGCCTGCAGATTTCTGTGCAGCCTTCTCACACGTGCAACCTGCCTCAGCTTGCATGCTGTCACTTTCCCCTCTTTTCCTCACTCATTACTCCTAGGTATGCGTTCCAACTTCTCTTGAAGTGCATGTTGCCTAGGAATGCATACCATCTTCTCTCCAAGCAATTACCTTTATTTTTTTACCCAACCTGGTAATCCATGAAGTCAACCTAGTAATTCATGACGAGATCTATGGATGAGATTAAATCTCATCACTCCTTATATTTGATGGTTGAGATTTGATCATAAAATCGCTTAAAGGTACTTTATAGTAAATCTTTACTTTAGCCAACATTAATTAATTAAATTAATTAATGTGCCTTTACATAGGAAAACATAAAAGTCACTTTGCTAGAAAAGTTTGTTGGACTTTTTCTGCATTATTGACACTAAGCCTATGCAAAATCACTTGTCAGAGCTACCAAAATTCAACTCTTCCTCTTAGCGAGGAAAGTGTTTTACATGACCACCATATTATCTCTGAAGACTCGCCTTTCATCAAGGCCTTCATGAGGATGTTTGCCACCTGCTCATCTGTGAGTACATGGTGCATCTTCACTTTCCCCTTTTGCACAGTCCTAGATGAAGTGATACTTGATCTCTATGTGTTTTGACTTGTCATGAAAAACTGGATTTTCTGAGAGCTTGATGCAGCTTTGATTGTCACAATGTATCACGGTCAGCTCCAAATCTTGATCAAACAACCCCACTAGTAACTTCTGAAGCCAAATTGCCTCGCATGATGCCAAGCTAGCTGCCATGTACTCAGCTTTAGCAGAACTCAGTGCAACTGAATTCTGTTTCTTGCTGAATCAAGAAACAACACCAGACCCCAAGTTGAAACAACCTGAAGTACTTTAGCTATCAACTACGCTGCCTTCCTGGTCAACATCAAAGTAATCCACTAGTTTCACTCCATCTCCCTGGTTATAGCTCAATCCATACTCATCTATTCCATGCAGATATCTTAGGACATGTTTCGCTGTCACCAAATGCACTCACTTGGGCTCAACCATAAACTGACTGAGTGTATTGACAACAAAACATATATTGGGTCTAGTATTGACCTGATACATAAGAGAGCCAATCAACTACCTGTATAAAGTGGGGTTCACTGCCTCTGACTTGGAAGTATCAATTTTCTTCCAAATGGTCACCATTGGCACAGCTATAGGCCTACAGTTTTGCATCTCAAATCTCTTTAGGATCTTCACAGAGTATTTCCCTTGTCCTAGGAAGATCTTCATTGGACAGGAAATACTGCTGACCTACTATCAAATTTTACACAGCGGAAACAGAAATGAAGCACATAAATGTTTACACAACTTTTTACCTTGGAAACCCAACTCGGGAAAACCACCATTTGTGTGTGTGTGTTTTTTTTTGAAGTTTGCAGAGGAAAATTAGAATTTTTTACAGCAATAAAACTCGATCTGTGTGCCAACAAAAGGTTTAGACCTGCCTTGATTTGTCTGCCAACAATTGCCTCGATTTTTGTGTACAACTCTCATATGTGCAATTGTACACCCTTGAAAAACGTGCTTGATGTGCATTGCCTCAATTTATGTGTCTGCAGATTTTTCTGCAGCCTTCCCACACGTGCAACCTGCCTTGGTTTGCATGCTGCCCCTTTCCCCTCTCTTTTTCTCTCTTGCTACTCCTTGTCGTGCGTGTTGCATAGGAATGCATGCGATATTCTCTCAAAGCAATTACTTTTTATCCTTTTCCCCAACCGTGCAATTCACGAAGTCAACCTCGTAATCCATGTCGAGATCTATGGATGTGATTAAATCTCAGCATCTCCTTAGATTTGACAGTCGCAATTTAATCATAAAGTCTCTTAAAGGTGATTTATAATAAATCATTGCCTTAGCCAACATTAAATAATTAACTTAATTAATGTGCCTTTACATTGGGAAAAATAAGTCACTTTACTAGAAAAGTTTGTCAGACATTTTTTGCATGCTCAACACAGTCTATGCAGAATCACTTGTCCAAGCTACCAAAATTCAATAGGGTGCACTCAAGAAAGGGCGAGCCACTGGGAGCTCGAGATCATTTATGTGCCTTTAAGCCATTTATGTTAGCCTCCTTGATCGAGGGACATTTCTTTATGTTGAGCTTCTCGGTTCATGGACAGTTAGGTCAACCTCCTTGGTTAAGGGAAATCCTAAAGGCCTTAAAGGTTGAACACAAGCACTATGTTGATTTGGGGTAGCATCGGATGTGCTCTAGCCATGAAAATTGGTGGAGAGGCTAAAGCACATGAGATCTCCAAGACTTAGAAATGGTTTGGGAGATATTAAAATAATTAATATTTTTAATGGAGTTCCTAAGTCTAAACTTAGGAAAAATAAAATATTAATGGGTATTAATATAAAACTGGGTTAGAAGGTTTCGAAAGTTATGGATCAAGCCAAATCTAATTTTAGTCGTTGATTAGAGATTTAATCTCGGCCGTTGAAGGACCAATAGGAAAAGTATAAGAAGAGGCTTGAGGGTTAGTTGGAGAACACACCGTGGGAGACCAGTCCAATGTTGCACGAAGCGGGAGCGAAGCGGAAGCGCGGAGCGCGGAAGCGTCATTTTCCAAAAATCTAGGAAGCGAAGCGTCCGCGGAAGCGTCTGCTATATATATATATTTTTTTATATTTTTTTGCATTTATACTCAAAACAAACATCCCAAATACCAAATTAATTGTAGAAGACATGAAAACATGCATATTTTTGCATAAATCAAGATAGATATGGCATCCATGATTCCATTGTAGTTACTTACTAGTACAACAATCATCTATATTCTAGCTATTACAAACATACATCAAATTTTTAAGCATATTATAAAACATAAAACATTTAAGCATATTATAAAACATAAAACATAGAGCATATTATGATTTATCTAGCAAGTGAGCAACTGTCAACATTTGTCATGTCCAAAATTCAAATAATAATGTTTACAAAATATGTCACTTGGTCACCGCCAAGCCAAAAAGGTTCAAAATTCAAATTCACAAGTCTACAAGTCTAATGAGGATTCTATGACAAAAAGAAGTAGATTGTGAATATATCTACTAATCTCTCCTCCTTCCACCACGAATAGAACGTGATGGCGGGCCTCCACGTGGTGGCAATGAAGAAGATGGTCCCTGTGTAAGTCGTGGCACTGGAATTGATGAAGAAGAACCCCCTGCTGTTGGTGTTGAACCATGGAACCTAGGAACCAAGGGACCAGATGGGGGTGGGGGTGGTGGCATATCAACACGGTCATCATCATCCTAGAATCGCTCAAAAAATTCATGCAAAAAAAAAAAAACACTAGTTAACAAAAAAATTAAAAACATGAATTAGAGAAATGCTTTATAAGGGAAAATTGGAAAATTCATACCACAATGGACATACCTGGATAAGAGCATCCTCTAATTGCTCTAGTCGCAACACTCCATCCTCCAAATTGGGCTCCTCTGGATTCTTGTCCCAAGTCAACAAGTCTTTATTAGACTTTGCATCTTCACAGTAATGGGACAACAATCGCAAGTTGTAATGAACATAAACCAAGCTCTCTGCCCGGTCTAAATTCAACCTGTTCCTTTTAACACTGTGGATGAAAGAATAAGAGCTCCAACACCTCTCTGCAGAAGAAGTGTTTACCACCTGTGATAGCACCCGCAATGCCAAACTCTGTAGAAGTGGAGTAGCCCCTCCATGCATGTTCCACCACTCAAGAGCAGAAAAATGCTCTCGATCTTGAATTGCATGCATGCTCCCAAATGGACCAGTGTTGAGCGTATAGTTGCTCACCTGTCTCCGTACCAATGCAGCCTCCTCATTATCAGGGATTAATCTACTCAATGCAGCCATATATTTTTCGTGAACCTCTCTATCTTGGTGTGGTTTTTTCCTGCTTCCCCCCCAAGGTGCTGGTGTTGAAAGCCATGATGGATGATAGTATTTAGGTGTCAAAACATATGCTAATGCATGCAATGGAATATTTAGCATTTCCCATCGGTTTTGCACCTCTACACGAATATAATTGTACAAGGTGGTATCTCTAGGCTCAACAATGTCTTTAATCTGCCCCAACATGCTATCCATTTGCTCATACACCTCCCCAATTACTGGTCGATCTGAATCTGCAAACTTGATCATGTAATAAATTGGTTTGGTGAATTGCAAAACATATTTAACCTGTGACCAAAAGTAACTGTCAAGAACAGTGTCCTTGACTACATTAGCACCATCTGTGTCAGTGTTAATTTCATCCCATGTTTCAGCACACACCAGATTAGTTAAAGCTTGTCTCACCCTCACTAGCCGCCTAAAGGTGAGGTAATAACTAGCAAATCTTGTCTTTGCAATTTTAAGCAATTGCAACTTGGAGTAAGTGCCATAGAAGTAGTTTACCCTTGTATGCCCTGTGATGAATTTAATGAGCTGCTTCCCTTTCCTGTAAACCTCAGCAATCCACCCACAATCTTTGTGTTTCACAATATCATGCATCAAAAGGTTCAATGTGTGAACCAGGCACCCAGACCAAAAGATGTGTGGATGAGTACGCTCAATAATTTTTCCTGCTGCCTTACAATTTGCTGCATTATCTGTGATCACTTGAACCACATTATTCGGACCAACATCTTTGATTGATTTCAATAGGAGATCTGCAATGTTTTGTGCAGTTGCACTGATGGAGGAGGAGTCATGACATGCAATAAATACTGCACCACTAGAAGAAACACCAAGAACATTTATCAAATGTTGGTTTCTAATATTTGTCCACCCATCTGATACAATGGATACCCCAGAATCCACCCACTCATGTGTAAAACGTGTCAAAGCTCTTTGAACCTTAGCTTTTTCTCTTTCTAATAACACTGTTCTAGCTTTCTCATAGTTGGGGGCCTTGTATCCTTTTGGGGCTTCATTGATGGCCTTTACCATGTCATGCCAATAGGGAGAGCGAAGCACATTGAATGGTACACCGCAAGCACAAAGAAAACGGACTATCTTTCCATCCACATCATCCCTCCCAGCAACATTAAGGAAATCCCCTATTGTTTTTCTACCTCCAGAGGTTGCAGAAGTACCATGAGGAGATGGGCAACTACCAAATTTAGAGGTTGCACTTGATTCAGAATGAGTTTTTTGTTTCTTGTTTTTTCGTTGTGCAGCCATCTCTATTTGGATGTATTTTCTTCTTTCTTCAGTTGAAATGTTTGGGCAAATTTGTACCCCCACAGGACCCTTTTTTTCATCACTGTCCAGCACCCCACAAAGATGCTTCCTCAGACGGGTATATGAACCCGTATATGGTTTTCCTCCATGACAACCATGAGGGCACACAAATTTGTAAGATCCACCACCCTTTCCCCCACCAAGTTTGGTCACATAGTTCCACAAGGGTGTTGATGTACCTTTCCCATCTTGTGCTTCAGTGTCCCCTTCAAGTTCATCCCCTTCCTCTTCAAACCCTTCCTCCTCATCATACATTGGGTCACTACTATTAGGACCAAGTTCATCCCCTTACTCTTCCCCTCTATTCCTCACCCTTGCCATCATTAAAACCAAGAGTGGAATGATACATAGAAGCCAAAAGAACACCATCTTGGAATATGGATATAGGTGGTGGACAACCTGTAAATAAAGGAGCAAGTAGAAACAATGGGAAAGAGTAGGAGAGGGAGGAGAAAAATACAATTTTTTTTTCAAAAAAACAAGGGAGTTTGGGGTTTGAACTTACCTCTTTAGCTCTTGTAGATGAAGTCCTCCAAGCTCTTGCTCCAAGCTCCTCCTCCTTCTCCTAGCTCCTCCTTCTTCACTCCTCCAAGCTCTCCTCTCTTCTCCTCTCCTTTCCTCTCTTCTCTTCTCCTCTCCTCTCTTCTCTTCTCCAACTCTCATAAACTCAAAGTGAGAAAATGAGAAGAGAATGGGGGCTTTATTCTTTTTTAAACTCACCCTAAACTCACCCTAACCTCACCCTAACCCACCCCCTCAATGCAAACTCAAGTTAACTTTTAAAAAAAATTAAAAAAAATTCAAGTTACATTGCAGCCCGCGCGGAAATTTCCGGAAGCGCGGATCCGGAGCTCGTGAAGCGTGCGCTTCCGGGCCCGAAGCGTGGCGCTTCCGGAGGCCCGAAGCGCCCTCCGAAGCGTGGATCCGGGGCAACGCAACCCATATTCCAGGAATCGTTTCAAAAAACCGGAATCGCGCTTCGCCTGGAGGTTCCGGAACGCTTCCGTACGGGACGCGATTCCGGCCTAGGATCCGGGGGGGGGGCGATTCCTGCAACGTTGGACCAGTCAGTTCGATTTCTGGAGCGGGGTTAGCTGAGAAATTTGAAATAATGGTCTAGGGAGCAGCAGGAGGCAGCGGGTACAAAATAGAGAGTCGGGATCAGCACCAGGAGACCAACGTAGAGGTTGGAGAGGCAGACGCAGAAGCAACAGACTGCGCACAGTCACTGGAAGGCCTACGTGGGTGACGCAGAGAGGCAAGAGCTGACGCAACAGGTCTGGGAACTGCGTAGAGGCTAGTAAGCCTGACGCTGAGGTTGGGAGAAGCGCTAGAGAATTTGTTCTCTGTTGGGTAAGCCAGTTTGGCACCCAGTTGTACTAAAGAATTGCTGAATAATAAAATCCTCCTATGCTGCATCGGTTTTCCCGCATTGGGTTTTTCTGGGGACATCTGTCCAAAATATCTGTGTTGATGTGTTGATTCTTGCGCATGTGTTTGTTTTTGTATTATGGTGTGATATTTGCAGCAGAATTTATTTTAATGTTTACTGAAGGGTTTTTCGTAAATAACTTATTGGCAAATAAGTAGGTAAAATAAATCAGTTGTTACAGTGATAAAATTTTCACATGGTATCAGAGCAAGTAATTAGAGACAGGAAGGGAAAACCCAATTATTGGTCGCGGTATTAGAGCAAGTAATCAGAGACAGGAAGGGAAAACCCAATTATGGGTCGCGACCATGATGCAAAGGCATCTACGTCAGGAGACTCACACAAATTTTCAAAAAATTGCACAAGAGGTAGTGACTTCAATTTCTGTATGTTGGCTTCCAGGCTAGAAGAAGAAGTGGCTTGTGTGACTAGTTCTGCATCATCAGAAGTATGGGATATAGACAGTGGAGCCTCTTGGCATATGACGGGAATGTGGGAATGTTTCTCAGATTATCAGGAATAGAGGATGAACTTTCAGATCACCATGGGGAACAAGGCAAAGTGTACTTCGGTAGGGAGGGGTACCATAGTTTTTCAAACAGAAACGGGAGAGCAATTTCGTGCTACCAATGTGCTGCATGTACCAGGATTGGGGATGAATTTACTTTCCGTGTCGCAACTTCAAGGCAAAGGCTATGACGTTTTCTTCATCAAGGAGAAAGTATACGTCAAACACCCAAGCTGGAAAAAGAAAGTGCAGATCGGGATGAAAAGTAATAGGTTGTACAAACTACAACTAGAATCACCAATGGCACTAATAGGTAGTCATGGAGACAAGGATTTGAATGAACTATGGCACAAAAGAATGAGACATTTGCACCATGGGGCTCTGAGAATTCTCAGAAACACTGTTACAGAAGTTTCGGATCTTAGTATGGAACAAGATGACGTATGCAGAGGATGTGCTTTGGGGACGTATGCTAAAGCAACATTGCCTAGAAGTAAGAATAGGGCTAAGAGTGTACTAGGATTGATACACTCAGATATCTGTGGACCTATGTCCACTAAAGCTCTTAGAGGCGCTGAGTACTTCCTTACCTTCATTGATGACCACTCAAGGAAAACTTGGATTTATTTTCTAAAAACCAAAGGCAAGGTTTTCTGTTGATTCAAAGAGTTCAAGGCTCTGGTGGAGAATCTGATTGGAAAGAAAATAAAAGTTTTGTGCTCAGATAATGGTGGAGAGTATGTCGATAAGGACTTCACTGATTTTTGCGCTAAGGAGGGCATCAAAAGAGAGTGGATAGTTCCTTACAATCCAGAGCAGAATGGAGTAGCAGAAAGGAAGAACAGGACTTTGTAGAAGCAACTAGGGCCATGATGTATGATTAGGATATATACCAAAATTCTTGTGGGCAGAAACATGCAACACAACAGTCTATGTTTAGAACATGACTCCTCATTGGGCATTGGGCAAGATTACTCCAGAGAAAGTTTTCACAGGGAAGACCCTTGAAGTTAGTCATTTCAGGATATTTGGGAGCTTAGCATATTGCCGCGTACCCGAGGAAAAGAGGAAGAAGCTGGATCAAACTGCAGAGAAAGGATATCTAGTGGGATATAGCGAGAACACTAAGGCATACAAAATCTATCTTCCAAGGAGCAGGAAGGTAGTAGTTCGACGAGATGTGAAGTTCATGGAGGACAGGGCTTTCAGAAAATCTCGAGAAATGCCTTCCGAGGAGTAGTCAAAAGAGGAGCCGTTAGTCAAACCTCTTCAACCAACGGAAGTAAAGAATTCTTCCTTGGATCAGTGAGAATCTCAGGATGAGGAAGAGCTAACAAAAGCACCTGCTGGCAGAGGAAGAACGAGCAGGGGACTTCGTCAGATTTTGCGAGATGCAAAGGACTTCATCGGTGCGCCAAGGAACAATAAGAGGGAGCGAAAACAACCAGATAGATATCAGGCATTAGTAGCTCAGGATGGGGAGCCTGCCAGTTTTCAGGAGGCAACTCAACATCAGTTTTGGCTGGATGCGATGGTAGAGGAGTAAACTCCAAAATGATGAATGATGTCTGGGAGGTAGTACTGAGGCCTCAAGACAGATCAATGGTAGGTTCGAGATGGATCTACAAGTTTAAATACACTGCAGACGACAGTGTTGAGAAATACAAAGCTAGGTTTGTGGCTAAGTGGTATGCTCAGAAGGAAGGAATTGACTACGAAGACACCTTCGCCCCTGTAGCCAGGTATACATCTATTAGAACCGTGATATCTGTTGCAGCACAGATGGGGTGGGAGATTCATTAAATGGATGTCAAAACGGCATTTTTGAACGGTGTGATAGAAGAAGAGGTACACATTGAACAACCAGAGGGCTTTGAGGCACATGAGAAGAAATCTCATGTATGCAAATTGAAGAAAGCTTTGTATGGGCTGAAATAGGCACCTAGAGCATGGTATGGTCGAATCGATAGCTACTCGCAGAAAATGGGATTTGTCAAGAGTAACGCAGATCCAAATCTCTACTCTCTGGTTGTAGAGAATCAGCCTCTAATCTTAGTATTGTATGTGGATGATCTCTTTCTGACAGGATCATCCAGGCTCATCGGGGATTGCAAGAAGAATCTAGCCACGGAATTCGATATGAAGGATTTGGGACGAATGCATTATTTCTTAGGGTTGGAAGTTTGGCAACAAAAGGGGGAGATCTTCCTTGGGCAAGGGAGATATGCTACAAAAATCCTGAAGAGATTTAGGATGGAGGACTGTAGACCCATGACTACTCCAATGATCACCAAATGGAAGAAGATTGATGCATCAGAAGACAAGGATGTTGATCCTACCTTATACAGACATCTCATAGGGTCCCTGATGTATATGGTCAATACCAGGCCTGACATTTGTTACACTGTCAACACCCTCAATCAATTCATGTTGGAACCAAAGAGGGCACATTGGGCAGCAACCAAACATGTTCTTAGATATATACAGGGAACAGTCGATTATGGACTCTTGTACACCAGGAGTAAGGATATCAGATTGAGTGGATTTATTGATGCTAATTGGGCGGGAAGTTCAGTGGATCGGAAAAGTACCTCTGGGTACCATTTCAACATTGGATCAGGAATGACCTCTTGGTGTAGTATGAAACATAAATCCGTGGCTCTGAGCTCAACAGAGGCAGAATATATGGCCGCAAGCACAGCTTCGTGCGAGGCCATATGGCTTAGAAAATTGCTTGTGAACCTATTCAGAAGAAAGATGGAGGCGACTAGGATCATGTGTGATAATCAGAGTTGCATCAAGCTCTCTGAGAATCCAGTGTTTCACGATTGGTCAAAGCATATTGATATCCGGTGTCACTTTGTCAAAGACTGTGTCCAACGAGGAGCTGTACAATTGAGCTACACTCCTATAGGAGAACAGGTGGCAGACATCCTTACCAAGGCCCTTGGAAGAACCAAGTTTGATTATTTCAGGGAGAAGATGGGGATGATAAAGAATCCATTTCAGTAGCAGAAATGGGTATGATGTTGCAGTGCAGTAGAAGTCAGCAATAGCACGATGCAACATGATGAGGAGTTTTGCAGTGCAGATGCAGTGTTGGGAAGGACCAGCAACAACATGGATGCAGAGGGAGTTGCAGTGTAGACGCAGTGTTGGGAAAATGGACCAGTAGCAACACAAATGCAGAGGGAGCTGCAGTACAAATGTATCAGTGGCAGTGATAGAGCCATGGGTAGCAGTACAGGATGCAACAATGTAAAGGATGTTGGGTAGGGAGGCTTGGCATTAGCACAGGTACTGATGCCGTATGATCAAAGTAATGCTTAGTATGGAGCATCACTAGAGCATAGTCCTCGCTAAGAGGGAGTGTTGATTTGGTGTAGCATCAGATGTGCTCTAGCCATGAAAACTGGTGGAGAAGCTAAAGCACATGAGATCTCTAAGACCCATAAATGGTTTGGGCAGATTCTAAACGGTTTGGGAGATATTAAAATTATTAATATTTTTAACGGAGTTCCTAAGTCTAAACTTAGGAAAAATGAAATATTAATGGGTATTAATATAAAACTGGGTCTGAAGGTTCCAAAAGTCATGGATCAAGCCAAATCTAATCTTAGCCGTTGAAGGACCAACAAGAAAAGTATAAGAAGAGGCTTGAGGGTCAGTTGGAGAACACACTGAGGGAGACTAGTTAGTTCGATTTCTGGAGCGGGGTTACTTGAGAAATTCGAACTAGTGGTTTGGGGAGCAGCAGAGACAACAATTATGGAACAGAGAGTCGAGATCAGCACCAGGAGACCAGCGTAGAGGTTGGAGAGGCAGATGTAGAGCCTCTCAAGCAGACGCAGAGGCAACAGACTGTGTAGTCACTGGAAGGCATGCGTGGGTGACGCAGAGAGGCCCAGTGCTGACGCAGAGAGGCAGGGGTTGACGTAGTAGGTCTGGGAACTGGGTAGAGGCTAGTAAGCCTGACGATGAGGGTTGGAGAAGTGCTGGAGAATTTGTTCTCCGTTGGGTAAGCCAGTTTGGCGCCCAGTTGTATTGAAGTATTGCTGAATAATAAAATTCTCCTATCCTGCACTGGTTTTCCCGCATGGGGTTTTTTTGGGGACATTTGTCCAAAATATCTGTGTTGATGTGTTGATTCTTGTGTATGTGTTTGTTTCTGTATTATGGTGTGATATCTGCAGCATAATTTATTTTAATGTTTACTGAAGGGTTTTTCGTAAATAACTTATTGGCAAATAAGTAGGTAAAATAAATCAATTGTTGCAGTGATAGAATTTTCACACACTATATATATTATATGTAACATGAACGACATCTATCATATTATGCATACAATAGGTTAGACTTAATGAGGAAGGTATTGACCACAATATGTGAAAGCTTTTGCCCCATACAACACTCATAGAATCTAGGAGATCCCGTGGATCTACGCCCAATTATTTCAAGGCTTAGTTCTTCCAAGGGGAATCTTCAACTTTATGAATTCCTAAAAGAACTGGTGAATATAACTAAGTGGGAAATGTGAGGTTCCATGACAATTAACATGGGTTGATTTTTTAAAATTGATAGTATTGTTGATAAATGGTCTTCAAACCTTTCTTTTTTGTGTTGTTGCTAACACTCTTTCAATAGTTCATCTTTTAATTCGAACTTGGGAACTTGAGGATTTTTAAAAGGCTATAAATCCCTCCTTTTAACATGATGTTTTTCTCGACAAATTTTATAATTTAATATAGTCCTTTTCTTTTATATTTCAGCTCTTTATTAAATGCATCCATCAGTTCATCTTTGACTATAGGTTACCTTGGATTTTCTAATGAATCTTTTAAGGTTTTGGATGCATACTTTAATTTAAACTATCATAGTTCTCTCCACCCCTTTTTCTAAATGGTAACCTTCTCAATATGGGTGTTGTATACTTCTAATCTTATGTATCTTCTATAAACGTGTATAGTTCTATAACTTTGATAACTTTGTATAGTGTTATTTAGCTGTATGAAATATTTTTGTAGAAGGTGACATGGCACTTGAGATTTAAAAATTAAATCTCAAGTGCCTTGGAAGGAGCTATGAAATATTGAAATATATATATATATATATATATATATATATATAAAGTGAGATGATACAACGAGCCTTGCAATGGTATGCTTGTATTCTACTTATATGCATTAACTACTCATGAAGGTGAAGGGTTGTATTCCTTAATTTATTTAATTAACATTAACATTAACATCATTATTATTATTATTTATTATTATATCACATTTATTTATATATTTAATATTCATTACATCATGTAATAAGCATAAAAGTCTATGTTGCACTAGTTTTTGGGACGGGGGGACAAAGAGACGTGTTCTTGGGATGGCTAGAGTGTACCCCCCCAAAATTTTTTAGGGGAGGACGGGTTGGGGACGATAATAATGTGTGTGTGTATGAAAATATTAAAAATTTAGAATTCACCTTAAACATTTTTAGTTGCTTCAAGCTTGTAAGCATAACAAGCCATGCTATATAGTATTATGCATAGCACTTACACTTGCCAGTGCTAAGAATGCTTGAGAAATTTAAAAAAAGAGTGACATTACATAATTGGCTAGTAGACATGAGCAAAATACAGTTTAGCTTTAGGAAACTTAAGTGTAACTACTTTCAATCTGTAATAAGGTGAAGGGTCTATGAGATAGAGAATTGTCTCTATAGCAACTATTCTTCTTCATATTTCTTCATAATGATGATCATGTTAAAACATAAAAGGCATTCCCCTCTGCATGGGTTTTCAATACTTTTACAGCTATGTTGAAAACCACTATAAAACACTTTGGTGTTTTGTAAAGAGATTAAATTCATTTGTTAGATTAAGAAAGTGATTGAATAGGAATTTATTGAAACATTTAGTACCCAATCCAAGTCACTACTATTTGATTGTTTTCACAATGCTTGAGGTTGGGATTGTGGAAACACCGGACTTTGAATGACTCTTGGAAACCCATGTACACCATGTAAAAGTTAAGATGACCCAAAAAATGTGAAGAACAAGAGTGATGACCACAAGGATTAACCCTTTGAAATGTTGCGTTACGTGTTTTTTTAATATGAAGGCTTTGTTTGTTTTAATGTTGTTGCTGAAAATACAATACTTGAATCACCAGAAACTCAAGTTGAAACCCATCATACAAAACTCATGTTTTGAGTTGCAATTTGTACAAGAAATTTAGATTCACTGCAATACAAAAATAATGGATGGGAAAAATGAGCATATTGTCCAGTCATCAATGCCTTTGTTTGTCAAAATGGAAGATGGATGCTGAAAAGATTCCTAAATTCTTCCCAAAAAAATCAATGAAATCTTCCTGCAACATCTCTGAAATCTGTCCAGAACGTTCCTAAAATCCGCCTGAAATGTGTCGTGGACGACCAACAAGTCCTTGAGTCCCCGATGAAGTCCGCAACAGTTTGGGGATATTTATTAAGGGTCAATAAGTCCTTGAAATGCGAGAATGCAGGGTACATGGGTTTTTTTTTTTGGGGGGGGGAGATGGGTTCCCATGGAACAGAGATAAAAGTGTTTATATGTAATAGAGATGATGACATCTATAATTTTAACAATGTATTTCCTTGGAAGGGAACTCAATATGGATGTAATGAATAATAGTTTACATACAATCAAATATCCAAACATAATAAGGATAACATAAAAGAACACACACACATAAGTGAGATGATGCAATGACCCTTTTGACGTATATTTGTATTATACTTATATGCATCAACTGGTTATGAAGGTGAAAGGTTGTGTCCCTTAGTTTATTTAATTAACATCATTATCATCATTATATTTAATTAACACCATTATCATCATTATTAAAATCATTATGTAAGGTCTATTTATATATTTTATATTTATTACATCATGTAATATGCATAAAAGTGCTTATATGCAATAGAAACGATGGTGTCTATAAGATATATAATATAATATTTTGAATAATTGATTGATAGGATAAGATGATTATATTGAGGATAGCCCTGAGTGTAAATATGCCCTAAGGGGGTATCTCTGTGAAGAGTCACGCCTTTTAACTATTTAGGCGAATTTACATTATACTCAATATAGTGTTATTGTTATTTATTATTATTATATTTATATATTCGTTTATTTTTTTAATGATATGATTTATATCCATTACATCTTCTATTTCTTCAAAACACATTGTCCCAGAAGTGTTAATAAAGAATTACTTTTAATGATTTTGTATCATTCACCCATTGAAATGCAAGAACCAAAAGAGCACGTAGAATTACCCTATAACCACTAAATGACATTGAGGATCGAGATAGGGAATGGGACTAAGACAAATTTCATGAATGATCATGATAGCAAAAAGGTGAGGGATAAGCATTAAAGAGTCCTTAGATTTGAAGATGGAGGAGTGATGAAGAAATTGTGGGAAGTTGGTCGAAGCAAGGGATATCTTGGCAAATAAAGCTTCATGAAGTTGAGATGCTTCACAGTCACTCGGGCTTGACAAAAGTATGCTTATGACTATGTTACTTCTTGAATTGGGACAAAAGTAGTCAGAGCTCCCATAATTCTCCACCACACATCCCCCCCAAACTCCAAATGTTTGTTTCCATTATATTAGATGGATTCTTTAGGTCAAGAAATGCTTCGTCAAAATGCTCGAGGTTCTTGTGTTTGGGGTTGCTAATGGTTACATCATAATTATTCATAGGTCTAGAATCATTGGTGAACATGTTGTCATCTAAGTTTGCAAGCTTAAACATTAATCCAACCTTCTTTATCAAAATATTGGTAGGCTCCACATCGAGGTTTGTGATGTTTCCTCTTGAGTAGTTAAGCACATAAAGCAATTTCATTTGATCCCCTTTATTGATTCTCTTGCACTCTTTGATAGATTTCTCTAGGTCCTCCATTGGCATACTCAATGTTCTGTTAGAATTTGTGACAACAATTAACTGATATTATAATAACCAAATTTTTTGGTAGTTTGTATAATTGTGTTGGTTTACACAACGAGTGGTAGTTTGTGTAACGAATGTAATGGTGTTGACTTAGATATCTCTGTGTAGCTTGAGAGATTGAATTTGTTGTAAGCTTGATTTTCTTATTGATCAATAGATACCTTACCTTGCCCTATGGATGTTTCCTTGACACACTGTCATGGTTTTACCACGTAAATTTCATGTTGTGCAAGTGATTCATTTTGTTGTGTCATTATGGCTCGTGAGTCGTAAGTAATATTATATAGGTTCTAATTACCAACAAGTGTTTTAAGAACATTGGTTTGAGGGAGGATTGAGGTCTATTCATGCCATAGAGTGTATTCGACAAAGGTGAAGGGGAATGATCGTTCACAAAAGAAAGTAGGGGCTGAATCCAAAGTAAAAGGTGAGAAATTGAGAGGTACATCTAGATCAAATTCAAAATGCAAGAAGAGTAAACTCAAATGCTGGTACTGTAATAAGTTAGGAATCTCAATAAAGATTGTTGGAAGAGGCAAGAATCCAAGAAGACTTCGAAGGGGAAACAAATTTTGCTGAATTAGGTCTAGGTATGATTGATGAAGTTTTATCTATTCGTAATGTTCCTCAATACTAAGAAGAATGGTTGTTAGATTTTGGTGCTTCTCATCACATGTTCCCACATAGAAGTTCACTTTCTTCTTATCAAGCTGTTGATGGTGGTATTATTCTTATGGGAAATAATGGTTCTTGTAAGATTGTTGGGGTTGGAAGCATCAAAATTAAAATGTTTGATGCTATTATAAGGACATTGACAAAGGTTAAACATGCATTTGAACTATAGAAGAATTTAATTTCTTTGAGTGCTTTGGATTTTGGAGGTTACAAATTTACAAGTCAAGGTGGAGCACTGAAGGTGTCAAAGGGCACTTTGGTGATTGTGAATGCTACAAAAAGATAGGAAACTTTTACAAGTTGGAAGCGAGTGGTGAAATCAATGAAGGAATGATGGTATCGAGGAAGCAATTGAATTCATTTCTTTATGGCATCAGTGACTGGGTCATATGAATGAGAAAGGGCTACAAATATTGATAAACCGCAAATTACTTCCAAATTTAAAATCTTTGAATTTAAATTTTTGCAAACATTGTATTTTTGGAAAGTGGTGTAGATAGAAGCTTAAAGCATGCAATCATATTAATAAAGGTATTCCTAATTATATTCATTCAAATGTTTGAGGCCCATCTCCAACAATTTCTTTTGGAGGATCTCCAAATTTTGTAATATGTATAGATAATTCTCTAGAAAATTGTGGGTCTATGTCTTGAAAAGAAAAGTTGACGTGTTTAAGACATTTAAACAATTTAGAGTTATGATTGAAAAGAGAACTAGCAAGGCAATCAAATGTTTAAGAATGGATAATGAAGCTGAGTTCACATCTTTAGAATTTGAAAAATATAGCAAAGAAGCTGGGTTTGATAGAGACAAAACCACTATATATACCCCTTAGCAAAATGGCATGTAGAACACATGAACATGATTCTTCTAGGAAGAGCAAGGGGCGTGCTAAGCAATGCCAATTTGCAACAATAGTTGTTGGTAGAGGCATTACTATTGCTCGTTATCTTGTAAATTGTTCATTATCAATTGCAATGGATCATAAAATTGCTGGAGAGCTATGGTCATGCAATCTTGTGATTATTCAATTTTTTTTTTTTTGGTTGTGAAGCTTATGCCTTTCTCCTAAAAATCAACTTTTTAAGCTAGACCTTAGATTGAAATATGTCTTTGTTGGTTATGATGATGTAGCTAAGGGATGTAGGTTGTGTTGAAAAGTGTAACTAGGTTCGGTCTTCATAATTATCATTGTACTTGTATCAATTTGTATTTTTATGTAAAAACATAAAGAAGAAAAATAAATTTTATATTATTATTATTTTCTCTAGTCAAACCATGTTCTTCATGCTCATAGGGTTTATTGAGTCAAAAAGAATATTTATTATGAGTCAAAGTCCCATTTGGACTTCTTGCGGTCAATTTTTCCTCCACAAGACCAAGTCGGCCCTCTAGATGGACAAGTCGGCTTGCCCAAAGGACATGACCCTTCACATAAGAAACAACTATATATTGGCACATGTTCTCCTTCATTTTGGCAATCAATTCGTTGAGTTTCTGTGGCATGTTCGAAGGCTTATAGATTTGAAAAGGTGAAAGTTTCTCTGTTGAATAAGATTTGGAAAAGATGAGAGTTTTTTTGTGGTAGAGGATTTGAAAAGATGCGAGTTTCTGAGGCAGCTTCTGTGGTATTATAGGCCCAAAATTTCAGGGTTGAGATTTCAAAAAGACTAAAATTATAGGGATTGGCCAAAATTTAGATGTTTGACCAACATTGACTTTGATTTGATGAAAAAGTATTGAAGGAGGGTTGACTTGGGTCTATGTGGCAGTCTTTGTCTTGGGTCTTGGGTATCTCACTTTGATCTGATTCTATAAGAAGAGGAATTTTCTGGGTTTTCCCCCATGTGGGGTTTTGGCCTTAGCTTGGATAACCTAATTTCTTGTGTTCTTTTGTCTCTTTTTGATGTTCATGTACATCTTGATAATTGTTTGATGAAGAAGAACATAACTTAATAATAAAAAGCCAACAAATACTCACAAGTAATTATGATGAAAGAGAAATCAACTCTAATGTACATGCATTATGATTTCTCAACAGGTTGTGGGACTCTACTTCCTACAAAATCATCATTAGTAGAGATGTAATATTTGATGAATCCCCCCTCATTAAATCAACTATTGTAAAAGTTGATTTGAAACATGAATAAGTGCCACTAAATCAACAAATTTAGTTGGACACTGAAGAATCTACAAAAACTAGGAAGTAGGAAGAAGTTTTTGAGGATAAAGAATTTGTGGATGTTGAAGATATTAAGGAAAATGTGGAAGTTCCACAACCAATGTCAAGAAAATCTACATGGGACATAAATCCTCCTAAAAAGTTTACTAATTTTGTTTCATCTATTGCTTTGATCACCGACGATGGAGAATTTTCTTGTTATCAGGGAGCAATAGATGATATCAATAATGCTAAATGGAATGCGACAATGAAAGAAGAAATGGATGCCTTGGAGAAAAATAAAACTTGGGAACTAGTAGAACTTCTTAAAAATAAAAAAGTTGTTGGGTCTAAGTGGGTTTGCAAATTGAAGAAAGGCATTGAGGTGAAGTTGAAGTTAGACCTGGTTGCAAAGGGCTACTCTTAGATGGAAGGTATAGATTTCCATGAAATTTTTTTACGAGTTGTTAAGTGTATTGGCACTAGTTGCTTTACTTGATTTATGTTGAATTTTGTAGCTATGGTTTGTCTTCATAATTAATATTTTAGCCCTTGAAATATATGTAATGATTAATATAAAGACATGTTCTTCATGTCGGTTTCGAAAGATATAATTTTGAGTTTTAAATTTTGAATTTTTGGCCCCAAAGTTGTCAAGTTGGCCCTAGTTGAAGTGGCACCCATTTGACTGTCCAAAACTCTATATATTCTCCACTCGTCCTCCTCCACAAGGCAAAAATTCATATCACACAAGAAAATATATCTTCTGGGCATTCAAGTGAAGGAGAAGGAGAAGAAGGATGAAAAAGGACGAAGAAGGATAAAGACATCACTAGCTTTCTCTCTATCTTGCATGTGTGAAACCCTCCTTCTGCAGCTTCGCACGTGTGGTTTTCTAGGCAGTATCTAGGCAACATGGCCGAGTTTTTGGGCATAGAAGAAGGCCAAATTTTGGTCTAGGCAAATTAGGCAGCGCCGAGTTTGTTGGGAAGATTGAAGACTTGATAAGAGGGAAGTTTGATCAAGTTTGACTAGAGTTGTATTGCTGGTCAGTTTGATCTTTGTATTTGACTAGAAGAATTAGGTGTATCTCTTGTTGAATTGAAGAATTTTTCTAAGGAAAAGGTTGTTGGGTTTCTCCACAAAGTGGGTTTTCCCAGGGTAAATCTTGTGTTATCTTTGTGCATTGTGATCTCTACTGTCCTATTACTTTTATGGTTGAATTTCTGAAGGGTGATTACTTAATGATAAATTGGAAGTGCTAAAAATAATATCTACATCAT
The DNA here is from genome assembly GCA_031772625.1 of Pinus tabuliformis. NCBI lineage: Eukaryota > Viridiplantae > Streptophyta > Pinopsida > Pinales > Pinaceae > Pinus > Pinus tabuliformis. Next base: position 648,284,361 of record CM062807.1, on the reverse strand, counting down.
TAGAAGTAATTATCAATTTTCAGAAATTAAATGCTTGTACCTATTGCACTTGAAAAATCAACATGGTATAAAGCTTTGGTGAAGGAAAGGACATTGAGATCGCTCTTGAAGAGACCTACATCTGTAATTTGATTGTTTATCTATGATCATGGGTTCCTCTATAAAGATGGAGAACAACTTGGAAGGAGCTACACATTCCGGGGCCTGAAAGAGAAGGATTGGTCTCATTCTTGCAAAGAATGATGTTTTGGATTTTGTGAAGGGTGTGGTTACTGGACCTACAGATAATGAAGGGAAAGCAAAATACAAGAAGGATGGCATCACAACCATGAGTATTATTGTGGAGTCTATCAGAGATCATTTAATTCCATATGTCTCAAATCTTGACACTTCAAAGAAGATGTATGATGCCTTGGTTGGATTATATACCATCAACAACATTGGTCAAGCAATGAGTTTGAAGAATGAGCTTCGTGATGTTAAAATGACAAGAAATGATATTGTGGCCTCATATTTCATGATGATCTCTCAACTAAGAGATCAACTTCAAGCAATTGATGAAATTATTTCTTATAAGGAACTTGTGACTACAACACTTAATGGTTTGCCTGACTCAAGGGACTCATTTGCATCTAGTATTATTGGAAAAGAAAAGATTCCAAGTTTTGAAGAACTATGGACCTCATTTACTCAAGAAGATTCTATACTTATATCAAAAGGAAAGATTCATAGATTTGAAGAAGGTGACTCTCAAGCATTTCCAACACATTTCAAGAAGGCTGGAGGAAGAAAGAAGTTTGGCTTCCAAAGAATAAATGCAGGTATAAGACCCGCTCCTGAAGGGAAGAAAGATATGTCGAAGATTTAATTTTATCGTTGTAACAAATTTGGGCATTATAGAAACCAATGTCTTGAAGGATAGAATAGAACGAGAAAGGAATAGTCACATGCTACCAAGGATGAAGTCTTCAACGAACTTCAAGAATTCAAGGCTGAAGTAGAGAACTTGACAAGAAAGAAAATCAAAATTCTGAGATCAGATAATGGAGGAGAATACACTTCCAAGGAACTCATTGACTTCTGTAAAGAAGCTGAGATTAAGAGCGAGTTGATGGCCCCTTACAATCCTCAACAAAATGGAGTCACTGAAAGAAGGAACAAGTCCATTGAAGAATCTGTCAAGGCAATGATGCATGATCAAGACTTTCCCATGTTCTTATGGGGAGAAGCATCCATGACAATAGTCTATATTCAAAATAGAAGTCCTCATTGAATCTTGAAAGATATGACTCCTGAAGAAGCATTCACTGGACAAAAGCCAAAGGTTGGACATTTGAGAATCTTTGGTTCCTCAGTTTACATACATGTACCTAAGGATAAGAGGAAGAAACTAGAGCCTTCAGGAAGAAAGAAATATTTTTTGGATACAACAAGTCATCAAAGGTCTATAGAATCTATGTTCCAGGACAATGACAGGTTGAAGTCAGCAGGGACGTTACATTTGATGAGAATGTTGCCTATTGGAAGTCCAAAGAAGCTCCCATGGACTTTGATGATGATGAAGAACATGAAGCTCCTAAGGAAGAGGGCTCAGGGCTTTCCAATTCTATAGAACATCTCATAGATCATCAAGAAGAGCCAGAAGGGCGTAGTGAACCAATGGATCCAGTTGTTGTTCCTGAGATCAAGAAGAGGCTAGCTTGGCTTAAATCTACCTTACAAGAAATAGAAGGACATGCAACTCCACATGGCACCTTTTGGGAAAGCAAGAGACCCAAGAAGTATTCTAGATATGCAACACTGATGACTAATCTCATTGATTTTGAACCCTCCAACTATGAGGAGACAACTAGCCAACAAGTTTGGAAGGATGCTATGATGGAAGAATATGAATCTATTATGAAGAATGATGTATGAGAGATTGTGCCAAGACTTGAAGGGAAGTCAGTGGTGACCTCCAAATGATTATACAAGATTAAGCATGCAGGGGATGGCAATATTGACAAGTACAAGGGAAGATTTGTAGCTAGAGGATTCTCCCAAAAAGAGAGGATTACAATGAGACATTTGCCTCAGTTGCCAGGTACACTACTATTAGATCTATTATTTTTATTGCTTCTTCTATGGGTTGGAATTTACATTAGATGGATGTAAAGACTGCTTTCCTCAATGGTGTGATTGAGGAAGAAGTGTGCATAGAACAACTTCAAGGTTTTGAGGTTCATGGGAAGAAGTCTTGTAGATTAAACAAAGCCTTGTATAGACTAAAGCAGGCACCGAGTGCTTGGTATTTTTTAATTGGTAGTTACTTGACAAGACTTGGTTTCTCCAAAAGTGATGTTGATCCAAACCTATATATCAAGGTTGAGAAATCGAACCTGTGATTTTATTGTTATATGTAGATGACTTTTTTCTGATAGGTGTAGAGCATCTCATAATTCAATGTAAGAGGGAGTTGGCCTCTGAATTTGATATGAAGGATCTTGGCTTGATGCACTACTATTTGGGACTAGAAGTATGGCAGAACCCGGGCGAAATCTTCCTTGGTCAAGGACAATATATTATCAAGATCCTCTAGAAGTTTGGAATGATAGACTCTAAATCTATGACAACTCCTATAGTGACTAATCTGAGGAAGTTGAGAGACTCTGAGTCAGATTTGGTAGATCCATCCATGTACCAGATGTTGATTGGTTCTTTGATGTATTTGGTTAATACCAGGCTAGATATTTGCTTTGCAATGAACACTTTGAGCCAGTTCTAGGTGGAACCAAAACATGATCGTTGGATTGCAGCAAAGCATGTATTGAGATATCTACACGGTACAGTTAATTATTGCTTGAGATGTCTCAAACAATGATATACAACTGCATGGATATACAAATTCTGATTGGGCAGGGAGTGCAAGAGACAAAAAGAGTACATCCAGAGGTTGCTTAAGCTTGGGCTCTGCTATGATTGCTTGAATGAGCAAGAAGAAAACATCTGTTGCACTCACTGTCAAGACCAAGTATATTGCAGCCAATTTAGCGAGTTGTGAAGCAGTGTGGCTTTGGAAGCTACTTTGAGGACTATTTGATCAGGTGCGAAGCGATCGTGATATATTGTGACAATCAAAGTTGTGTGAAGCTTTTAGATAATCCAATTTTCCATGACAAGTCGAAGCACATTGAGATCAAGTACCACTATATAAGTGACATGGTGGAGAAGGGATTAGTGAGGCTGTAGGGCATCTTTACAGATGAGCAGATAGCTGACATCCTCACAAAGCCTTTGTCCATAGCAAAGTTTGTATATTTCAGGGACAAGCTTGGACTTATTGAGAATGCCTCCCTTAGTGAGAGGGAGTGTTGATGTGATAGCATCAAGGACAATCATTCTCCCTGGGTCAAGTATGTTGACTAGGATTAGGGAGAATGGTTCGACAGAGGACAATCATTCTTCTTGGGTCAAGTATGTTGACCAAGATTAGGAAGAATGGTCATAGAGGCCCAAAATTACTCAACCATAGAGTTGAGTGGGTGCCTTTCAACATCAAGCTCAGGATTACTCTCTAGATAGGTTGAGTGAGCACATTTAGCATCATGGCCTAAAATTACTCATGTAGAGTGAGGCCTTTGGATTTGGGACAAGGATTACTCAAATGGATTGAGTGTGTCCCTAGGGTTTCACCATGGGTCAAAGAGATTGACTAGGGTGATGGTAAACTAGGACTAGTTTGTAAACCACGAGTTAGAGGCGCCGACCAAAATTATGGCGACTAGTTGATGCTAATGATGTACCATGGGTTAGAGGTGTTGACCAAAATTATGGTAACTAGTTGATGTTGTTGATTTACCATGGGTCAGAGTTGTTGACATGATAATGGTAATCAAATGATGCTAATATTGATGAAGAGTTGTTTTAAGCTATTCTTAAAGAGATTTGTCAACAAGAGAACATATGGATAGTCATTATGAATACCTCCCTAGCTAAGAGGGAGTGTTGAATGTTGTAGCTATGATCCGTCTTCATGCTTAATATTTTAGCCCTTGAAAATCTCTAATGATTAATATAAAAATATGATCTTCATGTTGGTTGCAAAAGAGAAAATTTTGAATTTTGAATTTTTGGCTTCAAAGTTGTCAAGTTGGCCCTAGTTGAAGTGGCACCCATTCGACCATCTATAACTCTATATCTATGTTTCAGGAAACGTTGGGCAGAAGGGCGTTTCTGTACGGAAACGGGTACGAAACGCTGAAACGCGTTTGGTACGGCCCTGAAACGCGTTTCAGGCCGTACTGCCACGTTTCACGAAACTGAAACGTGGCCAGTACGGCCTGAAACGCGTTTCAGGGCCGTACGACCCACGTTTCAGCATTTACTTGTTTTTATTTATTTATTTTTTATTTTATTTGTTTTCTAATCTATTCTTACGTTAGCCTAGTGACTTCTAGTTGCTTCCAGATGCCTGTCTAAAGTTATAAAAGTGAACTTTTGCCCTAGTGTTGATATGCAGTTCATGGTAATGTTAAATTCTTAAAGTAAAAGTGATATTCTCCTTTATTTTTCATTTTCATCCTTTTACTTAAATTTTTAACATTACCATGAAATGACTCAGGATGTTTGAGAGTGGTTTCGCCCTCATTGGATTTCATATGGAGAAAGTAGAATTTTAGATCTCACTCAAAATCCAGCAAACTTATCTGTTTTTCAGGATTTCAGGATTGGGGGGATTGCAATGTTTCCATTGGATTTTATCATGTACTAGGGTATGGAACTTGTATTTAATCAAGAGAACCAAGCCCTCTATGCAGGGGAGACTCCCAATAATCGAGAGAATGTAGGGTACTAGGGTATGAAACTTGTATTTAATCAAGAGCATTAAGGTCGTTCAACTATGTAGGAGGAGACTCCCAATCAAGCACGAGACAAGAAATTAGAAATTTCTCGTGGCTGATTTTGGATATTTCTATTTTCATTATGTGATTATTCATGAGTAAATGTGATGCAAATTTAGATACTTATAGTTTATGCATTGACAATTGACAGTTTTATCATAATGTAATAAATTAGAATGTATCATATATGCTTTATGATTGCACATATTTCTTAAATGTCCTAATATATATATATATATTCGCGTTTCCCCATTTCCAAAATTTGGGGAGGTTGCGTTTCGTATCGCTTCCCGTTTCGGAAACTCGTACCCATTTCCCCGTTTCGAGCAACCTTGCTCTATATATACTCCACTCGTCCTCCTCCACAAGGAAGGAATTCAAATCACACAAGAAAATATATCTTTTGGGCATTCAAGTGAAGGAGAAGATGGAGAAGAAGGACGAAGAAGGACAAAGACATCTTTAGCTTTCTCTCTCTCTATCTCGCACGTGTGAAACACCCTTCTACAACTGCGCACGTGTAGTTTTTTGGGCAGAAGGGCAAAGTTTTTGGGCAGTTTCCGGGCATAGAAGAAGGCCAAATTTCAGCCTACGCAGATCAGGCAGGGCCAAGTTTTTTGGACAGATTGGAGACTTGACAAGAGGGCAATTTTGCCAGGTTTGACCAGAGTTGTATTGTTGGTCAGTTTGGCCTTTGTATTTGACTAGAAGAATTAAGTGTATTTCTTGTTGAACTAAAGAATTTCTCTAAGGAAAAGGTTGTTGTGTTTTTCCCCAAAGTGGGTTTTCGTAGATTAAATTTTGTGTTATCTTTGTGCATTGTTGTTAAAATTAGCAACTAGGGCCAAAATCCATGTGGGTCATCTTATTAATGGCAGCTGATATTTTTCTTGGATCCCTCTCATCGAGAGGTGTAGGATTGATCTAAAGATCATCAGATTTTGATAAGTATTCATGGAGATATGAATTTATTTGTGTTATGGGACAATTCGTCAAGGTCAGCGAGCAACCAAATAAACCCCTCTTGTGCTCAACGTTTTAGTATAAATAGAAGTGCCTTGAAAGTCATTTGGACACACATCCTCTTGGTGTTCTCTTCCTCTCCACTTGTCTTTGGGTTTTGGTGGGAGGAGAAATCTAAAAAGGATACGCTGCCCTAGAGGATGCCCTAGATCCTAACGCTATCATGGAGGAGATTTTAACGCAGTGAAGAAAGGGTTCTACACAGCTAGTCAAGATGCCTTCTACGCAGCCCTAAAGGAGGAGTCTTGGAGGAGCCCTAGCTGCAGGTATACATGCCCTAGCCACAGTCAAGGAAGGAAGTAAAGTAAAAGCCCTCAATGCTGTCAATAAAAGGCTCTCTAGTCTAAGGAGCTTCAACGCAGATTTAAGGAGTACTAGAGGGAGCCCTAGCCGCAGTAAAAATAAGTCTACACACAATTGAAGGATAAGCTCTCATACGCTGTCCTAAATACCCTAGCTGCAGGTCATGATTTGCTGTTACAAGTAACCCTCAAAATGCAGCAAAAGAGAACCTTGATCTGATGTCTGAGTAGCTCCTAAACCGCTGTCCTTAAAGATCCTAAGCCGCTGTCATAATGGAGACTCTAGCCACTATATTGAGAAGAGCTCTATATGCTGTCTAGTGGAAGGTCATGAACCCCTAGCAGCAGTGAGGAGATTTGAAAGGGAGATGTATTACGCTGTCAATCTAGAGACGTAATTGGCAGCACTCATCTAGCTCCTATTTGCCATCATGAAAAAGGTATTATATGCAGCTCTATTAGCCGCAATAGAAGAGGCCCTAATCAACGGCATACAAAAAGAAGAAGTGGTCTTGTGCCGCAACAAAAGGAAGTATTTCATCAGCACTAAAGTCACATTGCTGTAGGTGACTGCGTGACACATTTGAGATCTGTTCTGGGCATACTGTGCTGCAATAAGGCTGATTGGTAGACATTGTTCTTCAAGGGTAATAGCTGGGTACTGTATGATAACCTTGCTTGCTGCTGGGCTAGGCTGCAGGCCATAGCCAGCAGCATATTGTGTTAAGGGTTGCACAAGGATAAGGAATGAAGGTTGATGTGACTGCTTGTGTGGTCAGCATGTTAGACAGCTTGGTTAGATGCAGCATGGTATTAGAGACAACAGTGAAGTGCAACATAGTAGTCATTGAGTGCAGAGTGCAGCTTTGAGTGCAAATCCGTGATGAGAGCAGCACAGTGACAGGAGCAGCAGCATGAAGTGCCTAGCATGGTCATTAGGTCCAGCACTGTGATGATGAGTGCAGCATGGTGCTGCACGGTGAGGTGCAGCATATGGACGAGATGTAGCACAATGATAGGTGAAGGAGTCACCTTGGAGAATCAGTTGAAGCAGCATGTCTTCAACTGATCTCATGTAGAGATGATCTATTCTCTTATCTTGAAAGTCGAAATGTTGACTTTTGTTGTAAATGTACTATCTCTTTCTCTCTCTCTCTCTGCTGAACTATTGAAGAACATATAAGAAAATTGATCAAGGGTATCCCCACATTGGGGTTTGTCCCTGGCTAGTGCCACATCTTGTGTCCTCTTGTCTTGACTTGTCTTCTGCTATTTATATTTATGTTCTATCTGTAGTTTACTTTAATGCTGATGTGATTTGCTAATCTGGAAAAAATTTTGAGCTGTGAAAATTGAATTAAATTGCTCTAGCATAGAACATACCTAAACTTAACAATTGTGATCTCTACCGTCATATTGCTTTTATGGTTGAATTTTTGAAGTGTAATTACTTAATGATAAATTGAAAGTGCTAAAATAATATCTACATCATTGGAAGTAATTATCAGTTTTCAGAAATTAGTGCTTGTATCTATTGCATTTGAAAAATCAACAATTTAGAGTTATAACAATTAGATGTTAAAATAATTTTTTTACATGGAGATTTGGATAAAGAGATATACATGGAACCATCAGAAGGATTTGGTGAACATCGCAAAATGAGGTTAGTTTGCAAGCTCAAGAAGTCTTTGTATGGCTTGAAGTAGTCTAGTAGGAAATAGTACTAGAAGTGAGTATGACCATTGTGTTTACTTCAAAAGCTTGAGTGATATATTCATTATCTTGGTGTTATATGTTGATGGTATGCTTGTTACAAGCAAAACTATGCACGAGATCAATAGGTTGAAGACTTAGTATGCTAGGACCTTTGATATGAAGGATCTAGGAGCATCAAAACAAATTTTGGCCATAGAAATACATAGAGACAAGAAAAATGGTAAGCTCAGGTTTTCACAACAGAAATATGTCTAAAATATTTGTGAAATTCGATATGAATAATGTGAAAAGGATTATATGTCTTGTGTACCATATGCTAATGTAGTAGGAAGTTTAATGCATGTGATGGTATGTACTAAACCAAATTTTTCACATGCATTAGGTGTTGTTAGTAGATACATGGAAAATCCAGGAAGAGAGCATTGGAATGAAATGAAATGGGTGCTTACTAGCTTAGTATCTTAGAGGCACAAGTGATTATTGCATTACCTTTAATGGTTGTAGTGATTTTGTCTACAGTTACGTTGATTCAGATTTTGTAGGTGATTTGGACAGGAGGTCTACCTTAGGTTATGTCTTTACTCTTGTAGGAGGATCTATTAGTTGGATGGCAAAGATTCAAGGAATAGTTGCTTTATCCACTATTGAGGCAGAATATATCGTTGTTTCACATGCATCCAAGGAGGCAATTTGGTCGAAGGGTCTTTTTGGTGAGTTTGGAACATTGCAAGAGAGTGTGATTGTATTTTGTGATGGTCAATGTGCTATTCATTTGGCTACCAATCCAGCTTATCATAGTAAGACTGAGCATGTTGATATTAAGTACCATCTTCTAAGACAGGTTATTGTGGAGGTGGAGTAGATTTTAAAAAGGGACAGGTTATTGGTGGAGGTGGAGTAGATTTTAAAAAGGTCCACACTCAAAAAACTTGTGCAGGCATGTTTATAAAACCGGTGTTGTTAGAGAAGCTGTGGTGGTTTTGGCTTCTCTTGGCTTACAGATGAGGTGATGAAAGGGCTTGGGCAAGGTATTAGGTAAATTGTTGTCAAGATGGAGATTGTTAGAATTCGTGACAACAATTAACTAACATTGTAATAACTAAAATTTACTTTATGCAAGTTTTTTGGTGGTTTGTATAACAATGTTGGTTTACGAAACATGTCATAGTTTGTGCAACAAATGTAATGTTGCCAACTTAGATATATCTATGTAGCTCAGGAGATTGAAGTTGGTTGTAAGCCTGATTTTCTTCTTGATCAATAAAATACTTTACCTTTACCTTAGATAAATCTATGTAGCTCAGGATATTGACGTTGGTTGTAAGCCTGATTTTCTTCTTGATCAATAACATACTTTACAATGCCGTGGATGTTTCCTGGACACACCATTAGGGTTTTGCCACGTAAATTTTGTGTTATGTGAGTGATTAATTTTTCTGTGTCATTATTTCTCTGTAAGTAATATTATTCATGCTCTAATTACCAACATGTCCCTCCATTGACATACTTGAATAGAGTACAATTTATGTGATGGTTGTGATCCACTAATGCTTCTATCCTTTTGACTATGAGTGGATTCAGCGCTTTGGAATTGGAATTTTCTGTAAGTCTTTGTAGAACATTGATTTTGTTTTTTATGGGAGTACTGTTTATTTGAAGGTTCCGATCCACTAATGTTTCTATCCTTCTGACTATAAATGGATTTATGGTTTTGGAGTTGAATTTTCTGTAAGCCTTTGCAACATCATTTTCAGTTTTATCTGTTCTTAAGGTGGTTGGAAACAATGGTGCTCATTTGATCGAGCTAGCATAGTTTGCTCCATTAAATAATTATGGGAGCCTCCCTTAACATCCATGTAGGGTGATTTATGCGTTGGACCATCCATGGAAGGTTAATAATGTTGCCTTGGCTTTTCTATTGGTATAGAATAAAACCATCATTTATAAACCAATCCTTCACAGGATCTTGTCTGCTAACTACCAGAACATCCTTAATAGGCGTGTGATAATATCTTGAAGCATCCATTACAGATGGTGGTGCACACATGCAAGACCCCAAGAAAAGCACGTGATGCCTTGATGGGATTCTACAATGATTGAGCTTTGAGGATATGGAGAAGTGATTTTCATTATTAATTTAAATCGATTCTCTTTATTTTTGTGTGCATTTACTTCATCTTTTGGTGGGATTTTGTCTAAATCTTGCACCGGTCTGAGGGTTCCTCCTCAGATTTCAGAGTTTCAACAATCAATGAGTGGTTTGGCTTTGCTTCCTTTTTTTGGTTTTCCTTATTAGCATCCCCCTCAGAATCACCACCTTCTTCATTGATTTCATTGTCCTTATCTTTCACATTTACATCAATGCCGTTGTCGAAATCATTGTCTTCTTCCTATTTTTTAGATTTCCCATCAGATTGTGATTCAAATTTGATACCAAAGTCTCTGGATTCACATTCCAAATGGGGCCTAGACTTGAAATCGTCACCTTCATCTTCACTTTCTTCATTTGAGAAGCAGTGATCATCCTTGTCTTCAGGTTAATGGGAATGCTTTGAAAAGTGTGTGTTATGTTGTTGCTGACATTGTCCATCCTTTTTAATGAGATAGGGCAGCTGATCTAGTGATGGAAATTCTTGTTCATGCCCATGTTATGACTGTTCAGACAGCCTCGTGATCTCCATAGAATTTCCTTGGAAATAAATGGCCTGTTGCAATATTGGTAGAGAAATTTATTTTCAAATGTCCTCTTGTACTCGTACGTTATTGTTCAAAAAGGGCATGTAGTTCAGACGGTTAGATTAGCATTTCGTTGTGGAATTCCATAAAAGTGACCATTTATGGAGTAAGCTCATGGCTCCATGAATTCTGGTGGCAATGTGCAACAGATCTGTCACAGTAGAAGCGGTCCCTATGAATTCTGGTAGTGATTTTGCAGTGGATTTATTGCAGTCGAAGTAACCTAGCATTGGCTTTGATACCAAAGTAATAAACAATTGTTCAATTATGAGAAAATAACCAACATAAGAAGGATAAATATCCAACATTTAAATATTTTTTTAAATGTGGTTCACAGATACTGAGTGGCTGCTACATCCATGGGAAAATCCAAGTAGATCAACCCAAAGGGATCTATCCGTCGGCCAAACTAGCAAGGCTTAACCCCAAGGGCATCAAGGAGATTTGACCCCTTGACCTCCCGATAGGCAAGATACTTAGCAACAGAAACTCGACCAACCGAGCTATCCTTTGGGGCTTATGGGATGTAAATATTAATATAATTGATAATTGAATAAGTGAGATGATACAATGAGCCTTGTGATGGTATACTTGTATGCATTGACTTGTCACGAAGGTGAGGGGTTGTTCTCCTAATTTATTTAATTAACATTATTATTGTTATCATCAATTATTAGGTTATGTTCATTTATATTTTTTATGTTCATTACAGTTTGTGGGAGGAATCATCAACAAAGGAAACATAAAATAAACTACTTGTTAATGATGAAGATGACATAAGCTCCTATAGACTTAAAAGTATCAAATCTAAAAGCTTTCTTGATCTATATGCTCACTGCCTCGAAAAGCAGTATTGGATGCTTGCCGAGTGTACAGCCCTTGCACGCTTCAGTCTTCTCAATCTTGAAATCTGGCGATCTCTCCACCATATCTGTGTTGCAGGTGACCAAAGTGCTTGTGCCACACTCACACAACTTGTCATTGCTATGGAGGAGAGCATCATGCTTTATTGTATCATCAAATACCCTGTAAAATGCGCCTCCTTGCACTCCTTTGGCCAAAACTCAACCACATTCTTTGCTGCATTCTTTGATAGTGCATTATTACTGACCATCAACCTCATGTAGACACTTCATCTGTAGCAGCTGAAACAGGAATAAGGTTCTTCATCAGACTAGATACAAACAGAGCACTATGCAACTCAAGATCATCCCCCGAAAGCATCCTGGAAGAGATGGAGATTATTCCAGTCACTGGATATGTGACATTTTCACCCAACTCCACTTGTATGCCATTAACTTGTTTTTGAAAATTTCCAAAGATCTTGTTGAAAGTCATGTCTCAATGCCGCACTGTCCATATACAGACTAACACCAGATGTGGTATTAATGTATTCATGGAAAGGTTTGAAACCATAGAGAAAGCAGTTTCAATATTGTACAACTCATCCACTCCATCCCAAGCTTCTGGACTCTTTGCAATCTGCTTATGCTGCTGCTTATCCATCCCTTTCTTCTTCTTAGGGCACTAACTGGCATAGTGCCCCTGTTCCCCAGTGTAATTCAATTTGGTCTCTTCTACTTCTTTACAAAGAAGTTTCATTGATTCTTCATGTCTGCTGACAAGATCAATAATTTTGTTAACAAGGTTGTTTCTCACAGGGAATGCCTGTGCCAATGTGCTAGGTTTTGTGCCTCACATGGATTTTTGCCCCTTTGTTGTTCAATCAATCTGTAGCAAAGGAAATATATGGAACCTAATTTGCAAAATCTTAGATCATTGGTTTTGGATGCTAAATTAGGAAACACGAAAAGAATTAGCTTGTTATTGAGTTTAAGAGGTTTTCTTGCAGAGAAAAGAGGGATCATCAGTTTTGGATGTTAGAAAGGGAAACATGATAAATAAACAGCCTGATTTACATTTAAAAACATTCAAATTTGCTTTTTTTTCCATGAATTGCCAAGAATCTCTTTCTCAGAAGCCCTTAGAGACTTCTTTTTCCGGGCCAAAAAAGTTAACTCTTTGAGCATTCTGGTTCAAATCCTTAAAATTCTTTCTAGATAACAAATGCTTCACGGATTTCAAGCTGTGTAATTTATTCAAGAAAATAAACAAGTTTGATTTCAAGTAACAGTGCTAATTCTTGCTGTTCTTTCCAGGCATACATTTCTTTTTGCATTGTTAAATTATAGACGAGTAATGTGATTATGTTAGAACCAGATTGTTGAACGTGAGTATTTTTTTATTTTATTAATCTGTTATGGTTATTTCACAATTCGAGGTAATTTACATCCAGTTCTCCAGCAAATTCACAATCTGAGTATTGCAATAATAAGCATGTTTTGCATTCGACATGCGCAATAATTATGATAGCTATTCATCATTGGTGAGCCAAAAAAAGGGCTCATGTTTTGGTCTTCTTTCCTATGGTTTACAAAACAACCTTATTTGATGCATTTCTCAATGATCAATTGCTAATAACAGCTCTTAACCAACTATTTATTCGTTCCGCAGGTATGTCCTGTCTGTGCAGCCAAAGTTGGGAGAGATATGGTTGGGCATATTACTCTTCAGCATGGTCATTTGTTCAAGATATCCTCTCTTCCATTGTCCAAAGGATTTATTTTCTTTCACGAAGTGGATCACTAGTATTTTTACTCTCGATTTTGGAAACATTAAAGGATAAAATGCAAATTTCAAAATAATTAAGTTGTGTCAGAACTTTCTCATGTAGGCAGAATTTTAATGTAGGCATAATTTTATACTTTGGATGTGGTAGAGACAGTTTGATCTGTTCGTTGTTGCTTGTTAGAATTGTGGTCAATGCCAAGTGTAGCATTTGAGTGAGTTCTTCTGTTTGCCCCTTAATTACAATGCACATGCCGCGGAGAAGACGATTTCGTAAAGGGGGCATGCCATCTAATTCTACATTGTCTTTTCTGGGGAAAGAGCTGCGGGAGGTACAACTGCACTCTCTTCTTGGGGGAGCTTTCTCTCGTTCAGGTGGTGCTTCCTCCAATGCAGCTTCAGATCCTCTATTAGCTTCTTTGGTTTATATGTTGCCAAAGCCTGAGACCGAGGAGCATCCACAGCCAAGTTTATCTACAGAAACACGTTCAACTAAAGATTCTCCTCATTTGAATAACATAACAAGGTATGTTCAAAAAATAGGTTCTTGCATTTTAGTTGGTTCATAATTGCTGTGATTTGTTCGTCTATTAATGCAATGACAGGGAAAGTATGAATTTTATTAACCTGTATTCTGATTTTAGGATTAAGCTTGATGTTCTGTATCATCCATTGTAATCTAGATTAATGAATAGGATTAGGTATTGTATATGAAATTTGAATGTTATCTGTGGGTTGGCTATGAATCCGCATATACAGTACAATGATACCCAAAGAGGTGGGTTAAGAGTTTAAATGACAAACAATATACTCACTAGAGTGATGTCTTGTATCTTATGATTAAGTGGCCCAAATTGTTGTAAGGACGAAAGGTTGTAAATACTTATGTCCTCATTTTTACATTAGCTTTCATTTGGTACTTGGAAGGCTCTTGAGGGAGGTTCCTCAGTAAACTCTACACCGATTCTTTATGCTATCTTTTGTAAATTGTTATCAGTCAGTGCCTTATCTGTTGTATTGTGTACACTTGTTATGTAATACTGATTATCTTCTATTATACAGGGATCCTAGTTCTGTTCTCTACATCTTATTGATACAATAATGTCTCTAGAACATTAAGACCAGCCTGTGAAGTGATTTTCTCGCTGTAATTTTAAGATCATGCAGATATTTTAAAAGTATATTGGCCTATTTTTAGTGAAGTTTAGGGACATTCTGACTAGAATTCCTACTTTATGGTTACATCCTTGTTGTACGATGAACTTTGAATATAACACCTAAGGAAGATGAAGTTGAAGATTTTCGTAAGTCTGACCTCCATAAATGGCCCAGGCTCAGCTCAAATAGGTCACTACTGAGCATAGTTTTAAAATTTGGAACTGGTCTTTGACACTACCTATCAAACCAAGTTTTGACTCAGACTTAGATCGACTCAGATTCAATGAATCAGTTTATAAAAAAAATACACAAAATAATTAATTTTTAATGAAAAATTATTCTTAGGACTACAAACCATGATTCCAAACCCAAAATATGCAAAGTTTGCTCATCTATATACCACCATGTAAGGGTGAATATATCAAAATGGCACTGAGTGCAGTACATATAAGTGACAAAATACTTAATCAATGAGGCTCTGAATGGCCTCTAAGTCTAAAAACCATGCTACAAGTTATTGGCCCACTGACCTACTACAAATCACTGATCAACATGATCACTCATCAAACTCATCACTACTACTAGTAATGATATCATCAGCAGGAGCTACATAAACATGATCTGGCTCAGAGTCTTCAGACTCTTTGGATTTTAATATGGTAGAAAAAGCTTAACACGCCTAACCAATGATTTTGGTTTGACTGAAGGGTTTATCTCATCAACCTTATAATATGGTAGGAAAAGCTTAATATGTCTAACCAGGTTTTGGTTTGAGTGAAGGGTGCATTTTTGTTAAGGCCTTGGCAGAGGAGTTCAAAAATCAATACCACTAACATCAGAGGAGTTCAACAATCGATGCCACCATCATCAAGGTACATAGAGGGCCTGGTGCTCTTGATTAAATGCCAATCCCATACCCTCATACATGCTGTAATTCAATGAAAATGTTGCAATGCTACAAACCTGAAGTCCTGAAAACTCTTAAGTTTGTTGAATTTTGAGTGGGATATGAAATTCTACTCTCCATATGAAGTCTGATAAGGTTGGAACCACTCAAACATCCCAAAACAGTTAATGTTAATGTGAAAAAATTAAGAATGAAAAGGAAAGATGAAGGAAATGTGAACTTTTAATTACATTATCATTGATTGCTAACACTGTTAGGGTTTAGGAGTTAGGTTTTTTGTTTGTGGTTTACCGATTCAAGATGGGACCGATCTGTTTGGACCGACTCGTACCAAAATGGTACATTTGGTACAAACCAGTCCACCGGTCCGGGTTGTTGGCCAGTTTAACCCATGGTCTTATCCAACTGGCTGTTTTGACCAATTCCAATTCGAATTGGGCCAGTTTTTAAAACTATGCTATTGAGTTTAGCTAATTGGTGTAATCCTTATAAATTATCAGGAACATCTTCTCTAATCTTGGAATAATACCTGAAGGCATTTCCTATTTTTGAATCCATTAATATCAAAAGATGAAGGCAAAACAGGTAGGATAGGATTCAATAGTAAGTCATAAATGTCGAAAAGGGTAAGTTGGAAAGTCTATCTTAAGTTTTGAAGGAAACCACCATTTTCTATGAGCTTTATTGAAGCACAAAGATGTTTTATCCTCTTCATATCTGTGCTTTCCAGGCAATTGGTCTCCACATACTTAACACTTGTAATGTCCCTTCTCAATAAATTTTGTTAGAAAAGAACTACAATTTTGCAATTTTAGAGCTAGCACATTTTTGGATGCCAACTTAGGAAATGTGGGTGAACATTAGAGTTGGTGTGAGTGGGGGCCACCCCTCAAGGCCCCTTGAAGGAAAATTGATTTTGTGGGAAAGAGGTCGAAATATTTGGATGAGGGACCCACAGGGGGGGTGTGGCAACAATTATAAATAGAGGGCTGAAGGCAACATTATAACTTTTTTTGCTAATTTGACTATTACACCATTGTTGCTCAAGCTGTTTAGCTGGGTCACAAAGTGTTGTTTAACACCAGAGATTCCTAAGGGGAAATCTCGCTCTTTCTTCGGTGGACCTTGAGTGCCACCCTAAGGGAGCATTGCCATAATTCCTTGGAGGCTTTCTGGAGCAGATTTTAGGATGTTCGAGCTACACTTTGGAGCAATCTAGGCGCAGGAAAGAGGGACTGCGTATTCTTGTGGGGAGGTATTCTGATGGTGATAGTTCTGGGTTTTTGTAGGCCCAAACCTTGGACAAATTGCCGCAGATTTCAGGTGGATTTGTGGGTTGAGGGAGTGTTCATTTCCCAGGTCAAATTATTCTTCCTGGGGCCTACGTAGTAGGTGTTCTGGGCTGCGCAGTGCTTGGTGGAGTTGTTTGTGGGGGAAATCTTGGCTGAGGGATTTTGGGGCTGGTTTGCTAGGGGGTGCAAGAAGGCTTGTTGGTAGGATTTTCTCAACATTGTGGAGGGGTTGCAGATGCTGATTTCCTGTAGGACGAATTTTCCAAATAGTGGAGGAACCCATAGAAATTCAGGGTGATTTTGGAGTGTCAGAACTAGACCAGACCCTTCCCTGGGTTTTTCTGGGTTTGTGGTGGAGAGTCCAAGATTAATTTGGCGGAATTTTCCGAGCACTTTTGGGGGCTCAAACAGGGGTCTTTTCCAGCCAACAGTTGTAGAATTTCCAGGGCCAGTGGAGAACATTGAGGAGAGGTCTTTCCCTTACATCCAGGAAACGTCTTTCTCACCTGGGATTGTCTAGCTTGCTTTGGCAAGCCCATTTGCACACATTCCATGCATTGTGCTCTCCCATTGATAATAAAATGACTCAGTTTGGCTTTGTTCTGGTGCAATTTATGGGTGTTTAATTGTTGTTTACATATTTCTGTGTTGCATGTGTATTTTTGCTTAATATCATTCTTAATTTTCCTAGTAGGAACATTACAACATTGTATGTTTCAAATGTGTTCCTTCCACTTCTTACCATTCCCATAGGTATATTGAAATAGTTGTGTTTGCCGTGTGCTGCATCCTATATGAGTTCAAAATTCTTAAGTTGCTGGAAACGAAGACCATTATATCGCAAGGAAGAAGTCTTGATGACTACCTGCAGTTACATTATAAATGAAGTTATTTATAATGTGGAGAAATTTCTAAATTTAGGGTGAAGGAATTTTTTATCTGTCATCTGTTTTCTTCGTTTGCCCTTCAACACACTGTCATCGTATGAATTGTTGAAGCTTTCCTTTTTGGACCTCTTAAAATTGTAACTAGTATCGGTCTTCGTAATGTATATTGGTCATTTATACAATTATTATCAATCATATTTTTCATGCTTGGGTCAAAAGAATTTTGTTAAAGAAAGAAAATTGAATTTTTAAAAGGTATATTTTTGTCACTAAATAGACCAAGTCGGCCCTCCAAGAAGACAAGTCGGCTCAGCCATTAGAGACACCTTTTCGTCTATGGAAAGAACTATATATTTATTTAAGAATGTAACTAGTGTCGGTCTTCATAATTATATTTGAGTAACGATTTAATATATTTGTCAAGAAAAAGAAAAAGAAATTTTATTATTAAATAAATTGACTTATTAAAGCATGGGTTTCATGCTTGGGTAATTGTTTTTAGGTCAAAGCCTCCATTGAAGGCTTCTAGGGTTTATGTAAAGTGTCCTTGCCCATGTCATATTGTAAAGAACCCTTCTTGGGATTTATTTGTCAAAGAAGAAATTTATTTTATTGTAAAATAGGTCAATTAGGTCTCCTCCAACAAGTCAGCCTCAAACTGGTCAAGTACTGGGCAACGGAATCACTATATAAAGGCAACAACTCGACCTCATTTGTCACTCACTCACAACAAGTTTGATTTGCAACTTTTGGGGCCAAAAAAAGTGCAAATTTCAAGGAAGAAGAAGAAGAATAGCGAAGGAGAAGGAGGTCCCTCACAAGCATAAGAAGTCGAAATTCTCTCTCTTTTTCCCACACATGTGAAGCTGTGAAGTTGCTGGAAGGGTCGAAATTCTACAGTTGCTGGAAAGGCAGAAATTCTGAAGTTGTTGGTGAAGTTGGGGCTAAAAATTTCTGGTTTGAAGCTACTGGACAAGAAGAGACTTTTGAAGTGAGCTAAAACATATTGGAAGGCTGACTTGGTGGAGGAAGGCCTGTTGGTCTAGGGTCTTGGTCTATCTCATTTGAATTACTGAAGGAAGAGTTCTTGACTGGATTTTGCCCTATATAGGGGTTTTTCCCTTGCTGTGCACCTACATCTGGTGTCCTTGATCTTTGTGTTTTGGTTTTGGTAATTGCTTGATGAATTAAGACAAAAGAAGAACACAAGAAAGATAATAATAACTCAAAGAAATCACAAGTAATTATCAACAAGAGAATCTTTCTGCCTTCCCAATTTTCCAACATGGTATCAGAGCTAAGGTGAAGAAGAAGGAAAAAGGCAGCTTGAAGATCTCTTTAAGAAAAAAAGATTGAAGGAAGCTCATCAAGGAAAAGGACTATATAAAAAGAATCTACTGTCTACAAGAACTATGTCTAACTCAATGAAGGGAGAAAACAAACTAGAAGGAGCTTCCAACTACAGGGCCTGGAAAAAGAGGATAGATCTCATCCTCGAAAAAAACAAAATTTTGGATATTGTTCGAGGAAAAATCAAGAAGCCTAGAGATGAAGCAGAGAAAGCAAATTTCAGAGAAATCGAGATCTTGGCCATGAACCTAATAGTGTATGGAGAAAAGGATAACCTTATTCCATGCATATCCAACATAGATTCCGCTCAAGAAATGTATGAAGCTCTATCCAAATTATTCACAATCAAGAACATTGGTCAAAAGACAAGCCTCAAGAATGAATTAAGAACTATCAAGATGACGAAAGATGATATTGTGGGATCCTTCTTTATAAGGATATCTAGAATCAGAGATGAACTTCAAACAATATATGAAATTGTACCAGAAAAGGAGCTCGTAATTACTGCTCTTCTAGGTCTACTGAAATCTTGGAATACATTTGCATCAGGAATCAACAGTTGGAATGATAGTCCAACATTTGAACAAATGTGGAATGCATGCAATGACGAAGAAGCCAAAATATCGTTAGTAAACAACAAGGAGGATGAAGAAGAGAACATCTCAAATGCTTATTCTGCTCATCACAAGAAGAAGGGATCTTTCAAGAAGTTGAAAGGACCAAAGAAGAAGGTAGACCTATCAAAGATTGAATGCTACAATTGTCATAAGATGGGTCATTATAAAAATCAATGTCTAGAGAACCCAAGGAATGGGAAGAGAGAAAGAGAACATGCGAATATTGCCGATGAAGCTCCACCTAAGAAGAGCAAGACTAAAGAATCAGAAGTCAAGGACTTATACTACTAAGTTCCCTCTCTCTTATCCTTCTTAGTCTTCTATTTTTAAAGTTCTGAATTATTCTCCTTTATGTTTTGATTTCTAGAGTTTGTAGGTCTAACATGTCTCGTTAGAACATTTTTGAATTATTTTGATAAGTTGTAGGTTTCCCTCAAGATTGGACTAAGAGGGAGCCTCCACCATTTTTCCAAAAGATAAGTATTTTGTTCTTTGTTTCATCTTTTCATGTTTGGTTTCCTTCTCACATCAAAATTTTGTTTGTATTATGTGCTAATAACCTTTGTATTTTCCTTGGTTAGGAAAGCTTGCTAAATACTCTAAGGTTATGGAGGAGATTTCAAAGGATAGACTTTTAGTTGCAAAGAAAGCCCTTCAAGAATTAATGTCCTATAAGGTTTGTAAGGAACAACTTAAGGAACGTCTTAAACATTATTATAAAGTTCCCTTCATGTAAAAGGTATGATCATTCTTCTTTTAAAATTTTCTCTACATTATCGACATCGTCATGTCTAGGGTTTTGAATCACAAAGATTCTTGTTAGGGTGATTAATCATTGATTGAGTCTACCCACATTATATTATCATTCTCGTTGAACCCTAAAAAGGTTCACTGTAAAACCTTAACCTAAGGGTGTGTCAATATTGATTATGAAACCCTAGTCCTATAGGGTTTGCTATTAATATCTAAGTTATGTATTGAAACCCTAGGGTTTAGTGAATTAAGGTTTCTGAGCAAAATCCTTGAAGTAAGATCCTATAAATGAGGCCCTAGGTATATGTTCGTATGTTTGATTGAAACCCTAGCCACGTGAAAATCATTGTGTACCTAACTTTGATGTATTAAGTTTTGTATATTGGGTTTACTTAGTAGATAATATCATGAAATGCAAAGGCATGATTATGAGATCCTAGATATGTATATACGAGCATGCTAACCTAATTGTTGTTGCTCATGTTTTAGGTTGTAAATTCTAGGGTTTGTAACAAGCCCTAGTAGAGATTTATATTCTAGGATATGATGATCTTGTTTTCAATATGATTTAGTTTTATGATAAAATCTAGGGTTTGCAACAAACCATAGTAGAATTTAACCTTGCTGAAACCTTAGATACTTGGTAGGATTGTTATTAATTGTTGATATCTAAGGCTTTGTGTCTTAAAGATGGAATCTAGGGTTTACATTAAATCATGGTAGAGTTTGACATGTAAATTCTGAAAATTGGTGAAACCCTAGTGCTATGATTAATATCTTGATTGAATTGCTTTAAGTTGTGATGATGGAATCTAGTTGATTAGGAACCTAACTAGGTTTAGGTGTTTATCTAAAGACTAAATGCTTCCATTATAGTAACATGATTTTGGTATAGTTAGCTTCATGCTTTTGTATGTTTGTATTTGGTTGTACTTGCTATTAAAGTTTTGCAGGTATATAATCTTCAAGATGATGAAGATGTTCGATAAAGGAAGTTATATGAATGATGATGATCAAGATGACCTTGATGACATAAGAAAGAATGAAATTTCTCCGATACTATGAAGTTGTTGATCTCCCTAAGTTAAGAGGGAGTCTGGATAGAAGAAAGGGTATATCTCCCCAATTGAGAGGGAGGGCACATTATGACAGTGGATACGTTGAATTAAGCAAAAGAACTATAGGTGAATGTTCGTGAAAAATACTTGAGAAATGTTGAGGATGTATTTGGTGCTAGTGAAGAAATAAAAGAAGAAGAAAGCTTCCGACATATTGTATATGGATAACTTGATGATACAAGCAACATCTGAATGAATGAGGACCCCAAAGGTTTGAGTTTACTTGTATATGTATTTGAAAGCTTATTATTGATTGGGGTTTGTATTTGTACAAGTAAAATGTCTCCATAAGAAGGTTGAACACTTTGGAAGCATACTTGGACAAATGGATATGTCTAGTTTATTAGGGAGAGATGAAGCATCTAATGGCGGATGCTTGGGAGGACATCTGGCTGGCCTATGTGTTGATGTCTAGATCCCAGAGAGGGAGGGTGGCGTTGGTCTTGGAGATTTGACCTTGGATACGTACCTAGATCCTTGGGTTGATGGTTAGTGAGTAAGCCTAATGATACCTAGACTAGTTGAAAGCTTGAGTCCATCTTAGTCCCACCCGGATAGATTACCTCTATAAATATAGGTAATTATGAATACCTCCCTAGTTAAGAGTGAGTGTTGAAGAATGTAGCTAGTGTTGGTCTTCGTAATTATATTTGAATCATGATGTAATATATTTGTCAAGAGAAAGAAAAAGAAATTCTATTATTAAATAAATTGACTTATTAAAGCATGGGTTTCATGCTTGGGTCAATTGTTTTTAGGTCAAAGCCTCCATTGAAGGCTTCTAGGGTTTATGTCAAGTGTCCTTGTCCATGTCATATTGTAAAGAACCCTTCTTGGGATTTATTTGTCAAAGAAGAAATTTATTTTATTGTAAAATAGGTCAATTAGGCCTCCTCCACCAAGTCAGCCTCAAACTGGACAAGTTGGCCTAAACTGGGCAGCAGAATCACTATATAAAGGCAACAACTCGACCTCATTTGTCACTCACTCACAACAAGTTCGATCTGCAACTTCTGGGGCCAGAAAAAGTGCGAATTTCAAGGAAGAAGAGGAATAATGAAGGAGAAGGAGGTCTCTCACAAGCATAAGAAGTTGAAATTCTCTCTCTTATTCCCACACGTGTGAAGCTGTGAAGTCGCTAGAAGGACCAAAATTCTGCCAAAATTCTGAAGCTGCTAGTGAAGATGGGGCCGAAAATTTTCGGGTTGATGCTTGGTTGAAGTTGCTGGACAAGAAGAGACTATTGAAGTGAGCTAAAACATATTGGAAGTCTGACTTGGTGGAGGAAGGTTTGTTAGTCTAGGGTCTTGGAAGAGATACATAGCCCAAGTACATCCAACCACAATAGTCAAAGTCAATGCCTTGAGTTTCAAGTCAACCAATCAAATATCCAATCAAATATGAGAGATAAAGTCAAATTTGGCCAATGTACCAGTCCTGCAATTTTCGACCATTTCAAAGTGCAGTTAATAGCAGTCATTGGCAGCCCTAACTGGTCGAAGTCAATGGTCAAATGTGCTCAGAAAACTTTTGTCAAAGCAACAATAAATTCGGCCTACCTTGCTTGGTCAAACCTAGTCAAAAGAGATCCAAGATTCGTCCTGCAATTTGGTTAAAGTCAACAGTCAACCTGTGTAACCCTAGCTTCATATCTGCTAT
Organism: Pinus tabuliformis; assembly: GCA_031772625.1. Lineage (NCBI taxonomy): Eukaryota > Viridiplantae > Streptophyta > Pinopsida > Pinales > Pinaceae > Pinus > Pinus tabuliformis. The sequence goes on along the minus strand of CM062807.1, from coordinate 648,261,335 downwards.
CAAAGATGGTCAACATTCCCAAAAAACTTCGGTCAACATCTCTGTCAAAGCGGCCTTCCAAAATAGTTCAGATTTTAGTCAAAACCAAGTCAGTCACCCCAAGTCAACGTTGGTCAAAGGAGGCCGAAAACAAAAAGTCAACACAGTCAATATAACTTCTTTCTCCTCCTCTCACACGTGTGAACTTGGCCCTGCAAATCTCAAAAGAGATTGAACTAAATGAAGAAGATGATGTGTGATGTGATGCCTTCAAGTGATGTCAACTTAGGTCTATTTATCTATGAGTTAGGAGGTCGAATTTCCCTCTCTAAGTTGACTTGTACTTTTCAAGTTGACTTGGACCAACATTAAAAATAATATTTTTACATGTACAAATTTAACTTTTTCAAGTGCAAGAGGGGTCTCCTTAGGGTTGCTGGGCTTCTTCAATGGGGAAATTGCTTCCTCAGCTTTCAATTTTCAACATTGCTCACAAATGAGTTTGACAAAGCAATGATGATCTCAAGGATGTGTACTCTTAGAGGGCTACACACATTGTATGGAATGCTAGATCTGCTACGATCACATACAGGTATTGTCAAAAGCAAGATAAGAAATAATATGAAGTATGAACTAACAATCTTATGCTCCACTGTAGCATCTATGGTCCTGTATAAGATACATTGTATGTAAGATATAATTAAGTCCTAGATGAGAGGCTGTGTTCCTCTCTCTTGACAAGGCAAATTTATTAGTAGCAGGACAAATAATTGGAGGATGCTTCTTGAACTTGTTAGACGAATTTGTGGAATTTTGATCTTTTGTGGCATAAACCTTTTGATCAATACAATCTAAAGTCTGACTTGGGAGATCTAATGTTGCCTCATCATTACAAGCCAAGGGTTTAGACTAAAAGATGTTGAGTTACTAGGAGGATCCAAACTTCTAAAGTATAAATGCCATATGTGCTTGGGTATTGAAATCTACCTCGATAAAATACAATGATTCTAAGAAACCAAGTTACTTGGCATGGTGAAGTCAAGGTTAACTATTGATCAATTAATGATGTAAAGAATCTAGGGTCTTGGCATTTGGGCACCTGCAGATTGGGAGTTTATGGTTTACAAAATCTTGGCAAGTTGAAAGGAAAAGTCAAGCTACATTCAAGTGTGTTGGTCTATGAAGCCTAGCGAAGGCTTGAACAAGAAATCTCTTGGGCTTGTACCCTAGGAATGATAGTTTCCGCTATAAAGAAGAAACCTAGCTTTTGCAAGAAGGATATGACATCATGCTAATGTTGAGGACAAGGAGTTGCAAGATAAATGCAAGAGGTCCAAGAGTAAGAGGGAGTTGACTTTTGTCAAAAGATAAGTTTTCTATATATTCTCTCTTTGATTACTGCTATTGTTATTGTCTTTACCTTTGGATAGTCTCTTGTTTATGTACTTTGCTTAATTGTATTTGTTCTTCCATGGCCTCCTAGTGAGGATTGTAGGTTGATGATAAGGGCTGCCTAGGCCTTGGCAACAGATGAAGGAAATGGAAAATCGTAGCAAAGCAAGAGGACTTTCCAGAATTATAGAACATCAAAATGCATGAGGAGCAGGCAGTTTGAAGTATCCCTTGATTTTTTCTAGGAGATGTCAAAGATCTGGCATGCAGCAAATGACAACATGGAAGCAAGAAGATTCTTCCAAGTAAGAGGGAGAGGATCATGATAAGATGTCTATCTCAGTTGGAAAAGTTACCTCAGATTTTTGAAGAAGCATGACTAAAGAAGACCTTGTACTTTGGGTTTGGTTGATTGGATCAAGGATCTCATATGTTTGTCTTTGACGGAAGGTAGGCTCATATGTCAGAGGAAGTAATTATGGAGAATGTATTACTTCCAAAGGGAGTTGTTAGTAAGTCCCATTTTGACCTCAAGAGAGAGTTGACCTCAAACAAGATTCAGTGGGGGCCCAATTAAAATTTCTTGGATGATAATTTATGGCCGTGGGCAGATATGTTGCAGGCCGTGTGATTTGGTTACAAGGTTATACTGATTCTAATTGGGCTGGCAGTGTTGATGATGGAAAATGTACTACTGGTGGTTTTTTTGCTTGGGCTCTGCTATGGTCTTTTGGATGAGTAGGAAGCATAACTCTAGCATTATGGGGGAAGAATATATGGCAGCTTGTGCAGTTAGATGTGAAGTAGTTTGGCTCCATAAAATGTTTCATGGATCTTTTGATGGCGTGTAGGATTCAATTGTGATACTTTGTAATAAGTTGTATGAAGATTGTCAAAAAACCCGATTTTTCATGGAAGGTCGAAGCACATTATGATTAAGTACCACTATTTGAGATATCGAGTTGATGGGTGCCGAGAAGCTACAATAGATATCCACAGATATACAAGTAGTTGATGTAAGGAAAGCATTAATACTTTCGAGACAAGCTTGGACACGTAGACAACTCCTCCCAAATTGAGAGGAAGTGAGGATGTACACCTATTTTTCTCCCCGAGTCATGTATTGTGACTGATTATGATTAAAATCCTAAGTCAATTACATGGACTTGGATAGGGAAAATGGTAGATAGGATAAGCATCATGGACTGACATTCTTGTGTTATGTATTGTGGCTGATTAGGATTAACACCCTAAGTCAAGTACATTGACCCAATTTAAGAATGGTTTGGTGGACTGACATTTCCTTGTGTCTAATTTGCAAGTTATAGTTTTTACCTTGTTCTAATTGAGAATCCTCCAATTATTGACCATAGAATTAACTCAAACACAAGAGCTAGATCGAAAAACCAATTGTCCCATACACAAAAAAGTAGTAGGCAAAATAAAATAGTAATATTCTCTCCAAAATCCAAGCTAGGAAACAATGAGGTAGGAGTGACACCCCTAAGTCAAGTACTGTGACACCGAATTAGGAAATGGTCTTGTGGAGGACATGCTCTGAGGAACCTACGTGGAGTATGTGCCTCAGAGAGGCAGTTGTGTGGTGTCCTATTGAATCGCTCCTAACATTGTGCTCTGATCCCGATGAGTCATTATGAATACCTTCCTAGTTAAGAGGGAGTGTTGAAATTGTAACTAGTATCAATCTTCATAATGTATATTGGTCATTTGTACAATTATTATCAAGCATATTTTTCATGCTTGGGTCAAAAGAATTTTGTTAAAGAAATAAATTGATTTTTTAAAAGGTATATTACGGGTCAGCCATTAGAGACACCTTTTTGTCTATGGAAACAACTATATATTGGCATCAATACTCCACCATTTGAAATGCGGGTCTATGGCATGCAAAGTTTGAGGTAGTGCTCCTGTGGAAAAGAGTGCATAGTTTGAGGCACATATCCCTGTTGATAAAGCAATGTCTAAGGCTAGATGAACAGACCGAAATTCGGCCTTGTTAAGGATTGATAAGTGACCCCTTTGTGGATGGTTCTATGAACAACTGTGGCAACTTGTGGGCAGTTTTATGGACAAATTGATGACAAACTTCATGTGGACAATTGTTGTTTGGTGGAGGGCTGACTTGGCATTTAGGTGACTTGATTCACTACTAGTTAGTTGGTCTATGACTTGGATATCTCTCTTGTTGACGCTGATTCTACAAGGAAGGATTTGTTGGGTTTTCCCCAACGTGGGTTTTCCTAGGGTAAAATTCAAAAATTGTGTATTGTCTCTTGTGCATTATTTACTTGTGAAATAATTTTCACAAGTAATTACCAAGGAAGAGAAATTAAGTGCTTTCCTCTATTACACCTTGTTTCTTAGCAAGACCTTCATATTTTTTTCTATTGATTTAAAGAGTTTTACATCAATATTTGTTTGAGGTCCTTTCTCATTAGTTGTCAATATTGTCTATTAAAGACCATCATCTGGGAAAATATAAGGGGTATACAATCACTTGAGTCTAATTGAAAATATCATTTCTTTTTGGTAATTAGAAAACATAATATATATTAGAAAGAAAATATGTAAGGCCTTCCATGTCCTCTCATGAGTGTACAAGATCTGACCTAATGTTACTCTGACATGCTCTCAGACTCTTTGCCATGCTCCTTGCTATTGTGGGGAGTTCATCACTCCTTGGGGCACTTTGCTCCATCCTCCTTAAGTGCTCCTTGGCACGTTGCTACGCTCTCCTCAAAAGTGAGGAAATTAATTTTTTATTTTTATTTTTTCTCTTAAAGGTGGGGCCTAGGGGAAGTTTAGGGTTTAGGGAAAACTCAAGGGAGAAACAAAAGCACATCTTCCCCACCTTGGAGTGGGTAGCTTGGCTTTTTTGTTGTTTTTTGAGAAAGGAAAAATTGTGAGTGTTTGGAGGAGAGAATGAAGGCTTCCATTTGCTACTACAAATAGTTGGAGATCTAAAGAGGTAAGCTCAAAGCCCATTCTTTGTAGTTTTTTGTATATCTTTGTGTTGTTTGTTTGTGGATTTTTCCTCTTCTACTCTTTCCCATTCCTTCTTCTCTCTCATTTTATCATAGGTTGTTCATCTAAGACCTGAGGAAAATGATATTCTTGTGGTTTATGGTTATATTTTTGTTTCTCATGGTGTTGGTGGAATATGCATGAGGGAAGAAGAGGATAATGGTCATTCTCATGGCGGCCTCATATTAGTGGAAACTCAATCATGCAGGGGATGATGTGAAAGAACAATCGCCGATTTTCTTGACATTGGTGGTAGGGATGAGGTGGATGCAAAAGTGGCGTGGTTTCATTTTTCTCGTGGTGTACCATTCAATGATCTTCGGTTCCCCCTATTGGAATGATATGTTTGAAGCCATCAACAAAGCCCCCAAAGGATGCAAGGGCCTTGAGTGCGAGAAAGCTAGAATTTTGTTACTAGACAAAGAAAGAGCACAAATCCAAAGGGCTGTAACACAATTTCTAGATGAGTTGGTGGATAGTGGGTTATTCATTGTATTTGATGGTTTGATAAATGTTGGAAATCAACATTTGATAAATGTTCTTGGTGTTTTAGCGAGTGATGCAATGTTTCTTGCAGTGCATCACTCCTCGTTAATCAATTTATTTGCTTAAAACATTTCAAAGCTCCTATTGAAAACTATTATGATGTTGGTCCTCCTAATGTGATTCAAGTAATCATGGATAATGTGGCAAATTGTAATGGAGCAAAAGAAAAGTCATTGAGTGGGTCCATCCTTGCATTTTTTGAACCTTTTGATGTAGGATATTATAAAGCATAAAGACTATGGATTATTGAATTGTATAAGAGAGGAAAGAAACTCATCAAATTTGTCATTGTGCATGCAGAAGTCCATTACTTTTATGGTGGTCACTCTAGGTTGCAGCTGATCATAAAGATTTGGCAGCTACTTCCTCACGTATAGGCACGTAAGACAAGATTTGGCTGCTATGGTGATGAGTAATGATTGGGATGACTTGAGCATTGATAGACATGGTGCTAATGTGGTGAAGGAGATTGTTCTTGACAATGGTCATAGTTTAAGTATGCTTTGCAATTCTCCAAGCCAATTTATAACATGTTTCATAAGTTACTTGACACATCCATTACATTACCCCTTGCCCCAATTATCACGTATTTAACGTGCTGGACATGATACGAGTAGGACATGTGTCAAGCATGTGTCTGGCACTTGTCCTATTCACAGGGAACGTGCCAAACATGTGTCCGACATGTGCTCTAGTAGTGCCCTTTTAAAGATGATGGTGATGATGAAGATGAACCTAAGAGAAGAACCTTCAAGAGGAAAGGCTCAAACAAAAAGAATTTCTTCTCCAAACAAGACAGTGATGACTTTGATGAAGAAGAAGAATATGGTGGAAGCAGTGAAGTATTGTTCATGGCCTTCACAAATGAAACAAATAGTCCAAAAGAAGAAGAAAGTCCAAAATAAGTAGAAGGAAATGTGGAGGAACTATTGATTAGTGCCATAAAAGAAAATGAGAGGCTTAGAAGAATGAAAAGTTATGTCAAGAAATCAACTCTCTCAAAACCAAGAAGGAAGAAGCTAAAAGAATAGAAGGTTGAACAATAAGCTAAAGGAAAAGGAAGAAATCTATGAAAAATTGGAAGCTAAAGTTGTATTTCTAAAATGAGTGTTGGACAAAGCCAACAAGAATTTGAAGAGTTCCCATACCTTGGATGTCATTCTCAACTCTCATAAGGGAAAACATTGCAAGGCTTGTGGGGCTAATCATCAAAATAAGATTGTTGATCCAAAGAGGCAAGGCCAAATCAGGACTTATAACTCCTTTGCTCCTCATTCGAAGTATAGTCTAGAATGTTACAAATGCAATAATCTAGTCCATATAACACTGCCCTCTAGAGCAAAGAGAGAAAGTTTGGAGAATCTACCTCTGAGAATTGTAGTCTAGCTTTATGTGCTCAAAAAAAGGAAAATCAATGGTTTGTAGATAGTGGATGTCTTAGGCACATGACAGTTGACCAGGAAAAAAAGTTCATCTCAATAAGCAACGAAAAGGATGGAAATGTGACCTTTGGAGATAATGGATCTACTAAAATCGCTGGTAAAGGCACAATGAGTCTCATCAACAACAAGGGAAAAGCACAAAATGTATTATATGTTGAAGGACTCAAGCATAATCTTCTAAGTGTTAGCCAAATATGCGATCAAGGACATGATCTCATCTTCCGTTCCAAGGACTGTGAGATAAGGAGATCATCTTCAAGAAAATTGGTAGGAAAAGGAGTAAGAACAACAAATAATGTATACATTCTTAGTGAAATTCAAGAAGAGAGATGTTACATGAGTCAAGCAAATGAAAGCTGGTTGTGGCACAAGCATTTGGGACACCTAAGCTTTGATAACTTGGTGACGATTAGCAAAACTCAAGCCGTAAGAGATGTCTCCAGAATTTCTAAGCCAACAAATGCTATTTGTGCACCACGTTAACATGGAAAGCAAACTAGGACCAACTTCAAATCAAAGGAATGTTTGACATCAAAGCCTATGGAAATCATTCATGTAGATTTGTGCGGTTCAACTAGAACTCCAACTCTACAAGGAGAAAGGCACTTTATTTTATTTATAGATGATCATACTAGAGTGATGTGGGTATTTTCATAAGATATAAGTCAGAAGCACTAGATTGTTTTGAAACTTTCAAAGCGACTGTTGAAAGGAAAGTGAGTTGAAGATCAATTACTTAAGAACAAATAGAGGTGGGGAATTTACCTCAGGAGAATTCAATTAATTCTATGAAAAACATGGAATAAAAAGGGAAATTTCTATTGTTAGGACTCCTCAACAAAATGTAGTAGAAAGAAAGAACAAATCTGTATAAGAGACTACAAGAACAATGTTGTTGGAAGCTAATTTATAAGAAACAATTTGGAGGGAGGTAGTTGGGGCAATAGTCTATATCATGAACAGAGCTAGACTCCGGGTAAATAGTGATAAAACTCCATATGAACTGTTGCACATTTGGCATTGTCAGGATCGCTGCTGGCATCTAGTGTGTTGGCATTGATGTCAACTAGGCTAGCATTGATGTCAATTGGGTTAGCAATGATGGCAACTGGGCTAGTAGCATTGATGTGCATGGTGTGTTGAGCTAAGGGGGAGTTTCAGGCTTTTGAAGGAGTTTCTGCCTCAGGAGTTTAGCTCAAAGGCTCTTGGAAGTGGCATGGTTCGATAATGCTCAGAAAGAGCTTTGCAATGGTATGCTGAAGTCCGCAAATGGCTTCCTGGAACGAAAATTATTGCCAGTAAAAGTCAGGTGCCCAAAGTCAAAGGCGCAAAGCTAATATTAGTTGAGGACCGTTGTGGGGCAAAGTTTGTTTGGTAGTGTTGCTAAACATGGTAGTGCAGTTAGCGGAGCAACTAACGGAGAGTCGGGCAGATGTGGGCTTACAAGACAACAACGATAACAATTTCCATTGGTCAGTAGTGGAGCCCCTTTAACACCTTAGCTCAGCGGTAATACCCTGGAAGGTTCAAAGCAACACACAAAGAGGGAAGCTCGGAATGACATAACTCTGGGCAGAGTCAGCGGGTGCAGGTGCATTTTATTGGTTGAAATTTCTGCAGCGAGGAGGCCCACTATACAACTCAACCCGTAAAGGCTTGACCGAAAGAAACAAGGTAAGCGCAGAAGGTGAAGGCCCGTGATGATGTAAGCGGAAGGTGGACGTGGCTCTGATAACAACGACAAAAAGCTTTTGATTGGTGAAAGTATTGCAGCGGGAGGCCCCACAGCCACATCATGTCGGCAGAGTTACCCCAAAAGGATTTAAATGTGCGCACTAAGGGAGCGTGCAGGGTGACGTATGCACGAGATGATGTCAGCATGATGTGGCATGTACGAAACAAACGACACGTGGCAGGCATATTCAGTGGTTTCAGGTGGTCAAGGAGGCCAAATCCAGGTGACATGTGTCACCACTCAGAGGGCACCATGTGGAGTTGATGACGTAAGCATTGTTGAAATATGTAACTAGGTTCAGTCTTCATAATGACATATGTAATCATGATTTTATGTATTTAATGAAGAGAGAAAAATAAATTTATTATTGTTGTTCTTGAGGCATGGGTTTCATGCTCAAGGGAAATTTATTTTTAGGTCAAGCACCCATTGAGTGCTTCTAGGGCTTGTCATTTAGTTTACAAGTCAATTGAGTCATTGTCATGTATTGAAGACCCATTGGGGCATGTTACATATTGTAAAGAAAATTTATTTGAGTCAAAGTTGAGTCAAAAGACCCTCTAAGACCTCATCATGGTGCAAAGAGCAAGTCGGCGGTCGACCTACTCAAATGGACAAGTTGGCCTAGAAGGAGCAATTCAACCTAGTGGAAGACCTATATATATGGGAGACTTCGACCTCACTTAAGGCACACACAACACTCACATAATGTCGATCAAGAAAGAAGAAGAAATGTGAAGAAATGAAGGATTATTCTCCACACATGTGAAGGAATTTGGGCATCTATTGCAGCAGTAAAGGTCGAGTTACAAAAGTCAAGTTAGGGCATCAAGAAGGGTACTTTGCAAGCCGAGTTCTCTAGGAGAGAGAATCAACTCAAGTGAAGAGGAAACGAGGAAGAATATATCATTATTTTTCCACACGTGCAAAGGCTAGGGTTTTTGCATAAGAATCTACTAGAGATCGAAATTGTATAAGAATTTGCTGGAGGTCGAAATTGCATAAGAATTTGCTGGAGGTCGAAATTGCAGAAGTTGCTGAGGTTAAAGTCGCTGGAAGGAAATCTCATCAAGCAGGAAAGATTTGACTTGGTCTTGGAGGGGTCTTGGTCAAGGGTCATAGGCCTTGGAATTCGTCAATTGAAGTTCTATAAGAAGAGAAGAATTCTGGTGGGTTTTCGTCTCTATTGGAGAGGTTTTGGCCCTGGCTAATAGCCTACATCTTGTGTCCTATTGTCTCATTGATTTTATTGTTTGGTAGTTGTTTGATGATAGAGAACACTAATAATAATCAAGTGAAAGAAGAATCTAATCAAGTCAAGTAAAAATACATCACAAGTAGTTATCAAAGTAAGAGAAATACCCTAATCTAAGCTGCCCTAGATTTCTCAACATGGTATCAGAGCTAAGGTGACTACATCAAGGAAAAGCAACTTAAAGAAGGATACTCAAGGGCCGAAGCACAAGAAGATCATCTGGGAAACATCAAGAGCATCAATCATTAAGAAAGACTAACCCTCTCATCTTGAAGAAAAATTAAGGAGCATCAAAGAAAACCTCAAAACCCTAGCTCATTCGAAGAAGGGTTCTTCAATTGAATCATTCTTGGGAAGCTTTCACATTGAACAATCTTCATCATTAAGAAAAGAAGACCTGAAGAATCTGTCATCCACTCAATCAAAGAAATACCCTACATTTGAAGCACCCTGGTAAGGCCATCACATTCTACATTATCATCCAAGGAAGCAAGAAGAGGCATTTGCAATCATCATCAAGGAATTAAGGTGATCTCCCTCTCTTTGAGTCAAGGATCACTTTTGAAGGAAGACATCTTCATCAAGAAGACATCCTCTATCATCAACATCATTAAGAAAGGCATCAAGTTGAAGATATCATCATCAAAGAAGCATCTTCACTTGACAAGTACCTCTACATTTATATCTGAATCTGCTATCAAAGAAGCATCTTCACTTGACAAGTACCTCTACATTTATATCTGAATCTGCTATCAAAATGACTTCAGTTTGCAAGGAGAGCAACAAGCTGGTTGGGTCAGCAAATTTCCTTGCATGGAAGAAGAGGACAAACTTGATCCTCATAGAAAATGAAGTTGTTGAACATGTTAAGGGTTCAGTCACTAAACCTCCAAAAGAAGAAGTTGAAGCTCTAGCTAAGTATATGAAAGGGGAAGTAAGGGCTCAAAAGATTCTCATAGAATCCATCAAGGATCCCCTCATACCTTATGTTGCAAAATTGGAAACATCAAAAGAAACCTACAAGAAGTTAGTAGAATTGTTCTCCGTAAGCACTGTTGGAGAAGTCATATCTCTAAGAACCGAGTTATATAAGATGAAGGTATCAAAAGAAGGAATACCCTCATATCTCATGAGGGTGTCATAAATATGGGATCAACTGCAAGAGTTTGGGGAAATAATGTTCGATAAAGGGATGACCACAGTTGTGCTCAATGCATTACCAGAGGAATGGGGCAACTTTGTTTCAAGTATCTTTGGAAAGAAGGAAGTTACCCCATTCCATGAACTTTGGCCATTGTGTAAGATTGAGGAAACCAGGTTGAAGGCAAAAAGCGATGTAGGATCAAACGAGCAAGTTCAAGCATTTTCTGCCATGGCCAAGAGAAAAGGAAAGTTTGGAAAGTTTGGTCCTCAGAAAAAGAAGAAGATCGATATATCGAAGATCCAATGCTATCGCTGTCAGGGATATGGGCACTACAAGAGAAATTGTTCTAAACTCAAGAAGGACATGAAAAAAAGAAATGAAGCCCATATCACCGAAGAAGTGGAAGAACCTTAAAGGGAAGAAATAAAAGTAGGAAGTGAAAGATCTCTACTATGATTGAGATAATCTCCTTTACCTAGTCCTTTTCAGTTTTTGTGGAAGATAGCTATCATGGTAGAAAGAAGTTTAAGTATGATAGGATGCATCATATTAGTAGATGGCATCATATTAAATGTATACGATTAAAGCAAGAGCTCGTGACATCCCTATAGAAGCTTGAAAGATAGTTGAAGTAGAAGTCTACATAGTTGTAGCAGTCATCATAGAAAGAAAGTAGCTCTTGATTACCTCAAAAACATAAGTAGTACCTATGGGTAGAAAAAAGTCATCTAGCATGATAACAAATAGAAAGAATTCATCATGCATCATTATCATTAGGAAGGAGCATTTGCAGGATGAGGATAATCAAGAGCCTCCATTGGAATCTTCATTAGAAGGTTCACCTCTCTTGGAAGAAGCGTCTTGCTGATAACTTCACCTTGTGTGGAATTCATTAGAAGGATGATGGTATGGTGACAAAAGTGCAACATGTCAAGATGATTGAAGTACCTTCAATCAAGGAAAGGAAGATGCCAAAGGAAGTCTAGATGACCAAAAGGAGAAAAGAAGTATGTATATATTTGATAAATTAAGTCATGTCATCATATAGTTGCTGATAGCATGGTTGAATGCTCTACCTCATGAGCATGATCAAAGAAAACGAATCTCTTCCTTTGAAAAGATGCATGAAGGCATGGTTCACATATTAACAAGATGAAATCAACACAATATGCCTTCATATGGAATACGAGGTGGTTGGAAAAAAAATGAAGGAACTATGGATGGAAGTTCTTGGGGAGCAATATGTGAAGAAAGAAAGAAGAGACCGTGAAGGATGCAACTATAGTCACAGAAGAAAAGATAAGAAATCAATATTCGATGACTAGAAGAATTGACTGTGACATCTCCATAGAGAAAGTATGAAGACCCTGATAAGGTCTGTCAAGATAGGAGACCTTTGGCATTAGAAGTCTTGGAGACATGTTTATGCAAGATGTTGATGTTGCAAGAAGCGGATGTCATGATAAAAGGCCATCACAAAAGGTAACTTTGATTTGATGTTCATTTTTGATTTTTGAACAACATCTAAATGGGTTGATACAGGTCTGCCAAAAGAGAGTTGTAGATGTCACCTACAACTAGCACTCTTGTGGTTGGATGGAAGATCGTGAAGGAAACATGACTTGGAAGAAGTCGCTGTATGAAGAAAAACCAGATGTGGACTATAAGATCACTTTCTGATGAAGAGAAGGATGACATGACTGATATGGTTCGTGAAGGAAAGTGATGGATCGCTGATGCCCTACGAAAGATGAAGGCTCGATAATGACAAAGATGAAATTCATGACATTGAAAGGAGGAGATCTACAAGCAACTAATGGTACCATGATCTCCACCAAAGAGCAAAAAGCTGTTGTTGGAAATGAGTCCAGCTAAGAGGGAGCTTGTACAAGTCCCTAATTGAGAGGGAGAGATAGACACATCATTCTTGTCTTCACTCCGTGAGAAAAAATGGAGGATTGGGTAAGCATCTGGCATTCGATACTCTTTGAGGATGAGGTAGGGCATCCAAGGTAAGAGTAGTCGTAGATGAAATTCCTTGAGGATGTGGTATTCCAATATAGGAATTGTCCTGGAAGGACATACCCTGTGAACACTCGGGCGGGTATGTGCTTTGAGAGACAATGATGATGATGTCTATCAGTCATTGGTCTCGCCAACATTGTGCTCTGATCTTGTAGAGAGATAGAGCTGTTAGTCAAGGCCTTGCTATGTGACAATGCTGGTTGGTATGATGCAAAGAGATGGCTTACCAATCTGACTCTTCATACGAGAATTCTTCAGATTGAGAATGTCCAAGTACCTTGTATGAATTATGAATATCTCCATAGTTAAGAGAGAGAGTTAAAATATGTAACTAGGCTCGATCTTCATAATGACATGTAATCATGATTTTATGTATTTAATAAAAATAGAAAAATAAATTTATTATTGTTGTTCTTGAGGCATGGGCTTCATGCTCAAGGGAATTTCTCTTTTAGGTCAAGCACCCATTGAGTGCTTCTAGGGCTTGTCATTTAGTCTGCAAGTTAATTGAGTCATGTCATGTATTGAAGGCCCAATGGAGCATGTTACATATTGTAAGAAAATTTATTTGAGTCAAAGTTGAGTCGAAGACCCTCCAAGACCTCATCGTGGTACAAAGATCAAGTTGGCTTAGACAAATGGACAAGTCGTCCTTAAAGGAGCAATTCGACCTAGTGTAAGACCTCTATATAATGGAGACTTCGACCTCACTTAAGGCACACACAACAGTCACATAAGTTAGATCAAGAAAGAAGAAGAAATGCAAAGAATGGAAGGACAAGAAGAAGAAAAGGAAGAGATAGATTTTCGTACTGTTTTGGGCTATTATTCTCGTCACGTGCGAAGGAATTGGGGAATCTATTACATCAGTAAAGGCCGAGTTATAGAAGTCAAGTTAGGGCATCAAGAAGGGCACTTTGCAAGCCGAGTTCTCTAGGAGAGAGAATCAACTCAAGCAAAAAGGAAAGGAGGAAGAATATATCATTATTTTTCGACATGTGCAAAGGCTAGGGTTTTTGCAGAAGAATCTACTGGAGGTCGAAATTGCAGAAGAATATACTAGGAGGTCAAAATTGTAGAAGATTTTTTTGGAGGTCGAAATTGCAGAAGTTGTTGAGGTCAAAGTTGCTAGAAGGAAATCTCGTCAAGCAGGAAAGATTTGACTTGGTCTGAGAGGGGACTTGGTCAAGGGTCATAGGTCTTGGAATTCATCAATTGAAGTGCTATAAGAAGAGAAGAATTATGGTGGGTTTTCCTCTCTATTGGAGATGTTTTGGCCCGGGCTAATAATCTACATCTTATGTCCTATTGTCTCATTGATTTTATTGTTTGGTTGCTGTTTGATGATAGAGAACAATAATAATAATAATCAAGTGAAAGAAGAAGCTAATCAAGTCAAGTAAAAATACATCACAAGCAGTGATCAAAGTTAGAGAAATCTCCTAATCTAAGCTGCACTAGAATTCTCAACAAGCATGATGTCATCTCGGAAGGGCTACATTGGAAGGTTTAGAAAGATGCACAGGCGGATTCTTCGGGTTGACTACGCACCGAATTGGTGTGGAGTACAACTCATCCCGACTGGTCATTTATTGGTCCAAATTGCAGTGGTGGTTCCCACCAGAACACGTCATCTTGGAGGCTTGACCCCGAAAGGTTTTAAAAGAGCGTAGAGAGGGAGCTCTGGGTTGATTCAACACGGGGAGAAGGTGGTAGTTGATGATAGAGTCAAGGACCAATGGGAATGAGGCTGGGACATGTCATCTCGTAGGTGCTGCCCCAAAAGGAAATAAAAGGCGCAAAGGAGGAAGGTCCGGGTTGACTAGGTGCTGGGACATGATGGCATCACGGTGGCTATGACAAGTAATCCCCGCTACTAGTTGATTGGTTGGTGGATGCAGCGGGTAGACCCACGCAACATGTAAGTCGAGAAGGCTTAGCCCAGAGGAAAGCAAAGGGGTGCTGGGAGGTTTGGCTGGAATAATAGAGTCGGGAGATGGAGTTGTTGGCTGACAGTTAACTGTTTTGTCAAATAACGAAAAGGAGCACCCAAGAGCTTATTTTGCAGCATTTTCACTTGTTATTGCGACCATGGGCCTTCGGGCGAAATACAAGAAAAAGCACTATGGACGTATGTTATAAAGCCTTTACATGAACAAGTTGGCAACTCTTTGCCATGGTTCCTCCATATTTGGTAGTTAAGCCAAAATTGGCCGTTAGCCATAACTGGTTTATGTATGCAAGATTGAATGGGTTAGCAGCTAAATCTGAAGAATTGGTGGCAATGGAAAAATTGGCTATTGGTCGTAATTGGATTAGGCAAGCAACGAACGGGTTGACAACTAGATTTGCTATTTGGTGTCAAAGGGCGGCGATAGAGATTGCTGGATCAAGGACCACGATTACAGATTGAATTTAATGGAGCCTGTCTTGAACACAATTAACCATCCCTGATCTTCCTTGCACACTATGAAGAATTAAATTGAAAATAATGCTGCGTACTATGATCATACCACATCATAGAGAGCCATGCTGATGTACATCTCGATTAATGGAGAGCCATACTGGTTGTACAAGTTGAAATCAATGGAGGAGCTCCTTGAGTGTGTAGGTTTGACTGAGAATTAATTCCCCATATGGAGAAACGCTTAGTAGCCCATTCTCAGAATTAATGCAGTTGCAGTGGCCATGTAATCAGATGCAACAACAGGATGGAGAGCGATGTTGAAAGTACTCGCTCGGGCAGTGTAGATGGTAGAATGATGAGTTGACATAGATAACATTGTTCCCTATGCGGCAGAGGAACAAAACTAAGGATTGCGGTTGTGCAATGGGGGTGAATGTTGTTGAAGAATCTAGTGCAATTAGGTGTAGTGTGATTCTTCTTGACTTGATAACAATTTGTGAAGTCTTTTTACAATTTGTCTTGTTAGCTTAATCTTCTTCTTCTTCTCATTAATGCATGTGTGTTAAAATTGGCAACTAGGGCCAAACTCCATGTGGGTCACCTCACTTATGGCAGCTGATATTTTTCCTAGATTCCCCTTCTCGAGAGGTGTAGGATTGATCTAAAGATCATCTGATTCCGACAAGTATATATGGAGATATGAATTTATTTGTATTTACTTGACAAATTGTCAAGGTCGGCCAACGGTTAAATGTGTGGCACACATGCCCAGTGAATCATATAAATAAAGAGAGGTTGATTCATTTTCTCATCATCTTATCTCACTCATTCTTCTCTCTCTCTCCTTATCTTCGGGTTATACAAGTAGCAGCTCACACGTGGGAAGGAGGAGGACGCATTAGGGCAAGGAGGACGTTGAAAGGAGGACGCATAAGTTGTTGAAGGCCTCTTTGACCTGCATTGACCAAGTGACTCATCAAGGGTGCAGTTTTGGTGTGGTTGCCTCTCCTAGGCAAGCCATAGATTTTGGCACAAAATTCAAGGCAATTTGTCCACAAGTTTGACCAACATTGACTGCCCTAGTTTTGGGCGGCAGGTTGACTTCAGTCAACAATAGTTTGACTGTGTTTTTGGGGTTGTTCAAGGGCTATTTCTTCAGGTTGTTTGAGGGCTAGTTGACCAGAAATTGACCAAGCATATTGGAGGTCAATTTCAACTCGTTTGACCAAGTTTGACTTTGCTGATCTAGGGTTTGCTGCTGCTGATATAAAATTACAAAATTCTGATTTTGTACTATTTCTATCTGCTAAACTATTGAAGATAAAAGAAGATTTGATCAAAGGGTTTCCTCGCATTAGGGTTTGTCCTTGGCTAGCCGCCACATCTTGTGTCTCTTGTCTTGGCTTGTTTTCTGTTGATCATTTAATGTTCTATTTGCACTTTACATAATGTATATGTGATTGCTAATCTGTGGCTAATAAGAAGAAGATAAGTAAACTGCTCTAAGCATAGAACATACCATAATTTAACATGGTATTGGAGCTGAGGTGAAGACAAAGCCCAAGCAAGAGCAAGAGCAAGAGCAACCACCAATGAAAAGGTTGGCAAGGCTATCCTAAAAACTTCGTAGGGTCCTCAACACTCTTCCTCGCTGAAGACAAGCTCCGTGAGAAGTCTGACTATCACGGATGGAAGATGTCTCTCGATCTGACTTTAGAAGATCAAGAAGTATTGGACCATGTGAGGCAATATTGTTGCGCCTCCATCAAATGCATCTGCTGTTGCCAAAAGCAAGTGGTCCAAGGGAGAAGTCAAAGCAAGGAAGATCATCCGGGACTCTATCGACAAGCGCCTGGTAGCCTATGTTTCCGAGCTGACAACCTCCAAGGAAATCTATGATAGACTGGTGAGTTTATTTGAAGTTAATGATGCAAATCAAGTTTTGTTCCTTAGAAATAAGCTGAAGGAAATTAAGAAGGGCAAAGATGAGAGTATGCAAGCATATTTCTTAAGGATCACCGAGATCAAGAATGATATCCTATCTATTGGGGAAGTAGTTTTTGACAGGGAAATGACTATCACAACCCTTGGAGGACTGCCACCTGAATGGTATATATTCAGGACTACTCTTCTCAACAATAATGTCATCCTAGGATTTGAGGAATTGATGGCTAGATGTATTCAAGAAGAGACAAGGATGGAAGATCAAGAAATGCCTGCACTTAAAGGCCATCCCTTTGCCATTTCTTCTCATGCTAAAAGAAGAAACAATTCTGGGGCTAAATCCAAAGGAAAGGCTGGACCAAAGGGTGGAAGAAAAGGTCGATGTTACAATTGCAACAAAATGGGCCACTATGCGAGGGAGTGCCCTGATAAAAGGGACTCACACCATTACGATGACCAAAATCACTCTCAAGGCAATCAAAGGAATGGTAGGTCTAATGGCAGAGGTAAAAGAAATGCCGGAAATCAAGGAAGAGGACAACCCTTCAAGAAGGCAAGAAACTCCAAGTATGAATCTAATGTTGTTAACAATAAGCAAGATGAATATTGTTTACGAGCGGCCCTATCCACTACTGCTCCCTCGGACTCGTTGGGAAATTGGCTTATTGATAGTGGTGCCTCAAGGCACTTCACTGGTTATAAAGAAGCTGTCTCCAATCTGATAGAGAAGGAGACCAACCTGGAAATTGTTCTTGGGGACAACGCAAAATATCCCGTGAAAGGCATAGGGAATGTCACTCTTCAATTGAATCAGGGTAATACAATTCATTTGCAAGAAGTCCTATATGTACCTGATCTCAAAAAGATCCTGGTGTCCGTTTCGACAATGGAGGACAAAGGCTACAATGTAACCTTCATTGATGGCAAGGTACATGTATGGAAAAAGAATTTTAGGGAAGCTTTCACTCTTGGGTTTCGAGTTGATTCATTATATCAGGTCGGAGGAAGTCCGTTGGGTGTCATGTCTTGTGACACATCACTTCAGTCCGAACTATGGCATTGGAGGTTTCCTCACCTTCATTATAAAGCTCTACCCAATGCAAGACGCATGGTTACAGGGATGCCTGAGTTCCAAGTAGAGCAAGAAGGTGTATCTCTTGGATCTGCCGAAGGGAAGCTCAAAAGGGGACCATTCCCCTCAAGCCAAAGCAGAACCTCCGATATATTGTAGTTGGTTCACTCAGACATATCTGGTATGATGCCTGTGAACTCTTTGGGAGGATATTTATATTACCTCACTTTTACAGATGATTATTCTCGCTAGGCCAGGATATACTTCTTGAAAAAGAAGGATGAGTGTTCACTTGGATTCGTCACTTCAAAGCCTTGATCGAGAATCAAACCGAAAAGAAGATCAAGATCTTAAGGACTGATGATGGAACTGAGTATGAATCTAATGAGTTCCTTGACTTTTGCATAGAGGCTGGCATTAAGAGGGAGACTGCAACACCATATGTTCCTGAGCAGAATGGTGTGGCGGAAAGGAAGAATCATACGATTGTGGAAGCTGTCCGTGCTATGCTTCACAATCAAAGACTTCTGAAGTTTCTATGGGCCGAAGTTGCGAATACTGCCGTATATGTGCAAAACCGATGCCCTCATCAAGCATTGGGTTCCAAGACTCCCGAAGAGATGTTCGCTGGTAAGAAATTAGACGTATCTCATTTTAGAATTTTTGGAAGTTCGGTATATTTTCATGTGCCGAAGGAGAAGAGGAATAAATTGGGTGCATTTCGAAAGAACAGAATCTTCATGGGCTATAGCGAAAACACTAAGGGCTATAGAATCTATGTGGCTGATCAAAGGGAAATCGAGATTAGCAATGATGTCACCTTTGACGAAGATATGGCCCTTAGCAAAGTTGACAATTTTCCTACTCAAAGGGGATCTAAAGAAGCTGACTCTAGGGAACCAAAGGAAAAGGAAGATGAGACGATGCCTGATGTGGAAGAACCTATGGATCCTATTAATCCCCGCCTGCAAGAGCCTTCCTCTTCTAGGAAGAGGCCTTCATGGCTTAGGAGGACACTTGATGATGCTGAAGGGCACGTTGCACCCAGGGGAACCTTCCGGGAAAGTAAGAAGCCGACCATGTATTAGGGATACTTGACCATCATGAGCACGATCATCCAAAATGAGCCTTCATCATTCGGAGAAGCTGTCAAGCATCATGTATGGAAGGATGCTATGACTGAGGAATATGAGTCCATCATGAAAAACGATGTCTGGGATGTGGTCCCCAGACCCCAGGACAAAGTAGTTGTCACTTTGAAATGGATTTACAAGATAAAGCATGCAGTTGATGGAAGTGCGGAAAAGTACAAGGCTCGTTTTGTTGCTCGTGGCTTCTCTCAGAAGGAAGGTATAGACTATGACAAGATATTTGCGCCTATTGCTCGATATACCACCATCCGCTCGATCATAGCCCTTGCTGCTTCACAAGGATGGAACTTACATCAGATGGATGTCAAGACCGCGTTCTTGCATGGTTCGATCAAAGAGGAGGTCTATGTGGAGCAACTCGAAGGATTTGAGATTCATGATTGAGAATCTCATGTGTGCAGGTTGAAGAAGGCCCTCTATGCGCTGAAGCAAGCACCTCGAGCGTGGTATGAGAGGATCGATAGCTACTTGATGAAGCTGGGATTCACTAGGAGTGAAGCCGACCCTAACCTTTACTTTAAGGTTGAAGATGACAATCCTCTCATATTGGTGCTGTACGTTGACGACCTCTTTCTAACAGGTGCAGACCCTCTCATTCACAAATGTAAGAGGGAGTTGTCTTCTGAATTTGAGATGAGGGACCTAGGATTGATGCACTATTTCATAGGACTAGAAGTCTGGTAGAAGCCAAGGGAGATTTTCCTATCTCAAGGAAAATATGTGGTGAAGATATCAGAGAGATTCGGTATGGTGGACTACAAGCTCGTGACTACCCCGATGGAGCTCGACTTCAAGAAGTTAAGCGGTAGTGCAGCCAGACCCATTTTACGAAATGCTACCGAGTATTGTCAACTCATCGGAGCATTAATGTTCTTGGTGAACTCGTCCGGATATATGTTTTGCAGTCAACACGTTGAGTCAACATATGGTTGAGCCTCACCACTCACATTGGATTGGTGCCAAGAATCTATTGAGATATCTTCATGGCACAATCACTCATGGGTTGAGATACACTGCCGGAGATGTGAGACTACATGGATATACCGATGCTGATTGGGTAGGCAGTGTGGTGGACCGAAAGAGCACTTCTGGGTGCTGTTTCTCTTTGGGATCTGCCTCGATATCCTGGATGAGCAGGAAGCAGAAGTCAGTAGCTTTGAGCACTGCCGAGGCAGAGTATATTGCTGCTAGTATGGCCTCTTGTGTGGTGGTCTGGTTGCGAAAGCTCTTCAGTGAGCTGTTTGGGTTTACATTGGATACCACCGTGATCTTGTGTGACAACCAGAGTGGGATTCGTTTATCAGAGAATCCCATATTTCATGATCGCTCCAAGCATATCGATATCAGGTACCACTATATAGTGGGGAGCAATAAGGCTCCAACATATCGGTACAGATGAACAGGTTGCCCACATTTTGACGAAGCCCCTGGGAAAGGTCAAATTCTTGACTTTCCGAGTATGACTTGGTGTCGTTCAGAGACCCTCTAATGAGGGTCGAGTATGATGTATTGAGCTCTGGGAGCTCCAGGGGGGTGCGTGGTACTTCTTGGAGCGACATGTGACCACAGGGCGACTCACTATCCCTTGGGGGTGCACGATGTACAAGGTGAAAGGGTCAACCTTCCCCTGTGACACCTCGTGGCGACTGTAGGACAAGATGATTAGTTCTCCTGTGGGCCAAGATGATTAGTTCTCCGTAGCAATTGTGGAACATGATGATTAGTTCTCCTGTGGGCCAGGATGATTAGTTCTTCATGGTGACTGTGGAACAGGATGATTAGTTCTCCTGTGGGCCAAGATGATTAGTTCTCCGTGGCAATTGTGGAACATGATGATTAGTTCTCCTGTGGGCCAGGATGATTAGTTCTTCGTGGTGACTGTGGAACAGGATGATTAGTTCTCCTGTGGGCTAGGATGATTAGTTCTCTTGTGGCGACTGTTGGACAAGATGATTCGTTCTCCTGTGGACAGGATGATTAGTTCTCCCGTCGATGCATCCTACCCATGCAGTCCGGGACTCATGGGAAGTACCTCTCATCTGATCAATGAGCAGGGAAATGGGGTTAGGAACAATAGTAGTACTATCGATGGACGCATCGTTGTATCTACTGTACTCCCTATGCTAGGATGACCTCCATTGATCTGGGATCAATGATACTGATCTGGAATCAGTGAGAGTGGTATGACACACTCTGACACTGACTTCGGGTCAGTGGAGGATGTTATGATACATCCTAGATCATTTCTTATTCTTCATAGTTCGAGCAAAGCAGAGCAGAGCGGGGCCAAGCAGTGCAGGGCAGTGCATTTGATGGCTGGGATAGTAGCGACGGTCAGACGGATTGCAGTTGGAGTTCTCCCTAGTTGAGAGGGAGTGTTAAAATTGGCAACTAGGGCCAAACTCCATGTGGGTCACCTCATTTATGGCAACTAATATTTTTCCTAGATTCCCCATGTCGAGAGGTGTAGGATTGATCTAAAGGTCATTCAATTCCGACAAGTATTTATGGAAGATATGAATTTATTTGTATTTACTTGGCAAATTGTCAAGGTCGGCGAACAGTTAAATGTGCGGCACACATGCCCAGTGAATCATATAAATACAAGAGAGGTTGATTCATTTTCTTATCAGCTCATCTCACCCATTCTTCTCTCTCTCTCCTTAGCTTTGGGTTTACAAGGAGCAGCTCACACGTGGGAAGGAGGAGGACGCATTAGCGCAAGGAGGACACTGAAAGGAGGACGCAGAAGTTGCTGAAGGTCTCTTTGACCTACGTTGACTCATCAAGGGTGCGGTTTTGGTGTGGTTGCCTCTCTTAGGCAGGCTGCAAATTTTGGCACAAAAATCGAGGCCATCCGTCCATAGGTTTGACTAGCGTTGACTGCCCTAGTTTTGGGCAGCAGGTTGACTTCAGTCAACAACATTTTCACTGTGTTTTTGGGGCAGCTTCTTTAGGCTGTTCAAGGGCTAGTTGACCGGAAATTGACCAAGCATAATGGAGGTCAATTTCGACTCGTTTGACCAAGTTTGACTTTGCTGATCTAGGGTTTGCTGCTGCTGATATCAAATTACAGAATTCTGATTTTGTACTATTTCTCTTTGCTAAACTATTGAAGATAAAAGAAGATTTGATCAAAGGGTTTCCCCGCATTGGGGTGTCTCTGGCTAGCCGCCACATCTTGTGTCTCTTGTCTTGGCTTGTTTTCTGTTGATCGTGTAATGTTCTATCTGCACTTTACTTAATGTATATGTGATTGCTAATCTGTGGCTAATAAGAAGAAAAGAAGTAAATTGCTCTAAGCATAGAACATACCATAATTTAACAATGTGTGTGTACTTCATCAAACTACTACCAAAAACATAAGAACAAGAACACAAGATGTTGGCTCTCTGCCAGGGCCAAAACCTCTCTAAGGATAACCCTTTGGTAAATTTCTCTTATTGAAGCTTCTTATTGATCAATGCCAAACCCTAGACCCCTAACCAGAGTATCCTCCAAGCACAAGTCAAGTCCTTCCTCCTTTCCGCACTTTGTCTCCCCGGCACTTTGTCCTTCTCCTTTCGGCACTTCGTTCCCCGACACTTCGTTCATCTTTCAACTATTGATAGATCTTGTTGCACTTGCTCTAGAAGAGACACTTATCCTTGATCTTTGATGAGACCCTTTCACATGGAATGATGTCTTCCTTTTCTTCACCAACCAATGAACTTGTAGGACTGTAATGGGAGGGTTGTTATGACAACAGATACAACCTCCTTTTCGTCGAACGTGTGATTGTAATAGGCTTTAGGACAGTCCTATTACCTTCACTTTTCTTCCTTGTTTCTTCGCTTGAGTGGGAGGCCTTTTAGGCCTATGTTTCTAGCCCAAATGATGAGATATGTTGACTGTGAGTTGCTGCTATTATGACCGCAGGAAGACCCTTCCTTTCTCGCACGTGTGGCTGCGTTTTACCCTAGAAACAGTCCTTAACCCTCGGTGATGACTTCTCCTTCTTCGTTGCACTAGAGGCTCCTTAAACTTGCGTTTTATTCTCTCCTTTTCAGTCTTGTACCTTCGCTGATTTCAAAGGTGAGTGAACTTGATGTTGGAGGAGTGGACAACCTCTATATATAAAGGTTTGCCCTTCCTTTAGGCCGACTTGAAGGCTTGAAGACTGCAAGCCGACTTGCTCTATTTATTTCAGATTGCTTCTTTTGATGGTGCCATTGCATGGAGGAGACTTGACTTTGCTTTGAGGTATATTCTTTGACTCTAATACATAAGTATACATAGTGTAACATGCCCTTAAGGTCTTCAACATTTCTTTTGACTCTTTGACTCACCTATAACACTTTAACATGTGCTAGACCTATTTCAATGAGCAATAAACTCATTGACAAATATAATAAAAATAATATTTCTTTTCTTGAATAATTACAAATATCAAAAGTACATTTATGAAGACTGAACCTAGTTACATTTCCTTCAACAAATGCAACATTTTTCAAAGTAGAGGGCCGAGAGCAGAGAATTGCGTGCTGCTGCAAAGTGAGGCCGAGTGTGTGTAGAAGAGAAGGCTGGGAGCAAAATGTGCAAAATGTATGTGTTCTGAGAACAATGAGCCATTGCAAAATGAATAAAGAGTGCAAAGAGGGTTGAGTATGAGTGAAGGCTGTTGAGCAGAACAAAGGGCAAAAAGCTGATGAGAACAAAGTGCCAAGTGGATGAAAGTAGAGTTGAAAACAGGTAGAGTGGCTGCCATTTACAGTGTGTATTGATTTCCTTATTGAATGTGGGTTGGAGCCTACAGACAGGGAGTTGGTGCTTCCACCTAGTGGGTATCTGTGGAGAGTTTGGAGGTTGGTGCCTCCTGCAAGTGGGTGCTTGCATAAATCCATGAATTTGGTGCTTCATGGTAAGCTGATTAGGTGTCTGCAGAAGAAGGGAGTTTTGGCTTCCTGCTAGTGGGTGCTAGCAAACAATCCAAGGGAGTTGGTGTTTCCTGTGAGTGGGTGCACACGAAGAATGATGTAATGTGAGTGGGTGCACACGAAGAATGATGTAATAGAGTAGGAGCTCATATTTACATCATAATACAAACAAGCTTTCGTGGTTTTTCTCTCGAAAGGGTTTCAAAATCTTAGTGTCTTATGTGTGTGCTGCTCTTGTTGTGTATGCTTATGTGTTGAGTTTACTAGCTGCTGTTATGATTGTTTGGTGATTTCCCAAGTGATGTTTGCCAAAGATTAAATGTGAATTTATAAGTTGGCATAAAAGTCAAAGATTAGCCTTAACACTGATTCACCCACCCCTCTAAGTATTAAACATTGTTTCCAACAATTGGTATTAGAGCCAAGTTCCTTCAGGAACAACTTAACCACTTGAAGATAGATTAAAAGGAAACAATGACTAATCAAGTTTGGCTAACACTAGAGGGAGTTCCAGTTTTAAATGGATCAAACTATGAGCTTTGGAGGATTAGAATGGTAGCCTACTTAATGATCATTGATGAAGATATTTGGTTGTATGTATAATATGGAGAGAAGAATGAGTTCAATACAAAAGCCAAGAGTATTATAATGAAAGGGATTTCAAAATCAGATGCTATTAAAGTGATACATTGTGAGACGAAAAAAGAAATGTTGGACAAATTGCAATGTTTGTATGGAGGAGATAACTATGAAGCATCAGAGGAATTTTGTGAACCCTGCTTCTCAAATAATGAATTAGACTCAGCAGAAGCTATTGCCGGAAATGACAAAGAGAAGAATAGAAGGAGAAAGAGGAAGAAGGTGTCCCAGAGGAAAGACGCTCAAAGGACAAAAGATTTTTCTTCCAATGATGAAGTTATTGATCATCACTCCAAAGGTGTAGAAGAAGATTTGGACGAGAAGCTGAGAAGGTATGCTATTGGTCTGTGATAATTTTAAATAAATAGGTCATTTATCTCCTAGTTTTTCTTGTGCATTATCAGAAGAAAAGGATAAATGTCCATCGATTAGTAGTGATGAAGATAAACCTACTTTGGTAGCAATAATAGATGGAGATGCCTCTCAAGGAGAGGGTAGTATACCTCATGGTGAGAATGAAAATAAATCCCCTAAGTGCTCATCCATAGGAGAAAAGGGGAGTACCCCTAGTAGTGATGAAGAAAAGGTTGAGAGTGAAGTGGATCTTGGTTGTGAGTATGTCATTACCTTTGGTCGAGAAGAAGAAGATCTAGATGAGAAGATATATTTTAGGAGAGAGTTGATAGCTGTTGAGAAATGTAACTATGCTCGCTAGATGAGAAGATCTATTTTAGGAGAGAGTTGATAGCTGTTGAAAAATGTAACTATGCTCGGTCCTCATAACCGTTATTGTATTTGTATCACTATATATTTTATTGTAAAAGTGAAAAAGAGAAAAAGAAAATTATGTTTGAAGCATGGGTTTCATGCTCCTTTTATTTGTCAATTAGGTCAAGCATGTTCTTCATGCTCCTAGGCTTTATTGAGTTAATAAAGTCCTTGTCATATGTATAAGACCCTTATGGGCATGTTGTATCAAGAAAGAAATATTAAATTTGATTTTAAAGTGTCATTTTTGGACTCCCAAGACCAAGTCAACCCTGCCAGTGAAGTTGGCCTAGAAGAGGCCTATTTGACCACACAAAATGAGTATATATTGGAAGAGAATTCGACCTAATGAGACACCAATTGAAGCAAGTTCGATTTGCACCTAGAATAGATGGAAAATCAAGTGCAGAGGCAAGGAATTAAACGAAAAACCGAAGTGAAGAACGAGAGACACAAATCTAAGCCATTTCAGCTCACACGTGCGAGATTTTTAGGGTTTTTGGTACAAATGCAGGACTGAGAATTGCAAGCCAAGTTGTAGACCTAATCAAGAGGACTAGGACCTTGTCAAGTTGCAGAAATAAAAAACTATGACCTTCGTTCACTTCCATAGACTTCAACTCTTTTCGAGAAGATACTTTGGAGGGCTGACTTGGTGCTTGGTGGAAGTCTTGGTTGTCTCATTTTAATTTGGTTTTAAGAAGAAGAGTTTGATTGGGTTTTCCCCAAAGAGAGGGGTTTTGCCCTGGCTGAGAGTCTATATCTTGTGTCTTTTTGTTTTTGTTATCTTCACACATTTATGAATTGGTAATTGCTTGATGAAAGAAGACATAATAAAGAATTAAAGGCCAACACATAATCACAAGTAATTATCAAGTAAAGAGGAATCAAAACCATAATTTCCATCCACATTGATTTCTCAACATGGTATCAGAGCTAAGGTTAAGGAAGGACGCTTTGAAGATCACCTCTTTGGCCATCTCCTTGAAGACTCCCTTGAAGCATTCCTTGAAACAATTATCTACAATGGCTAGCTATATCTCAAGACTATCTAAGGATATCCCAGATAAAGGATTCTTTTATGCTCTCACAAGTACTTTCAATGATGAAGACGACAGGGGAGCCTCAAGACACATGACAGGAGAATGTGGTCAACTACAAACTATATCAAGGGGAAACACCTTTCATTGAGTGGAGCTTGGAAACAAAAAGAGCTATTCGGTCAAGGGTGTTGGATCTACATCTTTGAAGCTAGAAGGTGGTGGAAACATTCATATCAACAACATACTCTTCCTTCCAGGTTTGAAGAAAAATTACTTTCTATTTCTTGTCTTTAAGATAAAGGAGATAGAATTGCCTTCACAGATGACAAGGTTCTTGTTTGGGGAAAGGGTTCCAACATTGATAAAGCTATAAGGTTATTGGGATTCGTGAGGGGAGGTTGTATAAGCTTCTAACACCTTTTCCTCAAGCTCTTATACACTTGGATATTAGCCCTTCTGAGCTTTGGCATAGAAGGTATGGTCACCTTCACTGTAAAATATTGCCCTCTTTAAAAGAAGACCATGAAGAAGCCATTTACAAGCAGTGATACCAGGTCTAAAGAAATATTAGACCTCATTTATTTTGATGAATGTGGACCGATGGCAAAAAATTCTCTTGGAGGTCATCAATATTATGTGACATTCATTGATGATCATTCAAGGAAAACATGGATTTATCTCCTCAAATCTAAGGATGAAGTTTTTGAGAAATTCCAAGAATTCAAGGCAGAAGTGGAGATCTTGATAGAAAGGAAGATAAAGACTCTAAGATCTGACAATGGTGGGGAATACACCTCCAAGGAACTTATATCTTTTTGCAAGGAAGCAGGTATTAAGAGGGAGCTCATAGTTCCCTATAATCCTCAACAAAATGGAGTGGCTGAAAGAAATAATAGAACAATTGAAGAATGTGTTAGAGCCATGCTCCATGATCAAGATCTTCCAAAATTCTTATGGGGAGAAGCAACAGTGACAACAATTTACATCCAAAATAGAAGCCCTCATAGAATTCTTGAAAATATGACTTCAGAAGAAGCATTTTTAGGAAGGAAGCCTAATGTAGATCATCTTTTGAATATTTAAATGTCTTGTTTACATTCACATTCTAAAAGACGAGAGGAAGAAGTTGGACTCCACCAGCATGAAAGGAATCCTTGTCGGATATAGCTTGTCATCTAAGGCCTACAAAATCTACATTAAGGAAAATCGTCATATTGAAGTCAACATAGATGTCTTTTTCAATGAAAACATTGCATACAAAAAGTCCAAGGACATTCTTGTTGACTTTGATGAAGAAGATGTACCCTTCTTTGAAGAAGATGAAGAAGATCATGGCAATAATGAAGTACCTACAATCAATCAAGAAGTTGAAGGACCAAGTGAACCTATTCAACAAACTATCATTCCAGAAAATTGAAAAAGGCCAGCATGGTTAAGAGCAACTTTACAAGAAGCTGAAGGTCATGGAGCAGCAAAAGGGACCTTCAGAGAAAGTAAAAGACCTAAAAGATATTCTTCCTAAGCAACATATATGACAAAGCTTATTGAAGCAAAACCCTCCACCTATGAACAAGCCACTGAACATGGAGAATGGAAGAAAGCAATGTAGGAAGAATACCAATCTATTATGAAGAATGGAGTTTGGGAAATTGTTCCTAGACCTAGTGACAAATCAATTGTCACTTCCAAATGGATTTATAAAATCAAACATGCAGTAGATGGGAGCATTGATAAATACAAGGCAAGATTTGTAGCTAGAGGCTTCTCTCAAAAGGAAGGGATTGACTATGAAGAAACTTTTGCTCCTACCGCCAGGTACACTACTATTAGATCTTTGTTTTCTTTAGCTGCCACTATGGGATGGAATATCCATCAAATGGATGTCAAAACAACATTCTTGAATGGGACTATAGACGAAGAAGTATATATTGAGCAACCTCAAGGATTTGAGATCCATAGCAGAGAAACTCATGTTTGCAGATTGAAGAAGGCATTATATGGCTTGAAACAAGCTCCTAGAGCTTGGTATGCAAGAATGGATGCCTATTTATTAAGAATTGGTTTTGTCAAAAGTTTTGCAGATTCAAATCTCTATATCAAGGTAGTCAAGAATGAACTTGTTATCATACTATTATATGTGGATGACTTACTTATTATAGGTGTAGAACATCAAATTCAAGAGTGTAAGAAGATGCTGGCAGCTAAGTTCGAAATGAAGGACCTTGGGCTTATGCATTATTATTTGGGCTTGGAAGTTTGGCAGAAACCAGGCGAAATATATCTTGGTCAAGGAAAATATGTGATCAAGATCTTGCAAAAGTTTGGCATGATGTCAATTCCCATGATCACAAATTTGAAGAAGTTGAAGAATTCAGATTCTAGTCTTGTTGATCCCACAAGCTATCATTAGTTGGTTGGCTCCCTAATGTACTTGGTGAATTCTAGAACTGACATATGTTATGCAGTAAATGTTCTCAATCAATTTCAGTTGGAACCATGTCATGATCATTGGGTAGCTACCAAACATATCTTTAGATACCTACTTGGAACAATTCATCACTGCCTAAAATATGATGGCAATGAGATTCTATTATCAAGATTTACAGACTCTGATTGGGGTGGCAGTGCAACAGATGGAAGAAGCACTGCTGGTGGTAGCTTTAGTTTGGGATCTTCTATTATCTCACATATGAGTTGAAAACAAGACTCCGTTGCTTTGAGTAGTACTGAAGCTGAATGTGTTGCAGCATGTGAGGCTGGAAAAGAAGCTGTTTGGCTCAGAAAGATTCTAATAGATCTATTTGGAGGACTAATGGATCCCATCGTGATATTTTGTGACAACCAGAGTAGCATAAGGTTGACTGAGGATCTTGTGTTTCATGCTAGAACTAAGCATATTAATAGTAAGTACCATTATATTAGAAGTTTGGTAGAAGATGAGGTCGTAAAACTCTAGTATATTTTGATAGATGAACAAGTAGATGATATTTTGACTAAATCTTTTCCCAACAAGAAGCTTGAGTATTTGAGAAACAAGCTTGAATTGGTTGATATATCCTATTTGATTAAGAGGGAGAGATGATCAGTGGTTGTACCTTAGGCTATATAAGCCCATATGATGGTACTTAGAGTTGGTATCTTGGTAGGTAGCCTAGATGATACCTAGATCCCTAGTTGAGTTGGTGTCTTGGCAGGTAGCCTAGATGACACCTAGATCCTTATTAAGTTGGTGTCTTGGCAGGTAGCCT
Source organism: Pinus tabuliformis (assembly GCA_031772625.1). Classification (NCBI taxonomy): domain Eukaryota; kingdom Viridiplantae; phylum Streptophyta; class Pinopsida; order Pinales; family Pinaceae; genus Pinus; species Pinus tabuliformis. The sequence goes on along the minus strand of CM062807.1, from coordinate 648,231,584 downwards.
AAATGACACCTTATCCTTGTTAAGTTGGTGTCTTGGCAGGTAGCCTAGATGATACCGAGATCCCTAGTTGAGTTGGTGTCTTGGCAGGTAGCCTAGATGACACCTAGATCCTTACTGAGTTGGTGTCTTGGCATGTAGTCTAAATGACACCTAGATCCTTGTTGAGTTGGTGTCTTGGCAGGTAGGCTAGATGACTCCTAGATCCCTATTGGGCTGGTGTCTTGACAGGTAGCCTAGATGACACTTGGATCCTTGTTAGATTGGTGTCTTGGCAGGTAGCCTAGATGACACCTGGATCCATGTTGGGTAGGTACCTTGGTAGGTAGCCTAGATGGTACCTAGATCCCTTGATGGGTTGATTCCTTGACAGTTAGCCTAGATGGTATCAAGATATCTAGCATTGTATGTGCTGATTGTGATACTCCTTGGGGAACATTTCAACTCAAGGTCATCCTTGTACCATTTGTACAATTATGAATACCTCCCTAGTTAAGAGGGAGTGTTGAGAAATGTAACTATGCTCGGTCTTCATAATTGTTATTGTATTTATATCATTATATATTATTGTAAAAGTGAAAAAGAGAAAAAGAAAAATAATTTTGAAGCATGGGTTTCATGCTCCTTTTATTTAATAATTAGGTCAAGCATGTTCTTCATGCTCCTAAGGTTTATTTAGTCAATACAGTTTGTCATATGTATAAGACCCTTATGGGCATGTTGTGTCAAGAAAGAAACTTTAATATTGATTTTAAAGTGTCATTTTTGGACTCCCAAGACCAAGTCGACCCTACCATTGAAGTCGGCCTAGAAGAGGCCTATTCGACCACACAAGATGACTATATATTCGACCTAATGAGACACCAATTGAAGCAAGTTCGATTTGCACCTATAACAGAAGGAAAATCAAGTGCGAAGGAAAGGAATCAAAGGAAGAACCCAAGCGAAGAAGGAGAAACACAAATCTGAGCCATTTCAACTTACACATGTGAGATTTTAGGGTTTTTGGTACAACTGCAAGACCAAGAATTGCAGGTGAAGTTGCAGACCTGATCAAGAGGGCCGAGACCTTGTCAAGTTGCAAAAATAAAGTACTTTAACCTTCGTTGACTTTGACTCTTTTGGAGAAGATGCTTTGGAGGGCTGACTTGGTGCTTGGTGGAAGTTTTGACCTTGTTGTTGGGTCTTGGTTGTCTTATTTTGATTTGGTTCTATAAGAAGAAGAAGAGTTTGATGGGGTTTTCCCCTAGGAGTGGGGTTTTGCCCTGGCTAAGTGCCTATATCTTGTATCTTTTTGTTCTTGTGATCTTCACACATTTATGAATTGGTAATTGCTTAATGAAAGGAGATATAATAAAGGATTAAAGGCCAACACATAATCGAAAGTATTTTTCAAGTAAAGAGGAATCAAAACGATAATTTCCATCCACATTGATTTATCAACAATAGCCTCTAAAAGAGCTCAAGGAGCTATCATAATCAAATCTCAAACAAAAGGAGCAATTGCTAGAATATGAGCTTGAGAATGATAAATTGCAAAATAATTGTTAATCTAAATGCTCGACAAGGAGAGGTCAACAAATTGAATGAGATCTTGACCAAGCAACTCAATGGAAAGGAAGCTCTTTGTGAGAGATTACAAGCTAAAGTTGTCTCATTGAGACATGGCCTAGAAAGGGCAAACAAAAAGATGTCTCAATATCAAAAGCTTGAGGAGAGTAGAAAGGCTTTGGATGAGATGCTTGTTAAGCAGAGATGCTCGCTCATCAAGGTTGGTCTGGGATTCAAAGAAGATACAAGATCCAAGAAAGCAAAGGCCGAAGGGTCAACTACCCAAGAAAAGGCAGTTGAAGATCCCAACAACAATAAAGGAAAAGAAGTTGTTGGACAACAACAACAACGAGGAAAGCAACAACAACAAGAGAAGAAAAAGAAGCAGTAAAAGAAAGTAAGAAAGCAACGGCAAGCAAATCAACAATAGAAGAAGCATCAACAAAGAGTAGCCTAGAGTAGCGTTTCAAATGGACACAAAGAGCGAATGGAGAGCCAGCGAAGGACTTCTCCAGTTCAAAGACAAAGGTCCCAAGAAAAAGGTATTCTCAAGGTTCCAAAGCTCTTCTATGGCTATTGTTTTTCTTGCAACAATTTTGGACATAAAGTGATAGATTGTATATAGTTTGCAAGAAAACAAAATGTGTTGGGTAGAAACAACCCAAGAATACACAGAGTGCCTAAGAGAAAGCATGTTGGCCACGAGAGAAATTATGACGAGAACGCTGCCAAGTATAGCAATCCTTTTGCTCCATTCCTATATCATGTCAATTGCTACAATTGTGGGAATTTTGGGCACAAGGTGGCAAGGTGCAACTATGAGAAGACAAGGAATTCCTCTCAAAATATGCATGCAAAAGAGGTAGCTCGATCGTTGAAGATGAGAAGAAATATGAGATCAGAGGATCATGAGTTTGTCTCCAGTGCTCTGTGTGGAGACAACATGTTGAAAAGAGGAAAAAGAAATCAAAAGAAAAACAAGAAGAATGATCCTCTTATCCGTGTGATGGACCCCTTTGTGAGTATTAGTTGCATTAAGCACAAATTGCAGGCAAGCAAGAACAACAACAATCTAATTTATCTCTTGCAAACAAAGCAAAAAGGCAACGAGAGGATTTGGGTGAAGAAAGAGGAGGTAAAGAAGAAGTGTCCCCTAGGCCTGCGCAGCCTAGAGAAAGCCCAAACAAGGGGAAGAAAGAAGCTGGAAAGTAATGCTCTTGCCAGGATTCTACCTTTGAAGGTTTGGAAGAAAAGGGGGGATAATCTACTCAGGGGGAGTAGATCCACAGTTTCTCTTCATTGAAGGATGAGAATGGCCTCAAGGGAGGCCGAATAAGCTAGATGCAGGTAGCCAAAAAAAATAGTCAGAGAGGTGCATCTAAATGTGGAAGGTAAGGATGAGTTCCCTTATTGATTAGAATAATAAATTAGTTTATTTCAAATAAATCAGTAGTACATGAGTAAGCAAAAGGAAAATGTAGCTAGTATGGTTCCAGGGGGAGTTCACAACACTTGATGTTGTGAGAAGAAGAGGAACTGCAACAAAATCATTGAATGTGAAGACGCCCAAAGTTCAATCAGGTCCACAGGATTTGTCCCTGAGTTGAAGCAAGGAAGCAGATGTAGGAGATCAGAGAGCATTGACTCAGGGGGAGTTGCTTTAGTAGCAATAGCAGGCAACAACCTTTAGCCTCAGGAAGAAAGATTGTTTAGGAAATGAAAGGTTTTCATCTTGGGTGAAATACCCTTATTTCATTCAGGATTGTGAATTTGATTATGCCTAGCAAGCTTGTGTTCATGAACGTAATTGGTACAAGTTGTGCATGTTCCTTAGTTGTCAATTGGTAGTCTATGGTTCATGTGGGGTAACCTTTTATGTAAATGGGCATTTCTTTTTGAGGAGTTATAAGAGTTTGCCTAGTACATTGTCCAATTTGTATCAACTGTTTGGTGTAATTGGTATCAGTTAAGGAGCAGTCCATATTTAGAAGTATGATCTAAGGGGAGAGAGTTTAACATGCTCATGAGAAGTGAGCACAATCTCTGAAGCAACAACATTGGAAGAGTAAGCCAAAATGCATCACTAATGGTTGGTATTTTGCAGCAACAACATAACCCTACGCAATTTTGATTGGTATCAATTTTGTTTTAGTTGTTACAAAAGATGCATTGGCAGAGAAGATTTTTTAGCCAACAACGATAAGGTGGAAAGAACTAGATGATCTTTCATAGAAGAGGCAAAATATGTTTAGGGGGAGCATATCATATATATCTAGTGCCTAGAGCAACACCAACTATAAGAAAACACAAGGACATATTCTGATAATGTTTTGTTTTGCAGGTGTCTTTGATTATGATGCTTGTAGCCGAGTTTTTGATGACAGACTTAAAAGGGTTCCATTAGAAAGATATCAACCCTTGAAGAGAAGTATGCAAAGTAGAATGTACATCAGTAGCCAGACCCTCAGAGATTATTTGAAAGAGGGAGAAGCAACAGTTTGTAGCCCTTTTCCATTGATGTCAAAGGGGGAGAGTAAGTGTGATGGCCCATGCAGGGGAGAGAAATCCATTGGTGGCTCATGCAAAGAAAGAAAGCTCAAATGCGATCCATTATGTTTGTTGGATGTAGCATAAGGATTGGCCATCAACATGGAGAAATGACGAGGTGTTGCCATCAACATGGAGAAATGACGAGGTGTTGCCATCAACGCCAAAGGCGGAGATTGTTGCACAATTGGCATTGTCAGGATGGATGGTGGCATCCGGTGTGTTGGCATCGATGTCAACCAGACCAACATTGATGTCAACTAGGCTAGCAATGATGGCAACTAGGTTAGTAGCATTGATGCTCATGGTTTGTTGAGCTAAGGGGAGTCCCAAGCTTTGAAGAAGTTTCTACCTCAAGAGTTTAGCACAAAGGCTAAAATAGAGCTTTCCAATGGTATGTTGAAGTCTGCAAATGGCTTCCTGGATCAAAAGTTATTGCTAGTCAAAATCAGGTGCCCTAAAGTCAAAGTTGCAGAATTAGTATTGGTGGAGGAACAATTTGGGGCAAAATTAGTTTGGCAGTGTTGCCAAACGTGGCAGAGCAACTAACAGAGAGCCGGGCAGACGTGGGCTTACAACGTAGCGACGACAACAGTTTCCATTGGTCAGTAGTGGAGCCCCCTTAACACCTTAGCCCGACAGGAATACCCTAGAAGGTTGAAAGCATCACACAAAGAGGGAAGCCCGGATGACAACTCTAGGTGGAGTCCGCAGGCGCAAGTTGTTATTGGCCGAAAGCTTTGTAGTGGGGAGGTCCACTATGCAACTCAACCTGCAAAGGCTTGCCCAGAAGAAACAAGGTAAGTGCAAAAGGTGAAGGCTCGGGATTGGTTGCCATTTACATGGCAAAACATGTAGAGTGGTTGCCATTTACAATATCAATTTAATTATTGAGTGTGGGTTGGAGCCTACATACAGGGAGTTGGTGCTTCCATCTAATGGATATATGTGGAGAGATTGGAGGTTGGTGTCTCCTGCAAGTGGGTGCTTGCATAAATCCATGAAGTTGGTGCTTCATGGTAAGCTGATTAGGTGTCTGCAGAAGAAGGGAGTTGGTGCTTCTTTCTAGTGGGTGCTAGCAATCAATCTAAAGGAGTTGGTGCTTCTTGTGAGTGGGTGCTCACAAAGAATGGTGTAATAGAGTAGGAGCTCATATTTACATCATAATACAAACAAGCTTTGGTGGTTTTTCTCCCGAAAGGGTTTCCACGTTTAATCTCAATGTCTTATGTGTATGCTTATGTATTGAGTTTACTAGTTGCCATTATGATTGTTTGGTGATTGCCCACATGATGGTTTCCAAAGATTGAATGTGAATTTATAAGTTGGCAGACAAGTTAAAGATTAGCCTTAATTTTGATTCACTCCCCCTCTTAGTATTAAACATTGTTTCCAACATGAACTATGAAAAGAAAGGTTTGCCTCTGTGAAACACTTTAGAATAGTTAGAAGCAAATGCTTTATGAAGATTAATGATGATTCACTAAGAAAATTTGATTCACGTGTTGGCGAAGGAATTTTCCTTCGATACTCATTAAGAAGCAAGGCCTACAAATGCTACGACAATCGTTTGTGAAAGATAGTTGAGAGCATTGATGTAAAGATAGATGAGGCTTTTCCTGAAAAAGAAGTAGTTCAAACCAATGAAGAAGATCCTATCCTTGCAAATCCACAGGAAGGTGTTGCAAAAGAAGAGGAACTGGAAAATCAAAAGTAGGAACCATATCAAACACCAAATCATTGAAGATGTGGATGGAGGAATACAAACTCAAAGAAATATGACACTAAAAATGAATGATATTGCCTTGCTATCCACAATAGAACCAAAGAATTTCACTCAAGCAAGGATCCTCATTGGATAAAAGCAATGGAAGAAGAGATGAACCAAATTGAAAGGAAATGAACATGGGAACTAGTACCTCGTCCAAAGGATAAGAATGTCATAGGAACCAAGTGGGCGTATAAGAACAAAATGAATGAAGATGGACAAGTCATCATAAATAAGGCAAGATTGGTGTGCAAGGGATACACTCAAATTGAAGGAATTGACTCTGAAGAGAACAAAATGAATGAAGATGGACAAGTCATCATAAATAAGGCAAGATTGGTGTGCAAGGGATACACTCAAATTGAAGGAATTGACTTTGAAGAGACTTTCGCTCCTGTTGCCAGACTAGAGGCTATAAGGATGTTTTTAGCATTTGCTTGTTTAAAAAATCTTTAAAGTCTATCAGATGGATGTGAAGTCAGCCTTTCTAAATGGAGATCTGAAAGAAGAAGTATACATGGAACAACCATAAGGGTTTAACTTATCTGAAAGGTTTGACTTATCTGAAAATAAAGACTTTGTATACAAATTAAAGAAGGCCCTGTATGGATTAAAACAAGCTCCGAAAGCTTGGTATGCTAGAGTTGATCATTATCTTCAACATTGAGGATTCAAGAAAGGAGTTGCAGGAAGCAAACTTTACATGAAGATGGACAACGACAATCTGTTAATCACACTAGTATACGTGGATGATTTGATTTTTGGTAGCAACAATGATGAGATGAGTCACAAATTTTCCCAAGAAATGTCATAAGAATTTGAAATGTCAATGATTGGAGAGATGTATTTCTTTCTTGGACTTCAATAATGCAAATCGATGCTGGCATGTTCATAACACAAATAAAGTACCTCAAGGAGATGCTTAAGCGATTTGGGATGCAAGAATGTGTTGTTATAACCCACCTATGATTATAGGTTGCAAACTGAGTTAGGACGATGAATCCCCTACAGTAGATGCAACTCCCTAAAGATCAATGATTGGAGGGCTTTTATATCTAACAAATTCATGACCAGACATCATGCAAGCAGTAGGAATGGTGGCAAGATTTCAGTCAGCCCCTAAGAAATCACACATGCATGGGATGAAAAGAATATTCAGATATCTGAAGGGGACTCCTGATTTTGGAATATGGTACCCTAAGAGCACAAAGCTTACCTTGACAAGATATATCGATGCAGACTGGGCAGGAAGCATTGATGATCGAAAAAGCACCAGTGGGAATGCATTCTTCCTAGGAGACTGTTTTGAATCATGGCTTAGCAAGAAACAATCATCTATATCTCTTTCCACTGCTGAAGCCAAGTATATAGCAGCATCAGATTGTTGTACACAAATACTATGGATGAAGGAGGCCTTGAAGGATGTCAATATAGAAACAAATCATCTTACCACCATCTACTGTGACAATACTATTGCAATCAACCTCTCAAAGAATCCAATCATGCATTCGAAAACAAAACATATCCCAATCAGGTACCACTTTCTCCGAGAACAAGTTGTAGAGCATGACATCAAAATGGAATATGTTAACATTAAGGAACAAATCGCTGACACCTTCACAAAACCCCTACCTCGAGAAGCATTTGAATATCTTTGTCAAAAGATGGGGGTCATCTCTCTTGCATCCCATTAGAGCATCCCTCTGCTATTGATGTCAAAAGGGGAGAATATGATAGGAGGAGCAACATCATGATAGGGGGGAGCAACATCATGATAGGGGGAGCAGCACAATGACAGGGGGAGTAGCATGAGGAGATTGTTGGAAGAATTTTTGTTATTGATGTCAAAGGAATGTCTTGCTCAAGAAGAAAATTATAGAGGCTTGTAGAGGACTTTAAGCCCTTTTTAACAAGCATTTGCATGCCTCCTAATTCCTCCTTGTTAAAGGGAAATGATTTTTTCAAGAAGAAAAACCACTTATTTCAACCTCTATCAAGTCGGCCTACTTAAGCACATGTCAGTCCCCCTGACCCTTCCCAAAAGACATGTCGGTTCATGAGTGATTGGACTAGTATAAATAAGTGTCTTCTGTCCTCCATTTTGGCCATCAACTTGACCAAGCAGAAGACAAGAAGTACTCGGACCTAAAGGAGAAGAGGTTCATACCTCATGAAGCTAGGAGCTGTTTGAAGGAGCTATTCTAGAAGATCATTTTTGTTTGGTTAAAGGAAATTGGAGTTTGGTTTTTGATCAGGATTTGGAACAGAACTTGGGAATCCATTGAAGCAGGTTGTGGCTTTCAAGGAATAGACCTCGGCCCTTGGCAGTCTTGACTCTCTGCATTCAGACCTAAGGCAACACTGAGCTCAGATCTGTGGAAGAGAGCTTGGATCTGATCTACAAAGCTCGGACTAGAGGCAACACAAAGCTCAGATCTGTGGAAGAAAGTTTGGATCTGATCTACATAGCTCAACCTGAGGCAACACAGAGTTTGGATTTGTGGAAGAGTCTCGGATCTGAGGAAAACTGAACCTGTGTCAAGTGCAGAATTCGTTTCCTGTAGCAGACTTTTGATTTGTGACAAGAAGCAGACCCGATATAGGAGCATATCTTAGACTCACATTAGCTCTAGTTTTTGGCCGCTTTTAAAGATATTTGTGGGTGTTGGAACGGATTTGAGCTGACTTTGTAACAGCCTTGGAACCCTTGGTTGTAACAGAGCTTGAAGTCCCTTTATAGCAGGCTTTTGAGCAGCCTTGTTGACCATTTGTTGAAGCTGACTTGAAGAACATTTCGACAGAACTTGGTGTCTCTTTGAAGCTGACTTGAAGACATCCTTTGTAGCAGCTTTGGAAACCTTTGATATAGCAGCCTTAGAATCCTTTATTGTAGCAGCTTTGAAAGCCTTCGTTGAAGCAGACTTGAAGAATTCTTGGAGCAGGTTTGAGAAGATCTTGTAGACCTCTTATGAAGTGTATTTGGAACTCATTTTAGCCAAGTTGGAGCTTGGATTTGTTGAAAGGATTGGAGTCCTCATTTTTACCAGGTTGGTGCCTGGATTTGTGTTTGAGGATTGGAGTCCTCATTCAAGGTTGGAGCCTTGAAGAATTCAGAGATTCTATTGTACAGGTTGGAGCCTGAATTTTTGTAAAAGAAGATTGGAGTCCTCACTATCTTCATCATTAAAATTGTTTTTTGTTCTATTTCTTGTGTTCTGGTTTAATTTGTGATAAAGATCTTAACTGACATAATATAACAATTGAAAGAAATACTGATTCATCCCCCTCTCAGTGTTTCCAACAGTCCAAATCTATAATAAATTTTTCCATGATATAAAGATTACAATGATAAATACTCATATAAGAAGTAAATTGCAATAGAATATGCATATTAGATATAGCATCAAAAAAATTACTAGTGACAATATTTACCCGACACATGAAACTCTGGTCATAAATAAATAATTTAGAATTTTCACCTAATGAACTTTTTCAACGAGGAATTATTTGCATACTTGATATGCTTTTCCAGGAAAAAAATGAATGATTCATCATCATAAAATGGACATTGAATGCAATATTTGCCTCTTTATAAACTCTGATAAATATCACCTCCTTAAAATTTTGCATGGAAAACCCCAACAATGATAAAAGTGAAAAGACATCACCATGAAATGGAAAACACATTAATTTTGTGAACATTATATCATTTTCAAGACTGATAATACATGCTATCACACTTGAAGGAATTATTGGGAAATAGTCCAATAATAATATAACACTGATTCCGGGTTCATTTACAGGTTGACAATTTTCTACAATCAAGTTTTGATATTTGTGGCATTCAACCATATCTATGCTTAATCCCTAGCTTATATGTAGTTTATCAAGTGACAATAAATTAATCTTTCCTATCTTGTATAAGGAATAAAGAATATAGCATCTTGTTAATTAGATGGAATAAAAAATTTCTGCGTCTCAAGTCACATAATATATATTATAAAAAGGTCCCAAAAGCATATATGAAATCCTTTCATAAAATGGAAACCATCCTCTCAGCTATCCTAAAGGTCGAAACCTTAAAGTAACTCAAGAAGGGAAGATATGTTTATGTACTTAGGCAAGATGCTATCACAGTAATAAATATTCATTGTACACTAATATTAATTTGTATATAGGGTAATGAGTTATGGCAATAGGTTGTAATTATTTACCCACGCGCAGGATAACCTTCTAAATAGCCTAACCCGAGGGCCGAGAATACTTACACCATTCATATTCCATTATTTATTTCTTAACTTGTCTGTCTATGACTTTGTGCCTAAATACCGACAAACCATTCGTCTTCTTAGTTTTATATATCCTATTTTCTATGACCTTAAGCTAATGTGTCCAGTGATGCATCAATTAACTACTAGTTAGGTTTGAATTTGTTTGGTGCCTTGATTTGTCTCAATAACAGTAGTGGAAGACTTTCCTTTGTAAAATCTAGTGGATCATCCTATTGGTGTAATGGTAGTTGCAGGCGAGAACACATTTTGAAGTTTGAAATGGACAGGGAAGAGAGTTCTCTAATTGAATAGATATATACAATTCCCACTAATTTAATAGTTTAAACTCTCTTTTATAACCTTACAATTTCAAAGTTTACTCTCATTGTGCAGTGCCGAGTCTTCAATTACTGCTGAAGAGCGGGAACAAAGGTTTGAAGAAGAAGTTCGACGAACTGAGTTTGTGCAGCAGTTGGTGCTCTCTACGTTTTTTGGCAATGATGTCTAGGCCGTGGGCATTCTTGTGTCAGGTAGTTCCTCTCCTGGGAACCTAATATTTGCTACATCTGTTATCCTCAAATACATAAGTAGGCAAGCAGATGGAAAGTCCATTATTTTGTAAGCAGATGATCTTATGATTGGACTCATTGTTCTTGTATAGTAGCCTTCAGTGCAAATGTTCTTATCATCTGGTCTGAAGTTCCTACATTGCAAAGAACTTAAGCGTGTACGGTGTCTCGGGATGTTTTTCTTTCTGACCATGGGCATAACTCCTGCCCATGTATGACTATTTATGTAATTATATCTGGGCTTTGCAAATACAGAAGTAATTAATATATAACAGGGCAGCTGCGAAACCGGGGGGCTTTAATGTATCGAATATACAGTGAAGGTACTCCTGTTAACATCGTTTACTATGCTCAAGTTATGGGTGTACATTTTAAGTCCTCATACCACGTTTTAAAGACTTCATAATAACTGCTTTCTTTTGTGTATCTGGTATTTAACTGTTTGAAGCATTGATGTCCTTTGTTGCTCGTATACTAAGGTGCAATTATGAAATGGCTTAGATAAAACCGTTTGTTATAAATGATGTTATCAAATGGTCATTCGATTGAATGCTGGAACAAACATTTAATATGCCTCCATATCTAAATATTTGCATATGTAAGTGTTTGTGCTATAGAAGAATTCTATGCAGATGTTAAGCGTTACGTTTTTGTTTTTGGAAAATATCAGTGTTTTTTTCGAACCATTTAATAAGGGTTAGAATTGATGGTGTGTAGATGTAAAATATTTGGTTTTAAAAAAAGTTTTTTCTAATCATGTGATACTGGTTAGAATTGATGGTGTAACTTTCACAGGTGGTTATGGCCATCTTATATCCCGTTAATAATACATTTGGTGAGATTTTTATTAGGGTTAAAGCCATTATTAATTGTAACACCAGTTTATGGTTAAGGTTAACCTAGTCAATTTTGAATTATATGTTTAAAAATTTAAGGAGAGTGTTCTACTTACCGGGGGCCAGAAGCCCTCTAGAGATGATCCCCTACTTGATTTGTGTATTAATATACAACTTAAACCTCATTGTAAATCATTTTTTTGAACATTGAGCTGAGGTTTTCTAATGCAAGTGTTTTCGTTGTAGGGGGATTACATACTTGGTCTCATTTGGTAGGCATATTGTAGTGTACTTAACTAGTAGAAACAGTAAATTATGAGAAATGTTAGAAGAAATATACACAACATAAAGTAAAATGGGAGAAACAAGAGTATCGACCTTGTTGAATATAAGCCCTTGCATTGATAATCCAACCTTGTTGAATATAAGCCCTTGCATTGATAATGCAGAGAGATAGCAAATTCCTTGTTGAATATAAGCCCTTGCATTGATAATGCAGAGAGAGCAAATTCCATGAGCCTATTGCAGTGTACTTAACTAGTAGAAACAGTAAATTATGAGCAATGTTAGAAGAAATATACACAACATAAAGTAAAATGGGAGAAACAAGAGTATTGACCTTGTAGAATATAAGCCCTTGTATTGATAATCCAGAAAGACAGCAAATTCCATGAGCCTCTTTTAGGGGGCAATCGCCAAATGAAAAGAGAGCTTCAATATCATGAAAACACTCGACAAAGTTTACGTAGCTTTCTATTTTTATAAATACTTTTGTTATTAGGAAACCAATCCCTTGTGATTTCATAATAAGTATTCTTATTTTATAAGATTAAAATAAATCCTAATCACCAACCACAAATCATAGGGCAACTTTAGGGCATCATTCGCTGTCACCTCGATGGTCGTCCTCATCACTTTAAGTTGGTTCTTGGTTGGCACAAGGGGAAATTCCATAATGAAACTACAAATTTGTCATTACAAATTGTGATATAAAAACTAAAATTTTTAAAATGGTGATACATTTGTGATATAAAAACTCATTTTTTTAAAAATGGTGATACATAAGTAACCAAGTGATGGTGGACTACCAAAACTAATTTCGACTGAATTCAATGATGGAGTCAAATTCAAAGAGCAAAAAGGCTGGAGTATGATGGAGAAGATATAACTAAGACATGCATTGATGTGCTACATGTTGTCCCAGAACAATGTTAGATTGTGTAAGAATAAGTGAAAGTTCTGGTCTAAAATGCACCATCACAACCATGACACACTACAAAGTAATAATGTGCAGTCTAAAATGCACCATCACAACCATGACACACTACAAAGTAATAATGTGCAACCAACAAGCAAATTATCGTATCAAATTTAATCACATGCCATAAAATTAAGAAGCCACAATAGATTATATTTGATCTTCTTCCTTAGTTACAACAAAGTTTAAACAATGAATGAACAACTAAAAGAAAAAAAATTCCATTGGCAAATGCCTTCCATCAACAAAATTTACGTCAAGAGTGAGAGAGAGTTTTACTTTAGCCCTAAAGTCTGCTTATTGGAGCAATAATGTTCTTCTACAAAGATATATTAATACAACATAATGACAATGTTTATGAAATCCTAGTCAATCATATAAAATAAAAAGGAAATTAAGAAACCTCACATTGAGCTTGACCTTGACTTTCTTCCTCCCGAGAGATCTTCAACTCAAATAAATTTGGAGGGGAAATCTTATTTATCCAATCACGAATGAGGAACACACCTCATTTTATAGAGCTGCTTCCCAAGCATTTTACAATACATAATTTTACAATACATAATATTATTAGGTAATTTTAGATCCATGAACCTTCTGAAAATAATAATGTTAAGATACATAAAGGTACAAGACATAATATTATTAGGTAATTTTAGATCCATGAACCTTCTGAAAATAATAATGTTAAAATACATAAAGGTTGAGATATTGCCTTCGACCTAGACACTCTTCATTATGGGTGAAAATATGTACAAGAGAGGACTTGCTTTTAGTCTTTGACTCTTCATTATGGGTGAAAAGATGTACAAGAGAGGACTTGCTAGTCTTTTGTTGATTCATGTGTCACCTTCCTAGCTTGGTTGTTCTCCAAGAATGGCCATCTAGTGGCTTCCCTTTCCAAAATAAAATGGAACTTATTGTAAGGCGGATTGTTGCATTATAAATGGAAAAATGCAACTAGGGTTTTGAGGCAATAAATTTGAAATTACAATGATTCCAATATTTATTGAAGTCTATATTATTTAGAAATGCTACAACCATTGCATCCATTGATTAATATGGCAATTGATTTGAGCATTCTATGAAAAAAATAATTCTTCCTAGTTGGAAAGAGGAGATAATGAGCTATTTTATATGTTTTAAATGGAGCGTTTCTCACAAAAGTCATTGTCCTTCATGCTGTGTGTTGCTGCAACAACTTTGTATCTATTGGCATTAGCATGGCAGTGATCTAGGTACAACATGGAAAAAATATATGCTCCTCTTTGGAAAGAGGACCAAAATTAGCTATTCTATATGTTTCCAAGTGATTCTTCACAAGTGCCTTTCTCTTTTATGCCATGCCTAAGATGAATGCTAAGTGTCATATTCTTGACTAGGGCATTCATTTTCTTTGTACATGTGAACCTTGATTATTGCATGAAACCTCAATATATCCCTCAAAATGATGGATGTCCTTTCTTTGAAGAGTATTTGACCATTGTGAGAGTTTCTTGGTGGCACATTTAAACTTTCATAAGGGGTGTTTTCTAGAGACTTCTTTGTTGCCTTGTAAATTGTATTGAACATAAATATATAAAGAATTATTAAATAAATAATAATAATACATGAAAAGAATTAACTAACCAAAGACATCATTGTTCACCATTCTAATAGATTCCCATCCATTTATTTCTTATGTTAATATCCTCATTGCATGAACTATTGTTCATTTAATTTGGTATCTTCCTTTTTATGTTAGATATTCATCATTGGGTGAACTATATTTCATTTTAGGTGGTATCAAAGCCATGGTTCGATTCTGTCCTTTAGCCACATTTGTTAGGTCTTGTCTTAGTCATTTTTTTTTATAGACCTTGTCTGATTTCACTTCTGTCCAAACGTAATTGTTTAGAGTTTCTATACTTGTGGTCTTTGAACGAGAATTAACTTTGGTGATTTATAGTTCAAAAATTTGGTTGAATATAAATCTATGCATTTCAAAATTCAAGAAAACCATAATTTAGGAGAAAACAAAGAAATTTACAATGTAGAATAGGATAATATTTTCTATGTTAGGTAAGTTGTTTACATATTGGCAGGGGGTGAGGGTGGGGGTGTGGGCGTTAAGAAATATTGCCTCCCAATTGAAGTAATCACTATCAACATTAAGGGGACCACACAATTATGGTTTGGTTTGCTTCTATTGCTTGAAGAAATTTCCTGAAACAATTATGTTATCAAAAGATATTTTGGAAACTATGGTAGTTAGTGTGAATGGTCTTAGACACAATAATAACAAGGATATGAGAAAGTTGCAAAGTGAAAGGAAAGTCTTTTTATTAACAACTATTGAGGATTAATTGGTGGAGACATTGTGGGTTAACTCAAATTCGCGGTTGCCTAACTTAGTAATCATGACCATAATCTATAGCATATAGGTGGCAAATAAGAATTCATAACCATTTCTCCTTTTCTATAACTAGAAGTAGTTGTGCCATATTTGTGTCATCATGGAAGGTTCCAAGGACAACTAAAAGGAATATGAAAATCATGGATGCACATCACTATTGGTAAATTGTTAAAATAAAAAAGGTAACTAAGATTTACAAATGTTTTATCCAAGTTGCAATTCAAAAGTTGTCATAGGGATTATTTAAAGTGTATTCAATTCCCAAGCCAAGGTAGATTACACAGTGAAAAATAAGTGTGTGACACAATTGGCATTGGGAATATTATATTAAACATAAGCATACATATAGTGCTGATTGAATGACTTGCAATTCATTCCTCCTCCCTTAAAAACGCTGAGGGGAGAAGGAGCCTTTTGTGGCCAATTCCTGAATCCAAGGTAGATCCATAATAATTTATTACAAAGAAGAATGCATAAACAAAGCATGGTTATTTAGTTGTAATACCCCCCTCGAGCATAGAAAAGTTTAGGGTTACATTGTTGTCCCAAGAGGATATCATTTCTGCCTCATAAGTTATCTGATTAGATTCACCCCCATGAGAGGAGGGAGGGATTTGCAACATTCTTTAGGATTTCGATGGACGCATGCTTTTGTCTTTGCTTATTTTTCATGTTCCTAATCTAATTCCCCTTCTTTCTTCTTTATTTCCTATGCTTTCTCTTCCTCCTCCTCTTGATTCCTCTACATCCTCTTCATCCTCTTTCTACTTTTCTTCTGTTGGGGCATTGGTCTCTAGATCCTCAAGGGATGGATTTATAGCATGAGCAGAATGAGTTGATATAGAGTTGAGTCCCGTGATTAGTTCCTCTTCCTTTTCAACATCCTTCTCCATGTCTTTTGGATTCACTGATCCATCTAGATTCCCAAGAACATCAAATTGATTATTTCTCAAGTGAGTTGACCCTCTTGGGGTCCTTACATTGAGAATTTATGTGCTTGCTTGGAATCGTCTTAAACATCGGTTAGTTTATTGACTATTGCTTTGAGGGAGGATGCTCCTCTTGGGCTTTGGATAACTTTTGGAAAAATTTCCATAAGCATGATGTGCATTACATTGAATGAAATCTACTCATAATCTAGTGCTTGATGATGACTCCTTCCATCTATATTAATTTGCAAAGCCTTTGAAAGTCCCTTCCCCAAATCCACCTCCACACACATATTCTCACATATGAAAAAAAACTACCTTTTGGTTCCACCGAGTCAATAAATTGACCTAACTTGTTTCCATTATATCTAAGAGTGATTTCCCAAGAAAATTAGAGGGAGATGAGGCAATCTAACCCACACTGGCACTATTATAATTTTTTCTTTTGGGTTGAAGTCAAGGGACCATAGAGACAAATATACTCTCCCTAGATCACATAACAAATGGATTAAAGCAAAAAAAATCAAATCCCACTCTCCTTTACCAAGGAAGAGAAAAAAAAATTGCCTTGGCTAGAAGCAAATGATAATACCTATCCTTTAATCTTGGGGGCTACCATGGTTTCCATAACGCTTTTGAACTAGGCCAAAGGCCTGCAAACTTCTAATCAAAGCATGTTTATACTTGAATGAAGGCTTTCCTTCTTGGCTCTAGAAATGGGAGATTCAATTGAGGGATGGATTCCAACCATTTCACAAATCTCATTTGTCGAGGTCAATTTCTTTTCTTTGGCTTTACAAACAAGACCAAAGAGATAAATACCTCCATCTCAAATTCTTGGAATCTCCCATTCTTCCTTGGATGAATAACTTGACTTTAGGTAGAGGTGGTGGCTAGCTTTGACAATTCCTAGATGATAAGGAATTTTGCTTTAGACAATCTCACGAATTTGAGACCTTGACTCCCCATATGCAACTGCAAAAGGCCACTTTCTCCAACAAGAGATGATGACTTTACAACAATCACACCAACACAACTTTAGTGATGGTAGCATGCGCGTTTATTTAGCAATTTGGTTAAGTGATGGTGACGACTAATATAAATCATAGCAACAAAGAAAAGCATTGCCCATCCTCTCATTCCCATATGAAATGAATATCACTGTTAGTTGGTTATGAGTAGTGAAAAATAAACACATTAATCCACGCTTAACACACTATTAATTCACTAGTCACCAATTGCACACCTTTTCATCCTATTCGGTTTGGTATAGAAATCCATACTTAGTTTGTATAACCATTTCATAAGTCCAATAGTAAAAAAAATGAATTACACCATGAGAAACAAAGTATTTTAGTATGGAGGAAGTTATTATTCTAAAGTTAAATAAGGAAAAAAATACAGATAAAGTGTCGGTATTAATTTAAGAGTTAATAAAGGAAAATATAACAATATTTCATTTTTTTAGAAGTATTAATTTTAAGGTAATTATTAAAGAGATAAAGATATTTTTCAAGGGAGAAAAATAAGAAGTAGTTTAGAGCTAAGGTTGGGATATTAACTTACCTATTAAAAAAAGTGGGTTCTTCGTACTTTCTACACATTTATTATAAAGAATACATAAGTTTTGTAATTATGATATTTTTTGAAAAAAAATTTTAATGTAAACAAAATGACGTTTAGTGGTGGGAAAAAAATGAAATATCCCATTAGATAAGATGTGCAATTGCTCTATTAAAACTTAAAGAGATTATTCGAAGATAATATATTAGCATTGCTATTTGTTCATATGATGAGAAAAATCACATTAACATTAACTTGGTAATCAATTATTAATTCTAGATCCAAGTATAGTAAAAAATGAAAACACTTTTGATGAAAAGTAATATGAAATCAATGACTTACAATTAACAATCGATGATTATAAATTCATATCTTAATCAATTTTACAATTGTATATGTAAATGAAGTTGACATAATATGTTGTCTTGGATGGAAACATTAGATACTTTTGTAGTAAACTTGAACAAAATTGAGTCATTTTTCTATAAGAAGAAGAAGATACCTTGCAAGAGTTTATGATGAAGTCACGCTCAGAAGCTCCCTCATTAGAAGACTTCGAATATGTTTCAAAGGTAATACTTTAGGATAATTAGAGGCTAGTACACAATATACTTTTTTTCGACAAAGTTGTTATTGGCAAGGAATAATAAATTTCTTTCCTAAAGAATCATTTTCAAAGCTTAATAAGTTAAAAATTGAAAGTAAATCACAAGAAGAAACATTGTACCAATTTGCCAACAAGAAATCTATGATTAGCCATGTTGAAATAGATAAGTTATTTGATGTAAAACTATAGACCTTGGATAAAGGAACCAATACACATCCAATGGACATACAAAAATAGAGAGATGTTTATGTTTAAATCTTATCCACCAATAAATAACTAGAGTATTAAAAGTTGAATGTTCCAAAAAAAAGGACACAAGATAAAATGATGCCTTATTGTAATCTTAATTATAAAATTCATTGTATTATTCAAAAAACTAACCAAAGAAAAAATCAACAAGAGAAACTACATGAAGTTCGTATTATATTAAAAAGGTGCTAAGATGTGGAATCTTATTATTTTGTATATCATAGAAGCCATTACCATGTAGTTCTGTAAAAAATTAAATGAGGGTGGTATGATCCTTTCACAATAAGAAAATTGCGCTTAATGTTTTGCAACTCATCTCCTTCTATCATCGATAATCATATTTCAAGAACAAAGAATCATGATAAGGCATTAAAAACGAAAAAAACGACACAACTTCTCATAAAATGCTTTGAGGATAAAGCATCTTTGAAGCATCATGACTTGAGAAACGTACATGATCATTCATCATTATGACTAATCAATATGTATAAGTACACTATTAGATGTCATTGCATCAATCATATAATAACTATTACTCATTATTCAATTGTCAAATACTCGTCCTAGATGGTTTTCAACTTATTATCCTTTTTATGTTGGATATTATTTAGTAAATGAAAAATTGTTTATCTTGTGATACCAAGAATCCACAAGAATGATGAGTTGTGCCTCAAAGATATGTAGAAATTCCTTTTGTGATGCAAGATAAACCAAATTGGTGAAAAATATTTTCATGTGACTTTTGCCTTGAAAACTATGAAGATACTCCAAGGGGACCTTCCTAATGGAGAAATATGGATGAAAATATGTAGGAATGTGTTAAAGAGTGAATGTTTGCCACATATGAGCCCTCACCTTCAAATATGTGAACTCAACAACCAAGCATATCTCAAAATATGTGAATATCCCTCAACATGTGAATTAAAATACAAATGAACAGAGCTTCATCATTTCCTCTAAAATGCATCATACCATGCTTCAAAGTTCATATATGCTTGTGGAACACCATTGAAAAGAATACACATGAAAATTCAAATAGGGCTTGCATTTTGAGGAGATAACAAATGGATCCATATGGGGAATACACACTCTAGTAGAGTGTATGAGAACTATAGAATCTTTGAGCATTATTGATGTGCATGATGTACCTTTCAAGGAGATAAAATGTCTAGATACATGTGGCATAATGGATCCAAAACTTTACATCCCCATTACCTTAACAAAAAATCCAAAATTTTCTTGTTTCATTTACAAAGTTTTTTAAAAAATAACCCTACAAACTAGGCATAAGCAAAAATGCCAAAGGGAACATAACATAAATAAAAATTAACGCTGACAAAAAATGATCTTATTCTTCCTACCCTACTCTACAATAGGAAGATACAAATGACAAGTAAAATAAAAAATCCAAAACCACTATAGTATCTCATCAACAACATGAGATCTTCGCTTGTATTTTGCAATAAACCAAAACAAATCTATGCCAAGAATGTTGGCATCACTACGTGGTTGGAAATTGAAGATCCTAAAGATGGGAGTGAACATCAAAATCATTCAAAGGTAAGCATGTTCCACTACATGCTTGATCCTTCTGATATTGGATAGGGTTAACATGACCTTCAAATCTAAATAGGGAAACCTTCATTAAACCATGAATCACCTCCACATGCAATCATGTCTCTCTAAAATATGTTGTACATGCTCCAACATTGATCCTTCTTTACTACCATGAAAATAAATTGTCATATCTTCCAACAATAAGAGTTTCAAAGGTGGATCTTATATCAACTTGCATAAAGTCTACTTCACTTATTTGCTGCTCTATATTAAACATGCATATGAGGTATGATATGAAAAAATCAAATCTAGAAAAATAATTTAGCTCATTATCTAAGGCTTGATGTCCTTCTCCGAGAGGATGAAAAATTATGTAATACAAAAAACATTGAGCATGTTTCTATTCCATTGTGGCTCCAAAAACACATCTCCTCATGGAGTTTTTCATAAATGCCTTGTGTATAGTTTAAAACATCAATAGCTAGATTTTCTTTTCAAATGTAATGTTATGAAAACACTGTTCATGCTACAAGAAATCTGCCCCATTGAGGAGGATATGAGGATGTTGATTAATGATAGAAAGTGCATTACATATTTTAACATATTTTCGCTTCCTGATACCCAAGGAAGAATGAATTGTATTGCCTTTTCATGCATAACTATGGAATGACTCCTTACTACATAATTTAAAAGACATAGTGCAAAGCCTCACTAGGAAACCTAGGTCGTAGGGAAACAAAGAGTTCAACCACCATTTTCACCTCAATGGACTCTCTCTAGATATTTAGTGGTGGATGTTATCACCAAAATAGAGGCTTCCCTAAAAAGTCACCAACAAGATATTCAACAAATAAGGGCTCAAGGGTGATATAAGGTCTAATGATTGAAGAGAAAGGTACTGGCCAAACCTTGAAAAGGTTGAGATAAAAGTTACAAATGTTCAAGCACACTTTACTAAGACCTTTATTATTTATAAGAAAGCTAATATAAGTTAAGTTTTTTATGATATGAATAATTAGAGCATACAATGGCATATAATAGCTTGAGAAATAACCTATAAATGATAGGTCACCAAACGAGAAAATGATATCAAATAAACAAGCAAGGGTTAAGTAAACAATGTAGTTTTATGGTTGAAAATGCATATGGAAACCATAACACACCCAACCCCCTAATACCTTATAAGGGATGTGGGGCATAATCTAGACCCGATATTTAAGGTTTATTATGAGGGTGGGATTATCAAAATTTCTGTTTCTCCCATCACCTTAAACCACAATTATGACACCACCATCATCTTCTGCTTGTCGCATCCTTCCAACGAAATAAATTTCACCTCATTCTCATCTATGGACACAAAGATATGCCCATTTGAAGTTTTACCACTTTTAAGGCCATATAATCATCCATATATGTCCATGTGGCTAACAGATGGCTTCCTTGGCCACACAACACCTTCACACTAGTCCACATCCTCGGCCTATGTGTCATATTAGATCCTGCCATATCGTCATTTTCCATAAAATGTATCGTTGGCCATAATCTCTCGGTTTTCAATATCCCATAGTCTAGGGAAGAATTCAAAGGTGTTTTTCTGAGAGTTCAAAAAAGTCAACTCTTTGGAGTGGAATTGCTCACAGATTAGATCTTTAGAAAAAAAGTTTCCATTGGTGTAGAGGATGAAGCTTATGCAACTTTGGGCTCTTGGCAAATATTTCAAGTTTCTTTTTGGCAAGAGAATTTGTTGTGGGATTCAAGTAGTTTGGTTGACCGTGCTCCATTTCCTCTGGACATTGTCCCGCACTATTAGTTTTTTGGGGTTTTTTGACAAATATACTCTATTGATCTCTAACTTTGGGCACGAAAATTTAAAGAAACATTTTATCTAAGGTAACTTTTATACAAAAATAAATTGATTGCATCAATTGCTGAAAAAGAAACCCTATCTACTAAAGCACATAACAATAAAAAAATCAAGCAAAAAAAGTGATTGTTACCCAACAATGACAACAAAATGATGAGTCTTTTAATTACCTTTTTAACTATTTAGAAAGACAAACAAAAGTATTTGTATTTAATTATAACTAGAGGTTTGTATGGAACTTGTGAATTGTTGTGCACCATCTATGCCATTACAATCAATGGTTGTAGTATTCTAAATGAATGTCATAGGGCAAGATATTGAGATGCTTTCACAAATCACTAAAAGAAATCCACACCACTCTTGTAGGAAAGTAAATAACACACTTTGCAAGAAATTAAACACACTTGTTGGAATGTAAATACACTCGCAAAAAAGTAAACATATTGGCAATAGAAGGTGACATATTCAAGTCTTTTAGATATAATCTTGAATTCTATAACACAAATGCACATGAAATGCAGGAGCTAATCAAATATGTAGAAAACCACAACCTGTAATAGATTCAAATCAAGTTGTTCTTTAAAGAATCACACCATAAAGGCAATTGCAATCTTGAAAAACAAGGTGAAGGAAAAAGTAAATATGAAAACTGAGTATTTAGTTAAACCCACAAATCAAAGTAGTGCAATGTTAATTGTAGAGTTGCAGTTGTGTGAGTTGTAACATCAACCTAATATTTAAGTTACAACTATAATTTTACAAGAATCACAACAATAACCAAACAATGTGTTATATTTGTAAGAGTTGCAACTATTTATATGTTCAAGAGTTGCATCAATGTGTAAATAACTAGACAAAATGTCAGATTTACAAGACTATTATTTTTCCCCAAGGTAAAATCGTAACTTTCATTATATAAAGTATTGAAAATTACGTGCTGTAGATTCTTTAAAAGAATATCCAAAATAGTGATGTATGCTGACCACGCTGCAAAATATACCCCATTATAAATATCATGGAGAATATCATGTCTAGAAAAAAGACTACATCCATTACCTATATAATTATCATCATATATATATATATTGCAAAAAATAATTGTCCAAAAAGCATATAAGATCATTAAGATGTAAAGTAAGTGCTGCATCTAGTGAAGGGTGATTGATAAAAGGCTTGTGATAATACTGGAAGTGGTCTGCACCACTCTCTTTTGAAATCAACCAAGTACCAAGCTCTTGCTACACGACTTCCTTGGATAAACCCTCGGAAAGAGAATTCCTTTCCCTATAAATGTGATGACAAGAAACATAATCAAATAGTGATTTTAATAAAATAACTTCTTCCAATAGATTTCTGAGTGTGTGCACATGACGTTCTGACCGCTGATTGAAAAAATTAATGATAATTCTAGAATCTCCAAATATATGTAGCTGTCGACACCCTTTTTCAGTGGAAACGAGGAAGAGTAGACTTCTAAGAATGTTAAGCTTTGAAAAATTATTTACACCCATGCCCAAACCCATTTTTGATTTGAAATGATGGTTTTCGTTCAGATAAAGTACTGCACCACCTCCACATCTGCCTTACTGAGATGATCCGTCGAAATATGCCCATGGAATTGAATGATCAATAGTCTAAAAAATGATGTTCCGTGGGTTTTTATGTTGTTCATCATCGGGTATCAAGTTGTAAATTGCAATAATATGGGCTCCTATAAGATCCGAATGTATGATTGAATTGTGGAAGATTTTCTGATTCCTACTCAGCCATATACCCCAATAGACTAGGAGAGGAAGATTTCTAAGTTTAAGAGGTCTGGCCGCTTCCCACCATGACATCCAAGATTTGTTGATATTATCCCCTTGCCATCTTAAATGAATGACCAAAGCTTGATAAATCAGATTCCAAATTTGTAAAGTACAAGAACAATGTAAAAGTAAATGGTTGATAGTCTCCTCGCTGTTATGACACATCGCACACCATGATGGTCACAACTCTGATTATGTTATTCACATAGTGTTGTAACTTAATAACTGGTAGAGTTACAACACTATGTGAATACCATAATCATAGTTGTAACAATATGTAAATAACATAACCATATTTGCAGAAATATGATAAATAGAGAAAATAATGGAAATAAAGAAATGAAAATAAAACTACAACTACACTATAATGTATAGACAATACCTAGCTAAGGAGAGGGTCCTACCTCCTTATATGAGGCATTGGTTAAACAAAAAACCATGCATTATCCAATCAACACACCATCGATGGAAAGGAACAAGAACTTATATTGTAGAAAGTAAATTACAAGTGTAGACTAAATTTCATATTCAAAATGATGGATTCACTACTTGGTTCATCTTTGGTTGTCCTACTTTTACAAATTTTTGAATTATATTAAGAGTTTGATGAAAAATCACTAAAATATGACTGTTACATCTAGTTACAACAATTTTCCCTCAGAATATAGAAAGTCAGGTACATTCTAACTTGATTAGTTGTGTGACAAGTGGCAACTGGGGTCACACTTTCCTTATGGAGTGACCAATTTCCCTTGTCACTTTCTTGTGTTAAGATATTGGTTGGTTGTTAAGTTATGGTATGTTCTATGCTTATAACAGTTTACTTCTTTTTCTTATTATATTCCACCGATTAGCAATCACATGTACATAAAGTAAAGTGCAGATAGAACATTAAACGATTGACAGAAAACAAGCCAAGACAAGAGACACAAGATGTGGCGGCTAGCCAGGGACAAACCCCACAATGTGTGGGGAAACCCTTTGATCAAATATTATTTTATCTTCAATAATTCAGCAGCGAGAAATAGTACAATAAATCTGATTCATATCAGCAGTAGCAAACCCTAGATCAGTAGCATCAACATTAGCGGCTTCATTATCAAACTAGGGTAGACCATATCTCACAAACCGACAGTCGGATTGACTTCATTCCACCACCAAAAGTTTCGGCTTCCAGAGGAGGTTCAGATGAACCTACAACGCAGTTCAGATGAGGAGATCTTCTAGGCCACGCAAGTCAATCTTTACTTCTGCAGTTGCAGCTTCAGTTTCAGCAGTTTCCGGCTTCAAACTAGGGCAGTCGATATCTTGCAAACCGTTCGTCGGATTGACTTCATTCCACCACCAAAAGTTGCGGCTTTCAAAGGAGGTTCAGATGAGCCTACAACGCAGTTCCAAAGAGGAGATCTTCTAGGCCACGCAAGTCAGTCTTTACTTCTGCAGTTGCAGCTTCAAATTCAACAGCTTCCGGCTTCACATGTGTGAGAGAGAGAGACCCATTTCAGCGCAGTAGAGAAGAGACTCATATCTGCGCAGTAGAGAGAGAGAGATGTGATGAGATGAGTGAGTCCAAATGAGGAAAAGTCCTCTTATATTTATACACAACGTTGGTGGGTGAATAGATGCGACTGTTGGGCTTCTGAGCCTACATGAGTTGTAGGTCGGCTTGATAATAATTCCATAATAAAAAAAAATTCATATCTCCATGAATACTTATCGGAATTGGATGATCTTTATATCAATCCTACACCTCTCGATGAGAGGAATCTAATAAAAATATTATTAGCCATGAATAAGATGACACACATGAAGTTTTGCCCTGGTTGCCAATTTTAACACTCCCTCTCAACCATGGAGAACTTCATCTGCAATCTGTCTATCGGTCGTTACTATTCATCCATCAAATGCACTGCCTTGTTTTGCCCTGCTCTGCTCTATTTTTCCTGTTCTGCTTTGTCTTGTTCTGCCCTGCACTGATCTGTACTGTTTTGTTCTGTTCTGCTCTGCTCTTACATTGTTCTGTTCTACTCTGCTTTTGTCCGAATTATGAAGAAGAAGAAATGATCGAGGATGTATCATACTGACTCAAAGTCAGTCTCAAAGTATGTACCACTGGTCCCAGACCAGTCTCAACCAACCCAAAGTTAGCGTCATAGTGAGTACAACTCCAATGGTCCCAGACCAATATCATCCTCCACTGACTCAAAGTCAGTCTCAGAGTATGTACCACTGATCCCAGACCAGTCTCAACCGACCCGAAGTCAGCGTCATAGTATGGTACAACTCCTACCACTGGTCCCAGACCAGTATCATTGATCCCAGATCAATGGAGGTCATCCTAGCGTAGGGAGTACGGTAGTTACAACGATGCATCCATCAGTACTACTATGGTCCCTAACTTCATTTCCCTGCTCATTGATCAGATGAGAGGTACTTCCCATGAGTCCCAGACTGCATGGGTAGGATGCCTCGACAGGAGAACTAATCAATCCTGTCCTCACAGGAGAACATATCAATCCTGCTACAATCGCCATGGAGAACACATCAATCCAGGCCGCCATGGAGAACACATCAATCCAGGCCTCACAGGAGAACACATCAATCCTGCTACAATCGCCATGGAGAACACATCAATCCAGGCCTCACAGGAGAACTAATAATCCTGCTACAAAGGAGAGCAAATCATCCTGTTCCACAAGAGAGCGAATCATCTTGTCCCACAAGAGAGCAAATCATCTTGTTCCACAAGAGAGCGAATCATCTTGTTCCACAAGAGAGCGAATCATCTTGTTCCAGTGCGCACCACCAGGGGAGGGTGAGTCACCCTGTGGTCGTATGTTGCTCCAGTAAGAACCACAAGCCCTTAGAGCTCCCAGAGCTCAATGTATGCAACATGCAGGACCCTTGTACAAGGGTTTCTTGATGACTCCAAGTCGTTTGGGAAAATCACAAATTAGATCTTTCCTCAGGGCTTTGACAAGGTGTATCAACCTGTACATCATCTTAATGCGATGGAGACACCTTGCTCATCAACTTACCATATCCCAGATGATGTCTATCTGCTGGAGCAATCGACGAATACGGGATTCCTCAATAATCGAATCCCACCTCTGGTTGTTATAGAGAATCACAATGGTATCCAATGTAAATCCAAACAGCTCACTGAAGAGCTTTCGCAACCAGACTGCCTCACACGAGGTCATGCTAGCAATAGTATATCCTGCTTCAGCGGTGCTCAAAGTCACTGACTTCTGCTTCCTGCTCATCCAGGATATCGAAGCAGATCCCAAGGTGAAACAGCACTTGGAAGTGCTCTTAAGGTCCACCACACTGCCTGCCCAATCAGCATCAGTATATCCAAGTAGTCTCACATCTTCGACAGTGTGTCTTAACCCATTGTGCCACGAAGATATCTCAGAAGATTCTTGGCATCAATTCAGTGAGGCTCAACCAAATATGAGCTCACAATGCTAACTGCAAAACATATGTTCGGATGGAGGTTCACCAAGAACATCAATGCGAATGAGTTTATGAAACTCAGAGGCATTTCCCAAATCTGGTCCGACATCACTACCATATAACTTTTAAAAGTTAAGATCCTCGAGGTAGTCACTGGCTTGCAGTCCATCATACCAAATCTTTCCAATATATTTACCACATATTTTCCTTGAGATAGGAAAATTTCCCTTGGCTTCTGCCACACTTCAAGTCCTTGGTCCTTCATTTCAAATTCGGAAGCCATCTCCCTCTTACATTTGTGAATGAGAGGGTTTGCACCTGTAGAAAGAGGTCATCCACATGCAACACCAGTATGATAGGCTTTTCATCTTCAACCTTAAAGTAAAGGTTAGGACCGGCTTCACTCCTAATGAATCCCAACTTCATCAAGTAGCTATCGATCCTCTCATACCATGCTCGGGGTGCTTGCTTCAGCCCATAGAGAGCCTTCTTCAACCTGCATACATGAGATTTTCAATCATAAATCTCAAATCCTTCGGGTTGCTCCACGTAGACCTCTTCTTTGATCAAACCGTGCAAGAACGCAGTCTTGACATCCATTTGATGTAGGTTCCATCCTTGTGAAGTCACAAGGGCTATGATCAAGCGGATGGTCGCATATCTGGCAACAGGTGCAAATATCATAGTCTATACCTTCCTTCTGGGATAAACCATGAGCAACAAAATGAACCTTATACTTTTCCATACTTCCATTTGCTGCATGCTTTATCTTGTAAAGCCATTTTGAAGTAACAATTGTCTTGTCCAGGGTCTAGGAACTACTTCCCAGACATCATTCTCCATAATAGACTCATATTCTATGGTCATAGCACCCTTCCATAGTTAATGCTTGACAACATCTGAGAATGATGAAGGCTCATTTTGTATGATCGTGCTCATGATGGTCAGGTATCCCTGATACTTGTTAAGTTTCTTAATTTGACGGAAGGTTCCTCAGGGTGCAGCATGTCCTTCAGAATCATCAAGTATCCCCCTAAGCCATGAAGGCCTCTTCCTAGAAGAGGAAGGCTCATGTGGATGAGAATCAATCAGATCCATGGGTTCTTCTACATCAGGCATTGATTCATCATCCTTTTCTTTCAGTTCCTTGGTGTCGGCTTCTTGAGAGCTCCTCAAAGTTAGAAGATTGTTCACCTTGCGGTGAACTTTTATTTAAGAGTCTTGGAACCCAATGCTTGATGAGGGCATCAATTTTGTACATATACGACGGTGATTGTAGTTTCAGCCCATAGAAACTTCAGAAGTCTTTGATCATGTAGCATGGCCCAGACAACTTCCATCATCGTGCAGTTCTTCCTTCCCACCACACCATTCTGCTCAGGAGTATGTGGTGTAGTAGTCTCCCTCTTAATGCCAACCTCAGGTATGCCTGAGTGAACCAAATGTAATATATCGGAGGTCTTGCTTTGGCTTGAGGGGAATGGTCCCCTTTTGAGCTTTCCTTCGGCACATCCCAGACATACACCTTCTTTCTCTACTTAGAATTCGGGCATCCCTGTTACCATCTGTCTTACATCGGGTAGAGCTTTGTAATGAAGGTGGGAAAACCTCCGATGCCAAAGTTCGGACTAAAGAGTTGTGTCACAAGACATGACATCTAGCGGACTTCCATCGACCTGATATAATGAATCAACACTAAACCCAAGAGTAAAGGAATTATCTTTATCATTATTTTTCCATATACATACCTTGCCATTGCTGAAGGTTACCTTGCAGCCTCTGTCTTCCATTGCCAAGATGGACACTAGGTTCCTTTTGAGGTCAGGTGCATTTAATACATCCTGGACTTTCTAGCCTTCCTGAATGGTTGTCTCTTCCTCGATCTCCAGCTCTCCTCTTACCTTTGCTGTTGAATTTGTCATTCCTTTGATTTGCCATTAGAGGGATTTTGATCATCGTCCCGGTGTGAGTCCTTTCTTCTCTTTGCATGAGAAGAAAAGGCAGTGGGAGGACCTTTAGGCATGGGCATTTCTTGCACTTCTACCCTTGTTTGTTCTTGAATGCATCTAGCCATTAATTCCTCGAAACTAAGAATTACATTATTGTTCAGAAGAGTAGTCCTGAACACATACCATTCAGATGGTAATCCTCCGAGAGTTGTGAGTGCCATTTCTCTGTCAGTAATGGTTTCCCCAATAGATAGGAGATCGTTCTTGATCTCGGTGATTCTTAAGAAGTATGCTTGCATACTTTCATCTTTACCCTTCTTGATTTCCCTCAACTTATTTCTAAGAAACAAAACTTGATTTGCATCATTAACTTTAAATAAACTCACCAGTCTGTCGTAGATTTCCTTGGAGGTGTCTAGATCAGAGATGTAGGCCACCAAGCGCTTGTCGATAGAGTCCCGGATGATCTTCTTTTTTTTGACTTCTCCATTTTTCCATTTGTTCCAGGCAGCAGCATATGCATTTGATGAAGGCTCAACAATATTGCCTCTTACATGGTCCAACACTCCTTGATCTTCAAGGGTTAGATCGATAGACATCTTCCATCCGTGATAGTCAGCTTTCTCCTGGAGATTGTCTTCGGCAGGAAAGAGTGTTGAGGACCCCATAGTTCTTTTAGGATAGCCTTGCCAATCTTCTCTTCGATGATTGCTCTTGCTCTTGCTCGGGCTTTGTCTTCACCTCAGCTCCGATACCATGTTAAGTTATGGTATGTTCTATGCTTATAACAGTTTACTTATTTTTATTATTATATTCCACCGATTAGCAATCACATGTACATAAAGTAAAGTGCAGATAGAACATTAAACGATCGACAGAAAACAAGCCAAGACAAGAGACACAAGATGTGGCGGCTAGCCAGGGACAAACCCCACTATGTGTGGGGAAACCCTTTGATCAAATCTTCTTTTATCTTCAATAATTCAGTAGCGAGAAATAGTACAATAAATCTGATTCATATCAGCAGTAGCAAACCCTAGATTAGTAGCATCAGCATTAGCGGCTTCATTATCAAACTAGGGCAGACCATATCTCACAAACCGACAGTCGGATTGACTTCATTCCACCGCCAAAAGTTTCGGCTTCCAGAGGAGGTTCAGATGAACCTACAGCGCAGTTCAGATGAGGAGATCTTCTAGGCCACGCAAATCAATCTTTACTTCTGTAGTTGCAGCTTCAGTTTCAGCAGTTTCTGGCTTCAAACTAGGGCAGTCGATATCTTGCAAACCGTTCGTCGGATTGACTTCATTCCACCACCAAAAGTTGTGGCTTTCAAAGGAGGTTTAGATGAACCTACAACGCAGTTCCAAAGAGGAGATCTTCTAGGCCATGCAAGTCAATCTTTACTTCTGCAGTTGCAGCTTCAAATTCAACAGCTTCTGGCTTCACATGTGAGAGAGAGAGAGAGACCCATTTCAGCGCAGTAGAGAAGAGACTCATATCTGCGCAGTAGAGAGAGAGAGATGTGATGAGATGAGTGAGTCCAAATGAGGAAAAGTCCTCTTATATTTATACACAACGTTGGTGGGTGAATAGATGCGACTGTTGGGCTTCTGAGCCTACATGAGTTGTAGGTCGGCTTGATAATAATTCCATAATCAAAATAAATTCATATCTCCATGAATACTTATCGGAATTGGATGATCTTTATATCAATCCTACACCTCTCGACGAGAGGAATCTAATAAAAATATTATTAGCCATGAATAAGATGACCCACATGAAGTTTTGCCCTGGTTGCGAATTTTAACATTGGTTGACTGATTTGGGTGCTTTTTTGGTGATATCTATGCAGCTGAGATGACACGATGACACGATGTAACAAATGTCCTTAGTTGTAGCAATGATAACTTGACTGAGAGTTGCAACAACTGCTTCCTGAGTGACTTGCAGTAACAATTCTAAGGAGAGTTTCAGAAACAAGGAGTCACAATGTAAGTGTTAGCATCTTGGAATTACAACACAAGTGTCATAATCTCAAAATTGTAGTGCCAATGTCAGTAGTTTAGAGTTACAACACATTTATGAACAACTTAGAGTAGTAGCACTGTATAATTGCAACACAATGTTGAACCACTGAGATGCAACAACCAACAACGAGTGTACCAATCAAGAGTTGCAACACATTGTGACCAAGAGTTTTAGCTCTTGGAGGAAATAAGGTGTTACAACAATAGACAATAGGAATTTGTAGCACCCCATCATAGGGAGTTGTAACAACTATCCATGGTGAGTTGCAATGCTTATATCATACACCTGTATGAAGGTATTTATGTAGATCTACCTCTTGAATACCACATGCTAGCATATAAATGTAATTATATCCTTAAATGCATAAGAATAAGCATTAAAATGGAATATTATGAGAATAATGGTACCTTGACCAAAATGCATTCAAATGGGAAAAGATGTTGTTGGAGTGAGGTGAAAATGGGAAAAAGATATGCAAAAAGGTCCTAGATGGGTGTTGGAATGATGCCAAATTAGGTTCTCATCAATGCCAGTATAGCACGTTGACAACACGATTAATATGGTTGACATGATGATATAGGCACAAACCTCTGGTTCATTGATATGATGATATACTAGCATGAATCATTGGGTTATCATAAAATTCCTTTATAGATAAAGCCTTGGAAAACTCCTATAAACTGATAGCTTGATGGCCACATTGGCATACCATCTCATAACTCTTACACCTAATTGCATCTTTCCACGTGGCAAAGGGTGACGTGATAGAGATGTGGCACAACGAATGTGTATTTTGGGATATTAAGATATCAAAGACTTTCCAAATCATAATCCCCCAGAAGTTTCAATATGTCGATATGATGATATGACTACTCAACTTCCCACATCATCCTCCAACATCCAATCCTTGCCTGACAAATGGAAAATGTCGATGTGTCCTCTTACACATGGCACTTTCTATGTGTCTGTCACTTATTTATACAATTGGCATACCCAAAATTTCCAAATATAGGTGACACATGTCATACATGTGGTATAGCCACATCATCATTCATGAATTCATCATGATGTCACTCCTTCTATTCTTCTAGCTACTACGATACTCTGAGGTCGTTAGTTGATGGGCCTAGCTAACAAAAATACTTGCTATCAAGTGTCATCCATTTATTAGAGATGCACTATACCAAGATTTTTCCCAAAGGCATTCTTTGATTCTTTTGGGCACTGATATTCTGGTAAGCCCCTTCTAGCTTGGCTCTTGGTCTTGTTTCTTATTAGCCCATGTGGCCAGGGCTAAGGCATAGTCTCCCAAAACTCAAAATCTCTAATGAAGTTGGGGAATTCTATCAATTTTTATTTATTTAATTTTTTTTTCTCTGTTGGGACAAGGCATAGTCTCCCAAAACTCCAAATTTCTAAGGAAGTTGGGGAATTCTATCATTTTTTTTTTGTTAAAATTGGTGGCTAGGGAGAAATTCCCCTGTGCTCCTCACTTGCAAATAATTATCATTTTTCAATTTATGAGAAATTCTAATATCATATAAAAGAGAAAAACTACCATGCATAAATGAAATGCATTTTTAATTCAGCCTCAAATTATTTGACGGAAATCATAAATTTGAATTTGTTTAGTTCATGTTAGCTCAAATTCTTCAAGTTGTCTCTCATAACAATCGTGTCCCTTCGCACCCATCCTACCATAAATTGGCATCAAATCTCATTCATTGGGGACAAGAAATTCATATTCTTTTTTTGGTTCACTATTTTTCTTTGTGGTGAGCATTTTTGGCTCTAGTGGTGACTAACATTGGTGCTTCTTACTCTTGGTGGCTCACATAATTTTTGGGAATTGTTATATATGTTATGGGAACTGCATTACCTTGAAGGATCACACAACATGGAATCAATATTCAAAATACACATCGATTGTGGCATTGTAGCATACTTTGTATTGTTGGCTCATTGTTCATGGCTCGCTCATATTCACAAATATAGAGGGTTATATATTTGTAAAATCCACACATGTTCACAGAGACTCAAAGGAACTATATGTTCTCACAGAATGGTTGGCTTAATCGGTGGTTGCTATGAAAAAGGCTTGTTATATCATGGTTCGATATGACTTGTACATTCACAATGAACTACAATCTTAGAGGCATCACCATTAGTGGCTCATTCAATTCGAACACACATTTGCAAAGTGTATGGTATGATTTGCATTACATTTGTATGGTATGTTTCAAGATCTAGCAGTGTTTGTATATGTATGGATTCAATGGTCTCGATATATATATGGTATTAGATCACATCTATATGTATTGATATGTTGTAGTGCAAAAAAATATGTTTGAAACAAGGGCTATTATATTTGCAATAGTAATCTTCATATACAATGATCCTACTCATGCTATGATATTAATGACAAAGGTCCTCCTTGATATATATGACAATGTTCTCTTAGTATCATATGGACATGATACATATGACTATAACCATAATATCAATATGATTGGGATTACTGTACATTTGTTATTACGTTGCAAATATCTCACAACGATATGCTCTTATATGTGACAATGCTGATGATATATGAATACAATGATATTCATATAGTACAGATAACAAAACTCACAACAATGACCAATGACCTAGTTCTTTTGATACCTAACCCTTGTTGTATGATGACCATGTAATGCATGATGAGAGTAACATGTCTATACTTCACAATGATTGTTCTTATGCTACATAAGATAGAGTGACCATACAATGATATTTGATGATACATTTGTCAGTGTTATTCTACGACATATATGATAAGAGGTATTCTATTATTCCCATGACAATGATCATGATATGATTGGCACAATAAGGATAACAATTTTGGTATGACAATGATGAAAACATTGGAATGATAGTGATAACAATGTCTTTATGACAATATGGATATGTGATATGTGATAATAGATCTCTTGTACTTGTCTCGTTTAGTTCATAAACAAAGTTGTGAACTGACATGGGTTGGCCCTATGTGGCCCCATATGATTAATGATGTCTCATGATATTGTAATTTGTATCTTAGCTGAACAATTGATGAATATATAATAGAAGAATAATTTAATTATGGGTTTTCCCCCTTGTGGGGTTTTCCCTAGTCTCCGACCAAATCTTGGTGTCTCCATTGTGTATGCCTTTCTTCTATTGTTCTTATATGTTCCACCGCAATATTGATGTTAGTGTTCTTTATACATAATTTCCAATTATGTTAAGATATTAAAGGGGTGAATGTGATGTAAATGATGAAATCCGATTATCTAAAGAAAAGAACTATACAACCCTAAGGAAAATTAACATTTTCCTCTAATAACATTGATCTTCTCAAAAGCCCCAAAAAATGACACACTAACTTTAACGAAAAAGCTTCAAATTTCTTACTTCTGACCTCCTCATGATGGAGATGCCCATAACCTGGTTTACCTCCAAGGCCATAAAGAGTCTAAATCTCCTTCCAATATTCAAGTTTCACCACTTCTTTATAATGTGTATAATTTCATCATGACAACATTCATGAAACATTAAAAGGTATAAATGTTATAGCCTAGGGATAAAGCTTGAATTCATGAATACATAGCACACCAAAATCATAGATAATAGAAGTAGAGGCGTCCATTTGCATACAACATTCATACACTTAAAATAATGCATATCAAAATTCAAGCAAGATATGCTATTCATACTTATTCAATTTAACATTACAACAACATTCAACCTGTTGTTAAATAAAAACACAGTGAGTCCAACATAACATTAGAGAAATTTTGAGGCCTAAAATGAGACTGCTAAGGAATGTTATAAAATAATAGTGGAAATAATACAATAAGATTAGATTACATCAACAAATTTTAGAGGCAAAAAAAAAAAAAAAAAAAAAAACTATTTTTCAACTTATCTCCTAACGATTTTACTCAAATTTCAAGAGAGAGAACTCATTGTATGAAAAATTTAATTCCTCATCCAAGAAGTATCCATGTTGCATACTTTCAATGGACCTTTGTACACGAAAAATGAGAAATACATGAAAATGCATGATTGCAATCACATTTATGCAACATGGGTACTCCTTGGACGAGGAATTAAATTCCACATCTAACGAGTGCTCTTGCTCGAAATTTGAGTAAAATGGTAGGGAGATAAGTTGAAAATATAGTGTTTTTTTTTTAATCTTTTTACGTTTTTACTCCAGAAATCGTAAATCATACCCCATGGTTGACATCATCATCTTGAAACGTATTGGTTCTTATAAATTTGATTTTGGTTGTACATTTTTGTTTTGGGGCCCATTTTAGACCTCATAATTTCTCTAATGATTCAAACATAAAACATTGAATAGAATTAACATTTCATTCACAAGGAGAGAAAACACACTTATCTATTCCACTTAAATTTACTAGATACCGAGTAAGGGACAACCACTATCCACCAACCTTAGGCATAACTACATTGAAAATTTCTTGCAGTTGGCCACCCTCGAGGCAGATCCCATGTTTGAAGAATATCTCACTCATAGAATTTAGCCTAAAGGTTCAATTTAGGCTATAGGGTATGAAGGTTGTTCTCCTTCACTTATAGAGACAAGAAATATGATTAGTGCCTCTTAGGCATTGGGTTTGGGTTATACACATAACAATGTATAACCCAATGACAACAAAAAATTGCCAACAATATCGCCCTTTGGTATTGATGGCAACTACACTAGACAGTTCTAGTCATTGTTGAGACTCCCATTAACTCTGATAACTCTAAAATTCCACTATTTCCTCACTCTCCCTTGCTTTGAAGTGCTAATGCCTACTTAATCTACACATTTGAAATTAATGGCAAAGGGCTTTTGATGTTCATTCTCCCAAGTGAGGTTGAAACCAAGATCTCTATTTTCTTGTCCATAACACCTCTCTCTCTCATTATATCTGTAGCTAGTGCTGATCCATACCTTAACATGGTATTTATTTCTACACTTAATATTGTTGAATATTTTCCTCCATACTCCATTCGCAACACCGCTATGATTCATAGCCTTTCGTTTGATAATGATTCACTATGCCCATCTTCCCTTGGTCCAACCATATTGCTGCTGCCACCTCCTAGGTGCTTTGCATGGCCTCTGTGATTTCATTTCATGTATATCAAATTCATACCTTCAACTACAAATAAGATCCTCTCCTCCAACTTGCAGTATGGCCTCCTCTCCCAAGGCAACAGAGCTCTCATGCTATATTTTGGATCCCCTCCCCTCTTCCCTCTTGGTGAGATTATAAAGGCTCATTCCATCCTCCAGGAGAATGTATCTAGACACCTAGGGGCTTGAGAAGTTAAGAAACTTCTAAAATAATGGAACCTTAGCCAACTCATACAAAAGTGGGTCAAGTTGATCTCCTTGGGAATGGAAAACTCTAGAAACATTTTTCACAATTATGAGTTTTTTCTCAATTATCTCAATTATGAAATAAATATTATCTCATAATTATAATATTTTGGAAAAATAATTATGAGAAATTGCTCAATTATGTAATTTCACCCTTTTATGATGGGATAAATCTCACATAAGTAAAAGAAAAGGTGAAAGGGGATGCATTTAAGCCAAACAACTGAGGTAAGTTGATATTGGGTTTCTCTCACTATAATGGAGTGGAAAATAGGGTTATAACAAATGCCCCCTAATGCATGAGGTCAGAAGAGAAACTGATGGCCGAAATGCATTACAATAATACTCAATGCTCAAAATGGGAGGAAGGAGCCAAGACTACAAAGCTGGATTAGAGGAACTCAAGTGCTGAAGTGTCGACTCTGCTGATAACATCCCCGAGGCGGGCATACCCATGCTCGGTCATAAGGAGATACTGAACATGGACGCCATAAAATACACTGTGGATCCATGAAATGAAATGCTAGAACATGGCCACGAAGACATACACAGTGGATCCATGTGACTCATTAGATAGATCATAGCCACTAAAAAATACAATTGTGGATCTATGTCACAGTATACATTAGTAGGACTATGGAAACATGACAAAAAAAGAAGTGTCTCAAGATAGCCCTCAAAGTACATAAATTATACATAACTCCATTGTAGCCTGGGAATGATGCCATATAAGAGTGAGATGTCCCTAACCCAGGGTCTTCGACATAACCTCGATGGTACAAATCTACACCAGGAAAATAGATGAGTTAACTTCGAGCATGGTAGAAACCACCTGATTACCAGCCAATAAGGTAAAACAGTAACAGACACGAGGCAATCCATCAATGAGGAAAATGGACCCCAAGGTACCTAGTACATTCCACTAAGTATGAATAGATGAGCTAATATCGAACACTAGTGAACTCAATCAATCATGAGCCAATGATGAAAACCCATTGTCGATTGCGTGGAAGCCTGCCACTGAGGTATGCAAGCTCCAAGGTACGACTGGTTCCTAGATCAAGCTCTTAGATAATGAGTTGAAGTCGACATGAGAAGACCCATCAAAGGAGGGACTTAATGTATCCCCCATCAATCGACATAGAACAAACTAGGATGATGTGATGAATGGATGAAGTCATGATGTGGTGAAGTACAATTGGCACATGGATGACTAACTCAAAAAGGTCAACAGGATACTGTAGATGGCCAACACAGGCTGTGACTTCCCTTGAACACATAGCAGCAGGACACAAGAGTGACTTGGTAGCATGACTAATGAGCACCATGTGGTATCATGCAATGCCACAGGAGGCATCGAAGCATGCTTTATATGACTGGAAGAGTAACCAATCGAAGGAGAAAGAGACTCATATGGATGGTACGACTTCCAGGAAAGCTAAAACCCAACTGTGAGATAATGAAACAGATAGGTGCCATGTTCAAGGGAGATGCAACTGACGCTTCCATTTCGATGACTAATGGAAAAAGATGTTCCCTCCCTTCTCTTTTTATAAGTTCATTTTTCGTAAAGTTGTCCCCCAAGCCTGAAAAAGAGATAAAATTATACAAGGGTAAACCTCCTAGCTGAAGTAGACTAGGGTATTCCTTTTTCGTAACTAGTCTATCCCAGTCCAGAAAAGAGTTAAAATTATACTGGGTAGATGAAACTTCAGGTACTTTAATGAACATGAAGTAGACAAGTTCACTCGGAAATCTTTTATAAATTAAGGAGTCTGAAAAGAGCTTAAAGAAAACTCCTCTTGAAGGAACGAGTGGTATAGAGGGTATAAACTAGTTTCGGTAATAATGGAACGACTCATGACATAAAGAGGACAAGAGGCTAGCTAATAGGACCACTCATCCTAGCGGTTTCTCCAAGAAAGGGTAAACACCAAGTGAAGGCGGGTGGCAGGCCAAGTAGATGATGACGATGGAAGAGAGAAACCAAGGCTAATCATGCAAAAGTAGGCTGATAAAAAGTGGCAATCACAAGGGAGAAAAATAGTGGAATCCTCTTGGGGCAAAGCTAGAAATGAGATGAAGAAGAGGACATGAGGCTCAGATTCTAGGTCATGGCGGGTGAGAAGGAGGAATTCAAAGGAGTAAAAAATGACTTCATGGAAACCATCTCGGCAAAAAGGTGCTAACTATGGTATCCATGAGTAGGTAAGCTCTACCACCAATCGACGACATGCATAATGGAAGTGGAGAGAGTCACAACTTGATGGGGTCAGGCCTAACGCATAAATATGGCACTGACGGTCAATAATGCATCAGTGATGGTGATATATGACCTACCCTTATATGCTAGTAAGAGGAAACATACCTAAGGTCCATGGATGTCGCAATAAAAATGCCATCCTGTCCTACAAAAACCATCTAGCAAAACTAGACCCATGGTTAAATCACATAATGAAAGAAATAAACATGGATGAGGTAAAAACAATACCATACATTTTGATTTTTTTGATTTTATATTTTTTTTGGATTTTGGCATAAATAGAGCATGAAAATACTCGCATCACACACCAAACAAAATACAGTAAAAAAATCACACTCCTATGTACAATATGTACAAGAAAAACACAGTCCAATAGGTCACACTAAAGTGTGGCCATAGATGGGCATAGGCCAAGGGTTTCTATACGTGAACTCATGGAGGATAAGGGGACCATATGGATAACTAATGTGGGGCCATGCCAAAGGAAGTCAAATTTCCCAATCCGGAAAGGTTGACCATGCCAGGGACATTGTAACATAGTCATGCTCTCAAAATTAACCTATGGACATAAGGGAGGATCAAGACATAAAGGAGGTACAAGATGCTCGACAATAGGTGGTAAGGAAGTGGGCAATTCGTTAGCAAGTTTGATATTAGAATCCCAAGACTTGACTCAGTTCATGGGTGGAAATTCCAAGGAACACTAGGAGGTGCCCCTTGAGTCGATTCAATATTTAAAGTGCCAGGCTCTACTTGGTCCACATCGGGAAGATTAGAGGCATGAAGAGGTGTAACCTCCCTAATATTATCAATATTTGAATCCATGACTTCCAAGTTGACTAATTGGGGAGGATTGTCATCGAGGGAGTCACATGGAATAGGTGAAGGGACGAACCATGTGGGCAAAGGGACCTGATCATATTCCATATTAGGATGGAGTTTCTGACTAGTGTAAGGAGGTACTGATGGGACTACCGGAGAGGAAATCTCTTCCAAACTAGGTGGCAGAGGGTACTCACTTGCTTGATCAACTTCCATAGAATCAGGTGGCACCACCCACGGATCAGGAGGTCTATGGGGTCCACAAGTGTCAGAAGAGATCATATGCATAGGATATTTTGAAGATGAGGAAGGAATGTTGGGTGGAGGGAGTTGAGGAAAAACCCCCATAAGAGTTGAACTTTTAAAGAGTACAAATCCAACACTCTCTTACTGACTAGGGTTACCTCCCACAAGTGGTACAAAATTCCTGGTAGTGGAAATCTGCACAGATGGCACGCAGAGGTCAATTTGATCTATATTAATGATCTTTCCTTCATGAGGAAAGAAAAGTAGATGGAAAACAGATGAGATGACTACAGTCATCGCATAAAACAAACTACGACCAAGTATTAGGTTGTAATCTAACGTGGCATCGACAACCTCAACATCAACATGTAAAATTTTCCCTCCTAACTTAATGGAAAAATTTGGAAGAACCCCCTTGGGTACAAAGTTGAGTTTGTAAAAATCTTGGAGAGTTGTGTTTGATGTGGCGAGCGCCGGAGAGCCAATAACCTTCCAACATGATAAAGGCATAACACATGTGGAAGAGCCCCCATCCACCAAAGTGCGATGAATATGGCAATGGTAAATACACACAATGATCTTGAAAGAAATTTGATGTGAAAGACGAGGAGCGACTTTATCAACATTAAAGGTGATGAGATTGGAGTTAGATGGATCAACTCCACCAATGGTAGGCAACAAGGCTATGTGTTGCTAAGGACAACTTTGCAAGACCTCCAAAGAACACATGGCACAAAGAGCCTCGACAAGATCTTCAACAATACTATAATGTTGAGCAGCCTTGGCAGAAGGATTGTGTGTTGACTTCTGAAGAACACCCTTGGGAGGGCGATAGACATGTTCCATAGGCTTATACAAAGTGAGCGGTCCAGTGGGAGGAAGTGGGGTTGATGAGTCCTTAGATGGGGGACTCGACTCAGGAACATCATAAGACTTGGCTCACATGGTTACATTGACATCTTCCTTGCACATGAAGACAAATGAATTATGAGAAGATGACCCCTTGTTGACCCCTTGTGGAGGGTGAGAAGGTTGAGCAACCATCTGTTGTTGGGGTTCTACAGGGAATGAATGAGTCAAAATAATAGGCTGTTGAGTGGATGGTGGTGAAAGAAGCCTATGGACTTCATCCGTTAGAAGGAATTCGTGAGTAAGGTGGTTGCCTTGACAAATTTTACAGGGGAACTTGACTTTATGGCAACATTCGCTAGTGCCCCCTCCCTGACTCTAAGGGTTGGGTTGAGACTCCTGAGCATTTTGATTCCTTTGTTTATTTCGCTTATTATTCTTCTTACCATTGGATTTTTGGTTTTTCTTTGGTTGAGTGGACTTCACCATGAGAACATCAGTGGACTTCTCAGGAGGGGATGCTTTAGTAGAGCCAAACACACTTGCTGGGGATTGAGATGTAACAATCAATCTCCCAAGTTGGGCGACAAGTTGGCTCATAGAATCAGAAGCAAACTCGATCACACCATTGACATGTGGGTCAGGAATAGGTTTTGGAGGGTCAACGGAAGGCCTAGGAGGGTTAGGAAATACTTCGTAAAGCATACCCGATTGTAAATAGATAATATCCAACTGTTGGGAAACTACAATGGCTTGTTCCTCAGTAACAACTCGAAACATGGACACATCCTTAGCAATTTGAGGTTAGAGGGATCGAATGAACCATTTACGTAATATCTCATCAGGTAACTTGGTTCTTACCAACTACTTACGACGACGCCACTCATGAATATGATAAAAAATTAACGTAGCATCAACTTGCTTGAAATTAGACAAGAGGTGAGGGTCGATGTCATACCGAGTGGGTAACTGGAAGTGTGTCAAGAAATTTTGAGCAAGGGAGGCAAAGCCACCATAGGATGCAGTATCTAACTTGATATACCACTTTGTGGCATCCCTAGTCAACGTATGTTGGAATAAGTGAAACTCAAAAGAATCACCCACCAAGGAATTGGATGAACGCCACAAATGATAAGTGGTAATATGCGTGGATGGATTCTCCCTAGGATTTCCTTCAAACTTGGGAATATCAGACGGTAATTTGGTGGGCATAGGTAGCCACCAAGGATCATGATGGATGGGGTCATTAGTTAGTTTCTCCAAATTCGATAAATCGAGAGAAGATAAGAAAGGATTTTGGAGCTGACTAAATGGGTCATAGGTGGGAGAGGCCCCTGACTAACTGTGTGGTCCCCCCATATAAGGAGTGGAATGATGCACCTGCTGGTGAAGAAAAGGGTTCACCCCGACATAAGACTGTTGTGGGCCAGTTTGACTAGAAAATGGAGGTTTCCCCTTGGGGTAAATACCGCTGGAGACCAAAGGACCCCCAAAAGCATGATTACTGATGGGGTTGTACCTAGGGATAGAAGAAGGACCACTCTATGCAGTAGGACCGACATAAGGAGGATAACCTATGTGAGAAATGGTACTAGCAGCGGGGTTTCCCCCAAGTAAACTAGCCCCCCTAGTAAAAGTACTGGTAGGTGGCGCCCCTCCAAAATGCGAACTGTACCAAGCTTTTGTTGCCCCCAGGCCGACTAGGGACAACTGGTGATCCCCCCCCGCATATTGCTGGAAGTAACCATGCCTAACTGACGGACATGAATAGTTGGTTGGCCAAAATGTGATGCTAAGATTCCTGAACCTACCGGTTGACTAGGCTGAGGTGCCATGGTCGACATAGAAGATGGTGTGGGCATGGAAATGTTCAAGAAATTTGTAGGAGTCATACAATAAACTGGTGGAATTCCCCAAGAAGAAGTAAGAGGTGTGGACAAAGGAGTGGGTATGGCCACACTAAGAGGTGGCAATGATGTCATGGAAGATGATACTGCTGATGCAGAAGATAAGGACATCTCATACTCTGCCATAGGGTAAATTATAGACAAAGGCACGTGAATGTAGGTAGGTGTGGAACTGTCAGGGTTCAACCGCAATAACTTAGGTCCCAATGGATCGGTCAAAGGTGGATTGGAAGGAGTGTTAGAGTCGTCT
This sequence comes from Pinus tabuliformis, assembly GCA_031772625.1. NCBI lineage: Eukaryota > Viridiplantae > Streptophyta > Pinopsida > Pinales > Pinaceae > Pinus > Pinus tabuliformis. Next base: position 648,188,620 of record CM062807.1, on the reverse strand, counting down.
GCCAAAGTCTCGATAGAAACCAAATCAGTACTAGAAGGACCAAGTATAGAATCCACCACAATGTGTTTTTCTAAGTCTTGAGCACCAATGTGTACTCTTTGTGCAAGGGTAACAAGTCTACCTCGTTAAGGAGGCAAACAGTGAATACGACGTGACCATCGATGAACAAATTCATCTAGGGTGGTAACTTATAATTTAAATACAATTATATGAGTACAAACACCCTAACTCGAAAACTACTGGCTCGAACCAAACAACACACACTAGAAACGTCCTAGAAGATAACACACACAAACCAAAATACAAAGAAGTTGGCAGTGGAACAATTATACTAGTGATCTGCTTCCCAACCCTTTTATCTGTGAACTCGGTGCAAGTGTCCTTATTAGCCATGGGGCACCCTCCTAGAGGACTAAGAGAGTATGAATAATATCTATCCCAGGTACAGAGAATACGAACCCAAACCTACACTTGTATATGATCCCTAACAAGATAGGCTACTATGGTCATCATGTACAATAATACGACCTGCGGGGATAGTCGTAGGACAAATCCACACGTAAGGGCTGGAAAATTAACCCCAAAAGGAGGTAAAACCGAAACCCCCTTGAGAGTTACCTCCCAAGTGGTCCCCAAGTGATAATGACATCGTTTATATGCGTGGAGATTCCACTATATCGCGCCACCTAAAACTAAGCGAAAGGGGTTGTGTAACTTCACCTAGCCCAAGTGTGACCTCATGCTTGACCCTTTTGTGAGGAGGGCTTCCTAGACCACACTACTGCAAATGGATTTAACTCCCTACCACAAGCTGCTAAGTTAATTTTGTAGTCTTGGAGCAGTTAACTCACACTCCTATCTCCAAGACCCTAGCCTAAGCTAGTGTTGGTGTACTACCAGTGAAAATAAAAGATGAATTTAGTTAATTTTATTATCACGTTGTTTTTAGTGGTTGTTGTTTACACAAGCGGGATGCGGTGTGAAACTAAGATGGTATGAATGAATCTTAGTTAGTCACCCTAATGCATCTATATGCGATTTTTTGATTTTCAATTCGATGAATTCTAACTATAGGAGGGTAAGAGCCTTCTAACACACCAATGCCTATTATAATCCACCTCTAAATATTCTTGAATGCAAATTATCCCAAATTTTATGAATTAATGACCCAAAACAAACCAAGAAGGAGAACCAAAAATCTGGAAAGAAACCAAAGGAAAAGACTCCCAAGAAAGAATGAAAAGAACTCCAGAATCATATCAGCTAGGAAAACCAAATCCCAATCAAAGAAACACACTGAAATCAATCAAATCGAAAGCCAAAAGTTAAAAAGGGAGGGAAATGTCATCAAGCTAGGATTGTAGTACAATGGCCCAAACCAAGGCCAATGTTCTATAAAGGTCAAAACCTGACCCTAGAGGTAGGAAGGCCTAAAAACGATCAAATGAGAGTGATGCAAATCAATGAAAACACACTCAAAAGAAATTTCCTAGATGACAGTTGCACAACCAATCACAATACCAAGTGTGATGAAAACAAACAAGAGAGAGAATAGGTAACTTAAAAACAAGTGACCAAACCACACAAAGGAAAAAAAATACCAAAGTGGGATATCAAAGAGATCTAAGTAGTCACCAAAAACAACCAAGCAGATCTGAAACAAATATTTAGAGATGAAAACACTAGTCCTCAACCAAAGCACATAAATAATTCTGCAAGAGAAACCTTGAAGAACACAAGCAATGGATGATCCCAACCAATAAATAAGAAATGGCTCAGATCTGATAGAGATTAGTAGCTATCAACAACAAAAACAAATAGATCCAACAAATAGTAGCAAGTTTTGAAGAAAAACACCTGAAAAATCAAGCAAATAAGCTGAAAGAAAACCCAAAAATTGGGAAAAATGGATAGAAAACAAGCTGATTTTTCAATCAACCATATCTTCCTCATACAGACTCTGTTTCAGGTGGGTTTTTTTTTTTTGAGGTAAAAAATCAAGAGGATTACAGATATGTAATTATTTTTACTGAATTATGTATATAAAAGAACAAAAATGAATAGAAAAAAAATTCGCGTGCGAGGGCGAAAGAAACACAAACTGCCGAATTTTCAATTGGCCATAACTTCCTCATATGGAGTTCATTTTCAATGATTTTTTTGTTTTGTTTTGGGGTAGAAATATGAGAGGAATGAAAATATATGGTTATTTTTACTAGATACTGTCTAAAAAGAACATAAATGAACAGAAAAAATAATCACGTGTGAGGGCGGAGGAAAAACAAACTGCCCAATTTTCAATTGGCCATAACTCCCTCATACAGAGTCTGTTTTCAGTGTTTTTTTTTTAGAAAGTTGAGAGGAATACAAATCTGTGGTTATTTCTACTGAATTATGTATAGAAAAGAATAGAAATGAACAAAAAAAATAGCCGCGCGCGAGGGTGGAAGAAAAACAAACTACCCAATTTTCAATTGGCCATAACTTCCTCATACAAACTCTGTTTCCAGTGATTTTTTTTGTTTGTTTTCAGGTAGAAATATGAGAGGAATACATGTATTTGGTATTTAAATCAAATTATATACAGAAAATTCTAGAATTCAATTTTAATTCCTAGATCTGTTATTCTCTCATACAAAAAACAAAAATAAAACTCCAGATCTAAGATCAACTCAGATCTGAAGCAAGTAAAATCAATGGAGATAAAAATGAATCCAAAAAACTATAGAGAACTCAATGGGAACAATAGAAAACCAAAAAACATAAAGAAGAAGAGGAGATCTCAAACAAAGAGGGAAAACAGAAAAGCTCTCATTGAAAGCACCAATTATGTTGCATTTAATTATGCAAGGGGCTATTGCTCTGTGATCTCATGCCCGATTGAGATCACCAAATAGAAAAGTATAATGGCTATTACAATCTAATACTGGCCCCCTATCCAAATGATCATGCGTGCAACAAGCAGTGAGATCTATGCTATAAAGATAAGAGATCACACCAGGAATCCTCACATGTTGGGGAAGGGTTTTGAGTTCGATGCAGACATTGCGCTCCACTCAAGTGATCCAACACGTCTGCACTAGATCTCTATCCCTACACACAAAAACAACTAAACAAGGACAATAGTTGATCTTCCTTGGAATATCGTTATATCAAAAGCAATAGATACGATCATATAATAGACTGAACACAAATTCATGTAAGGAAGGGAACATATATTTTTATTAACCATCAAATGAAAGTACATCAAATGTATACCTTCAACTACAAAGAAGATCCTCTCCTCCAACTTGCAGTATGGTCTCCTCTCCCAAGGAAGTAGAGCTCTCGCCCTATATTTTGGACCCCATCCCCTCTTCCCTCTTGGTGATATTATAAACGCTCATTCCATCCTCTAGGAGAATGTATCTAGACACCTAGGGGCTTGAGAAGTTAGGAAACTTATACAATAATGGACCCTTAGCTAACTCATACACAAGTGGGTCAAGTTGATCACCTTGGGAATGGAAAACTCTAGAAACCTTTTTCACGATTATGAGCTTTTTCTCAATTATCTCAATTATGAAATAAATATTATCTTGTAATTATAATATTTGGGCAAAATAATTATGAGAAATTGCTCAATTATGTAATTTCACCCTTTTATGATGGGATAAATCTCACATAAGTAGAAGAAAATCTGAAAGGGGGTGCATTTAAGCCAAACAACTAAGGTAAGTTGATATTGAGTTTCTCTCACTATAATGGAGTGGAAAATAGGGTTATAATAGTCATGTCTTAATACAACCCACCAATCTCTATCCAACACATTTGGGTAAAAAAACACTTGGTTGCAGTGTTTTTGGAAAAGATAAGGCTATATAGCTTCATGCCACATCTTTCTAGAGTTGGTAGGTATCAACCCACTATCACGATCTTCCTTTACATTATTTTGATCAAAGGTGTCCCACCACTTGCACCTAAAAATAACACATTGGAACGAAGATAAGTCCACTTGAATGATCTCTTGTATATTTCCAATGTAATATAACATCCTTGTCTTAGGTTTTGATCGCAGTGGCTAGCATGACTAGATTGGTCAAACTCGAATTCCACAGTTTGTGTCATGCATCCATCATCAACAACCTCCGTGCGAAAATGATGTCCATATGCCCTCATAGATGGGAACAAATGCACCTATAAAAAAGTGAAAAAATCATAGTGTCATGTGTCTAATAACCCGAAAATAATTAAAAATATAAAATATATATAAATGTTACAATTTAAAGGTGCATTATGAAGTTAAAAATGTATAGAAAGAGATTATAATTATCGAGTTGCTGCACCCATTCCCTATGTTTAGCGCATCCTATTCATCACACGAGTAACGACCAGATGAACTGTATTTCTTTCTGACTTGATTACCAACCCAAGTGTTAGGGCATGTCATTGGGACATTTTCTTTTAAATGATCATGATAAGGCACGCTTCTACCATTCAACCGTTTGAATTCTTTCCTGTCACTGTCTCATTTCCTCCTCTTCTATTCGTACAATGCAACCCACGGTTGTGTTGCTTCCAAATTGTAAAGAATGAATTTTTTGATGGATTCAATTTCTGAATTCATTGATGAAATCAAACCAACACAAACACACACACACACACATAGTACGTATGAGATCAAAATATGCATTAATATGAAGTTCAATGTGAATAGTTACTATGTAGTAATTTTACAAATGATAAGCATATACTTACTCTTTATCATGTGCCTCTTTCCATTCATTTTGAGAAGCTCCCCTTCTCTTTTGTCTTCATCCCTTTCGTCATCCCAAATCACCACACCTAGTGTGTTGTTGATCTTCTTGATGTACTCACTGGTATAATGGAAAGACTCATATGATATATACTCCTCTTCCATAAACCCCTTGGGTTTTCCCCTTTTTTGAACAAAACCCTTCAATTTCTTCATGTAACTCGCTAAGAAGAACATCCAACGACAAGAAACCACCCCAAATAATTCAACCTCATCTACTAGGTGAATTAGAAGATGAACCTGTAAGTCCATGAAACTTGTTGGTAGTTCCTTCTCAAACATAAAAACAATCTTAGCTCTCTCTTGACGCCACCGTGTAATGCTAACCATATGAATATCCTTTGATGTAATCCAATGTACAAATGTAGATAATTTAGATATGGTACGTTGTAGGTCTTGGGGGAATTCATGGTTCAAACACCCACGCACGAGAAGAGGATACTGACACTGCACAATAAACAATAAATTATACAAAAATTAATTATAAAATATCCCATTACATAAATAATAATAATAATAATAATGTTTTTGACATACGTACTCTTAGAAGGTTCAAATGGTCATGCAATTTCAACCCCGACAGGCGGTCTTCAACAGTAAGTAGCATTGTAGTGAAGACCCATATAAAGAAGGAACCCTCAAAATCATTATAACTTCCTTTGGCAAAGAAAGATCAATCCATGGGACACCACCTTCTTTGAAAGACCAAGAGGGACCAGCCTCTCAAGTCTAGTTTCTTGTCTTGGCCAATGTTTCTTTTTAGTTTTTGAAGAAATAAGATCTCTCTTAACAACCAATTTGTGACTTTATTTAGATGATATGTTCCTCCATAAAGAAGATGACCCATTTTTAAATATATGCATGGGATCTAGTAAGTGGGAAATCTTAAGATGCTCCCAATATGAGAGCTCATAAAAGTCAAATTTCCTTTTCAGCCCAATGGGAAATTTCTCAACATAGGTGTCGAATAATTCTCGGATCATCAAACATAGGCTCCCCTTTTGAATCAATTTTTTTTGCAAACTCCTTCTCCCTCTCTCTCTCATATGCTCTAAGCCATTCAACTGGTGTCATTATTTCAGGCCTTTGGGTTCTCTCTCGTTTACCATTGAATGTGGATGTTGTTCTTTTGTAAGGGTGTTCTTTTGTGAGGAATACCATGGAGCAGTCATACAATGGCTTTCATAGGTGGTCAGACTTAAATTAGTAGATTAGAAAAATTGCAACAAATTAAATTAATATGTGAAACAATATTGTTACATATATAAACAAATCAATAAAAATATTATTTAATAGAGCAAACTCCTAGGCATGGATAATCATGTATGGTGTAATCACATATGTTATTCAACGTAAAACTCCTTCAATTCATCTACCAATGGTTTTAAGTAGACATCCATATTCTTCACTTGTCTTCTACTAGGGACTATGAGAGCCAACATAAGATGTTTGTTCTTCATAGACAACCCTGGGGGGATATTGTTATTGATCACTACTACGGTGTAGCTTTTAACCCCGTACAAAAATTACCTGCATACGAATTCTAAAACACATAAAATAAAAAATGCGAGAGCATAACACATAAAACACATATACACAGAGATTTTCCCCTGGATCCCAAAACTGGGACTACTAGCTTGCTTTTTCATTACGTTCCTTTCAATGTTATAATACATATTTATACATGCTGAAGCATCCAATACCATGGACCGAAATACCATCACGTCCAATACCATGGATTGAAAACCATCGCGTCCAAAAACATGTGTGAAAATCATGCACAAAACCATAGGTGGGTCTGCCCAACCTAACATAGGGTCCAAAACCAAAATTTTCTGGTGCGCTGCCCCGGACCCCATAAAGTGGGGTTATGGGTACACCTCAAACCCCCTGTGACCTCCCCCCCTCTAACCCCCGGTTAACTACGTGGGCTAGTTGCGGAAAGAATATAACACAACCCAACACTCTCCCACTTGTTGTTTTCTTTCCACAGGGGGCCACAAGAGAGTTTAGTCATTTATCCAGCCCTGCAATGCCCATTGTTTCTCTACACCAAGAAAACTTCTTAGAGTTCACAGATTTGGTCAATGCATCTGCAGTATTCTTCAAAGTGTCCACCTTTACCAGCAACACCTTTTTGTCTTCTATCATATCCCTCACAAAGTGATACTGAACATCAATGTGCTTTGTATTTGAATGATATGCAGGGTTCTTTGCCAAGAAAATTGCACTTTGGCTGTCACAGTCTATCCTTATAGCTTCATGTAGTAACCCCATACTTGAACACAATCTCTACAACCAAACTGCTTCCTTGCTTGCATGAGTGGCTGCCATGTATTCTGCCTCTGTAGTTGATAGTGCCACTACAGATTGTTTCTTACTCATCCAACTGACTGCACCTCCAAATATGTTAAACACATACCCACTTGTAGATATTCTCTGATCTAAATCTCCTGCCTAGTCTACATCAACAAAGCCATGAATATCCAATACTTTGTCCAATCCTGGTATTCCTTGGTAGCACAAACCATAATCACTAGTGCCATGCAAATACCTAAAAACACGCTTCACTGCTGTCCAATGCTCCTTTCCTGGTTTTGACATAAACTTGTTCAATACTCCCATTGCATGTGCAATGTATGGTCTAGTACAGACCATTGCATACATCAGGCTACCGACTGCACTTGCATATGGAACATGGGATATGTCCTCTTCCTCTTCTTGTGTCTTGGGACACTATTCAGCAGATAACCTCACACCTACAAGAATAGGAACCTTCACCGGTTTACTATCCTGCATATTAAACCTCTGCAATATTGTCTCGACATACTTCCTTTGGTTTAACCATAGCTTCCTCTTTTCCCGATCTCTTTTAATTTACATGCCCAAAATATAGTTTGTAGCACCAAGATCTTTCATGTCGAATTCGGAGGACAAGTGGGTCTTCAAATCTTCGATAATTTCTTTGTCATTTCCAACTAGCAACATATCATCCACATACAAGACCAGATAAATAACACTGTTACCAATTAATTTAAAATACACACAGTGATCTGCTTTGCTTTTGGTGAAGCCAAGTCCCCATATAAATGTATCAAATTTCTGATACCACATCCTTGGTGACTGTTTTAACCCATACAGATACTTCTTTAACTTGCATACTAGTTCTTTCTTACCCTTCACCGCAAAGCCTTCAGGTTGCTTCATGTAGATCTCCTCTTCTAGATCCCCGTGAAGAAATGCTGTCTTCACATCCATCTGTTCTACCTCAAAATCAAAAGCAACAACAACAGATAAAAGTAATCTAATAGAAGTCATCTTGGCAACAGGAGAAAAAATATCACCAAAATCAATTCTCGGCACCTGGGAATAACCTTTTGCTACCAACTGAGCTTTGTATTTCTCCACCTTTCCTTCTGCATTTGTCTTCTTTTTTGAACACCCATTTGCTGCCAATGGGTTTCCTTCCAGCTGGTAACTCCACCAGATCCCAAGCCTCATTTTTGTGCAAAGATGCCATTTCATCAACCATGGCCTCTTTCCAGAGTTTTCCATCCTCTGAATCTACTGCTTCCTTCACAGTTCTGGGATCATCATTAGTAATAGATAAAGAAAAATTTGAACTGAAAGTAGATGGACTATACCTTTTTGGCTGCCTTCTTTCTCGAACTGATCTTCTCAGACCCAGAGTTTGTGGCTCTTCATCTTCTGATTCCTCCTCTGCTGTAGAGTCTGATTCTTCCTTCTTTAGCTCAAACTCTATCTTCTCAGGTTCCTTTGGTTGGACTTCATGTTTAATAACATCTTTCACCTCTCTAAACACCACATCTCGGCTGTTCCCAACCTTCCTTGTTACTGAGTTCCAAAGCTTATAACCCTTTAAACTATCCTTATACCCATTAAAGATGCACTTTTCAGATTTACTATCCAACTTGGTTCGTTTCTCCTTTGGAACATGTACATATGCATCACATCCAAATACCCTTAGATGTGAAAGAGAGGGTTTCTTACCAGTTCATACCTCTTGTGGAGTCTTATCCTCCAACGCTGATGAAGGTGACCTATTGACTAGGTAACATGCAATATCCACTACCTCTACCTAGAATTCCTGTCCTAACCCAACACCACTGAGCATGCTTCTTACGCTTTCCATCAACGTCTTGTTCATTCTTTCTGCAACTCCATTTTGCTGAGGTGTATATCGAGTAGTCTTCTGCTGTGCTATACCACACTTCTTACAGAATTCTTCAAATTCCTTGCTGCAAAACTCTCCACCATTATCTGTCGTCATCACCTTTATCTTCTTCTCTGTATGGTTTTCCACGAGAGCCTTAAATTCTTTAAACCTGTCAAAGACTTCAGATTTCTTTTTAAGGAAATATATCCATGTATTCCTTGAGAAGTCATCTATAAATGATACATAGTACACAGACTTACCCAGTGATGGAACCTTCACAGGTCCAAACACATCACTGTGCACAAGCTCTAATATCTGTTTCGCCCTCTTACTACCAGAGGGGAAACTCACCCGATTCTGCTTCCCATATACACAATTTTCACGGAAATCAAAATCCAGAGAGCTATTACTCATACCTTGTACCATACCTTTACAATGAAGTATTCGAAGGCCCTTCTCTCCAATATGTCCAAGCCTTTGATGCCATAGCATGGTCTTCTCTCCAGAGACCACTAGATCTTCTGCTCCACTTTTATGAACCACAAAACTGTTGCACCCATCAATAACAATGCTACCTTGTAGCTTGTACAGAGTTCCAATCCGAACTCCTCGCATCAATACCAGTGCTCCCCGAACCATCTTGTAGGTATCCTTCTCGAACACTGTTTTTACACCTGCATCATCCAACTTGCTTATAGAAATCAGATTTCTGGCCAATGTAGGAATATGCAGAACATCCGGAAGCGTTCTAACCCTTTCACCTTGCAACTTCAACTTTACTTTTTCGTGACCAAAGATTCTATATTTCCTATCATCCCTTAAGAAGACAACACCACCATCATATTTCTCATACTCGCAGAACCGCTCTCTATGGGGAGTGAAGTGAAAGGATGCACCTGAGTAAATTAACCATGCCTCATGATCTACATGTGTACTTGAAGAAGCCAAGTACACATCCCCACCTTCAACTGAGGTGGTTTTCATCTCTGCAGAAGGAGCATCATCAGATCCCTTTCCTTTATCAGGAGATTTAGATTTACAGTCCCTTTTGTAGTGCCCTTCCTTTCCACATTTCCAGCACACCACCTTTACAGGTTTTCCTGGAGATTTAGATCTCCCACTCGATGACTTATTTTTGTTTCTGTTCTGGGACCGTCCTCGTACAGACAAGGCATTACCATTCTAGCTCTCCATATTTTTCCGTCTCATCTCCTCCGCTAGCAAGGCTGAGATTATTTCATCAAACTGCAAGGCAGTTGCATTGCTACCTATTGCAATAACTAGACTATCCCACGAATCTGGTAGAGAACACAACAAACTGATGCACTTATCTTCATCTAAAATTTTAATATCAACAGATGCTAACCGACTTACCACAATATTAAATGCATTCAGATGCTCTATCACTGAGTCTCCATCTTTCATCCTCAGGTATATAGCTTTTTCCGCAGGAACAGTTTATTCACCAGAGACTTAGATTGGTACAAAGTCCCTAACTTATCCCACAAAGCCTTCGCTGTAGCTTCCCCTGATACATTCAGCAATACTGAGTCTGAGACACACAAACGTATTGTGCTCTTTGCCTTCTGATCCAACTTCTTCCATTCTTCATCGGACACTCCCTTTGGTTTAGTACCCTGATCTACCACGATCCACTGATCTTTATCCACCAACAGATCCTCCATCTTGAGTTTCCAAAACTCAAAACTCTGACCATTAAATTTCTTTATCTCTATCTTTCCACTCCTTGCCATCTTCTTTCACCACTAGATTCGATCTCACAGATCTCCCACTGAAAAGGGTCTGCCACAGGCTCGAGCGAAACCCCTCAGCAACAAAGGCGTCCCCTTGAAGCCAAAACAACTCTGATACCACTTGTAGGTTTTAACCCCGTACAGAAATTACATGCATATGAATTCTAAAACACATAAAATAAAAAATGCGAGAGTATAACACATAAAACACATATACACAGAGATTTTCCCCTGGATCCCAAAACTGGGACTACCAGTTTGATTTTTCATTATGTTCCTTTCAATGTTATAATACATATTTATACATGCCAAAGCATCCAATACCATGGAACGAAAAACCATTGCGTCCAATACCATGGACTGAAAACCATCACGTCCAAAAACATGTGCGAAAATCATGCACAAAACCATAGGTGGGTCCGCCCAACCTAACATAGGGTCCAAAACCAAAGTTTTCCGGGGCGCTGCCCTGAACTCCATAAAGTGGGGTTACAGGTACACCTCAAACCCCCTGTGACCTCCCCCCCTCTAACCCCCGGTTAACTATAGGGGCTAGTCGTGGAAAGAATATAAGACAACCCAACATATAGGCCAAACAAAGTAGTTGGCGTTTTGGAGGGAAAATGGGTTGACGTCATCCATGGCTATGCTGAGTCGTAGACTTTGTACTTCATCCTTGAATTTTTCAAGCCATTTATCCTCTATATGTTTCATGGCTATTGAATGTATCCCTGTAACATAGCTAAGACATATCTCTTTATCTGTATATTCTCATATATATAGAATATAATCATTTAGACATGCATGATATGATATGTACTCAACACCCAACATTTTCAACAACTGCTTTGCCTCTTCATAGCTACCTGTCAAGACATTATCACTCAGAATAACTTTATATTTGAATAACTTGTAGTTGGTGGGGAATTTCCTCCATGATAGTGGTATCCTGTAAGTAATCATACATACAAACCTCTATTTGATTGCCTCCATTTCCAACTTGTGATGAAGAACTACTATTGATGTAGTCATTCCTAATTGGTGAATCTGAACGTATTGGGAATTGAATAGGTGGTTGATTCAAACATTCTTTGCATGCTTCCTCTCCAAGTCTTGCTCTTAATGTATCCTTCTCTCGAGTTGATTTTGTAGTGGGGTGCATCAGAAGATGGTAGCTGGGTCACTCATCATCACTAGAATCCTAATTTCAAAAATATTGACTGTAATTAGTACAAAATCAATGATATTAGTAAGCACATAAATGCAATTGGTTTGTTGAAATTACATTATACCAAACAATTATTACGATCATTGATTCAGGATTGCGGCTGGAAGATGTCATGTTCCAATTGGTAGGATGAAGAGGTTGCCCATTTTCATCTACCAACTGCTTGCAATATGCTACTCATGATAAGAGCTTTTGATGCTTTTGACATGAAGGAATATTTTCTACATGTGAAAATGATTCTGAATTAGGATCCTGCAATTTTGGATACATTTTTATTCAAATTGACATGGAATAAAACAAAATTAATTCAATTAGATAATTGAAATATAAGTAAAATATGAACTTATTGGAGATGGAAAGGGATAACTTCGTGAAGGAATTTGATCAACAATATGGAATGAGATGGAATTTGAAGAATTGACCATTTGATATTATTGAGATTTATCCCCGCATTTGACGAAATCACAAATAAAATTTTCTGTGTATATCTAAAATTAATCTCGAGAACCATATAACCACAATCTGAATTTCAATATAGTTTTCAAACCATTTTAAAAAAAGGCGACTTTAAGCGAAAAATGTATACAATGAACTATTGTAATTCATGTGGATGCCTCCTAAAGGATAATTTGAGATTAATATGCCATTTTATGTGTAAATAATATTTCAGACAAGTTTTAAACCTGATGGGTGCGCTTATCAGAAAAAAGTGTATCGATGCATTTAAATAATACCAGCACCGAGGCGTTCAAATAACACATGCACTGGTTTTTGACATTTAGAAAAAAAATGTTTTCATATCAGTGCTCTTATACAAAAACACACCGACACATTTAAAAATAAATAGCATTGGTACACCTCTGCTTCTGGATTTTAGAAAATAAAAATGAATTCAACCATCTCGGTGCTCTTATAACAATTATAACACCGATGCTTTTAAATACAAACCACACTGTTGCGTTTTAAAAATTAATCGCACCATTTTGGGATTTCGAAAATAAAAAAGAAATCGTATCATGTCAATGCGTTGAAAAACATTTGGCACCCCAACAATGTCGGTGCATTTTTCTTATTAATGCACTAGTTTGCTTGAATATCGAATGCATTGAAGTTCAGATAAATTGAAAAAAAAAGCAATTTTTTTCTTTTTTTATTTAAATTAAAAAATGAGCAGAAATTGATTTTTTGAAATCTATTTTCATAAAGCCTTTTAAATAGTACCCCAGATGCGGGTGCCATGCCAGGGTGTTAATGCGATGGGACAGGGGTGGGGCGAGGTGGGACGACACTTGCCTGCCCTGTACCGCACAGATAATCGCCAAATGAAGGAAGAACCTCAGCATTTGGGGATCGCAGGGTTCCCTAGCTTCACCTCAAGTGGCTTTGATCCTCCCAGCCTGTCCTCCGATATGTCTATCGCCTCCGCACGCTGTGGACTACACTGGAACTTGGCTCTCTTCAATGCCATAGTAATGGCGGGTGCTATTCGAGGCACGACTGAGGGAGATAAATTTAGGCTCAGCCATGGGATTGCTATGGAGCCTTTGTTGCTTTGTCGGTCTGGTTATGGTCTGTATGGTGCTGGCTCTAGCGGATTGAAAGGGGCGACTAAGCTGGAGCTAGGCTCTGGTAGTCCTGAGGAGCTGCATCCGTCAATTCCCTGGTTTCTCTCTAGGGCCTCTGGCCCTCGTTTGGATGACTATTTGATTAGCCCATGCTCTGCCATCGTGGTTGCTCGACCTTGTTTTCATAGCGCCACTGCTGTTTTCACTATGCCCCGTCTTCGCCATAGAATGAGGTGCCGTAGGGGTACTCCTCGGCGTGCGCCCTCCAGCCCGTCCTCCAATTCTCCCTCCCTCTCCAGTGAATTCATAGCCGGCCATTACCCTCGCACTCGTAGTGGGAGAGGGCATCTTCATCTGCCCAGCCATTACCCTGAGCCCCGTTCTCCAGACTCCACGTCTTCTCCCTCATTTGGCTCTGCGATTTCCACCTTCGATTGCTCTCTGAATCGTCCAAGGATTACAACTCACATTTCAGTGTTCTTTCATGAGGAAGCCTAGGTGGGAGAGTCTAGCTCACATCAGGAGGTCCCTGGCTCTGTCTCTGCGCCGAATCTGTTCTCTTTGCAGGCTTCGGAGGTTCAAGCTCACAATGCTCTTGATGTGGTGATGGTGCTGACGGATCCTGGTCCTTCTGAAACTGAAGCTGCTTGTGCAAGGGATCTACCTGATTTTGGTTGGTGCAGAATTGTGGAAGAGCCTCCTGATGATTAGCTCGCTCTCTGTTGCTTTTGTTTCATGTCATGCAGCCCATAATAGTGGGAAAATTTTTGTTCAAGCTGATTCGTGGGTTCATCTTTGCACTATGGTTCAAAATCCAAGTTTTTGTGAATTTCTATAAGTTCTGTAATATCAAGAAGGCCAACACTTGTTCCCCTGCGTGGGATTTGATAACTGGTTCTCGACTAAGTTCTTTGTCATGGGCAGTGTTTCTGATATTCTCTGCCTCTCCTTCAGGGCAGTTGTTTTTTACTTCGGTCAAGATGTAATTTTACCCCTTTAATGTTAATAGAGTAATTTTATTTAGAAAAAAAAAAGTAAGAAGTTATTCACTATTTCATTATTTTTCCTAAAATTTCAAGGGAGTGATTTGCAAGAGAGACATATTAGGGGCACTATGCAACAACAAAATACTTTGGAGAAACAAGACTATTCATAAGATCAGAAGCTGAAAGTTATGGTGATTCACTCAAAACCCCACATAGGAAATTTTTAAAATTTTATTGTTTATTTTACTAATAAAAAAATTTACAATTTCTGTTAGGGTTTAATTAAAAGAAAGATCATTTTCAAGAGAGACATACTGGGAGCACTGTGGAGTAGCAAAATATTTTGGAACCACAGAAAGATCATAATTTGAAAGGTATGGTGATTCACTCAAAACCCTGGATAGCAAAATATTTAAATTTTACTATTAATTTTTGTACTGTTTCTGTTAGATTTATTCACAATTCAGAAAAAAATAAATTAAAAACCCTGTATAATAAAAATTTTACTAGTAATTTTTTTTACAATATATGTTCCTATTTAAATTTAATTAAAATTTAGAAAAAAACAATAAAATTCAATACTTACCTTAAACCCTTGCTTCTTCTTGCGAAATTTCACCTTAGTGTTTGACTTCCTCTGCCACTTCACAATTAAGGTTTTTTTTTTTTAGGCATTTTAGATTTAATGGGTTTGTGTACTTACTATATATAGGGCATTTGGCATGCAAAGTAGAGGAATCACTTATTGAATTAGATTTAAACTCCATCGCCTGTCCGTTTTTTTTTTAAACGGATATATGTTCTGCGATGTGACTTGTATAATATAATGCACGGGTGCACCCTCTGTAATATAATGTGTCGATATATTATAACATTCTTAGTTCTGTCTAGTCTGTTCATCATTGCTCCTAGTGTAATATAGCACACCAACACGCCTCTTTCAAATAACACTGTTAAATCATTATGGTGTATTTAGTGTTACAAATCGCATTGTCATAATTTAGATTTATTTAAAAAACATAATTTTCCATGATGGTGCCAAACAATTAAATTCCCAGTGTGTTTAATGCGGTAAATGCACTGGTGCGTTTATTCAGATAAACATGCTGGTTACTAGAGCTCTTTTTGGATGAAAATTATTTGATTTATTTATAAAATATATTTAATGGATTTTGTATTGAATGATATAGGTTGTATGTTGATAAAAAATTGTCTACGAAGGCATCAAGTAACAAAATTACTGATCGACACAATGATAAAACATCAAAAAACGCAGAGAAGGCAAGATTTTTGTAATTTCTTTACAAAATTAATATGTTTGAACTATATGTAAGTTTAACTAATATGTATTGGTTAGTGTGTTTCATGAAGAGCCACAAAATGAAGAAGTTCGATAAGCTTATTTCTAATCTAAGTGCATAAGAGCATAAAAGTCTGATAGAAAATTTTCAAAAGGATGAATCATGTGAATGAAAAAATACTGTTCAATATGAGTTTTTGTTTTGTTTTGAATTTTGATTAATAATATACTTAATAATATTAGATAACATGTTCCAAACAATATATTAATTCATATATGTTTAATGTTCTACAGGGTGCACAACAAAGGAAAAGATTAATGTCATTCTAAGAAAAGAAAAAATATAGAATATGTAAATGACGATGAATTGGTCCTTAGCTCATACTGAGTGGCGCTGGAGGTTAATGAAATGGGGGAATTTTTTTTATAAAACTAAGAGGGATCTCGTGAAATGAACACATAGATATAGTTTCCACTTACAATACAAAAATCAATCCAATGATTCTAAGAACCAAATTATGTCTAAACTATAGGAAGTGTTTCCAAAGCAATGGTCAATGAGGCATGTCAGAATTGCAATAGATAAAACATAAAACAACAAAAAAGAATCATTCAAAATGTAATATTACTAGTTAAAATGGTTTGTGAGTCACTTCTTGCTATGGTACACTGGTATTCGATTTACATTGATGTATATTATTTGTTTCAATTTTCATTATTCTCACCAATGTAGATACACTCATTATATTTTATTTTTATGTTTGCATATGGAACAAGATCAAGAAGATGAAAAAACCAATGCAATCAACAAAACATTACTCCAAATAACCCAAGTCATGGAAGTAGCTCAAGAACTGACAACAGTTCCAACGAAAAATGATGATCTATTTGGATATCAATGCAACCTATTGTATTTTTTGAAATAATTATCTGTGAAAATCAAACATTTTGTTTAATGTAATGGACATAGTGTTCCAATTGAAAGACAAGGTGTTACCAATAGCAATCCCATTTCGTATGAAAAATAACCTCTTATTGATATATAATAAAATACATTTTAATTTATTCTATTGTGCTATCCAATGTTGTTGTGAAATGTTACACCACTGATTAAATATATGGATGATTAAATATGTGGATTATTAAACATCATAATGAAGAGATGCAAAATATGATAATATAAAAAATTAATCCAAACATAATATACAAATGAACTAATAAAATTTCAATTTATATGAATATTGTTATAAGATATATATCGATTTTTCGATGAATAACAAATTTAAAAAATTACAATAATATCACTGTAACTGGTCGATGTTTCCAAAAAGGAGTAAATACCATACAAAAAATCGGTGCACCCATAACATAAAAATGCACTAGTGCATTATGTTATATAAAAGCACCGTGACGACATATTTTTGCATGACCGATGCCTTTTCAGAAAATGATAGAACCAAGGTGTTTATTTCTTCAAGCACCGGTATTCTTTGCAATTAATACCCCAGTGTATTGTAATTCTTAACACACAAGTGATTTCATAGAATTAACACCCCGATGCAAAATATTATTTCCATCCCCAGTGCATTATGAAAACTAACAACACCAATCCTTCTATATAACTAACACACTAGTGTGTTTATACAAATAATACACATTGGCACTGCAAGTTTAAACAAAAGCACCAAGACTGCAATTATTTTTTTCATGCCCCGGTGTCATTCCTTACAAGAACGCCCCGAGGATGTTTTTAGATATTAGCACCAGTGCTCTATATATTATGCAATGGTGTTCTTTTCATTCAACACCTCATTTCTTTTAGTTATGTATGCATCTCAGTGCGTTTTTATATGTATCGCACTGGTACTACTTGTTCCATGAAGCACACTGCATAAAAAAACATAAGCTAAAACCTCTGACCACCCAATTTTTTTCAGTTGTGATGAAGTTCTATTATATATCCACTAAAACATCCACTATCACAAATGAACATTTTAGCGGAATTTTTTTGACAATTTTTTGCAAATTTGTAATACTAAAAACCTTCGTTATAACCTCCGTTAGAAGGTATATTCCTTGTAGTGTAGGTTTCTGCCTCCTTTAGGCCATTAAATACCATTCTAAATATGTTGATGTAGGTCAAGGAAACTATTGACACTTCCAATATGAAATTTGTCTATTTAATTTTGTGCTCATGTGGTGCTCCCTATGTTGGAGAAACATGTTGACTTGTTAAGCAAAGGATTCAAGAACATGTGGCAAACATTAATCATTGTTGGTCCCATTCCTCTTCTTTTGCTGAGCATGCAGAGAAAACAAAGCACCATATATGCATTGAAGACTTTATGATCCTTGCTAAGATAGATATCTATCATCACAAAAAGTTTAGAGAAGCCATATATATTGAAAAACACTTAGAAAATATAAACATAGATGACAGTTGGAAGATTAGTAGGAACCACATTCTCGTCCTTTCTTTCGGTTTAGCTTTTTCCTAAATCCCTTCTTCCCCCTCCCTTTATGCTTTTCTTTTTTAATTTTCATTGTTTTCTTTTGATTTTAATTCTAGTTATGCTTTTTGATATATTAATAATATTTATATTAATATATTAATCGTTTTATTTCATTTATTAATATGTATTCATCTTTATGTTAAATTTTGATTGTTATTATTTTTGTTTTTTTCTTGATTAATTATATTATTTATATGAATAGTTGTTATTAGTGCATTAATATGTATTGTTACAACTGGGTTATTTTCTAATCTTTTCTTTCATGATATGTGTACATACATATATAATATGTTTAACATTCATCCTATTTTTAAATCCTATATTTTTATTAATATATTTATTTTATCAAATTATTCTAAAAATATTGAATTTTATTTAACTTCATTTTATTTTATTACTCTTAAAAATAAATGGGGGTGTTAATGTAAAAAGAATGGGGCTTGGGTTATTGTTCCCACCACCCTCAGGAAATCACACTCCCAATTAATGTGGGTGGTACATAACATTACATTTGCATGCCTGAGCATGTCGTTAAAAACAATGGAGAAGATATCAAGCCATGGGATGTATTGTTGAGGTTAATGCGAGAGCCGAGGTTTATTTCTTGGTCTTGTGGAGCATATTGTCTGGAAAAAGGAACAAGGGAGCCCTCCTGGCATGCATTTCTCTAATTTTTGCTTAAGGTGGAGTGAGGAATTGAGTCTAGCCTTTTGTTGGTGCGTAGAGGTGGTTCTCCAAGCTTGTGTTTTATGTTGGTTGATGGAGTGGATGACTCATCTCCGTGGGCTAGATGATTGGGCTTGTAAGTTATATTCTTTTGTTCTGTCTTTATATCAGGTTGGGTTAGTTGTTTGTCTTGAATTCTTGGTGAATTTGTTTTCAAGGGCGCATCCTTTTCAACCTTGGATTGTCAAGTGTCTCTAGATTGTGAGTCTCCCACCTCTATGGTCTTGGGTCTTGGAGTTTCAGGTATGCACTCTCTGTGTCATTTTGTAGGTATTCATAGTGTTGTGTGTAGGGATCTTTTGTTGTGGGTTACGTTTTTTGCTTGTGGTGCCAGGCTCTGGAAAATGGATTGTGTCATGGGTCTTTGGATTCTAGATTGTTATTGGTTTGGTGTCATGGAGTGGTGTTTTCTTAGTCAAATGGTTGAGGAATTGAAGACTATTATGGAACTTGTGTCACCCCTTGCTTGCGCAGGTGGCTTTCTTTCTAAATTTAGTCATTTCATTTGGGGTTATTGTGATGAATTGGTGTGTTGGTGTCCTGACTTGGCTGAGAGGGAAAGAGTCTAGTCTTTATTTCCTTTTTCAAGTAGGGGTAATCCCCATATAGTTTCAAGTCAACCCCTTGACAACTTTGAGACGCCTCTAAGGAAATGAAAGAGAAGAAAAAGAGGTGGAGGGGGCACTTCTCATCCTAGTCAGAAGGGCACAAGGTTGTTTTCTCATGAGATGGTGGCATCCTACTTCAATGCAATTCCACATGAAGTGCGTATGGATAAAAGAGAATTAGAGACAAAAGAGGGAGAAGAGAGGAAGTCATTGTCTAATTCAGAATTGCTCGAGGATTTGGGTGGGTTGGTTACAGATCATGGACATTGAAGAGGCAAAAAGAAATAATTCTTGAACTGAGTGGCCCTTCATTAGAAAATGAAGGAAATGTTGGGCTTAGTTCTTAGAGATAAACAAGTTGAAAAGTACAACATATTTACACCCTTGGAAGTTGTCAAGAGGATGTTGAGGAATTTATGCTTCTTTGTTGATGGGATTGATGAACTCCTAAGGAACATAGAGAGCCATGTCCCATGTGAATCAGAAGGACGTGACCCTGGTGATCACGTGACCCTGGTGATCCTCTTGGTTCAAGTGCATGTGCCCTAGAAAATGTATCTTCGTTAGATGGAGACCAGTGAAGGAGGGCGATGGGTGGATGGTTTTGATTGACTCCCTCAATGTTGGATTTCATGTTCCATTTTGGCCCTGTGTAGAAAGCTCACTCTTGGGATTATGATGATGTATGGAGTCGTGACCCTGTTTTGTGATGGTTGTGGTTTCTTCTAGTTTGCAAAAAATATTGTCTTGATGGGTCTTGTGTGTTTCCTTAGCCTATAGCATCATGATTTGTTTTGGAGTTGGCAGAGACCGCTTCTCTATTGGTCTTTTGAATGTAGTACCTCTTAGGTCATTGGTGATGTTTTGTCTGAAAGTGTGTAAGCCCAGGTGGGTAGATTTCTGTAAATCTTGGTAATCATACAACTGGTTTTAGTTGTGTATATGCAACATGGGTCGAGATATTTAGTTATAAATCCCTCTGCTAACGTCATTCTATCTATGTATTTTAGTTTCCATTATTAATACAAAGTTCTAAAGTTTACAGAAACAAATCTTTGTTGGATATATTTTTTGACTTCTTTCCTTTAGTCAATATTTTCATGTATTAATAATTTTAATATTGCATCCATTTATTAATTATAATTATCAATATTTTTAGTTTTAGTTTTTATTATTCTTGATTAATTATAGTTATTTATTAATATGTATTATTAAATATATATTTATTATTGCATAGATTAATATACATTAATATGTAGTATTCCTCCACGATTAATTTCTATTTTTATATAAATTTCCACATGATTTTTCTTAACAATTTTCTTTATAGAAATTAAGCTTTGGTGATCCATATCAAGTTTTTGAGACATGTTTTCAACGATAATCACATCAAATTTCATTTGTCGATGCATTTCGAACCATCCATTGTGGTTCATCGTCACAACAAGATTATAGTTATTAGGTTATTATTTATTCCCTTTTTAAATCTTTCATATATATATGTGTGTGTGTGTGTGTGTGAATTAAATTAAAATATTTAACTTATTTTTGTCCTTTTGTTCGTTTTCTTTTATTCTTATATTATGTAAAAATATTATTTATTAACATTTAATACTTTTTTATTATTTTTGACTTTTTCCTTTTGATTAAGTATTATGACCGTTTAATTTTTGATGGTATTATGACCATTTATTTTTTGATGGTATTATGACCGTTTAATTTTTTATGGTGTATTTTTTCATATTTGACCTTCGAATGATCATCTACCCTAACATCTCTGCTCCTTTGTGACCCTGCTTCTCTCACCTATTTATCCCTTAATGCATGATCATATTTCATATCTCTATCCTGATGATAAGCCACACTTGCTCGCTTGAAATGTCGACAGTAAAAATGTCTATTGTGAATAATCTAGAAATTCCTAAACATATATATATATTAAAAATTGAAAAAAAACACAAAAATATATATTTAAAAAAATAAACGAAATTTAAAAAATGGGGCGGTCCTCGCCCTGACTGCGTCGCCAAAGGACCACTGCCAGGGCGACAGGAGCAGTGTTCACTGCTCCTGCTGCCTTGGTGGTGACCCTTTGTTGTAGTGGCTAGGGTGGAAGGTCAATTTCTGAAATTGACCTCCTGCCCTAACGTGATGCCAAAGGGTCGCCGCCTGGGTAGCTCGAGCAAGGGTCAATTCTGGGAATCGACCCCCCACCTCGATGTGGGGCCAAAGGGCCACCACTAGAGCAGCTAGAGTGGGGGTTGGTTCCAGGAATTGTCCCCCTCCTCGACTGACTGCCCTGGTGGAGCAACTAGGGTAGGGATCGCCCTAGTGGCGCGACCAGGGCAGGGGCTGCCCTATTTTTTAATTTTCCTTTTTATGTTTTTTTATATATATTTTTTATAGTTTTATTTTTACTAATATTTTTTTTAAATTTACGTTTTGTTTTTTTTTTGTTATTTTGATTTTAATAAATTTTTAATGTTTTATTTTTTATTTTTTTAATATTTTATTGTATTTATATTTTAATACTTTTTAAATTATTTTTAAATACTTTTGTATAATTTTTATTTATTTTTAAATACTTTTTAATACTTTTGTATAATTTTTTTTTAATATTTTATTGAAAAATTATGTTTTTTTGTTTCTAATTTGTTTAGTGTTTTTAATTCGGTTTTTTTTTTTTTTTTTCCAATTATTTAATAACAACATTTTACTCTTTGTTTTATTTATATTTATATTTTTAATTTCTCAAACAATGTTTTTTTTTAAATATTTGATTTAATTGTTTTTTTTTCTTTTTTCCCTTTCTTAAATATCGATTTTAACTAAATTATATTGTTTTATTTATTTATTTTTTTTTCAAAATTTTGTTCAATATGTTTTTAATTGTTTGTTTGATTGTGAGGGTAATTGTGTTCGAGCAAGAGTGGTCAGGGTACTAGTGTTTGTAAGGAACCCCGTGTTTCAATTCATTAGTGCATGTCAGGGTAGGGGTTGGATAGAGAGGGGTCATGCTTTGAAGGGAATTTGGCAAGCGGGAGGCCTGCATTTTGTTGTAATTGTTATGTGTCGTGAATTTCGTCGCTATTTGGCCTACACGACTTGTTTTTTTTTTTTCTAAGTAAGATTAGTCTAGTAACAAGAAGGGAATAAAATTACAGTGAGACCGAAGTCAGATACATTGCCTTGAAGAGAGGCAAAGGTGTCAAGATAAACATGGAATGAGACTGCCCCAGTTCAGGGAGCTCAGTCTTGAACCTTTTACTGAGTTTACAAAATTCAAAAAAGAGTTGAAATTCCATATCACCGTCTGAACAAAAACTTGCCCAATAGTATGGGCCGCCTGTCGAGCTATCATGACAACAAAAAACAAGCTAAACATCAGGAGGTTCTTCAATAATCCGGCACCAACCTGTATCATGCATGTCCCCTTCAGGAGCAGCTGCTGAGTTGGATGGACCAGGGTTGGCCGGTGCCATAGCCACGTTCGGAGCGCTGCTAGCTGGAGCCTCAGGAACCTGCAAAGACTCTCTACCAATCTCCAACTGGATGCTCGAAGTCGGAACAGAAACAGATCCTGGGCCCTCCTGATGGGAACTAGGCTCTCCCTCTTGGGCTTCCTCCTGGAAGACCACTGAAATATGCGCAGTGATTCTTGGACGGTTCAGAGCACTGCAGAAGGTGAAGAGCGTAGAGCCATATGAGGGACGCCCTCTTCCACTTCGAGTGTGAGGATAGTGCCCAATAGAGAAGTTGCTTGAAGGGGAGGGCGACTCGGTGGACGGGCTAGAAGGAACCTGCCTAAGTTGACCACATCGAGACCTCATTCGATGGCGACGGTGAGGCATCGGGACGACCGAAGCAGTGGTAAGAGAGCGAGGCGGGGCAGCAACGATGACCAAGCCAGCGGAGCGTGTGACCACAAAGACTAGGCCAACGGAAAATAGGAAAACGACAGTTCGCAGGCCTGGTGCCCGGGATAAAAACCAGAAGGAGGACGGAGGTAGCTCTACCATAAGACTAGAGCTAGGATACAGAGTTGCCTCCCCGTTCAATCCACCAGAAGTAGCAGTGAAGATGAGACCCACATAAATAATGCCAAAATCGGAGCTCCGTCCAGACTTTGGAGAATTTTGCGAGTGAATCGCCGGAATTTGCTCCCCTGCCGGCTCATAATTGAGCCTTAAAATATCAATCTCCTTCAGGCCTCGAGATACATCCATCATAACTGCAGCAATGAATGGAGCCGAGGTCTGAGTCGAGCCGGAGCGTGCGGGCGCATAAACCAGGGTGCCGGACAGGGATGGAGTATCAGAGCCGTTTAACAACGAGCAAGTGAACTCTGCATAAACCAAATTCTGAGAGCCTTCATTTATGAACCGATTGATCATGCTGTACTGGGTGGGCAGGTGTCGTGCCTCCTCGCACCACCTCTGTCCCATCCAAATTGATAGCTGTTTAAACACCCGCATCCGGGGTATCTGCATCCTGTTGGACCAGAATTTTGCATTCCTGTTCTTGATCATGATTTTGAATTATGTCCAGAGCTCCAGTGATCAGAGTATGTCCATTTTCCACCCCCAGGTTGGCTAGAAGATCAGCGACCTTGTTGCCTTCTTGTTTAACATGGTTGCAGATGATGGCCCGATTAGTGTGAAGCAGTTGCTCGATTGCATTCAATCTGTCTTTGAGTCTCTAGCTGTTGGCTATTTTCTGCACATGAACCCCGTTGAGAAGTTGATTGACCATGGTGATGAGTAATAGGGAGTCACCTTCGATTTCCAGTGGTTGAAAGCCATGTCGTTGAGATAGGAGGAGGCCTTGCTAGAGTCCCTCCAGTTCAGCCGAGTTGTTGGTGTCCCAGCCAATGTTTCCATAGTATATTAGGAGGGGCAAGCCCTGATGATCTCTGAATATACCTCCGAATCCAGCCTTTCTAGGGTTGCCCTTTGAATCCCCGTCAAAGTTGAGTTTGAAAGTGTGCTTTGGAGGGGGGGTCCATGGGTGCTTGCTTTTGCCGTTGCCTTCTGAATGTTTAAGATTGTGAGTACTTTGTGGGAGTTGAATGTTCCACTTTTCCCATATGGCTTTCTATTTTGCATGGGAGGGGAAATCATTCGGGGTCCAAGTTTGGAGCGCCAAGGTCTCTTTAAGATTGATGCAGAAGTTGCTCCAGAGGATTTCTGAAGGAGTGCTTTGATATTTGAATATGTGTTTGTTCTGTTCTTTCCAAATTGTCCATAGAAGGAGGCCGGGAATCAAACTCCATAGGTGGTTAAGAAGCTTGTTTTTATATGGATGCTGAGGCCAATGACGAATGGAATTCATGATATCTTCGGATCCTCTGCATCTTTTTTGGCATCGGAATCTTGCTTTCTCCCACCTTTGATTGGAAAGAGTGCAAGAGTCCAGGAGATGTTGTAGCATTTCCTCCTGAGAATTACAGTTGGGACACCTAGAGGGCCCATGATAGTTTTTTTTTTTTCCTGAGATTGTCCCATGTGAGTATTTTCCTATGCTGAACAAGCCAGAGGAAGAGAGAAACTTTGGGCCAAGTACCCTGTGTTCATATTCTGTCCCAGATCGGTTCCAGAGGCATTGTGTCTTTGCTTACAATGTTGTAAGCCTCTTTGGTAGTAAATGTGCCTATGGGGGTATATCCCCATCTTAATATATCCCTGCCTTCTGAAGATCTGATGCGTCGATTTAGTAGCTCCCTTTCCAAGACCTCCTTAGTCTGGTTATCTGTGTTCCTGATCAGCTTGTCAATCCGCTTCCATTGTCTGTATCCCTGTTTTGTCTCTGGATTCCACTGTTGCTTGACAGATACCGTTTGCTGCTCTTCCCATTCTTGGCTAGGAGGCTGACTAAGGAGGCCGCTAAGCTTTGGAAGTTGGTTCTAGGCATTCGTCCAGAATCTGGCAGTGCTGCCGTTTTTTATTTCCCAAAAACTGTGTTGTTGGATCAACAGATAATGTTGTTTCGCAGCGTTCCATATTAGTGATCCTTTATCATTCGGAATGAATCTTATAAGCTCCTCCGATGGTCTATGGTTGGCATATTTCGCTGTCCATATTGCTTCCCATGGCTTAGTGGGATCAGAGAGCCATTGCCACCATATTTTTGTGCCCATGATTGCGTTGCTTTGACTGGGGTCTCGCAGCCCTATTCCCCCTTGTTCTTTTGGCTTGCATGCAGTGGTCCATTTTACCAAGGCCCATTTGCGATTTGTACCTGTTGCACCCCAGAGAAAATTGCGCTGTAGAGCTTTGATTTTTTTGAGGATGCATTTAGGCGCTGCCAGGATTGAGAAGAGGTAGAGAGGCATTGCCTGAAGCACCGCTTTGATGAGCACTAATCTACTGGCAATGTTCGAGGTTCTATGCATCCATAAGGAGAGGTGAGATTCAAGTTTTTCAAGGAGCATAAGCCAAGAGGCGTGCTTGATGGCAGAGTCTGTTAGGGGGACTCCAAGGTATTTGGAAGGAAGGGAGGCTATGGAGAAGCCCAGGATACGAGCAATGGAAAATTGAGTGACAGGGGGAGTGTGATAGAAGAAAATTTGTGATTTGGCCGTGTTTACACTCATTCCTGAAGCTTCAGAGAAGTCATTCAGAAGTGATTTGAAAAGGGAGGCTTCCTGAACAGAGGGGTACCCAAAAAGCATGTTGTCATCAACGAAATGTTGATGAGTAATGACTGGAGAATTGCGAATGGATAATCCTTTGAGGCGCTAGGAGATGAGGGCTTGCTTGATATGGCGTCCCAAACCTTCTACCATCAGAACAAACAGAAAAGGGGAGAGGGGGTCCCCCTATCTAATACCTCTGGAAGGACTGGAAGGATGAGAGGGAATGCCATTTATGAGTATGGAGAAGAATGTAGTTGAGATTAAACTCAGAATCCAATGAATCTACATTGGGGAGAAACCAAAGGCAGTTAACATTTCTTGAATGTAAGACCAACTCAACTTATCAAAGGCTTTGGAAAGGTCAATCTTAAGAATCATACCTGCCTGTTTGGAATGCTTGAGGGAGTGTATGATTTCATGCGTGAGAATGATGCCATCCAAGATTTGTCTTCCTTCTACGTATCCAACTTGTTCAGGCGATATGAGCAAGGGAAAAAGCGGCTTCAACCTGTTGGCAATGACTTTAGATATCACCTTGTAAATGACATAGCAAAGCACAATTGGTCGAAATTTATCCGGAGTACTGATGTTCTCTTCTTTCGGTATGAGGGCGATGAAAGTTGAGTTTAGGGAGGGCAAAAGCCAATGAAAGGACCGCAACTCCTCCACCACTTGCCATACTTCTTCTTTTATGAGGTCCCAGAAGGTGTGGAAGAAAGTAGTGGTGAATCCATCCGGACTAGGGGCTTTGCCATCCTTGAGATGTTTCATGGCCAAATCCACCTCCTGAGGCATGACTGGTCGCAGAAGGAGTTGGTTGTGTTGGGTCCCTATAATACTAGTGATTACCCCATTACTATTGTAGTTATACCCCTTATTTATATTGTTGTGCCCCTATTACCCCCATATTGTTATTTCTGTGCCCCATAGAATCCCTCTATTGTTATTTTTGTGGCTTTATATTATTATTGTTAGGTCGGCTGGATTATATTGTGACTCCTTAGACTCCTATATATAGAAAGGAGGTTTTGTCATTTGTATCATCCAAGAATTGTTCATTTATGTAATGTAAAGGAGGTTGCCCCCTCGAAGAGGCTGAATTCTAAGGCGTTGATCTATCTTTTCTATCTTTTCTTGAGCTGGTTTCATAACATTTGGTATCAGAGCTTTGGATTCTAGGGTTTCGCTGCTCCAAACAGGCCATTGTGGCATTTTCGCTATAACTTTTTTTCTGTGATGTTTCAGAAGTCGCAAAAAAAACCCATTTGAGAAGAATTGGCGTTGAACCTTGGGTCCTAATTTCAGAGCTTTTCGCCTGATATTTTCGGAGATATGATCTGAGGAAGTTGGCCTTTTTGCAGACTCCTGAATTACATTCAAAACAAGTGACCTGGGGAAAATCGTCATAACTCTCTCTCTGAGGATCGGATTGAAATTTCGTAAAAAGGTATAGAAAGAGGACAGACTGTAGTTTCTTTTTTGTGTGTTTCATATTCAAAAGTTGAAACAGTGACTCGTGGCACGTCGTACAAGTTAGCTCTACTGAGCCAGTCTAAAAGCAAGTCACTGTGGGAGATTTCACATAACTCTTCCTTGGAGAATCCAATTTGGCTTAGACTTGTGGCATTGGAAAGAGGACGCAGAAGGCTACTACAAGTAGCAATTTCAGAACTGGATGATCCGAAATTACAGAGATACATCAGATTCAATATCAGGCTTCTATAAAGTGAAAAAAGGTGTGTAGTTTTTTTTTAAATTTTTGTGTAAGCTTGGTTTAACGGAATTCAAAGGGAATAGTAAAGCATTATTATCGGTAACTGATGCCCCGAGGAAATAAAATACAAACACCTAGTAAGGAACCTGAAAGCTCTAGCATGACTCATGAAGAAGAAGAAGAAATGCTACATGATATATCAAAATTACAAGAACAAGTGCAACAAATGTCACGCTCACAAAAGCTAACAGAAGCTAAGATAAGTGGCGTGGAATCTAAGATAAAGGGCATGGAAGCTAAGATGGATGATTAGAAGACAGATTTGAAGAGAGACATGGCAGATTTGAAGATAGATTTGAAGTCAGATATGGAAGAATTGAAGAAGTTGCTACAAGAAAGGGTCACTAATGATGAAAAGGTAGTAAAGGAAACTCATGATGAGAACAAAATAAATGTTAATCATGATACCATAGATGCTAATGTTGGATTGAAGAATCACCATATTCCAAAAATCGATATGAGGAAGTTTGATGGCAAGGATCCCGCTACATGGATATTACAGATGGAGCAATTCTTCGATCTCAATAATGTGCAAAATGCACAAAAGGTACGTATGGAAACTGTATATTTGGAACCAAATCAGTTTGTATGGTATCAATGGCTTTGCTCTCGTAAACAATTTATCACTTGGGCAATTTTTACGGAAGAATTGATAGCACATTATGAAGATACAAAAAGCAACACTTTTTTTAGCCAATTGATAAGTCTCAAACAAAAGGGTTCAGTAATGGAGCACATTGAGGAGTTCCAAAAATTGAACATAAGGGTAAAAGATATTCCAGAGGAGCATAGGATTGATGTGTTCATAGGGTCTTTAAAGGATAATATCCAACATGATGTTCGCCTTTGGGAACCTGATTCATTAGAGAAGGCATTCAGGTTAGCAAGAAAAATGGAAAGCAAAATTATGGCAACCAGGAAGCATACCACTCACAACTATAAAGACAGAAGTGTTGTTGCCCCTAGTCTTCCACAACCTATAAGGTTGACACCACAACAATTGGAAGAAAAAAGAGCAAAAGGGCTTTGTTACAGTTGTGATAGCAAATACACTAAAGGTCATAAGTGTGCTGAGAAGAAATTATTCTACATAGATTGTGAAGAGGAAGAAGAAAAGGAGCAAGAAAGGTCAAAAGAAGAAGATATACTCCAGGAACAAAGCCTAGATGAAGAACAAATAAATCCAACCATATCTTGTAATGCATTGGCGGGAATTACCACTCCTCAAACCATCAAGATAGAAGGACAAATCAAGAAGAAAAAGGTAATAGTGTTGATTGATTCAGGAAGCACCCACAATTTTATTCATTGTAGGGTAGCAAAAGAATTGAATTGCTTCCTATATCCAGCACCAGAGTGTCAAGTGATGATTGCAAATGGAGGAACAATAAATTGCTCTGGAAAGTGCCATAATATCAAGCTATCCATGGGAAAATATGTATTGACTAGCCCAATGCTTTCCATTCCAATGGGAGGTGCGGATGTTGTACTAGGAGTCCAATGGCTACAATCCTTGGGTACAATAGCTTTTAATTTTCAAGAACTTTTCATCAAATTTTCTTCGGAAGGAAAGGAAGTTGAATTAAGGGGTATTGCAGGGAAACCAGGAAAGATAATCAGCTCTCATGGTATGACAAAGCTTCTAAAAAAGGAGCAAAGAGGTGTAATTGCACAATTATGCTCGCTAGATGTTTCCACATTGGAATCATCTATTTCTCCAGATCTCCAAAAAGTCTTGGACAATCATTCCAAGGTATTTGAGACTCCCAAGGGTCTCCCACCTATGCGTGATCATGATCATGCTATTCATCTGATTCCAGGAAGTGTTCCTCCAAACATCAGGCCGTACAGATATCCCTATGTCCAAAAAAGTGAAATTGAACGTATGGTTGCAGAAATGCTAGAGGCTGGTATAATTCAACCGAGTCAAAGTTCTTTCTCAGCTCCAGTAGTATTGGTGCACAAGAAGGATGGATCATGGCGCATGTGTCCAGATTATAGGGAGCTCAACAAGCTCACTATTAAAGATAAGTTCCCCATTCCTGTTATTGATGAATTACTGGATGAATTGCATGGATCAATTTACTTCACCAAGTTGGATCTTCGTTCGGGATATCATCAAATTAGAATGAAGATTGAAGACATTCCAAAAACGGAATTTAGAACTCATGAGGGTCATTATGAATTTTTGGTCATGCCTTTTGGCCTTACCAATGCACCTTCAACATTTCAAGGTTTGATGAATTCAATTTTCAAACCATTCCTTAGAAAATTTGTGTTAGTATTTTTTGATGATATACTAATCTACAACAAGTCTTGGAAGGATCATGTTGAACATGTTGACAGGGTGCTACAACTATTGGAGGAGAAACAATTATATGCAAAAAGATCCAAATGTTTCTTTGGAGTCCAGGAGGTGGAATATTTGGGTCATATTGTATCTCATGAAGGAGTTAAGGTAGACCCTAGCAAAATTAAAGCCATTAAGGAATGGAAAATCCCCACATCCATAAAGCATCTGCGAGGATTTCTTGGGTTGACAGGGTATTATCGCAAGTTTGTTAAGAATTATGGGAGAATAGCAGCACCTCTAACAACATTATTGAAGAAAGATTCATTTTCATGGACTCCGGAAGCAACAAAGGCCTTTGAACATCTTAAAGAGGCAATGTGCCAAGCACTGGTCTTAGCTACACCGGACTTCACAAAAACCTTTATTGTGGAATGTGATGCTTCAGGAAATGGAATTGGTGCTGTTCTAATGCAAGATGAAAGACCCATTGCTTTTGAAAGTCGTCCAATCAAGGGAAAGTTTTTAAGCAAAGCTATTTATGAGAAGGAAATGTTGGCAATACTCCATGCACTTAAGAAATGGCGACCCTACCTAATGGGAAGACACTTCAAGGTAAAAACGGATCATGATAGCCTTAAATACTTTTTAGAACAAAGATTATCCTCTGAAGAGCAACAAAAGTGGGTCACAAAGATGTTGGGTTATGACTTTGAAATCATCTACAAAAAAGGGAAGCAAAATGTGGTGGCAGATGCACTCTCAAGAAAGGATGAGGATGTGGAAGCATTGTTGTGTGCCATTTCTATTATCCAACCAGATTGGATAAACGAAGCAAGGGAGGAATGGAAGAATGACGAAGAAGTGTGGGCACTTATTCGAAAGCTACAACAAGATTCCAGTACTTCTGATACATTTAGCTGGCAAAATGATTCGTTATGGTACAAAGATCGCTTATACCTCTGTAAGAATTCCCAGCTAAAACAAAAGATTCTTATGGAATTGCACACTTCTCCCTTAGGAGGGCACTCAGGATTTTTAAAAACTTACCACAGGGTTAAGAAGGAATTTTTTTGGGATGGCCTTAAATCAGATATTCAAAAGTTTGTGGTGGAATGTTTGGTTTGCCAGCAAAATAAAGTTGAAACAATTAAGACACCGGGTCTATTACAACCTTTATCCATTCCAAGCCAATGTTGGGAGGAGGTTTCAATGGATTTTATCACAGGTTTACCCAAGTCTGAGGGAAAGAGTGTCATCATGGTGGTAGTTGACAGACTTACCAAGTATGCACACTTTTGTGCATTATCACATCCATTTAAAGCCAGTACAGTTTCTACTGCATTTATGGAAATAGTTCAAAAGCTACATGGAAACCCAAAGATTATTGTAAGTGACAGAGATCCCATTTTCACTGGAAATTTTTGGACAGAATTATTTTCTTGTCTTGGTACTCAGTTAGCTCATAGCTCATCTTATCATCCTCAATCTGATGGGCGAACTGAGATAGTAAACAAATGTTTGGAAGGATATCTTCGTTGCTTTGTATCTGATAAACAGACACAATGGGTCAAATGGTTGCCTCTGGCTGAATGGTGGTATAACACTTCCTTCCATACAGCAACAAAAATGACCCCATTTATGGCACTTTATGGGTATCAACCACCATCCATCACATCATATTTAAGAGAAAATTCTAAGGTTCAGGCAGTGGAACATCACATCGAACATCAACAACAAGTCCTCCAACTCTTAAAGGATAACCTCGTGTTGGCACAAAATAGAATGAAACAACAGGCAAATCAACATCGCAGTGAAAGAAGTTTTGATGTAGGTGATTGGGTATTCCTACAGCTACAACCATATAAGCAAATGTCCCTAAAGCAAGCTAAGAAGGATAATAAATTATCACCAAAGTATTATGGTCCGTACAAGGTGTTGCAAAAGATTGGTACTATGGCATACAAATTGGAGCTTCCTGCAGCTTCTCGATTGCACCCAGTCTTCCATGTTTCATGTTTAAAGAAGGTTATAGGTGACAAGCTACCAATTCAAACAATATTGCCAGAACTTGATGAGGAAGGAAAAATTATATTGGAACCGGAAGCAGTCACAGAAACAAGAACTCGACAGCTACGAAATCGATCAATTTCAGAGTATCTTATCAAGTGGAAGAACTTATCGCTGAAGATTCCACATGGGAGGATGAGAATTTTATGCAGAAGTATCCAAAACTACTCAAGCGTTTAGGACAACACTTTTTTGAAGGAGAGGGGCATGTTGGGTCCTTATAATACTAGTGATTACCCCATTACTATTGTAGTTATACCCCTTATTTATATTGTTGTGCCCCTATTACCCCCATATTGTTATTTCTGTGCCCCATAGAATCCCTCTATTGTTATTTTTGTGGCTTTATATTATTATTGTTAGGTCGGCTGGATTATATTGTGACTCCTTAGACTCCTATATATAGAAAGAAGATTTTGTCATTTGTATCATCCAAGAATTGTTCATTTATGTAATGTAAAGGAGGTTGCCCCCTCGAAGAGGCTGAATTCTAAGGCGTTGATCTATCTTTTCTATCTTTTCTTGAGCTGGTTTCATAACAGCTTGCTTGATATGGCGTCCCAAACCTTCTACCATTAGAACAAACAGAAAAGGGGAGAGGGGGTCCCCCTATCTAATACCTCTGGAAGGATTGGAAGGATGAGAGGGAATGCCATTTATGAGTATGGAGAAGAATGTAGTTGAGATTAAACTCAGAATCCAATGAATCTACATTGGGGAGAAACCAAAGGCAGTTAACATTTCTTGAATGTAAGACCAACTCAACTTATTAAAGGCTTTGGAAAGGTCAATCTTAAGAATCATACCTGCCTGTTTGGAATGCTTGAGGGAGTGTATGATTTCATGCGTGAGAATGATGCCATCCAAGATTTGTCTTCCTTCTACGTATCCAGCTTGTTCAGGCAATATGAGCAAGGGAAAAAGCGGCTTCAAACTGTTGGCAATGACTTTAGATATCACCTTGTAAATGACATTGCAAAGCACAATTGGTCGAAATTTATCCGGAGTACTGATGTTCTCTTCTTTCGGTATGCGGGCGATGAAAGTTGAGTTTAGGGAGGGCAAAAGCCAATGAAAGGACCGCAACTCCTCCACCACTTGCCATACTTCTTCTTTTATGAGGTCCCAGAAGGTGTGGAAGAAAGTAGTGGTGAATCCATCTGGACTAGGGGCTTTGCCATCCTTGAGCTGTTTCATGGCCAAATCCACCTCTTGAGGCATGACTGGTCGCAGAAGGAGTTGGTTGTGTTCTTCTGTGACAATTTTCGGCATGTTTTGAGTGATCCTTTCTATGGCAGGCTATCTATCAATTTGGGGTTCCTGATGGACTTCCTGGAAGTGATTAATGAACTCCTGTTCGATCTCTGCATGGTTTTCCACTCTTTCCCCTCCTGGCTTTTGAATGAAAGAGATGGTATTGTGAATTCTTCTCTGAATTGTTGTTCTGTGGAAGTATTTGGTGTTCCTTTCTCCTTCTTTCAGCCATCTAATCCTTGATTTTTGCTTCCAGAGGATTTCTTCCTGCCGTCTTCTCTCCTCCAGTTGATTGTGAATGTGCTTCTCTTGCTCCAAAATCCCTTCCTTGTATCCCTCTGTTATAATTTGTTGCTGGAGATCTTTCATATCTTTGATAAGATCTTATTGAGCCTGGAATATGTTGCCAAAAATCTCTTGATTCCATTGTTTGATTCGAGATTTCAGGAATTTGAGTTTCTGTTGAAACTGGAACATTTTTGAACCTTCAGGTGCAGGGAAATTGTTCCAAGTTGAATTGATGAAGTCTTTGAAAGCGGGGTGTGTGAGCCAGAACGCTTCGAATCGGAATGGACGCCTGATCGAGTTTCCTAGTCTCTGCCATTGGATAGCGATAGGCCAATGGTCAGAGCCTGCAAATGGAAGAATTGATGCCATGATGTCGCCCCCCAGATGCACAGCATTGTCAGAGATGAGATATCTGTCTAGTTTGGAAGCAATTTGATGTTTGCCCGCCCTGCGATTACTCCATGTGTGCATTCCGTTGCAAAATTGTAGATCAATTAGCTGATTATTTTGGATGAATTCTTTAAAGTGGCTATTTTCCAGGTCTAGCTTAGTGCGTCCTCCCCGCTTTTCCTCCAATTTGGTGATCATATTAAAATCGCCGCCAATGATCCACAGTGGATGGTTTCTATTGAGATTAAGCGCTTGTATTGTATCTAGAAGAGCAATTTTTTTTCCTGTCTCCTGTGGGAAGTAAACATTTGTAAGATGACCATGAATGTTGGTGCCAATTATATGAAAAGTAGCCTAAATGATGTGATGGGAAGCATGAAAATCTGAAAGCGTTATAGCTTGTGTGTTCCAAGCAATAGCCAGTCCTCTAGAGGCCCCCGAAGCATCCACCACTACCGAGTGACAGCCCGGCCATGCTCTGGAAAGAATGTTGCCCAGAGTGTTGCTATTGCATTTCGTTTCCTGCAAGAAGAAAATTTGGGGCTGCTCCTGTTTTATCATGTTTTTTATCATCCTAAGTTTCCCGAGGCTGTTGAGCCCTCTTATGTTCCACGAGGTGAGCTTCATGGTTCACTATTGGTTGTGGATTTGTAATACTTAGTCAGCTTATCATATCTGCTTGAGTCTACCAGGATTTTCCCTATTGCAATAGTTCTTTGAAGATCTGTCTTTCTTCCACGTTTTTTGGAGTCTTTAGGAAGGATGCTTCCATCCCACTGACTGCCTGGCTGTATGCCTAGTTGATGTTGCTGATAAGCCCTTGAGATAATGATTTCCAGTGTACTGAGCTGGTGCTCTTGAATCTTGTCGTAGTCTTTTTTTTCAAGCTTGCTCAAGCTCGAAGATGTCAAGTCCACGCAAATCTATGCTTTTCGGTTCTTCATCCATGTGTTGCGTCTGACTACTTTCTGCGGAGGTGAGTGCTGGGGGCAGAAGTTGGTCAGCGAGTCTGTCAACATCCATCTCATTAAGTTTTTGATTAGGATCCTTGCGGGCTACCTTAGGAGTTCTAGGATTCTCTTTTCAGGGCAGGGGTTTGGGAGAGGAACCAAAAGGCGGATGGGATGAGGACGGGATGATCAATGGAAGGTTTGGCTGAGAGATCTGAGGACTATCTTCAGAAGATTTGGCAAGAACCTCAAAGCTGTTGCTTGTAGAGGGAATGGAGGCTGCGTTCTGCTGGGGCTTCTTCCCAGTGGTAGGTCTTTTGTGCAATCTCTTGCGATGGACAACTTTGGTGAAGCCATCCTGGGTCGATTTGTTTGAGGGGTCAGCGGCTTGGGGCTTGGAATTTAGAGGATAATCTCGGAACAGATGCCCATGGGCATGACACTTACGACAATGAAAGGGAACATGTTCAAAATCCAAAGGCTGTATCCATTCATAGTCATCATGGAAGAGACTTATCGAATCCGGGAGGGCTTGATCCAGGCACATGAAGACACAAATATGAGCATCTGATGTGTATCTACGCAGCTTCGTTTCTTCAACAATTTTTATAAACTCCCCTAGCCCCTTACCTATATCTCTTAGCGATTCTTCGTCCCAATATTCCGATGGGAGCAAGTACATCCTTATCCATACTGGTGCCCAGCTGAGATCCTCCTTGTTAGGGTTAAATCTCTCTACCAAGGACCTTAAGTAGAAACCAGCTGAGTTGAAGAAGTAGGGACCTTCATCCATGACCCTGTTCCGATCTTCGATGCAGATGAATATTTCCGTGAAGAACCCTTTTGGTCCTAGCTGCAGGGTGACCTATCCCTTGGGTTTCCATTTGGCAGAGATCCATCCTTGTAGAGCTTTTTCAGTCGGCCAAAATCCAATAAATTTTGCACTTAAGTGCATGGTCCCTCATGAACTGCATATGTTCATTGATTCTATGGCTGGGAAGTTCTATTTTGGGTCTTTCAGCTGCTATGGGTTTGCATGTTGCTGAGGTGACTTTGGGCAGTATCTGTTGCCCTTGCTTTTCTTCTTGTTCTTCACTGCATTTGTTTGACTGTTCTGCAAAGGCTTTTGTCGTCTCTTGCATAGGGGTATCTCTATTATTCGAGTCTTCATATTCTAGACCCATTGACTTTGTCATGTTCTTCGATGGAAGCTCCTTTTCGGATGACGGGAAGGGCTTTGAAGCCCCCCCTGAGGGTACGCCATTGCTGATTTGACTATGTCGACAGTCTTTTGCTACAGTGAGGAGGGCGAACGGAGGGCGGTGGCAGAGATGGTCAAACTGCTCCGTTGCAGGGTTGTTCAAAAACCCTAGGTTGCAGAGCATTCGGCGATTCTCAAAAACTTACCTCATCTCCTCACCGCCTACACGACTTGTTTCTTCTCATAGATGAATGTTATTTTGAAGCTTGTCTTTTCTCTAGGGCTCTTGGGAGACAACATTGGGGGGTATTCCTACATTCAACCCTTTGCATAGGGGTTGCCTTTGGGAAACAATGTTAATTTGGGTGGGGTGGTCAAGTGGAGCCTTTGGAATGGGTGGTCTGACTCTCTTATTATGAAGACATGGTGCTTGGACTACCACTGACCAGTGAAGGGAATGTCATGTCAGCATGGGTGTGCCCGACGAGGTGGTGGCCCTCGTGGTGACCAACTTAGGGGATGGGCTGACCGGGTAGAGAAGCCCAATGATCATGTTGTGGGAGGGGTGGACATGGAGGGCGAGGTGGCCTAGGACCAGGCTTAGTCTCTAGGCCACATGAAGAAACCTCCTTCACTTGCATTGATAACCGATTAGCTACATGATATTCAGGCCAACCTGGATGTCATTTTCCAACAGAGGTATGACAACCGAAATGAGATTATAGCCTATATCAATGATGTTTAATACAACCAGGGTGAAATTTTGGTGTGTCTCACTTTTGTACGACGTATCCAACGCTGCAACAACGAACATATGGATGAGATCAAGGCATGAATAACACATATATACTATCATGTTCATGAAGGGCATGACCCTCTTGCGACTCTGGATGGTGGTCATGCTCCAAATCCTCTCCCCTGATATGAAAATTGCATGTTGTTTTTTGGTTCTATTTGTGTTTTGGGTTATATGGCCAATTTTTCCTTTGGGACTCATGTAAGAAATGGAAATATATCCTATGCTTTTGCAAAACTCTACTTGTTAACAAATCCGGTAGGAGGGAAGCATGGAGAGAAGATAGCCTCTGGATTGTAAACTGCATCTTTTTGAAAAATTAATGAAAGTCTTTTGTCTGACAATTTTTTTGTTTGTTTTGAATTAATTTTTGTTTGTTTTAAATTTATTTTTATTATAAACCATATATTTTATTTTGTTATTTTGATCCTTTTTTTGTTAAAGTTGTTTTTTATTTTTTTTAAGAACACACACACACATATATAATTTTGTTATTTTTACTTAAAATTTTATATGAAACATCATTTTTGGAAAAAGCATCAAATATTATCATTTTTGGATATTAAATTCATAAAATTTGATTTTTTTCATTTTTTTTTCAAAATTTTCCATAAAAATTCTTTATTTGACATGTCATTTTTAGCAAAAAAGTCCCAAAATATGTACTTTAAAAATATATATATATATATATATATATATATATATATATATATATATATATATATATATATATATATATATATATATATATATATAAAGTGTATTTTTTGTCAACTGTTCAGAATTATTATTATTTTTAGAGACAATTATTTTATGTGTATTGAAGTATTAATTAACGATACATAAATCTACAAAAAATCCTAACTTCAAAATATTAATTTTATTATTATTTTTAACTTTGCAAAAACTAAAAAATTTCATTACAAAAAAACATTGCAAAGAGAAACAAAAAACACAAATTTTAACAACACTTAAAAAATAGAAATCTGAAAAAGAAAAGAAAAAAGAAGAAGAAACCAACTTGAACAATGGTTAAATAACCAACATTTAAAAAAATGTGCTTATTTAAGACACAAGAAAATTTAAACTATCAAAAATATGCCCCCCGCAAAAAAAAAGGTTGATGTTGCATCAATGCTTTTTAAAATCAACATGAAATTCACCAACATTTAAAAAAAAATGTCCATACTTAATACATAAGAAAATTTAAAGTGACAAAAATACGTTTATCTGAAAAATGGTTGATGTTGCATCAATGCTTTTCAAAATCAACATAAAAATCACAAACATTAAAAAAATGTCCATACTTAATACATAAGAAAATTTGAAGTGTCAAAAATACACTTCTCCAAAAAAAGGTTGATGCTACATCAACACTTTTCAAAATCGACATAGAAATCATGATTTTATGTGACCTCTAAAAAAACAAGAACTCGGTACAATTATCGTTAAGTTGATAACTTTGTTCAAACAAGTCATGTTGGAATGTATGCTCTAACTTTTCTTCTGGGAGGTTCTAGAAGTTGATACTCGGATTGAGGGTAAATAGCACTAATTATCTTGTCCAACTTTCATATCTTGAGTCGTGATAATTTAGGATATATGATCAGAGGAAGTCTAGCTACCTAGATGCTCCTAAAGTCATATATCAAACAAGTCATGTTGGAATTTATACTGTAACTTTTCATCTGGGAGGTTCCAAAGGCTAAAAATTGGACCATAGTGAGGGGATCTCCCACTTATCATTTGTTTTAGTTTTTAGAACTTGGATTACTATATTTTAGGAGATATGCTATGAGGAAGTTGCTATAGTAGTTTGCATGCAAAGTGTTTGAAGAAATTCCTAAATGATTTAATGACTCATTGGATACAAATTGTTTGATGAAATGGCCCAATGAAAATGTTGTTTTGTAGATGGGGCCAATATTTCTATATGTGATCATTTTGTATGATAGTACTGCTATAGCTGATCTATGCCTATTTGCATGCAAATCATTTGATGAAATGTGTTAAAGGTGTTTTATTACAATTTGCATACAAACTTTTTGATAAAATACCTCAAAGAAAAAAATGAAAAGTTGCATGTTTGAGTGGTATATTTCAGTTTGTATGTTACAAGTGGAATTATAGGAATGTTTCTTATTTGATTTCATACAAAATGTTTGAAAAATGTCTACAAGAAAATGGCTCCTTAATTGGCTGTATTCAAAGTGTTTGAAGAAAGGTTTACATGTAAAGTGTTTGGAAATATGTATGAGAGAATAAAATCAAGTTTTTACAAGTGTCGTTAGGATAAATTTAGTAGGGTTATGTGAAAAAGTGGTATTATAGCTTATTTTTAAAAGTTAGTAAAAAGAAAATGAAAGTTTTGGGTACCTCGTAACCTATGTAATTCACTCAGGGAAATGGTTATGTGACATAAAACAAGAGAAATTTATGATCAAAGGAGTTAAGTTGTATAAAATGAGTCAAGTAGTAGACTAAGAAAGATAAATCATTTACCATTGATGTACAAGGGAGAGAATGAAAAAAATGTAGACAAATGAAAAAATTGCACTCAAAAGGAAATTTTGCATGTAGGGGGTGTTCCTCAACTCTTTTCCCTATTTGTTTGAGTATTTCCATTAATGATAAAGGGGGATATTGTTTCATATCATGTTGTCATTAATCTCAAAGATGTGAGACTTTTTGGTTGCCATTTATGTTGAAGCTAGTGGGAGACCATGAGACCCAAGTTGGGTGCATGTAGTCCTTTGTATATATGTCAAATTTAGAAAATAACCCCAAAGTTTGAGGTATAATGGACTCACACTAAATGGTTCACATTAAGGAATATCAAATCCAAACCATTTTCAATTCTAGTGAGCATGTCAACTCCCAAAAAGTAAGCCCAAATCTAGGAACTATCCGTTTGACGAGTTGGCCCAACCTCAAGTACTAGTCATTATAAATAACAAATTAGTGAGTTATATTAATGTAGACATGTGTGTGACCAATCATAAACACATTAGAAGATATGAGAAGCAGAGGAGTAGTATGAAATATGAAATTTGAGGAAGATGAATAAGAGGGATTAGTGCAAAAGTGTGAGATATATCATATTGGCCAAAGAAAGAGCTAGATTGAGCAATAGAGAGTGAAGAAGAGGTTTGAGGCATGAAAACAATCATGAGTCAAATTTTTGAGAAACATGAAATTTAGTTACAACATGTTTGACTATAAAAAACCTTTATTTTGTTTTCCCTTCATCAATTAACAAACAAAATAATCACCATTAATAAATTCCTATCATATCAATGTCTAAATCTCTATTAGTGAATTTCCACAACTGTATTCCATATTGGCCTCAAAATTTTTGCAATCACAAAATATTCTTTTGGCCAATATACCAATATACTAATATCATGGTTCCACTTAGTTCCTGAGCATTTGGAAACTATTTCTTTGTTATTTATTTTGGCGTAGATCTCAAATTTCTTTGATATTTGATATGAATAGCCCTCATGCATAGCCTTTGGTCAAAAAAGGCTAAGGTGTGGCACCTAGGGATTAAGGCCCTCAACATACTAGCTTATCAACATGTTCTTTAAGTTGGGGCATAGGTTTTATCCAATGTTCCAAGGCCATTCTATTAGACTTCATATCTCTAGTATCATGGTTCCATGCAAGGTTCCACCTCCAACCTCACTATTTTGCGAAGATTTTCTTTGTATTTTTGTTTTGTTGAAGCATCAATATTCCAATGCGATTGCTGTCAATTGACAAAAACTCTCTCTCTCTCTCTCTCTCTCTATATATATATATATATTTTTTTTAATTATTATCATTATCATTAATTTTTTTTTAGAGGTGGTTCACGGGTGGCTGCTACATCCATGGAAAATCTGGGCAGATCAACCCTGAAGGGAATCTTTTAAAGCCCTTCGGCCAGATTACTAGGGCTTAACCCCAAGGGTGTCAAGGATAATTGACCTTATGACCTCCCGATCAGCGAGGTACTTAACAACAGGGACTCGACCAATTGAGCTAACCCTTGGGGCTTATTTTATTATTTATTATTATAATTTTTTTTATAGATAACATTAATCATACAAAAAAAAATCCATATTGGGGTTTTTACAAAGTATTCATCTAATAGAGGTTGGGCTCGATATCTCTATATCAGTTGACAGTTGATATAGTGACTCTCCAGTTCTCCATATCGTCAATATAAAAAGGGATTTGTATGGTAAAACTTTTGGTTCATTGATATCCAATATGAATGAAGCAATGGGTCATAGTACAAGGTCGTTTGAGCTTTGATAAGTTTAACACCTAGGTGTTAAGGTTTAAAATTTGGTGTTTGCATGATTTATAGTGTTGTGTGCTTGATAGCACTTGAACAGGGTTTAAAGCACCATGTGCTATAAAAGGCAAGGACTTTGTTCATATGTGATTGGAATGAAGGGAGATGGACTAAAAGTGCTCAATTGTAAATGTGAATATTTTGAGAATTGGGTGAAGGAAGTACCTAGTGCAAGGAAGATAGTGTTGGATTGCATAGTTTTGAATAGAAAATTAGAGTTTAGAGAAGCAAGTGGAACAATGTAGGGAAATTGTAGAGTTCAAAAGATGAGAAGATTATGGAGTTGATTCAGATCAGAGGGCATTGGTGTCTGATATAGGTTGGTGCCTCCA
This sequence comes from Pinus tabuliformis, assembly GCA_031772625.1. Taxonomy (NCBI): domain Eukaryota; kingdom Viridiplantae; phylum Streptophyta; class Pinopsida; order Pinales; family Pinaceae; genus Pinus; species Pinus tabuliformis. The sequence continues at coordinate 648,146,644 of CM062807.1, read as the reverse complement.
AAGCAATAGAGAGGATTGGTGTCTCCTGTAGGTTGGTGCCCGCAAATAAGAGGGCATTGGTGTCTCCTATAAGTTTGTGCCTACAAATTGAAAATCAAGGGGATCAATGTCTCTTGTAGGTTGGTTCCTACAAAGAATCATGATGCACCTTAACTAATAACACATAAGTGATGCACATAAGTAATAAACCATGGCCATAAATACATATGCATTGTTGCAAATAAGTGACGTGCCATTTAACTGACACATAATTAAAGTTCTTACATGACACACATAATTGAAACACCATAAGAAACATACATAATGTAAATTGACCATTGTACATATTGGTTGCAATATAAACGAGAATAAATATAAGGAAATTATACCTTCTATTAACCAAACCCCGATGTTGGAAATAGGTTGATGCTTCTTTTACAAAAAAATGTAGTGTATGTATAAATATGAGAAGGTGGAGCAAATAGAATGCAAAATGATAAAAGTTGGGCGTGAAAATTAAAACATAGTTAGTTTAAATTTGAGTGCATAATTAGAAGATCTAATTAAACACTTGATATTGACATTGAATTGCAAGTTGGCAATGTCCATTGATGTATATTGAAGTGGAATTTGAAAAACCATAGTTTTGTGCAATTTAAAAGGGCCTAGCTTTTTAGAATTTGAAAACTCTAATAATGTGGATTTTGATAATGCTAGTTTTGTGGAATTTGAAAAGCATAGTTGTTGGAAAAGGTTATTTTGGTTAATTCCGTATTAAGGTTTTGGAAAGACTCATTTGTTCCAACTTGTATTAAGCTATGGTGGCTAAGGCAAAGTGTATAAATCCTATTTGATGGCTAAGGTGAAGTGTGGATAACCTCATTATGTCCAAGAGAACAACATAAGCTTTCTCTTTATGCACCTTTTTCGGGATGTTATCTATGTTCATTATATTTATCAATGTTATGAACTAATGAAATGTTATATGAATGGATTTTTTGTTTGTTTAGACCACTGTGACTAATTTATACCCAACACACCATAACAAACTCCCTTAAGTGACACACTTAAGAAACACACACATACGTGACACAAGTAAGTGATGTCGGATAAGTAATATACATATGAGTGACACTCTTCAAAGCGAGACACATATTCAACATGCCATAAGATACCATAAGGGCCATAATTAAGCATCAATGCACTAAATAAATGCACGAAAGCCATGATACATAAGTCCAAAATCTCTCACACACACACACATTCCATTTGGTCCAACTATTTTTTTTCACACAAAATGAAATCCTATTGATGACATATATAATAGAAACACATACCCAACAATAAGATAATGGAAACTAGTTTCCTAAATACAAAATGACATCTTGTGCTCCAAATGCCACATCATGGGTAATGTACAAAATGGGTTTCTCAATCACCATTTCCACCCTTGACACTTCCCGGTGCATCTCAAAAATAAATCTTCCTCCTCTTTTAGATGTAAGAACCTTGGGCCTTCTTTGGTCTTGAAGTACTAAGCTCATCAACACTTTGAAAATGAAACAATTACATATCAGTTTGTTTTCACATAGTTCAATCAATTAACACACTTAATAAATGAAATTATAATTCACATAAAAAATCACCTCAGTCATAAATGTAAATGGTCGATGTGTTTTCCTTCTCCATGATCCAAGCATCTTAGCAATGCCTCCTTACATAATTACAAAAATCAATTAATTGAAATAATACAAATGTGTACAAAATAAATATAACTCACTTGATTAATAATATTTTGATTGAATAGTTAGTCTCATAATGAAGATTGATAGAAACAAAGAATATTTCCCTTCTTGGCTCAAAGGTGGAGCACTTTGCTTGACAACATTCTCTAAAGAAATGATGGGGGTTGGGAAGGATGTATTTACAACAATAGTAAATGGAACCATTGTAGATGTAGCTACATTAATAGACACAATCCTTGTGGGCATAATTTTGGATGCATTGATAGGAGGTGGAGCACTTGGTTGGACAACCTGTTATGAGGCAATGATGAGGGCTGGGGAGGATGTGGTTGCAAAAACTACAGATGCAACCACTATAAGTGTAGCTACAATAGATTCATTATTAGTTACTAAAACAATGGATGCAGTGATAAGAGGGATCCTATGATGGAGTGGTTCAAGTTGAATGGATGTGGGCATGGTGGAAGTGTGTAAAGGAAAATATACTTTTGTGTTGGAAGTGATACAGCCTTACTAATTGTAAAATAGGGGGAAGCATTGTAGGGGAAGAAATGGGAATGCCAAATACTTGGGGGGGGGGGGCACCCAATGGTTAGACTTGGCATGTAATACAGACTAAATGGGCCATGAGAAGGAGGGAATTGGGTGAGTATAGAAGGGGAATGAAATGGGAATAATGCATCTACACAAACATTTTTAATATATTTGATTAGTACAAAAACATCAAATTCAATTAAACGAAGATAGTGAAACTCACATTAAAAGTAGATATAATCTAACATATGATACCTAGGTGGACTTGATTGTCTAATATCAAGTGGACATGGTTGTTCATAATATCCAGTGGACACTTATGGAAACATAACAAAATTGAGATTTATTTCTCCGAAATAACTTGGACATTTGCAAAACATTTATTTTTAAATGCTACTAAGTTATCAATGAAGTAAATAAGAACAAATTCACTTAAACACATGTTTATGAGGTGTCCCAATGTCAAATGATGCATCCATCGTTAAACCAATATTGGGTGAACTAAAATCTTCCCATCTCGATGGTGGCATATCGCCACGTAGCATTTGTTTGAAAACAAAATTCAGAAAGATGTAATTAAAGTTTTATTTATTGAATATTTTTCAATTGTACAATCAAACATATAACCAATGGTATAACATCAATTAAAAACTTTACTAACGTAATCCATAAATTTCTCATGGATAGGATCCTCCATTAAGCCATGGGAATTATGCCGACAATGAGAGCATATATGTCGCACTACTAGAATTGAACCAAAAACACTAGCCTACATATGTGGAGTTGATGGTATATAATTAGTGTGGTCCAAAGGCCCTACATTTGGAGGTCTAGGATGATCCTCCGATGGATCTCTTCTAGAGGCTGCCACAACTAAACTATGATGCACTAGATTACATGTGATACATGTTATCACATTGCTATTATCGTCAAGGTGATCTAAAAATGAGGTGTCTATGGGGTGGCAGGGTGAGGTTGGGCATACATTTAAGAGCAGGTGGCCCTCTTAATGGATCACACATAAAATTTGGTCAATCCCGGGCAGAGCCAAGACCCACCCCCTGTAACTCACTAATATCAAAATAGTTAACATGGAGACCAATTATGAACTTGACCCATAAATTACTAAAGTATTATAATGTCACCTCCCTATTATTACATGGAGGTTTATTGCAAACCATAAAACAAAGAGTCATCTAATTTTATTTCCATGGATCAAATCTGCACCAATCCATGCAAATATGTTTCTTCCTTAGACCACAGGTTTGGTTGGTTCTTGGGTCAATAAATAACCACACAATCATATGTTTGGTGATATTAAAATATTTAACATGTCCTTTACTAATAATAGTGGAGTAAAATACTCTCACATGATTAATAGAGGAAATGATGTTGTCAAGGTATGTTGTTAATGGGATTTGTGATGGTTCCCTTATGTTCCCAAGCTCTTCAATCGGTACTTTTAATTCAGGTAAATCATTTGTAATCTGTGTTTGTGGATTGCAATTTTCCTTCAAGCTTCTATTTTCTTGTGGCTTTCCCGTGGGGTTGGTTCATTGATTTTCTTTGGGGTTTTTGACCATGATAATTGTGTTTAAAATAAATTTGCAATTAAAAATAATTCTCTAAAAAATTGCATTTTTATTACATTAAAAAAATGATACTTACCTCTACTCGATGAACCTCTAGGTGAAGTTGGACCATGAGCATGCCCATTTTCTTTGATTTAGTATCTCTGACCTGGTGGCTAAATCACATTAAAAAAGTAACAATGAGACTCTACAGGATTGTTTTTTCTTATTTAAATGTACATAGGAACTGGCATGCATTTTATTGAAATCCCATGCACTTTAAAATAATGTGCACCCACTTTTATAAATAAGAGTGTTATTTTTTCATTTAATAAGTCGAAATGGAGGTTTGGAAAACACAAATCTTAAAAAGAAGAATGCACTTGCATTTTTTTTGTAGCATTGCATATTCCTAAAAAAATATCATTTGTGGGTCCTAGGAGGGCAGCTCAATTGGCAATTGAAGTAAAGTGAAATGTATGAAAATTGAGAGATCCAAGGTTCAAATCCCCCCGATTGTGGCCAATTTTCCAGAAAGGAGGGCAGGCCATAGAACCCTAGAGATTTGCTAGTAGTTACATGTTAGGTGGGTTGTTGGATTCCTCTAGGATACTAAAAAAAAAATCATTTGTGGACTCTTGTTGCACCAAAATTGGGTAGCATATTAGTTGGAGCACCCTACAATGATTAACGATTCCTAAATTAAAATATGAAGTAGTTATAATAGGTTTCATTACCTAGTTTCCAATGACAATAAGGTAACATGACTCCATCATGGCAGTGGTGGATACGCTTACAAAGAGTGCACATTTTGTTCCAATTTAGATGATTGATAATGTATCCAATATTGAAAAAACTCATATGAAAGAAGTTTCCAAATTACATGTTGTATAAGGAAATAGTGTTGAATAGGGATACCAAGTTTACTTCCAATTTTTGGAGGGGACTATTCAAAGGATTTGGGACATATATATTCATCATAGCATATCATCCAAAGTCAAATGGGTAGACAGAGGGGACAAACTAGAAAATTGAAGATATGCTAAGAATGTATGCAATGGACAAGGCTTCCAAGTGAGAATAATATCTTCAATTGGATGAGTTTTTCTATAACAAGAAGTATTACTATTAGAGAAAATTTGATTTTAAAAGGTTAACATTGAATTTCCATGTCATAATGTGTAAGCTAATCAAAATCCTTTAAAATTCAAAAGAGATATAGGTGTGACTAGGTGCTGTTTTTTTTTTAATAAAATAATTTACCTGCATGGTGCCCAAGTGACTTAGAACTACATTAACTATTAAAAATAAAACTAATATCTTATTTTATAAAATTGACAATATCGAGAATATTTTTAATGGAGGGTAAATCATTGGTTGAGTGTGTTTTTAATGACACATAACTAATTTAAAGTTTAAATTTACTTTTTAAATTTAAATTTTATTAAATCATATATATATATATATATATATATATATATATATATATATATATATATATATATATATATATATATAACTTATAGACGAAATAACTGTAACTTGTAGACTACACCCTTATATATATATATATATATATATATATATATATATATAAGGGTGTAGTCTAACTTATAGACAAAATAACTGTATTCCCCAGAATTTAACAAAATTTTGACAATACAATTTCAATTTTTTTGTTGTTTAAAATACATTTTTGAATGCATAAATGGATTCAACACCCTTGAAAACCCTCGGAACACTCAAATTATTTAGATTAAACAATTTAAACTCAAGTTTTTAAAATTCTCTGTTGGATTTTGATTACAACTAACCTGAAAAATCGTCATGAAAAAGGCCATTTCGTCTATAAGTTAGACTATACCTATAAAAAAGTGCATTTATTTGAGTAATTTAAATTTAAAATTTATTTATTTATTTTTTAATTTAAATTTTATGAAACATTGTGTTAATAAATTTATTTAAATATAAAATATGTATATCATTATTTTCATAAACGTGATATTCATTTGGGTAATTTTGATAAAAGTAAAATAATAAAAATAATATATTAAAAAATTGTCCACATGACATTATTTTATTAATTTCTTAATTTTTTCTTAGGTGGCTATTTATGAGTTACATATCATTAAAAACACACTCAACCCATGATTTACCCTTTATTAAAAATGTTTTCAATATTATAACATTTATAGAATAAGATATTAATTTGAAGCCTTAATGGTACAAGAGCTTGTTTGAAGCCTTGTATGTTAGAATGAGCTAGTAGATAGAGGCGTTATTGGACCAAAAGTGTTAAGAGAAATGGAAGAACATATGACAAAGATTAAGCAAAATTTAAAAGCCATACAAGAAAATAAGAATAATTATGCAAATAAAAACAATGCACATAGAGATTTTAAAGTGGGAAAGCATGTGTTTTTGAAAGTAAAGGCTAAGAGTAGCTCACTAAATTTAGGAAGTTTCCCAATGTTATTAGCAAGATATTATGGTCCATTTCATATATGTTTGTGCTTTATATATTCATGAGAATTTATAGTGTGTTTCATATGTCTTTATTGAAGAAATATGTACTTAATTTCCTAACCATGCAATTGATTGGATTGTGATCTAGGTCGAACATGAAGGGGAATTTCGAGTGGAGATGGGTGCACATCTTAGACTAGATAGTTAAAGTGATATGAGTATATTCGTAATCCTAGTAAAGGTTTAACGTACCTATTATGTTCCTAAAGATGCCACGTGGCAACATGAGGAGTCAATGCAAGAAGTGTACCTACAACGTTTTGCATATTTTGGAGAAATATGAGAGCATTTGTACATAAATGCAAAGAGATTCCATCATAGGTGCAATTGAAGTTCCTAGACCCACAACTCTCAGACTTCATGTTTGGACTATGTTGGAACCGTGGAAGGGATGTGGGATAGATCAAAGGATTATGATGGAGAGAAAGGGATACACTTCCTAGGGCTATTTAAACTGAAGGAGAAAGCGAGACTCGTAGTTGGAATTATTTTAAGAGAATTTTGATCAATAAGGCGTTAAATACAATATTAAATATAAAAAAATTAATGGCACCCCATTCACATTATCACATGGATAGATGTGTCGACTTTGGAATAAAGCTTCCAGAATTTTACTTTAATTATCAATAATTATTAGGTAGATGGTAGAGATTTGAACTCCATATAATTTTATAGAATATTCATAGTAGTATACACAAATCAAATGTTGAGATTTATCTCCAAAGTAGTTATTCTCTTTTTGGTCTTTTAATTAAATGATTAATGGAAAAAAATGTTATATGAATAAGTGTCATAAGAGTGAATTATGGTTTTTTGGGCTTGTGGTATTGATAAGCCATGGTATTGTAACAAAACTTATTTACAGATTAAGAATCTCCATAGGAAAGTGGGTGTAAATATACATCGTTAAGAATCTTATTCTATGTTTTTTTTTTTTATAAATGTAACATAATAACTTAAAATAAAGTTGTAGTTTAATTAATTAATTTATTTTTTATTTTTAGGAATATGAAATGTATAATAAAGTGAGTGTTTTGATGCTTATAATGAATTGATGCCTATTTACCTTTATTATCCATTTAATTTATATGGTCGCACTAGCATCTATTATGAGAAAGATGTTGTAGTGAAACATTTTGTGGTATACCTAGGGGGGATAATATGGGGTACAAAGAGAGGTACCCAAGGGAATAATGTAATAATGGAATGGGCCATAGTAATAAATAAGGTGGTTAACCCGTATCATGTAAGGGACACAAGTAGTTAGAAATAATGTAATAAGCCCATGGTATTAGAGAGATGGTATTGAGCGAACCATGGTAATGACCCATGGTATTCTATGTATGAGGCCTATATAGAGGCTAGAGACTCCACATTGAGAGATGTCAAGGATTATTGTATGAATAGGAATATGGCTTGTGGAGTGCTCTCCTTCCTTAAGTAGTGAATGTATGGTGTTGCCCTACCTTAAGGGTTTGATTAATAAAGAGAAGCATTTCTATCTATATTTAGATCTTGTTATTTCTTGGGTTTATTTCTAGTATCATATATTTTCATATCAGATCTATAACACATTAGGGGTGAACCCATGGAGGCGGGTTACACTTTTTGGCAAGCATGTGGGGGGATTAGAAAAAATAAGCTCGATCGAGCAATAGTTTAGCCCTTGATTGATCAATTTGAGTGCTTAAATATTGCTCAATTGAGCTATAAAACAAACCCTCAATTGAACTACTATGTAACCTATGGTTAATTAGGTGCTTGATCAGGTGGCTTTTTTCTTTTGGTGAGGTTTTCAAAATGAGATCTCGATTAAGCTCTCTTTTCCACCGCCCTAATCTTTGAATGATATGGAGTCTGTAGAAAGCCATTGTCACACGATGGTGTACATATATTAATACTTGTAATAAATTTCTCAATTTCAACAACTCTAACATCATAATAATAAATCATAATTTTTATAATAATTTTTACCTAATTTTATAATATAAATAAATTTGATAATTTTTATTGATTAATTATTAAAAAACATTAAACACAATAACTCATTGGTGTGATAATGGATTTTGATTTTAATCACGATAAGATTTGAAAATATTAAAAATATAAAAAAAATTAAAAAAATTAATTAATATTATTAAAAAAAATCAAAATATTATTGATACTTAAAAATGAAATATTTCAATAATTTTTTTTTATTTATAATAATAATTTCTAGAAAATATGAATAAGGTTAACAGTGAAGAAATAAAATGACTAATAATGGATTTTGGTTTTAATTATGTAAAAATATTTAAAAGAGTTGAATATTATTATAAAAAAGTCAAAATATTATTGATATTAAAAGAAATAATTCAATAATTTTTTGTATTTATAATAATAGTTTCTAGAGGATATAAATAATCTTAACGCTGAAGGGTTTACACAAGTTTGGAAAAGAAATATGAAATAATATGTTTAAGGTTTAGACAAGTTGAAAACAAATATGACTTCCATATGAGTTCAATTGGGAGTGTCATGTTTAATGTTTTTTTGGTAGGAGTACGGTGTTAAAAATTGGCTTTGAATAACAAAATAAAGTTTCAAATATGCATTGATTAGTGTTTTTTTAAATGTCATATTTATATATAAAAGTTATACACATGTATCACGGTTAAGATATGTTAAAAATTGTAAAATAAATATTTGATTTAATAAACGTTTGATAATTATATGATCTTAATATTAATTTGATAAAATATTGTTAAGATAATATTTTCTAATTTTTTTTTACTTCAAATTAGAATTCATAGAGTTTATATGAATTTTGAGAGATTTAGTTTGATAAAAGAGTGAAATTTTAAAATTTTATGGTCATTTGTAGTTCAAAAATGTAACCCATTTTATGGATTTACTTTTAAATAAAATAATAATGATAGATAATGTTCACTCAATTTAAAAAATAATTAAAAGTAAAAAGTAATAAAAATAATAATAAAAGTAATAAATATGCTCAATTCAATTGTCTATTTTAGAATAGGAAATTTTAATTTAATTATCAATAATTATTAGATGAATGTTAGGCATTTAACCTCACAAAATATTTTAGATTACTGAGATTATCTCAAAAGTACTTATGTCCTCTTTTCCCTTTTAATTAAATTGATTAATTAAAAAAAATCTCATATGAACGTGAGTTATGGTTTTTTCGGAACGTGGAATCACTAAACCATGATATTGGCTTGTAATATTTTAACCAATCCCATTTATAGGTTAAGAATCTTCATGGTATAGTGGTAATGTTGAATTAGTAAACCACGCAATATTGACCCATGGTATTGTAACAAAACTTATTTACAAGTTAAGAATCTCCATGGTAAAGTGGTAATGTGAAATTAGTAAATTATGATATTGACCCATAGTAACCAAGCCTATTTATAGGTTAAGAATATCCATAGTAAAGCGAGGCTAAATCCCCATGATTAGGAATCTTGTTACATATTTTTTCAAATGTACATATGTTTAACTTATATATTGATTCATTTAATATTTATAAGAGTAACAACAACAACTTATATAAAGCTATAATTTAATTATTTTTTATGATTTTTTTTTTTTTTTCAAGTAGTTTGATATCTACTAATATTTACATTAAAAATATAAAAAATATAAAACATGTTAAGAAAAATACCATGGCATATACCTTTAACAATATATATTATAACAATTTTAATAAAATTACAAAAACAAATAATATAGAGATGTGAAATTTATATAATTTAAATAGATCTATCTTATCATATAAATTAAAATATTGATGATTCATATTGATAACTATGATATTAAGAAAAGTCTTTCGGTAGAAATCACATAAAGAAATTTTTGGTCAACTAGTTTCAAACCAATCAGTGTGGTTTATCGGCACCAGATGAAGAGATAAACCATGGCAAAGGCTTAAATAGAGAGCAATGTAGATACCATAATTTCAAGTGCGACATTGTTTTCTATTTAAGTGGTTGGTCTCTTGATTAGATGAAGTGACATACCATGGCAAAGGCTTAAATAGAGAGCAATGTAGATACCATAATTTCAAGTGCGACATTGTTTTCTATTTAAGTCGTTGCCATGGTCGACATTGTTTCTATTTAAGTCGTTGCCATGGTCTGCTGCTTTGCCTAGTTAAATAGAGAGCAATGTAGATACCATAATTTCAAGTGTTACATTGTTTTCTATTTAAGCCATTGCCATGGTCTATTGCTCTGCCTCTTCATCTGATACTGATGATGAACCACATTTGTTGGTTCGATACCAAAAATTTCTCTTATGTGATTTTTACCAAAAGACTTTTCTTAATTCATTCATCTAATATTGATGATGAAGAACCACATTAGTTGGTTCGAAATGCGTTGACCAAAAAATTCTCTTATGTGATTTTTACGAAAAGCTTTTCTTAATTTATTATGGATCACAAAAACAAACTATGATATTTTAAAATTTTAATTTATCTAATAAACATATAAAATTTCAATATTTATAATAATCTTTCTATATTATCTATACATATCACATATTATAGATTATTATGGATTTTATATGTATCTGGTCCTTAAAAACATTTTTTTTTCTACAGTGAACCGATAAAATTTTTTTTAGACTCTTATAAACTAGACCCACCATCAAACCTAATAACTACTTTACACCACCAAAAATTATACTTCTGCAAAACTCTCTTTAGTTTCACCACATACCCAAACCCAATGAATCCGGATCAACCCAATACCCATGGAGGAGTCATTACCTAACCTATATAACGGCTATTTTATCTAAACCCAATGAATCCGGATCAACCCAATACCCATGGAGGAGTCATTACCTAACCTATATAACGGCTATTTTGTCTCCTGTAGATATTAGGATCTTTATGAGGATCGATATCTATGAGGGTTTTGATTAAATTAATATTAAAAATATTTTTATGAAATTTATATATAATATAAATAATATTATAAGAAATTAATTTATTTTTTAGAAAGATTAAATTTTAAAAAATGTTATTTTTTTTTCCAAATTTTGCATTAAAAACAGGTTTGCTGTCTGGAATCGAACTTAATGAATCTTAAATAAGGAAATATTTATGCTCTTGAATAAATGACTTCAATTTTTTTTTGAATTACTACAGAGTGTCCAATTTTAATCAAATTTTAATCAGGGTTGACCTACCTTTTAATGCTTGAATGACAGGAACTGAAGCTCAGATCAGGACAGACAACCATGGCCAGTAATGGCAGACAAAAGACTCAGAAATGCGAGCGATGATATCCAGGAAACGGTGGTCAACAAAACCGTTGAAAGCACTTAATATCTTGCTATATACTTTTAAACATAGAGCAACATGCATTTTAATTACGAAAGATGAGGTAAATACCTGTGCGTCGGGTGACGATAGGTCCTACCTTGTCGCGGCCATCGACATTGAGCTTCCAATATAATTAATGGGTGGTAAATGCTTATACTTGCAGAGTCCTTCCTTGTCGCGGGGATCGACCTTGAGCTTCCGAAATAATTAATTGCTGGTGAACGCTTATACTTGCAGATTGCAGGCGGGTGAAGGAAATGGTAAATGTTGCAGACTACGTGTCTTGGTATAGCATGAAATGCGCCAGCAGACATGGGCTGTTGGATCTAATGCAAACTGATAATGCCGATCACGCTATCCCAGCTAAGTTAAACCAATTATTGACGGGGTAGGTGTCCGACAGTAAATCAATACGGTCAGATACAACACGTGAGGGGCATGATGCAAGGTGACACTACCTGGATTTTCCACAGTGAGTGGACATGTGAGCAGTACAAGAATAAAACATGTCAGTGCAAGTGCAAGTAAATGGAAGAAATGCCAATTGTCTAATTTGTGGATTAAGTAGTTATTACAGCAGTTGGGTTTATAAATGAATTTTTGGTTTGAATTATGTTAAAAAATTGTGGTTAAATTTTGATTTGTGTTATTTAAATTTGTTTTTGACTTTTAATTATAAGTAAATTTAATATTCAAAAATTTTAGAGACATTTACATTGTGAAAATTTCACTTAACAAACTGAAAATTGTTAATTTTATTTTGAAAAAACTCTTTTATAAAAAACTCAGATAGCTACCGAACTACACCGCAACATATTTACTATTGAATCACGTCATGTATGGATTACATATAGTTACAACCAGAACTACACCGCAACATATTCACTATTGAATCACGTCATGTATGGATTACATATAGTTACCATGGTAGCTCGACCAGCTGTGTCTTATCCGGTCCTGAGTCTTACCAAAAAAATTATGCGAAGATGGGCTGAGACTCGTGAAATAATTTTCCCTCTATAACTTTCACACTGAAACTCTCTCTCTCACAAAACACTCAAACCAGAACAACTTAATAATTATCATGAATAAATTGATCACCCATTCTACTTGAATTTTAACGATTTATACCAGTTCACTTTTTAAACAACTATATCATAATATTTAAAAAACACAATTAAATATAATTCATAAACTTCACTCACAATCAACAATGATCGATCACACATGATTTTCCTAATGAAATATTATCACATCTTTTCTAAACCATGTATCAAACTCAAACCATTTCCAAAGGCATCATGTGATGCTGTTAGCGATTTATACAATGATCAATCAAAATGCCATTTGAAGTCAAATAACCTACGACAAACAACTTACTTACTTTCGCGCTTCTGCTTAAAAGTATGTATAAACTTTCATTCATCGCATCTCTTACGAGTATGACCACTTTTATCCATCATTGTGTTTCATCTTTATTATGATTTTTTTGGAAGTTTTTTCAGTAGATTTTTGGTAGATTTTTCTCGTTTAATTTTTTTAAAATTTAGTCAGAATTCATTTATATCACAAGATTGATGGGTAAATCCTGCACAATAGAAGTGTCTTCGACTTTTTCATATTGTTGAATCCATATATACAATCAAAAACTAATTTAAATAATATAAATCACCTAAAACTCTACAAAATCACACTATAAACTGTAGAAATTTACAGGGTAAGTTCCTCAGAAAGAATACCAAAAGGACACCGCTCACAACCTCAATACACCAGTATTTTTGACGTGGTTAAAACCCTCAAAGTGCAAGGAGGGAAACAGTCCACGGCATGTCCCAACGTGGGTACTACAGGCAATTTATTAATCAAAGAATGAAAATTTACATAAGCTTCTCTCATGCACGGATTACCCGAACAATGACCCTCCATGCGCTTTAAATAGAACTCATGGACCAATCGGGTGTCAAGCCACGGATCAAGTGTCGGTAATACCGAGGTGAGAGTGAACCGTCGGATCACTACATATCGTGACCGTCGGATTGTAAGTTACAAAATGTACAACGGTAAAGAAACACACTTTACCTAACTCTAACCTAACTCTATACTAGACCAAGTTGAACTTAACTATATCCTATGTGTCGGAATATCCTAACATCCCCCCTTAAGAACAACTTGGGATAGGATTGAAGGATTTACAAATATGACACAATAGGAGAAGGAAGGAGGCACTAGAGCCTATCCCCCCTTAGTGACAACTTCCTGAACTCCAAGCATATATCGAAGTTTAGTGAACTTCGCCTCTGTGAGAGCCTTTGTGAAGATGTCTGCAACCTGATCATCTGTTGGACAATATTGCACTTCAAGAACATGGTCATGAATGAGCTTTCTGATGAAGTGCATGTGTAGTTCAATGTGTTTGCTGCGCTGATGCTGGACTGGATCTTTGCATAGCTGAATGGCACTTTGATTATCACACCAAAGTGTGGTTGGATGCTGCTGCTCAAAGCCAAACTCTGATAGGATTTGACGAAGCCACAAGGCTTCCTTACTAGCTTCCACGGCACCACGATACTCTGCTTCTGCTGACGAAAGAGAAATGGCAGCCTGTTTCTTACAAGCCCATGTAATAGGTCCTGAACCAAGAGTGAAGACATAACCGGCAGTAGACTTCCGATCATCAGGGTCACCAGCCCAATCAGAATCAGTGAAACCAACTAACAGAGGAGCTGCTTTGGCACTGTAATGAATCCCAAACTGTACTGTACCTCGAACATAACGAAGTATTCTTTTAGCTGCTTTCCAATGACTTTCACGGGGGTTTTGCATAAAACGAGCAACAAGGCCAACAGCAAAGGAAAGATCAGGACGAGTATGGGTTAAATACAAGAGTTTTCCGACAAGTTGACGGTATAAGGTAGCATCAACTTCAGGAGAAGTACAAGAGACTGAAAGTTTGACTCCAGACTGAAAGGGAGAAGGGGCTGGCTTACAGTCTTCCATGTGAAAATGACGAAGAATATCACAAGCATACTTGGACTGGGAAAGGAAAATACCCTCCTGGGATTGCAAGACTTGAAGACCGAGAAAATAGTGTAAGTGTCCTAAGTCTGTCATTTCAAATTTCTTTTTAAGGCTGGACTTCACATGGTTTATAAGGTTGGGATCACTACCAGTAAGAATAAGATCATCAACATAAAGAACAAGGATGATAAGAGAGTTGCCCACTTTCTTGGTGTAGACAGTATTGTCAGAATGACACCTAGAAAAGCCAGATTCTAAAAGAAAGCTATCCATTTTGGCATACCAAGCCCGAGGAGCTTGCTTGAGGCCATAAAGGGATTTCTTAAGTCGACAAACAAGGCTGGAGTCTGTTTGTATGAAGCCAATGGGTTGTTCCATATAGATTTCTTCCTGCAAGTCCCCATGCAAGAAGGCAGATTTAACATCCATCTGATGGACTTCCCATTTTAAAGAGGCAGCAAGGGAAAGAACAAGGCGGATAGAGTTCATTTTGGCAACAGGGGAGAAGGTTTCAGTGTAGTCAATGCCTTCAACCTGTGAAAAGCCCTTAGCAACGAGACGAGCTTTATGTTTATCAACTTTCCCATCTGGTCCATACTTGGTTCTGTAAACCCATTTACATCTAACAAGTTTGCGTCCCTTTGGTAGAGGAACAAGATCCCATGTATCATTTGTCATCAATGAATGATATTCTTCATTCATAGCTGCTTCCCAATGTGGATGGCCTGAAGCTTCTGCAAAAGTGTCAGGATCATGATTTACTGGAGCTTGAGCCAGTAAAGAAGAGGCTCTTTCAAACTGAGAACGTGTACGTCGCTGATCTGTAGGATCACCGGCAAGATCACCTGCTGCATCCCGAGTAGCACGGACCCATCTTGGAAGTTGAGGATCCTGAGAAGGTGGGGGAGGATTATCATCCTCGCTTTCATCATCTGAAGAAGAAATGTTTTCAAAAGTAGAAGAGATAGGAAGAGGTGGCACATCCGCCGGACTAGGCTCGCAGGCCGATTTATTTTCATCAAATTTTACATCTCTTCTAATGATAACATTTTTGGACTTAAATGGAATAAGTCTATAACCTTTTACATCTTCAGAATATCCAACAAAAGTACATTTCTCACTCTTAGGTTCTAAAGCTTTATGCTTTTCATCTGGAATATGGGCCCATGCTTCACTTCCAAACACACGAAAGTGACTTACATCTGGTTTAATGGAACTCCAAGCTTCTTCTGGAGTGATATTCTCTAGAACCTTAGTAGGAGTGCGATTGATTATATAATTTGCACAATTAATTGCTTCGGCCCAAAAACTAAGACTGAGTCCTTTAGATTGCAGCATACAATTAGCCATTTCCTTTAAGGTGCGATTTTTCCTTTCAGCTACACCATTTTGTTGTGGAGTGTATGGAACAGTATGTTGCATTTGAATTCCATTTTCGGTGCAAAAGTTGATGAATGTGTTTTTAACATATTCTCCACCATTATCAGTTCTTAGCTTAAGAATTTGATGTCCAGATTGTTTTTCAACAAAGGCTTTGAAGGCCAAAAAAGTGTTAAATACTTCGCTCTTGAGTTTTAAGAAGTATACCCAAGTGCGTCTGGAGAAATCATCAATGAAAGTTAAGAAGTACTTGCAGCCAGAGAATGAAGCAACAGGAAGAGGACCACATAAATCACTGTGCACAAGCTGTAAAGGGGCTGAGGCGTGCCAAGAGGCACGTTTGTCAAAACTGTCCCGATGATGTTTTCCGAGTACACATCCGAAACAAACACCATCTCTGCAAGATACCATAGGAAGACCTGTCACCATATTTTCTTTACATAGATGCTGAAGGGAGCGATAGTTTAAGTGACCAAATCGCTCATGCCAAAGTTTGCTCACTTCATCATTATGAGCAACAAATACTGAGGGAAGATTTGATGACCCAAAGTTGTGAAACTTATACAACCTTTTGGAATCATCAGCAAGACCAGTAGCTAGAATCTGTTTAGGATCTTTTAGATCCTTGATTACAACATCATGAGGTGAAAATTCAACAATTTTACCTTCACCTGAATGAGTTATCTGATAGACAGATAGAAGGTTGCAGGATAAGGTTGGAACACATAATACATCATTAAACTGACCATTGTCTAGATGAACAGTTCCAGTCCCTACAACATTAAGAGATCTATCATCACCAATATATATATTTTTGGTGTTACAATCATTTAAAGAAGAAAACATGGCTTGGTTTTTGGCCATGTGATAAGAGGCTCCAGAATCAATGAGCCACTCATGAGAATGAGAAGAAGAAGAAGATACATTTAATGCATAACCAGACTGAGATGATTGACAACGACATGCAGAAAGTGCCATTCCGGAAGTTGAAGTTGAAGTAGGCTCCACATGGATGTTATGTTTCTTCATTGCGGCTTCCAAGGCTTCCATCTTCTTAAAGCATTTAGATTCTAAGTGGCCATCTCGATTACAAAAGTTACAATGTCTATCAGTCTTCTTCCATTTGTTTTTATTGGTCTTATCATTTTGCTGAAATGATCTTTCATTTTGAGGCTGAGATGGTTTAGGACCATTCTTTTGAGGATATGACTTCTTAGGATGCTTTGAATTTGGTTGCTGCTGGGCGGCTAACGCTTTCGCGGAAGAGTTTCCAAGATTAAGAAGACCAAGGTGTAAGAGTTTTTCTTGTTCTCTTATTAAGGAATCACAAAAGGAGTCAAAGGAAGGGGCCTTGTAGTCTTTTCCTTGACAAATGAAAGCTTCCCTTGTAGAATGGAAAGTGGAAACAAATACAGAGTAGGCTGGTCCCAACTTAGTAAGGATGGAATAAATAAGGTTACCATCTTCTTTCTTAACTTTAACACCTTCCAAGAGATATCTAAGGGTCTTGAATTTGGACAAGAAATCTTCAATGCAAGAAAAATTATTAGGATCCAAAGTAAGCAACTCATTTTCAAGTTGATGGGCTCTAATTTCATTTTTGATTCCAAAAACTTTAGCGAGTTTTTCTAATGCTTCATGAGGAGTCTCAAGTTCTGCAATGTGGAATCTAAGATCAGGAGAAATAGACATCCCTATCAAACCACGTGCTTGATCTTGTCTATTTTCCCATTTTGCAGCCTTGTCTTCATCTTTTGGTTTCTTCTCTTGGTCTGTGGCTATTCTGAAGAGACCTTTACTTCTAAGTAAATCTTCCATGTAGGCTACCCATTGGAAGTAGTTAGTGCTGTCAAGAATGACTTGGCATGGACTTTCCATTTAAAAAAAAAAAAAAAACTGAAGCTGAAGATGCTGAAAGTAAGTGTTCCAATGGATAGATCTCGAAAAAATAGGCGGTTTTAAAAAAAACGGCTCTGAAAAAGGCTTCCGGATGAAGAAGTTATGGCTTTTTGAAAAAAAAATTGTTGACGTTGCCGGCAAGGTGCGCGAATGTGCGGGAATGAAAAAAAATCCGCCCCCACAAAATGGAGACTTGAACCCAAGACCTCTATTCTCTTAAAATAGCTTTGAACCAATTGATCTATACAAAAAATTTGAGAGAGAGAGAGAGAGAGAGGGGGGGGGGGGCCTTGGTTTGCGTGCTTGCCTTGAGAAAGCTCTTTTTCCCTACAAAACACAAAACACAAAACCCAACACGAATATGCAAAGAAAAACGAACCTTGCGGCTCGAAGTTAGCTTTAGCCAAAAAACTAGAAATTTAAAAAAAAAAATCTCAAAGTTAGCTTTAGCCGAAAAACTAAATATTTTTCTCAATGTTTCTGATTTTCCGAGATCACACTAAGGTGCAGGGAAAAGAGCATACGCATGAGAAAAATCCTTCCTTTCTGTTTCTGATTCGCCCAGATCGCACAGAGTCGCGGGGCAAAGAGCATACGCAGAAATGAAAGGTATAGATCCGATTAAAAAAAAAGGCTAAATAAACTGAGACCGAAATAAGCAGAGAGAAAATAACAATAAACTGCAAAAAACACTGTATACCTCCCGATCTGAAAAATGACGCAGCTAGGGCTACCGGAAACCTTTTCGCGTGAAACGAAAGGGGTTCCTCACTGGAACAGATGCTCCGAACGCAACAGAGCAGTCCACTCGGCCCGAAAGCAGTCAGAAAAAGCAGATCTAGGAAACGACAGCCGCATGCAATTCTACCGGCTTCAGATTTGGATCACCAACGGACGCGGCCCTCAAATAGCTCTGATACCATGTAGAAATTTACAGGGTAAGTTCCTCAGAAAGAATACCAAAAGGACACCGCTCACAACCAGATCACAGATCAATACACCAATATTTTTGACGTGGTTAAAACCCTCAAAGTGCAAGGAGGGAAACAGTCCACGGCCTGTCCCAACGTGGGTACTACAGGCAATTTATTAATCAAAGAATGAAAATTTACATAAGCTTCTCTCATGCACGGATTACCCGAACAATGACCCTCCATGCGCTTTAAATAGAACTCATGGACCAATCGGGTGTCAAGCCACGGATCAAGTGTCGGTAATACCGAGGTGAGAGTGAACCGTCGGATCACTACATATCGTGACCGTCGGATTGTAAGTTACAAAATGTACAACGGTAAAGAAACACACTTTACCTAACTCTAACCTAACTCTATACTAGACCAAGTTGAACTTAACTATATCCTATGTGTCGGAATATCCTAACATAAACAACTCCATTATTAATGAGACAACTAAAAACAACTTAAAAAATATTTTCTTATACCAAATATTCTCTATCTAATCCTTAAAATTACAATAATATTATTTAAACTTTTAAAAATTACATCTACACTAAACAAAAATAGTTATATATTATAAATTATACAATATTATTTATTCATTCTCTTTTATCAAATACTCTCACTCCACTTCTTAAAACTACACTAACACCCATCAAAATTTCAAAACTACATTTATACTAATAAAATGACAATTATATATTATATTTTAATAATAATGAAAATTTTCCATATGATATTATATAAATGTTATTAATAGATTGAAGACTTGAACCTACTCATGGTATAAAACAAATGGTTCACCAAACCACTTGAGCTAGGATATTTGGCCATTTACATATTTCTGCCAATAAATATGTCTATTTTGAAATAGGAATTCCATAATTTTAATTTAATGCTCAATAAATATTAGATGGATGGTAGTGATTTAACCTCCATAGAATATTATTAATAATATACACAAATCAAAGGTTAAGATTTATTTTGGAAGTAGTTAGGCCCTTTTTTTCCTATTAATGAAATTCATTTATTAAAAAATGTAATATGAGATGAGTAATGGTTTTTTGGGCATGTGGTATTGATAAGCCATGATATTGGTCCATGGTATTGTAACAATGATTATTTACATATTACTAATCTCCATAATAATTTGAGGGTAAATCTTAATGGTGAAGAATCTTATTAGATATTTTAAAAAAATGTAATATGTTCAACTTATATATTGATTTTTTTTTTTATCAATTATCAATAACAATAATAATAATAACAATAATTTTATATAAAAATATAATTTAGTTAATTCTTATGTTGTTTTTTATTATTATTATTATAACAACTTAATATGTATAATAAAATAAGTGTTTTGATTCTTATTATAAATTGATACTTATATATGGATTTCTAATATATATTATAAGTAATGATATTAACAACATATACAATAATAAACCATAATATTTTATATAAAAAAATTAAACATTAAATCTTGAGTTATGAAGAACATCTTTCATTCATATATTCCTGTTTAAAAAATATAAATAAACTTTGATTTCTTTTCCTTTTTTTCAAAATATAAACCAATAACAAAAAAGTTAATCATTTTTATTACTTATTATAATACTAATAATTTTAATAAATATATATATATATATATATATATATATATTCTAAAAATATAAACAAATTTATATTTATCCTTTTTATCTCACTTAATCAAACGCTAACTTAAGCATCCTCTCTTATCGAATGCCCTCGACTTCATCTTCAAAACTAAAACACAAATAATTTATCAAATAATTTATTTTTATTGATACAACACTAACAAAATAAATAATTTATCTTTATTTTAGATGTTCCACTATTTTTTGTCCATACATACTTATCATCTCATGATTTATTATTATTATTTTTCTATATTTATTTATTAGGAAACAACACACCCTCTAATCAGTCTAACAGAATAAGTTTTTTCATTAAAATCTAATGGTTTTAGCACCCAATAAACTAGTGAATCTTTTAGGATTATAACTTGCATGTTTCATTCGATCTCCTTCGATCTTCAGACTCCAGGAGGCATTGAGTTCAAAACTTCACAATTAAAACCACCAATGGTAACTTTGAGTTCAAAACTTCCCATTGGAAGGCTGTGGTCTACTTCAACGTTACTATGATGGCTCTCGGTTTGGGTGACCTCTATCATGCCCCTAGTAACAACATGTTATTTATAACTACTTAATCAACAACCCGCATGTTATTCATAACCATCTAATGACCAAGCAAAAGTGATTCAGTGTTATTCATAACCATCTAATGACCGAGCAAAAGTGATTCTAGAAACCAACTATGATTTGTGTCAAATTACAATATGCCTGTGGAAAATGAGACATTTTAAATGCCCCTCATCAAGCTCCATGATTGCTTGGAGATTTTGAATGCTCCTTGTCAAGGCTCCATGTTATTTATAACCACCTAATGAACAACCCGCATGTTATTCATAACCATCTAATGACCAAGCAAAAGTGATTCTAGAAACCAACTATAATTTGTGTCAAATTACAATATGCTTGTGGAAAATGAGACATTTTAAATGTCCTCATCAAGCTCCATGATACATTTTAAATGCCCCTCATCAAGCTCCATGATTGATTCTAGAAACCAACTATAATTTGGGTCAAATTACAAGATGCTTGTGTGGAAAATGAGACATTTTAAATGTCCTCATCAAGCTCCATGATACATTTTAAATGCCCCTCATCAAGCTCCATGATTGCTTGGAGATTTTGAATTCCCCTTATCAAGCTCCATGATTGGTTGGAGATTTTGAATGCCCCTTATCAAGCTCCATGATTGCTTTGCTTGATTTATCTCAATGTCAATCTTTCTCTAAAGTCATGTATTGAATCCTCTTCGTCCATGTCTTCTACAATCTACTCTTTGCCTCCGTTTTTGCTTTTTCGCACTTATCTTCCAGCGTGCCGTCATGTGCGTTGAACCTGAGTCCATAGCTCTATCAACTATCATATTATTATGACCGGCACTCTTCAAATTCTGGTTGTTGCGTATGGACAATTACATTATGATGTGGCCATGGAAATCCTTTCTAACCTATTCCTTCTCGTGTGTACTTTCTAACCTTCCTCCTATTCCCTCTCGGGTGTACTTTCTGTGACTTGTTGCGTATGGACAATTTAACTATGATGTGCCCATGTCAACCCTTTTTAACTTTCGTTCTATATGATGTGCCCATGGAAATGCTTTCTACGCGTCCTGTTCCTTCTCTGGTGTACTTTGTTCAAAGGGAAGCGGAAAGGAAGATGGAAAGCGATGGCAACATTTAGTGTGATTGGATAATACAAAGGGTCGTTTGTATTCGGAGAGGGGACCCGTTGGAAACTTGGAGATAGCCATGACATGAGTTCAGTCGTGTATCGAACTGACACAATCCCATATATATCTCCTCCCGAGGCATTCAAGGGCCGGTAGTGGCTGTAAGGGAGTAGCAGCGATATATATTATATTTTTAAGACTTTTTGCTTCATTTGTTGACCACGTTACCTCTGGTCCCTTTCAACTTTTTGCTGCCATCTTCCTAGCAACTGTGCTTAATGCACTCCGACGCTATGCGAATCTGTCCTCGCTGATGCATGAGGGATTTGAGGGGCCATACAAACGGAAGGATTCTTTGCATTCTGCTGCTTAAATGCTTTCTGTGGTTTCTATATTCCAAGGATTGGAAATAACGAGAAAAGTTGGAAAAGTTCGTAGGGTTTCATTCCCAGTTTGACCTATACCAGTTCGAATTGGGTTTCAAATTTTCCAGTGAAAAGGAGGCTGCTAGGTTCGTGACCAAAATTAGGTTTCTTGTTCTTCTGTAACTCGACATTGGCTGCGTTTGGCTGCGAAAGTCATGTTGATTCCAGGCATGCACAAGAAAATATTAACGATGTCTGACTGGCCTTCATTATTGAGCCAAGTCTGTAAGTTTTTACAGGAGAAAAAGGAAGAGGTTGCAGCTTATCACCATCCTGTACTGCTGCAATCTGTTTGTTTTTGCGGGATAAGTTTGTACTAATCATGGTTAGTCATTTCTGCCGAATCCCCATCATACTTTTGCTTATGATCATACATGTGTGTACAGTTATTCCGTTTTTGATCAATCATCCTTATGTATTAGTCCCATCTGTGTTGTAGTTTTCATTACCAGTTCGGTTCTACAGTGAAAGGCTGCAGAAACAGTGAGCGACAACATATCTTGCGGGGAATTGAAGGCATCTGGTCCGATGTTTCTACATTTGAGTATCTTTGTGTTATGTAATGAACTTTTTTGTGCCAACTAAAAAAAGTTGAGGGGAATTGAATCAGCTGGTCCATCTTTCTACTTTTGAATGTGTCTTATGTAATGATTTTTGTTTCCAACTTACAGAGAATTGCTTGGGCATAACTTCAATTTTGCTTTTTATTACAACATGGAAGCTATCCTAATTTGGAGAAGAATGCGATGTGATCAAATGATTTCCTGATTTATATAGTCCCCGGTTTTTAATAGTAATTTCATACGGCGGGATCAAATGGTTTTCCTGATTTATATAGTCCTCGGTTCTTTGGATAGCAATTTCTCTCTTTCTTTCTCTTTTAGCAATTTTCTCGTCCTTTTTTTTCATAAAATTATAGGATAATTTGGAAAACGATTATACTTAATCTTTGCCCTCCTCCATTAATTTGAGGGGGGATTATACTTTATCTTTGCCCTCTTTCATTCAGCTAGAATCCCTTACATTGAGCATCACTACATCTAGGCTGATTTTGTAGGACTACTAAGATGACTTTTGACTTAGGGCATATAACCCTGACCACTCAAAGAAATCAACTTTGCCGTGAATATTTACAAAATTAAGCAATTTTAATTTATTTTGTATAGATTGTAATTCAAATCGTATGTATTTATTATAGTTTTCATTACAATTAATTAATTTGCTTATTTATTTTTATTTTTATTATTTTAATGAACACAATTTTTATTCATAATTTAATTATAAATAATTAAAGTAAGTTTTTTACAAAATAATTTCAAAAGGGTATTTTCTTTTTCATAGTCAATACAATATAATTTCAGAAGGATATTTTCTTTTTTAATAATCAAATCAGTAATTATTTTCTATTTATTTTTCACATTTCACTACTTTTATGTTATCACTTTTGGTTTTCAAATGGTCTTATTCACCAATCCTTTTATTAAGACTAGTAATAAATCATTTGATAAAGAATGGACACCATGAGTCATCCCACTTAATAAAACTATAGGTATTGAAAGTAACATTAAGAATTTTGGGAAAGTGAATATAATTATAATTATATCCTCGACTTTGCGGAAATCAAATTACCTAATAAACTTTTTTAACTAAAAATCCCCAAGGCTTTAGGTATCTATAAAGCCCCTAGCACTCTAGGTAGTAGAAAAATTCCCCGGCTTCTCATGAGTCTAGATTAGTGGTTATAGAATTGGTGAGTATGCTATAATCTCTTCCTAACCCATAATATGATGTTAGCATGATCCTTTGTGGTTACGGTTGTTGAGGAGATCTACTATCATCACTAGCCATCTAGCTTAGGAAACTATTATCCTTCTAACTCTTTCTCATAGCATATCACATGTCAATTAATCTTGTATCATGTACTTAGAAATCTCACAAAAATAATGCACTTTATCATCTTGTGAACATGATGTAATCAAGCATCCCATTATCATAATCAAATGCCATGATCAAGTATTCAATCATGCATAACATCATCATTCATTATTATCACATATTTATTTAGATTGAACAAATGATAAGCTTGGAATTAACGTAATGATCATAATAACAATGTGCACTATAAGTGGACAATAACACTAAACACACATTCATACCCTATTTAAACTCAAAATAGTGTATCACACATATTCATAATGTGTTTGAACTCAAAATAGTGTATCTTCATCACATTTTTATACCTTTATATACAACCACAACTTTCATAAATTTACATATACATATGTTGGTAACCAACATCGATATATCAACCAATGTTACTAAAATATCTAATGCCATCAAAACATAGTAAAGATAAAAATGTCATTTGAGTTATTTCAACCAAGTTTACCAAGCATGAACAATCAAAGAAAGACAACAGGGCATTAAAATTATGAGAAAAATAAATACTTCAACTAGCCCACCAAAGTACAACAAATATGGATTACCAATGACTACATTCTCTAACACCCAAAGATAGCCTCTCATGTAATGATTAGCTTGTTCATGTTTATATTGAATGTCTTAAACATGATATCCAACATGAGATAAAAGAAAAACATTATTAACTTATGGACATTTTTGAAGCAGTCATTATCGACATGACAAATTGAGGCCAAAATCATGTCAACCATTCATCTTTTACACTCTTCCAATGAATAAGTTAAGACCAAGAATCATCTATGTTATGCCTTTTGCAGTTAAATTAATCCTAAATAAGTAGAAGAATGACACATTAAAGGTATTTGATTAAGTTGTAACAATAAATGCTCTACATAACATAAATGCATAAGATAGTGGAGCCTATTTATCCTTGAAGGTAACTGAGAATAAAAAGAGGATCAAATATTTAAAATAAAGGTTCCCTTAACCCTAGTTAATGACATGAAACTATTGAGATGTAGCACTCCATAATATCCATGCATGTTATAACTAATCTAGACACATGACAAACATTAAGGAAATGAAGAGCTATTGAAATAGAGGTCTCCATAGTCTCCATGCATGCTCTAACTAATGTAGACAAATTACAAACATTGAGGAAATGGATCCGTTGAACTAGAGGTCTCCATAGTCTCCATGCATGCTCTAATTTATGTAAACACATTACAAACAATAATAATGGAAAGACACATTGAGATGAAAGGTGTCATGATTTCCATGTATTTCTACAATTCCCATGATTTCTTTGTCCATAAGTTGGATGAATAGCATGAGTATTTTTATACCTTGGTGTTGTAGCTACTACAACACCCTCCAAAATTTTGGCTTACACTCAAATTTCAGAGCCTCCCTTGGACTTTTACATTGTCGTTGCAAACGCTAGAGCTCATTTCATGAAATTTCTCACAGTTCTTTGGTCCCTTTTGCATGTTGGGTTAAGTGTCGTATTTTCGCATGTTTGAATGTCGTACAATGTTTGCGAGCCTTTTATGATGGTTTCAGAGGTCGTTCTTTGTGTATATGAGTTGTCCCAACCATGTAAACATTTTTCGCATCCATACATAAAGTCTTGAGCACTGTCGCGCAAGTATTGTCACGACCATCCTCAAAACCTATCTTAAGTGTCAAACTTGTCGTATCTTATCATGAGGCAGTCACATAGAGGGAAATGCTTCGTTTACATGTTCCAATGATCTATGTTGTTGTGTCATCAAAGTATGTTAAGTGTGTGACCACAACAAAGGTTCATCATAGTTCATCACCCATCCCATAACCATTTTGGGAAAATCTTCTCGATCGAGCAACTTAGCTTCACCGAGCCTCGACAAAACTGCACACTACACTATCTCAACCCTCTAAGTTGTGACCCTGCTTCTTTGAACTATTCAATGCACAATCCCTGTCCTCCAGGGCTGCTTCTCTACGCAATTCCTGAGCCCAACTCCTGATCTTGATCTCTAGAATTATGTAATTGTGTCTCCCAGTCTGCCTTGAACTGTGCACTTTGCATCTTCAACCCTCAAGATTTTTCCTTTTATGTTGGAAATTCCTAATGCGCAGAAGTCCAACCTCCCTTGGCACCCAAAATTATGCAGATGATTCTCCCAGTGTCCTTTCCCTTAGCCAAACCTCACTGCCTCCAGAAACTACGTAGTTCTATCCTTCAAGCCTTCCTGAGTTGTGCATTGCGCATCAGTTGCCCAATCCCCCTTGCCTCCTGAAATTGTGCATGTTTTACTCCTAGGGCCCCATCCCATATCCTCCATTGTCTACTTGAACTGGGCAATTTTTCCCTAAGTGGGCATTGCACAATTTTTTCCCTCAGTGGGTGTTGAGAAATTTTTTCCCTCAGTGGGCAATGTGCAAATTTTTCCCTCAATGGGCACTGCACAATTTTTTCCCTCAGTGGGCGCTGCACAAATTTTTCCCTCAATGGGCACTGCGCAAATTTTTCCCTTTGTGGACACTACAAAATTTTTTCCCTTAGTGGGCACTGTGCAAAATTTTCCCTCAATGAGGACTGCGTAGAAATTTCCCTCAGTCTAGCCTGAGCTACGCACTTCGTAGTCTCAGTGATCAAGCTTGACCCTTGGCTACTTGGACTGTGCAATTGCACAATCAGTGGGCATTCTCTCCTGACCTTAATTACGTAGTCACTGGGTATTCTCTCCTAATCTGCCACTCAGTCATGGCCTAGTTCATGAATCCAAATGCTTTATCTTAGAATATGGATTTTCAGACTGATGTCGTCTTGTCATGAGTGAGTTGTAGGTGCAAGTACTCTCTTACACTATGACAGGATGATTAAGAAGGAGATGTAGAAGGGGAGCATGTAGAAAGACATCTTTGCAGCTTGTTAGAGTAGGTTAGTTTGCCAGTCGAAAGGTATTTCGAGTTAATTTTTGTTGTTTTAAAGGAGTTAAAAATCATAAATTTGTTTGTTGTCATGATTTGACCTATCACTGCCTAAAGGAGTCATCATTAGTCAAGTCATCACTTTGGTCATCAAGGTTAGTCATTAGGAAGGGATGTCTATTGTATGGAAAGGTTTTGTAATAAATTGTTGAGTTTGGGTATTAGGTAAGGATAGAATGGTCATATGGTCAAAGTGTCTGTTGTTGAAGGAAGGATCTCGAAAGGGTCCTAAACATAAATATTCTGATCTATTCCTTTGATTAGACATTATATGTACCCCTCTACCTATCGCCCTTTTTTTCTTTATCGCATTACTTTCCCTCATTCCCCAATTTTTACATTATTCCTATTGATTATTTTAGGCCTAAACCCTCATCCTCATTTTAACCTAACTACACATCCCTAGGCCTAAAATACCCCCTTCCCTAAGCATCATTACACACCATGATTGACTCATCATCCTTTTTCACCCCCGACAAACTTTGGTTACAAATCCACCATGTCTAAATTTTCTGCCACCCTACAATACTCAAACAATGCTTACCTTAAGCATGTGAATTTCAATACATCAACAAAATAATTTGAAATCATTGTAAAGGCTGCCAATTTCCTTAATGATTGATTGCAAGTGATGGGCTCATCCCTCATGCAGAGAATGAGGTAATTGGTCATACTCTGAATAAAATATCGCAAAGAAGTTCATAAAATATCACAGACAAGCTCAGAAAACGTAAGGAAATTTACAGGTTGCAGAGAAGTTTGAGCATTGTGTTACGTTTTTCTACACATAGAGGGGCTGTATCTCAGGCTAGCCATCAGCACATAGTTTGACTGCAAGGATTGGAGAGGTAGGAAGTCAGTCACCTTTCCTAAAATTCTCATTACTATTTATCCTAGTTACTACTATAGAAATCATGTCTGTTCCTGTTAGAAATTTTGTGTTGTACACACTCTGTTTCGTTTGACAAATACAATTTCACCTCTGAATGCGCTATCCTATTGCTATAGACATGAAATTTTGACGATGAATTTTTTCTGAAGGATTCATATTAGGTGTCTTTTAATCATCAAATTCTCCTGCTTGTATTCGATTCCATAAACTACGTAGTCACCATATTGTTGTCACAACTTTTGAAGTATAGTTGTGATATCACTCGTGGCCATATTCATTTCTTTGGGTCTATACACGTAGCCCTAGCCTAAAGTCAAATTAAATTTGCTAGGCATTGAGATAGGATGGCCCCTGATATTAACAAAAAGGGAGGGGACCTTATACGTACCAAACCCAACACTTTGAGCCTGCTTAATTCATCCCCTATCATTAGAGTGGCTTTTGAGAACACAAGGTGCATTCTTTTCTGCTAGAAGATTAAGCAAATAGGTCACAATGCTAAACTTGCTAGTTTATTTTCTCTTAATTTCCAAGATAGAAGATTGAAACTAGGAGACTTGGAGATTGTATTAACTGAGAAGTTTATTGATGATGCAACCAACATCCCTATAGTAGGGGGGAAGTGGTTCAAAGGGGATGAATTAGAAATTTTGTCTTACAAACATTTTGTGAAACCGAAGTATCTGGACAAGTTTGCTTCCACTTTCCCCAACATTTATCTTCAAGAACAATATGTCGACCTTCTGAAGGTTATTCAAAGATACTTCACTTGTGAGGGCAGGTTCAGTAGAATATATTAGTACCATCTCAGGTTACTATGGCATTTCACAGAAAACAAGCCAATGAACCTCCCTTATTTCTTGCTCAAGAGTTTAGAAAGAATGGCCACCAAAGTACAAATTCAAAAAGATAACCATGCTTCAAGTCTGTTCCATTTTTCTTTAATCAAAATATTAGTTAAGTTTGCTGTTGAAAGGAAGAAAATGCTTTGGTCTGATTTTCTTGCAAGTATTGATTTGTTGCCACAAACTGGGTCACCATCAATGAAGACAGATAAGGAAGAGCCCAAGCAAGAAAATCCAAAAAGGGAGAACATCCATTCAGTCATGAAGATGAAATTGATAAAAAAGGAAGGTGACAAGCCAAGCAAGAAATTTGTAGGCAAATTGAGCAAAAAAGATAAATTACAAAGCATGAAGGATGACAAGGCAGACAAAGAAACAAAACAGTAGGCGTCATCAAATCAGCAAGCCAAACTTAAAGTCAAAATTGAAGACAAAATTCAAGATGAGTTTGTGATGAGACCCAAAATGAGGTCTAGAGTCAAAAAGACCCAGGAAGAGGTAGCCCCTCAAGCAATTGTGGAAATTTCTGAAGACAAGAAGATAGATGTACATGTTGATGATAAACTGGATGAAGTCAAGGGCCCAGAAATGGTGCAACTAGACTATGAGGAGGACATAACACCACTTGAAACAAGTACTATGTAGTACAAAGAAGAGGACCCTAAGATAACAAAGATGAAAGAGGCATTGTCAAAAAACCAGATGAGAATAGCATTTCTGGAGAAAAAGAATAGAGATATAAAACAAACTATTAAACCAATAGAGGACAAGACAGAGTTACCTGTAGCAGTTGCCAAACACTAGTACAAAATGACTAATTAGTTACTTAAAAAATAACTAAAATTTGCATATAAATGACCATTTTTCAGTCGGTGACCAATAGTAGCTAATTTACAATATATTATAACGTGACCAACTTTTAGTCATTTTTAGCTTAGTCATTAATTGCTTTCCTCAATTTTACCATCTAGTAGTATATTTAGTAATTAATTTGGTCATCAATTTTTCATTGGTTTAGTCATTAATTGTCGCAATTAATGACCAAATATACAACAAAATATATTACAGTATGAATCCTCAAGAAAACCAGTTAATTACCAAAAAAATATGACCAAAATGTTGGTCGTGTTATAAGATAATGTAAATAGCTACTAATAGTCACATATATGCAAATTTTAGTCATCATTTGAAACCAATTAATGATCAAATAAATATGACTAAATTTTAGTCATGTTATAAGATACTATAAATTAGCTACTAATAGTCATATATATGAAAAATTTGGTCATCATTTTAACAATTTTTTTTATCATTTGCAGTAGTCATTTATCTTTTTTTGGTATTTTCATATTCATTATATAAATGACTAATTTAGTAGTTTCTATTCATTTCATTTAATTTCATTCATAATCATTATAAACGACTAATTTAGTCATATATTCATTTTATTCATGTTCATCATTAATTAATATAAACTACTAATTTTGTAGTTTTAGATTGATTTTATGCATTCATTATTAATCAACATAAATTAATTAGTATGATTTTACGACTAAATTTTAAAAAAAATGCCATACAATGTGCATGTTTATCTAATATGATAACACAAGTTACATATTTTAATTACAAGGCTAAATAATATCAAGTGCAAATAATAATTTCAACAATATAAATTTAATCATATAAAATTTCAAGTATTGCAATATGAATTTCCAACTTAATATCGGTTGGACTACAATTTACACATGAAATATTGTTTCATCATTTTAAAACATTATCATTGTGTTACCAAAACATTGCAAGTGAATTCACCAACTCTGAGGGCTTGACCATCAGTCTCTATGAGTGTCTCTTATGCAATATATTGGATCTAAGGGTATCACTAGACATATTCTCTTATCTCTCTCATTTTGCATTTTCCGTTCCAGTGTTATTGTTCTCCTCTTTCTTCAATTGCCGCTTCTTACCATCAATATTGAGTTCCTCTCCTGAAAATCAAAGAAGATACAATGCAGAGTATAAGACATGAAAGACGATGAATACTTGAATATAAAATGAAGTAGACTATAAAATATTTATACGACATATACCTCAACATTCGATAGTGCCCACTATTGGGCTAGATGGCCTGTATAAACAAAGAAAATAAAATGTCACCATAGAAAATAACACCTTAGGAACTTAGTACTCAACCTTCAAAAAAACCTTAGGCACAATCATACCAACTAAGTTACATGTTAAAAATATCAAGCAATAGATAACTTGTGAAAACAAATGGAAAAAAAGAAAAATCAGTGTAAAAAATATCCTTATTGTTTGTTCTAAAAGATTCACGTTCCTTAAATTTGGATATTATTTTTCCCATAGTAAAAGTTCCTTGCTATTATGACCTATGTTTATAGGATCATGAGATTTATCCAACATCATATTGGATTGTGGAGACAAAATGATTCAAATTTCCAAGATGAGTACCTCACTTGGTTGAATGAAGGTGCTAGCTATGATTAGTGTCAAAACTTTAGGGAAGCCGAACACTAAAGCCTAAGAAAATATATCACCACTTTCCACTGAAAGAAAAAATTTCAATCCCACAATGGCCTCTTGGAGTACATTTCCTTGGATGGATATCATACTCTGAGAGATGATTGCTTAATACAATGAGAAGTGTACATATATTGTCACAATTCCACTCACAGTCAAACCTTATAGTTGTGTCCTATAATATTAATCATATTATACTATTTAATTATAAATTATGACTATCAAAAAATTATTAGTTTGAATAATTAGTCTGAAATTGCATTTTTAGTATTTTTGTATACATAAAAATATTCGGAAAAAAGGGTACCTTTTGTGACGAGTTAATTTTGAGTGAATCTAAATACACAAGAAATTATGGTGTTTCGGTTTTTCTCTAGCGGTTATCCACTCATTGTACCAATTTCTCCTATGTCCTCTACTGCATTTGGTGAATTTCTCTTTGATGATGTTCAATGCCAATGCAATGAACATTTATCCTCGATGTTTTTATGAGTCAAAGGGAAGCTCCACAAGTAAAAACCAAAAATCAACCTCAAATATATTATTGGGGACCAAAATGCAGTAATTATATGACAAGCCAAGAAACACTACACATTAATCATCTTCCCTTTAATATTCATTAATAATTTATTTGCATGATCATGTAATACTAAAGTGTCAAGTAGGGAAATTTAAAGTTAGTCATCCATCAATATCACCCTTGAGAGTGCTTAGTAGTTAATACTTCCTATTACACACACAGTAGATGACCAACTTCAAGGATAGCAATATAAACACAACAAAAATGAAATTAAAAGAAATTCTAGGAAGTCAAATGCGAATAATCTTGAGACAAGAAAATACCAAGCCATTCACATTAAAAAGGAATTCTTAGGCACTAAAACAGAAAATCCTTCCATTGTATCATTTTCACGTTTTCTTTAATTTCTTTGATTGAGAACATAACTTTGAGAAGAAAAACATTCACTGAAAAGGGTCAAAATCCTAACAAATACTTGAGTGATTGTCGTATCAATTAAATAGAAATGCAATCATTCAATATTATTTTAAGTTCCAGAATATATTGAAGAATATGAAGCTTTTTCATCCATTGCTCCTAATCAAATTATAATCTGTGGGTTCCAATCAATTAATCAATTTCCCTCCAAGATATTTAAGAGATCACTTTAGAGAAGGAATTCTAGAAGCATTGGGATAGTATAAATGGAATTAACTAGGAGGAAAATGAAGAACTTTAGTGGGTGCTCCAAAATATTTGAACGCAACTGAAAATGATTTTATATTCCCTCC
The DNA here is from genome assembly GCA_031772625.1 of Pinus tabuliformis. NCBI lineage: Eukaryota > Viridiplantae > Streptophyta > Pinopsida > Pinales > Pinaceae > Pinus > Pinus tabuliformis. Next base: position 648,113,485 of record CM062807.1, on the reverse strand, counting down.
ACACATTTTAAAATAGAAACCATTCAACTACATCTCATTTATTTTCCACCTTTCTGTAATATGTAATTCTTTGAGCAAGGATAGAGAATTCATAAATATTGTCATGAAAGAGGATTCTTCATAATCCGAATAAGTTGGGCTCTAACAAATTAACAATTTCATGTAGTGAATAAATCTTACATGGTAGATTTCAGTGATTAAAATGACAACTCTATTCTTAATCTCATTACAACAAAAATAAATTCAACCCTAACTATTTGGGATCCAACAAATCAAGAATTTCATGTAATAAAGTAAACTTACATGGTAGATCCCAATTATTTGCAATGACAACTTTATTCTTAATCTTATTACAACTTAGATAAATTCAAGAGTACATACATGTTTCCTTATCTGAGACAAACTTTGAACACATTCCGAGATTTCATAGAAATATAATGATACGATGTACCTATAGGACATGAGAAATATATCTACATCTAGCACCCGTCACTGGACAATAGTGTTATTAAGACACCATCTCATGGCATTAGAATCATGTTTATAGATAGTGTTATAGAGATACCTTGCAACACCTATTCAACGCTACCTTCAAGCTTCAAATTCATCAATTGATTTCCTTTAGTAGCAAATTCTAGTGGGATTTCATTAAATATAGCCTGACAAAATCCATTTATGATAGCTATCATTGCCTTCTATAGATCTATCCCCCTCTAGAAATAGAATAACTGATATTCCCCAATTTTTGAGGTACTTGCTTCATGTTCAACATGGGCTATTAGGTTCTTCACGTGGAAAAGGTTGCAAATATTAGATGTACAATGGAAACAAGAATGCAATTCAAGGTTGCTCCTAAAGTCTCTTGGGTGAATTATAAAACACCATCTACTTAAAACATGATATATGGTAGTAACAAAAACCTACCCAAGATCCCACTTAAGAATTCAAAATGTTGCAAATAGGAGATGTCTTAAACAATGTCAACTATTTAATTGCATAATCACACTAAAATAGACAAATCTTTAAAATGTTTAAAAGTGTGAATAAAATGGAGTTGGAATATTATAGTTATGTCAGGGTAGATATAGCTATGTAAAATTTAAATTCTATCTAAAAAACACAAATGTAACTTCTATAGCTACATGAAATGTAACTTATATATAAAAAATGGAGTTGGAATATTATAGTTATGTTAGGATAGATATAGCTACGTGAAATGTTACTTCTGTATAACATTCTAAATATCCTTTTTCAGTCATTTAAGAGACTAATTTTATTTTTATTTATTTATTTATTTTATTATTATTTTTATTTTTTTTAAATCTTCGGTTAATAACTTAATAGTCCACCAAAAATAGCATTGAATTGGTTCTTCACCAACCAAGGGGAAATTTTAAACCAGTGTGAAAATTCTTATTCATTCCCTTGCCATATTTATGATATTTTATATATGTGCGGATTTAAGCTAGTGTAATGTAACTTCTACATATTTGACAATTTAAATGTAAAAAATTACCCATATTGAAGTTATACAATTAACATATGCACAATAAGATACAATATGCATGAGCTCTAAGTAATATGACGTTTACATGTTATATCAAGACAAACTTTTTTTGATCTCATTAACTCTTATCTTATACTTGGTGATGGATATAGACTTTAAAATTTTGAGCCATCCTTGTCATATCTTATATTTAATGATGCATATAGCTTTTAAAAGCATCAACCTTTTTGTTATTTTATGTACGTTCAATTTAAATGGAAGTGGTCATAATTTTATTCAATATTATCTTGTACAACTGGAAATAAAATGATGTGGGGTGGTGTTTCTAGTGATTTTGAAACTTGTTTTAATTACCTAAATTTAGCCTATTTAAAATAAAGATGGGTGGTGTTTCTAGTGATTTTCAAACTTGTTTTAATTATCTAAATTTAGCCTATTTAATGTAAATAGTTGCATTGACCATCTTATCTTCACTTTGCTTGAGGGAATCTTCACAACATCCACCATCTCTGAAAATTATGAAATAATAGTAGTATCTTGCACTAAATAGACAATGTTGGCATATAATCTTTCATTGTGTGTTTTACTCTGTGTCACAAATTTATTGATATTTTATGATTCTTGGTTTCGATTTCCATGCTAAGACTAGATTCATCATGTCTGCTAGGATTTTTAGTTGTGCACACATCATATTGCTCACTTCTAATTATATAAAAAATAGAGAGTATGCACAATGACATGTAGTGACATGTGGGTGTCTATTTTACTAAATGATATTCTTGATTTTTTAACCCATTCCAATCCTACCACAATGAAATTAAGAGAGACAAGGACACAAGAAGGACTATCAATAAATGAAATTAGAGACTTTAGAATGCAACTCAAAATATACCTGAATGTAACAATAAGTATTTGCACTGATGAGCATCGAATAACACTGTGAAAAATTCCTTGCATTATAAGAATTTGGTTGCACCTACACTAATCCTCTGTAGTAGTTCCTTGACTTGCCTATAGATATAATTGTAGAAATAATCCTACTCCTGCAATTCTTCCCTATATGGATCATCTTTGTCCCCCCCCCATTGATATTTATTTTTCAAGGCAATGGAATAGAACTCTCCGATTGCATCATCCATTCAAAATAATGCTTGAGTATTTCCAGGTGATTGTCAAACCAGTGTCTACTCAGGTCCACGAAATCCTTAATTTTTGTCCATCGCACAAACCTCTTTTCGTAATAAAATTATAAATCCCACATTTGCATTCCTCGTCCCTGAAATATCAATTATTTATAGTGGAATACTTTATCATTGCTCCCTCGGTGAAATAGAGATCGACTACTGTGGCATGGAGATGATTGGTGTCATAAAATGGTGCAGTGCATCCTACAATATATGTCACAGAACACCTCTCACCTCATAGAACTCCTCTCATCTACAACAATAAGAGTCCTCTCAAACTACCTGGTCTCCATCTCATTCATCCTGAAATAAGTGGATATTTCCATGGGTGAGAAAGTGTGCTTGGGGATTTAATAGAAGGAGTTATCACTAAAAAAAAATACAATGCAACATAATAGTTATCAGCAAGAGGAACAACCCTACCAAGCTACTTCTTAACTAGATTAAGATACTTCTGAATTACCTCTTATAACAAACAAACAATAAACTCAATTGCCTATAGAGTCTACCTATGCATGGTAGAAATGAAAACACTGTAAAAAACAACATCTACAACAACGTTGGTCAATCTATTCTTCTAGTCAAGGGCATGCCCAACTTTTGAAAAGTTTCAAGCAGGTCAGGGTCCACATCATCCAGGCTCCTCTTCTTCTTCTACTCTCTTTTTTTAGGTTCAAAATAATAGCGAAGGTCTTGGAAATTGATGGGTGGGTAGAAGTTATCCAACCATTTGGGTTCTTGCATTTTTAATCATTGTCTCTAAGCATTGAGTCTAAATTGCAAAAGCCATTCAGGTTCCTTCTTTTTAGCTGAAATTAACCTAATCTTTAGAGAGTTGTAAGGTTTAATGGATCTAAGTATATTCTTCTTAAAATATAATAACATGGTTTAAAACTGTAGGTATTGAGATCATAATCTAAGGATGAAACAGAAAAGATTTTATGTTCATGATTACATGAAATTTTAATTTCATGTAAAAAAGTTTGAGGAAGGTTTAGTATTTTCATCCCACTAGAATTTTTTCTTGCATCACTCGATCCCTTTGAATTTGGGCATGGTAGAGTCCATTACACAAAAAATCAACCACTAAAAAAAGGTGAAAAGAAAAAAAAAATCCATGCATTCTGACCCTAGAAAAGTTAGGGAGGAGCTGATATGTACAATAAGGACATGCAAAATGCTTACCTGTCCATCTTCTTTTGATGAATTATTGGCCCGCAATCAAGATCTGCATTATCATAACCATTAAACCCTTTGTACAATAAGGACATGCAAAATGCTTACTTTTGCATTGTCTTTTGATGAATTGTTGGCCGCAATCAAGATTTGCATTATCATAATCATTAAACCCTCAACTCTAGATGATATTTATGCTTTGATCATATAAAACCTCGAAATTGTTTGCCCATAAGAACGAAAATCATCTTTAGTAAAAAGGAAGAACTCTATAGAGTCTAAATTCATACCCATGTACAAATGGCCAAAATCTCCATGCCCAATGACCTTGCCCTTCCTCCATCTAATCGTTGAGGCTCTCTTAAGGTGTTTCCCAAGCAAATCCATCTGGGGTTCGAATCCCATGAAATCCATAGATCACATTGATGATCTTCCTTCTTTTGGCATTTCCTTGTAGATATCAACAAGACAGAGAAAAATGTAGTGCTACAATGTGAAGTTGTAATCTGTGAAGATTTTATTTGAAAAACTGGAAGAGATAGATAGACAGAGAAGGGGAAGAGAGGGAGAGAGAGAGTGTGTATGTTTGGGGGGTGAGATAGAGAGACGAAATAACAAAGAGACACAAATATAAATATAGATATTATATATTATTAAATAACCAACCTAGATCCATATTAACCCTATAACTATCAAGTGGCGAGAGGGATCCAATCTCTCGAGGTGCAAACATTTCCTCAAGTTTTGCACTACAAAAAAAAGTTTGCACCTTGAGAGATTGGATCCCTCTTGGCGCTTGATAGATCCAGGGTTAAGATGGATCTAGGTTGGTTAATATGAAATTAAAGTAGTTTTTATTTGATATTATAGTTTTAAAAATTAAAATTTCTCTTCAAATTAATTTGAAATTGGAACTAGATCCAATTAGATTCAATGAATAAATTTAAAAAAAAACACATAAAAATATATTTTTAAAATTACAAATTATTAGAGTTAAATAATGCAAAGTTGGCTCACCTATACACCATGTGAGGATGAAGAAGTGTTTAAGAAAGGATACCCTTTCAACCAATCTTTAACAACCTTTCAATCCCCTATCACTTGTAAGTTTAGATTGCTTGATACAATTAAGATGACAAACATGAAAAACTGGTTCATATTATTGTAGTACTGGTTAGGTATTTGTATTTTTGTTCTTAGACTAAATTAGTCATTCATGTTAGTCATTTTTAGTTGTATTACTTATTAGTTAGTCACATATTTTAACCCACAACTAAATTAGTAATTTATCTTAGTCGTTTTTAGTTTGGTCACCTAAGATCACTCATTTTTGGTAGTATTTCACTTGGAAAAGTTGTGGTGATTAACTGTTTTAGTCACCTAGTCACTAATTTCTCATTTTCTACTAGTGTTGTTTTAAGAGATTGAAAAATCCTTGAATCTTGAATAAATAATTAATTATTTTTCTTTTTGGACCATTAACAAATATATATTGTGTATGATTTTAATTTGTTAACTAGAACTCTCTATAACCTTTCACTTAACTATACATTAAAACTAACTTAAAAAACCCTAATCGGAGTAACATGCTAGGGAGAAAGGGATGTAGTGTGGGGGTGGGGCGGGTGGGGGGGAGGAGGCACACACCACCCTACTATCTCCCATTGACTTTAATAGGGGCGTGGCATGGCCTTCCTGTCTCACGCTACACATGAAAAATTATCTTCAACATTATTATGGACATCTTTCATACACTTATTTGTCTTGGGAATAGCTTTATGGATGGTGGTTATTTATGAAAAATTTGGTGGTTCTCCCCAATATTGGTGGTATTTTTGTGTTGGAATTCAGACATGTCTAGCACAAAGTTAGGAGGAAATGTGCAAAACAATGGCATGACATTCAACTTTTTTTGCATCAAGGTCATTGAACTTTGGTTTCAAAGCATTAGTGGCATGGGATTTTCAACACTTGTTTCTAGAGGGAGTATTTACGTGTTAATATAACAGAGTTGGGCTAGTCTTTGGTTACTTGACTATTGAGTAGCAACGCATTTTATGGTTTTTCTTTCAAAATTTACTACTTTCTTCTAGGGAAGTAGAGCAATGGATTGGGACTGTAAAAAGGCCAAAACTTTATCAACTATTGGTAAATTCAAATGCCTAGTTGAGGATTTGATATGTGGTAAAGACTACAAATTTGACTTTCCAGAATATTTGGGCTATGGAATTCAACAATGTAGTTTAGCTTGAGAGGGAACGTCAATAGGAGGTTTTCCTTGTGCGCAATGCTTGTTGCTTTTTCAACTTGAGCATCCTAGGAAAACATTCTCTAGGTATTGGCTTTCTTATCTATCCCTATTTTATGTTCTCCACTCACTATTTTTACGTGGTTCTTAGATGGTGTTTTAATCCTTTAAGGGGTTTTCAACATCCGGTGTCTTGGGATCTTATGTTGTGGGGGTGAATTTTTGTGGTGGGGGTTTTCTGGATCTATAGTGATTTTTCCTTGGTTGGCTTCACCTTTTAATTGTTCCTCTTCTCACTCTCTCCTTTCTGCACTTGGTGGGTACCAATATTCATGTCTATCTTTATTTATTCTGGTACACAATGCCCAAGAAATACATGCACAGTTGTGGGGGTGGAGGTGGTCAAGGTCCATACGGCTGACCACATGCCTAGACAATCATTGCAATTTTCCATTTATCCACTCCTCAAGACATCCTGAATGAATTCACTAGCTAGAGACTTGGACCTTTAATGACCATATGGATTATTTTAATTTTGTGATTCTATAAGAGGTGTCCAATTGGGTTCCTAACCCTAGCCATACTAGGGGAAGAAAGAACTAATATTTGAATTCCATTACCATCCATTAGAAGAAAAATCTTTTGGGACATGACTTGAAAGAGAAACATGAAGACCAGAATGAAATCATCTCCTCCTTGAATGATATTAATTGGGTGTAGTGATATCAATGTGTTTTCTTGGTTAGATTTGATGCTCATCTAGAAAGACACCTCTAATGTGAGCTCAAGCCTTCTGATCCAGCTATTGGTACTACCACATAAGATCTTGATCGTGTGACTTCTTCTCATACTTGAATTTATTCTATTTCTTTCTTTGTCACTTTGTTTCGCTTTATACACTAGTACAAAATGGTTAACTAGTTACTAAAAAATGACTAAAATTTTCATATAAACAACAATTTTTCAGCTGGTGACCAATAGTGGCTAATTTAAAGTATCTTATAACGCAACTAACTTTTAGTTATATTTAGCTTAATCATTAATTGGTTTTTTCAATTTTATTGCCTAGTATCATATTTAGTCATAAATTTGGTCAATAATTTAGCCATTAATTTCCACAATTAATGACCAAATACACAACAAAATATACTACTACATGATCACATGAGCAAACCAATTAATGACCAAAGAAATATGACTAAATCTTAGTCATGTTATAAGATAATGCAAATTAGCTACTAATAATCATATATATGCAAAATTTAGTCGTCATTTGTAATCACAAATTTATCATTTACAGTAGTTGTTTATCTCTTTGTGGTAATTTCATATTCATTATATAAATCAATGATTTAGTAGTTTAGATTCATTTCATTTAATTTCATTAATAATCATTATAAATGACTAATTTAGTCATTGTATATTAATTTTATGTGTTCATCATTAATCATTATAAACTACTATTTTAGTATTTTTAGATTGATTTAATGTGTTCATTATTAATCAACATAAATTAATTAGTATGATTTTGCAACTATGATTAAAAAAATGTCATACAATGTGCATGTTCATCTAATATAAAAACACAAAGTTACATATATTAATTACAATACTAAATAATATCAAATACAAGTACAAATAATTTTAACCACATTAATTATAATATATAAAATGTCAAGTATTACAATATGAGTTTTCAACTTGATATTGGTTTACACATGAAATATTGTTTCATCGCTACAAAACATTATCATTGTGTTGCAAAGGCATTGCAAGTGAATACACCAACTCTAAAGACTTAATTATAGTCTGTATGTGTCTATATCATGTGGGATATTGATATTGTCTTTAACGGTATCACTAGAGTAGTTCTCTTCTCTCTCTCTTTCTGCATTTTTCGCTACGGTGTTATTGTTCTCCTCTTTCTTCAATTCCTACTTTTTACCATCAATACTGAGTCCCTCTTCTAAAAATGAAAGAAGATACAATTCAAAGTATAAGGCATGAAAGACGATGAACATTGTAATATAAAATAAAGTAGACTATAAAGTATTTATATGACATGTACCTCAACATCAACAATGTCAATGCCATTTTTCCCAGAAAAGTAACAAAATAGAACAAGTTTTATTTGGTTGAGTGATAGTGGACACTATGTGGCTAGATGAATTGTATAAGCAAAGAAAAAAAAAATATCACCGTAGAAAAGAACACCTTTGGAACTTAATATTTAACCTTCAAGAACATCTCAACATAAATAAGTAATCATTTTTCTAGATCCATCAATATTGAGTTCATCTTTTGAAATGAAAGAAGATACAATGTAGAGTATAAGAAAAGAAATAATATAAAAGATGGAATATAAAATAGTGTAGAATATAAAGGATTTATATGACATATACCTCAACATCAGCAATGTCATTGACATCCCCCCCCCCCAAAAGCAAGGAAATCGAAGTTTTCTTCAGTTGGGCAATAGTGGTCACTATTTGGCTAGATGACATGTATAAACAAAGAAAATAAAGCATCACCATAGAAAAGAAAACTTAGGAACTTAGTATTCAAATTTCAAGAAAAGCTCAGGAACAATCATTCCAACTAAGTTACATGCTAGAAAACATAGGTTGTAGATAACTTGTGAAAACAAATGGAAAGAAAAAGACAACATATAATAAAAAAAACATATGACAGTTGGTTTACAAATTACATCATAGAAGAAAACATTTCTCCTATGGTTACACATACATGTGGTTGGGTAACATGCTCCAATATGCCATTATACTTAGGGTCCATAGGAAGTAAATCTCCTACTAACATAATTATTGATTCGTTGTACCTTGGCCTTGCCTCTCCTTTGTGAGGACAAAAAATTAAAATAAGTCCATGCTTAATTAGTTGTACTCCATAGTATCCCTTTTCATGTTATCTCCACATACCCACCAAAAATTTCATATATGTTGGGTGTGGAGCTTGATTATTTTCTTGATTTAGAGGTCTTAGCCACGTTGGACCCTAGTTCCTAAATGGGGCAGAAATGTCACCCATTTTATACCCGTTAGGGGGGTCTAGGGAGGCGATGACTACTTTTAAATAGCCCCCCACTAGCAGGGGTTTATAGGTAGTTCCCTCAAAGCTAAAAATATATGAAAATTTACCTTGTAAAATATTGTAATTTCATGGTCAAGATGGACTGTTAATTAAGAAAATTGTCCGATGGTATAAGTTATGTTAATTCAGGATTTTTTGCCCTAGAAGGATACCATTTTTTGTTTTCTAAGTAAAGACTGTCTATTATATTAAAAAAGGTAAAAATATTTACAGAGAGGTATAGACCTCTGAGGGGGAAACAACCATCCCTCTATCACAAAAACTGCTGCATACAGCTCTGAAAAATCTGATGACAATCCATAATGCAGTTTTCAAAAAACTAAAAACCCAAAAAAGAACATCCTGCTTTTCCCGCCATACATCAGTCCTGAGACTTTTACAAAAGATTAGAAAAAAACTCCTATAAGCTGGAAGATAGTAGTGATCCATAGTGAGAAGACTGGAGAAAAACCACTGTACGCAAATTCAAACAAAAAACTTCATTCTGAGACTGCTCAAGCCTGAGGTGGCATGTCTTCATCCGCGTCCATGTCGCAACCGGTGGAACTGACCCATTCGACCCCCATTTTCTCCTCTGGAACCTGTTCTGCGCGCTCCGGTAGAGACATCGTGTGTAGCCTATTGCCTGAGGAGGAAGCTGGAGCGCATGGAATAATATCGTCATTAGCAGAGATTGAATGCAGGGGTGAATCCTCGTGCTGCTCTTCATTCCGAAGCGGGTCTGGGGCATTGAGAATGTCACCAGCTTCATTTTCATGAGAATTGCTGGGGCTATGGGAGTGAGGACTGTCCCTGATGTAATCATCTGAGCTTGAGGAGTCCTCTTCTTCCTCGGAAAAAATAACAGTGAGCAGGGCAGAAATGGTGGGTTTGTGCAATTTGCTTTTGAATTTGAACCGGCAGGAGTGAAGGGAGCTATGCAGGGAAGGACCAGAATGTTCAGAGGATGAGGATGACGGAGATTTGGAGGCGAGCGGGACTATACAGGGAGGAAAGGGCTCTCCTCTGCCCCTGTTACCCCCACGCCCACCATAATTACTACCTCTGCGGGGAATTCCGCGCTGTCGGGGAGCCATTGCAGGGTGGCGAACCAGATTATGGGCTCGAAAGCACAACCAACACCAAACAAACCAGTATCCGAAGGATTGGACACAATTAGGACTCTGAACTTCTAACTCTCCCTTTAAACCTTCAAGTCTTGGTTCAAATTGGAAACAAACGACCGACCCACAAGCAGATACGTGAGCAATGCCAGAATGAAGCCAAGAAACCAGATAATAAACATACCAAATGCAAAGCGTGTTCGAGGGTAACCAGGTGATGAAATTGGCCAAGCGTCTGCGCCTCTGCAACCAGGGAGGTTTCCAAACGCGCCCCTCTGCCTCAGGAACACGCGTACCAAATCTCGCAGGAGCGTAATCGCCGGAGGAATAACAAATTCCTGAATGCTGCCAAAGGAATGTCAAATGCCTGAGAGCATCCTTGCGGAACCTATTGCCCATCTTGTTAAACAACCCTCGCCTGCCGTGAGCCAAGTGAGGCGTTAAATCACTTAAATGCTCTGCCATGACCATTAATCGCTGCTGACTCCAGGCCGCCAGCTGCCGTCCTCGCGCGCTTGGGCATTTACATTAACGATGCCACCCGCATCCGGGGCCCTAGAAGGATACCATTGGTTTATATAAGGGAATTGTATTTTAGTTGTGGATGATTATTTTGAGAGAGAGAGAGAGGAGGTTGTGTGAAAGCGAATAGGAAATTACATCAGATATGTCGTAGGTTGTATCTCTTCATTTTGCTAGATAATATAAAAGGAAGGATTGGTTGTTTCTCCATGGATGTATCCCAAATTGGGCGAACCACGTATATCTGTGTCTCTCTTGTTTTATGTGTTTTTGTATTTGTGTTTCCGCAATATTTTATGTGTTCCATTTCTCTATAATATATAATTTTTTTAATAATATATGCCAAACAAATCACATTTTGGAATTTGTTCTAAATCTATGTCATTTGCACCCCCTTTCAATGTATCTGACCAGCAATACTTTCTTCTTTCATATTCATTTACCTCCTGAAAAATATTTGTTTCAAAAACCAAGACAACCCTAATACCTTATGAAATTCTATTGATGGATGGAAAATGTTTAATTTGAATAAAACTCATTTGAAAATGAAAAATATTGTTCATTTATAAAAAAATATGTTATGTTATTTATATACAGTATATGCATCTTGGTGGGTTATCTAAATTGGTTTAAACTAAATATAGGCAGAGGTCACAGTGACGCCCCCAAAAGTCCACTGGGTTACCAACCACTATTGTAGCTGGAAATTACATGACCAAGAAATAAGCTAGCCTCCATATGGACATTCTAGGGAAGCAAGGGGGTATCCTGCAAGGCTTTCATTAGGGAAAAATATATAAAATATTAGGTGTACCACCAATCCCATTTCCAAAAGCATTGCAACAATATCCAAACCCATGACACACACCCTAAATCAACAAGGTTGTATAAATATTCAATGTTTTTGACATTTTCCAGGCATAATTCACGACAGATTTGGCTTAAAAGGCACTAGGGATTTCTTAGAATGAAAAGTTCAAACTATGTAATTTACACAATCCAAGTGTGTATTTTTAGGGTACTTCATTCATATATGCATTAAAATACTCATCTTAAACAATAAATATTCACAATCTCGCAAAATATTTTATCACTATATTTCTACCAAAAAATTCAAATAGTTAGATTGCACCTAAAACATAGTTACCGATCAAATGAGAAAATTACCTAGTACCCATTTTTTTGAGGTAGAAAAAAATCACTCGATTTTGAAAAATGGTGATTCAGGATACACCTTTTTTTTTGGGAGCATATTTTTGGCACTGTAAATTTTTTTATGTATCAAGTATGAACATTTTTTTTTAAATGTTAGTGATTTTCATGCTCATTTTGAAAAGCTGATGTAACATCAACACATTTTTTTAGAGGGCTTATTTTTGACAATTTAATTTTTTTTATGTATCAAGTGTGAACATTTTTTTTTTGTTAGTGATTTTCATCTTGATTTTGAAAAGTGCTCATGAGCATCAACCCTTTTTGTTTAGAGGGCTTATTTTTTACACTTTAAATTTTCTAATATATTAAGTGTGGATAATTTTTTTTAAATGTTGGTGATTTTTATGTTGGTAATAAAACATAAAACATAAAAATAAAAAAAACATACAAAAAAAATCAAATACAAAAAACAAAAAAAAAAAAAAAAACAAAAGACCAATACAAATGTAAAAAAAACTAAAATTAACTTGTAAAAATAAAAAAGTTGAATAAAAAATTAACTATATATATATATATATATATATATATATATATATATATATATGAAAAATAAAATAAAAGAAAGAAAAAATATATATAATTTAAAGAAAAACAAATTAAACCAAAAGAATAAATCTAAAACCATTTTTTTAAGTTAAAAAAACAAATTAAAAATAAAAACCTCATTAAAAAAAAAGTTTAGAAAAAAATCAATTAAAATAAAAATTAAAAAATATTTAAATTAAATAATTTAAATATACAAAATAAAAATTTAGGATTTTTTTTTTCAATTAAAATTTAAAAAAAGCTTTAAAAAAGAATTATATATATATATATATATATATATATATATATATAAAATTTAAATTTAAAAATAAAAATAAAAATTCAATCTCTCCTTCCCTCCGCCCCACTTCTCGACCCCCTCCCCCCCTCCTCCTCCCTCCGCCCCACTTCACCACCCCGTAGCTTGCTCTGCCTCCCCGCCTCACCCCACCCTCGCCCTCTGTTACCCGCCCCACTCCAGACGCCCCCCTCCCTCGCTCCTCTGCTACCCACTCCTCCCCTCCCCACCACGCCTACCCCTTACCTCCTCCCAACTCGGCCCTTCCCCCCCTTTCTCTCCCCACCCAGCCCTCCCTGCCCCCCCGGGCCCCCAGCTAGTGGCTGGAGGGCCGTAGACGGATTCCCAGAATCAGCCTGCAGCCCGTTGGCTGGGGGCTCGGGTGGGCGGGGGGGGGGGGGGGGTTGATGGGGGAGGGGAGGGAGGGGGAGGGAAAGGGTGAGCCAGATTAGGGTGGGGAAGGGAGACGGGGGAGAGAGGGGGTGGGTGGGAGCAAGGGAGGGGTGGGGCGAATAGTGGAGGGCGAAGGTGGAGTGAGACGGGAAGGGATGGGGAGGCAAGGGGTGAGCCGAGGTAGAGTGGGGAGGGGAGATGGGGGAGAGGGGGTGGGCAGGAATAAGGAAGGGGTGGGGTGCGGAGGGAGGTGGAGGGAGGAGGTAGGCGGGGAGCGAGGGAGGGGGAGGTTGGGGTGGGGCAGATAGTGGAGGGAGAGGGTGGAGTGAGATGGGAGGGGAGGGGGAGTGAGGGGTTGTGGAGAAGGGGAGTGAGGGAGGGCGACCATGAGGTGAGGCGGACAGAGAGAGGGATTGATTTTTTTTATTTAAATATTTTTTGGTAATTAATTATTATTATTATTTTTAAATGAGGTTTTATTTTTTATTTTTATTTTCATTATTAACTTTAAAAAATAGTTTTTTTTTCCTTAAATTATATATATATATATATATATTATTCATTTTTTATTTAACATTTTCATCTTTACATGTTAATTTTGAATTTTTTTTTTTTTGATTTTTTTACATTTTTTATATTATTTTTATTTTATATATATTTTTATAGTTGATTTATTTTTTTGTCATGAATCATCCCTTTGCCACCCCTGGCCCACTGGGCCTCGAGGTGGCCGAAGATTTTTTTTGTTTTTTATTTTTAAGCTTTTAACTTATTTTTTAATGTTTTATTTTATTTTTGTAACTTTATTTATTTTTATTTTTTTATTTTTTATTTGGTTTTTATTTTATTTTACTCTTTTTCTTTCCTTTTTGTTTGTTTATTTGTTTTTTTTTTTTAGTTTTACATCGTATGATTATTTCTTTTTACATTTTATAGTTTGTTCGTTTGTTTGTTTGTTTTTTATATGTTATTTCTATATATTTTTTATATTTGATTTTTTGTCATGTTCTTTATGTTTTATTACTTGTTATTATTTTAAATTTTTATTTTTTTTCAATATTTGATTTTTTGTTTTCTTTTGTATTTTTGTGTTTTTTTCTATTGTTTTTTTTGCAATATTTGAATATTTATTTTCTTATATATCTATATATATATATATATATATATATATATATATATATATATATATATATAAGGTGCGTGTCAATGCTTGTTTAGCAACCCGATCACATTATGTGCAATTTGAGAATTGATTTTTAATTATTTTTGCAATGTATCGAGTTGTCTTAGGCTAAGATTTTAAAATTGCTATATATTTAGTATTTAAAAAAAATTACTCTTGGTATAATAACTCTTTCATTCAGGTGTTAATTTTTAAAGTTTTTTTAGTCATAAATATTTTCCATAATGTCATGCTTGAAATATTTTGAAAACTTAAGATTGTTTTGTAGTCATAATCTTTGGTTGTAATTCCATGGTTGAAAAATTGTCAAGATTTAAATGTTTTTCTAAGTAGTGATATTTTATCTTTAATGCTATGGTTAAAAACAGTTATAAGTATTTTTTTTAGCACCATGCATGAAAATTGTTGGAATTTTAAGGTTTTTCAAAGAAGTGATATTTTAAATTTAATGTCATGCTTAAAAATTGTTGGAATTTTAAGGCTATTCATAGACGTGATATTTTATCTTTAATGTCATGTTTGAAAATCATTGGAAATTTAATTTTTTTTAGAGTCATGATATTTTATTTTTAACGTCATTATTAAAAAATGTTGAAAATGTACTCTGAAAAAAAAGAAAGTTATTCAGACATCAACACCTTTCGATTTAAAGGTGTTTTTTGCACCAAACAAAATGGCTTTTATTTTTTTTTACTGTTATTTTTAAAAAATAGTGAAAATTTACTCTGAAACAAAAAAATAGTGATGCAGAATCAACACTTTTTATTTTTGGGTTATTTTTCATTTTTTTGGGGGTTTTGGGCTCAAGTACCCGTTTTGAGGTAATAGTTCCCGTTTGATTAGTAACTATGTTCTAAATCAACTGTTCCTACATAGAGATTGCAGTAAAATGCCTATTAGACTAGGTCCCATTGGGTTATCATGGCACTATCGTAGCTAGAAATTGCATGGTTCGACATTGATCCACCCACCATGTGGACATTCTAAGGAAACAATGGGAATCCTGCAAGATATTCTTTGGAAAAAATATGTTAAATTTTTTGTGCACTGATCACGTAGCCTTTCCCGTTTCCAAAAGATTCAGACTAGATCCACACCCATGCCAAAACACCTTAATAAACAATGGTTCCAAACTAATGCTTAAAGATTTATCTTCTATAGTTATTGAGAGAAAATACACAGATTTCAACAACAATAAAGTAAATGGAGAAAAGTGAGACCTCATCATCATCATCACCATCTTCATCTTCATCATCAGAATCAAAATCATCTTCTTCTTTCTTTTTGACCGGTGGCTTCAATTGTAGCTTCCCTTTAGTTGCTACTTTGTTAGTTACAAATGACTTAGATGTAGGCTTCACAGGCTTAGCTCTAGGTTTTACTAAATTAAAAAAACCACAAAATGTTATTTTCACATAGAATTAAGGAAAAAAAACTTCTACATACAATGTTCCATTTTCAAGCTGTGAGAAAAATGCAAATAAATGAATAACTCACCATCATTCTCCTTTGCGATTAATGTTATTTTCTGAGCTAATTTTTCTTCCTTGTCTTTTGGTCACTCTAGGTCTATGGCCACCAAATTCAGGTTTTAAGTTGAAGACAAAAAATTACTAGGAACACAAATATTGAAGATCAATATAGGTTAGGCACATGTTTAAAGGTAATTTGATTACCTTCATCCTTAAGAAATCTATCAAGGGCTTCATGAGTGTTGCTTGTTAAGGAAGAATGAGGATTATAAAATCAAGTATAGTAGTAAACAAGAAATATAGGATTATTTGCCCGATTTCTTAAAAGGATATTCTAATATAGTGTATTGATACACAAATATGTTCCCAGTTCGAGATGTGTGAGAGAGCTTGAACTCTTTCTCAAATATTAAATCTAGTCCAATCTGGTCACGTTTCCATGGGATAGGGTCCCAAGAAAAAACTATTTCCCATCCACGTGGACATACAAATAAACCCTTTCATTTTCCTTAGCACCTTCTTTATCCCCAATGGAATTATAAATCAATTACTTATATAATGATAATAAATTAACCCAATACCACTAAATTTAAATCTAAAGTAGTGTCTCTATAGTCTCTAGTTATTCAACCAATTAAAAAATAAAAGTTTACACTCAGTGATTTTCTTGCCTATTTTTATTTAACATTTTTTATACCAATCTTGTAAATATTTAGCAAATTTTTATTTTTATATCAATAAAAATTTCTTTGGCAGTTCTTATCTCTAACTATTTTGAAAACTTCTACAAATTTTACCAAAAATTATTTTCCATCTTGTTGACAGATTATTGCCACAAATCACTTTTTTATCTTGACTAATAGGGTTGTTCTATAAAATGCCACATAAGAACTAAACGTCCAAAACATGGGGTTAAATTCATGCTAATGTTGTTGCATTGTCACGTGTCTCATCAACAAACATATTAACTTCGAAACAAAAAGAATAATTCTACATGCGATAAGATCATTTTTTCATAAGTTGCTTTGTAATTATTTCAAAATTTACTCTGTGGAAGAATGACATAATGAACCAGACTTCACTAAATTCTTATGTTGCATAGTTGATAACAAAGTAACGTCTCTTGCAAAGTATCCCTCCTATTTAACTCTTTCCTCACGGGTGTCCCCTAGTTTGATGATCGTTATTGCAACATTCTTTTCTTTGTACCTATAGTAGTTTGGTAGAAGTTAGAAGAATGTGAACTATCAATATTGCAAGTAGATTGAGTTCAATTGAAAACTAAACAGGTGGGATCTTCCTATTTTTTTTCAGTTGTTTTTCCTAATTAGTACAAGTTTATGTTTATTCCTAAACAACAATCACACAAGATGATGAAATATAGATAAGAAGACAAAACCAAAAACATTGAATACAAAGTGAAACATATAACGTAAACTCCCTCGATAACTGAGCTCTCAGTTATCTTGGCTAGAGATTTCCTCACTAAAAGGGTTGAATTTCTAGACTCCACAATTATTGAAGCTATGGACAAAACATAAAAAATAATAGGTAATATTATCCATCGTGCAGACTTATGATCATTTCACACTTGTCTAGATGTTATCTCAAATCAACTACCATAGTATAAGAATATATGTGAATTATATGCTTGGAAAAAACAACTCCTATAACACAAATACATGCATGTTAGTATCTGAATGGAGGGAATAACACACCATTGTATTGGTGCACAAACAACCAAAAGGACACTAGAGAAATGTGTAGATGACATTATTACAAATCATTGACATTATTGTATAAAAAAGGAAATGATATCAAAATATCTTATTAAAGAATACAAAGTATAGATTAAGATACCAAGGACTGCCCCATTTGGGCTCCAAATTCAACGATTTGCTAAGACAACTAGATATTTCACAAGAGAAACCTATGAAAACATAAAAAACACACAAAAGAGTTTACCTAAGATTTTTTATAATGATCAAATCTAGTAAATAACTCTAAAATGTTTTCAAGATCAATTCATATATGTACAATTTTCCCATGAAAAAATCATCTACCTGCATTGAACTCTTTCCAAAATTTCAATGTCACCAACATTTGTTCCAACTTATCGATAAAGTCAACAATATAAATTTGAACCACTAACTAGTGTGAGCATACTTATAAAGATAAAAGGTACATATTCCAAATTGAATTTAGAAATTTATTTGAATGAATAATTGTATTGAATAGAATTTGAAATCACCTAGAATTTTTTTTTGTTGCAAAGGATGGAAATCCATACTCATAATGTTTGAGATTGAGAGTTCTTACCATGGTCTTTGGTAGGTCATCTTGTGAGCACATGTTAAGAGGATGAGTTGGTCTTGGGCCTATGAAGGTCACCTAAAATTAGAAAGCAATCATTCTTAGTTTGTAGAAAAACAATGCCATATAGAATAACTAACAAATCCTAGTCATAATCGATCACATAAAACAACCATTGGACCTAGAAGAAAATCCAAGAAACTTGAAATAAACAATAATTAAAAGAGATTTTAGCATTAATTTGTGACTCATGCATAGTCTAAAAATAGATAATTTAAATCCATCATATAATCACATATTGATATTAATTAATGCTATGTATGTACCTCCTTGGAATGATCACCCCAGATGCACGTCATGAGATGTTCAAAATCAACAGATTGATAGTCGACAACACGACCATTTAATGGTGGAGTCCCATGTCATTTTAGAAGTAGTTGATGCCATTCATAGAATTACAAGTCAAAATATGCTCTATTTGGAAAACTCATGTTATAGAAAAAAAATATATTTCTAACATATATGAACAAAAAGGGCCTACTAAATAATCCCACTTCAAAGGACATAAACTATTATCTCTTATTCCACTATTCCAACTCAATAATATTCAAGCATGTCATACAATTTTTCCAAGATAATTTATAAAACATAGTAAATTAAATAAGGGCTTTCATAGAAGTAGCATGGAAACTCACAGATACAAATAATGAAGCTAGATATCAAAAGGGCTCAAACATGATTGCAAAGTGAAGTCCTCCATGAAGAAGAAATATTGTAGAGAAAATCATGCTTTTAAAACCATGAGACGTTAGATTTAAGGTCAAAATATCTTATATACCCTTTCAAAGAACTAAACAAAGAAAATTCCAGCTTGATTCGCTACTTAAGGTTAACGCATCTATGTTTCCATCTAGTGCCTTTCAAAAGGACTGGAAACTTTTGATTTTTACCACATATTTTACCTAGTCATGATACCGTTCTAAACATTTGAGTTTCCTCCCAACTCTTTATTTATTTTCTTAGAGGTACCTTCATTACCATGTAAATAAATTTCTTTCTCAGGGCCTTATTAGTAACTATTTATCTCCTATGAAAGTAGATTGGTAGATGCCAAAGTTTTCATGATAAAAAATCACATGAGGTAAAAGTATTCACATGAAACTTGTTCAAATTTATTTGGCTTTTCGAGTTCTACAATAAAGTTGTATTTTTGCTCCTTTATATTCCAAATTGTATAGCATGGACTTGTAATGTTGACATTTATATGCCTCTATAATGAGATCACTACAAGGCGAGTCGAAGCATGTCATTTTACAAGTTTCATAGTTCCCAAGGTAAGTTGCATGGAGAACAAAATAGAACATATAATCTAGGAAGAAAGATTGAATACACTCTTGAAACATAAAATGAGATGGAATGACGAATCTAAAATAGAGAGGGCTTCAAAATGAATTGACATGTTTTACTTTTCTATAGCTGATTTTGGCCAAATATAATATAATATATACAATATAATTTTCAGAGGGGAAGTTTGAGAAACCAAAATCATATGCATGTCAAGTGTCTTCAATTAAAAAGCACATTTTGAGGCTAAAAAATACAAACCTTGTTCCTCATAATGATTCTCATCTGGTTAAATATCAAGTTTCCAAGCTTTCATATCAACGAGTAATTTCTTGATGTACAAGAAATCTTAATCTTGGACTTTGTTTTTGTGTTGAATCTAGATTGGAAAGGGACACTACCTTGCTAAAAAATAAGCCTCCTTATAGTTACTCTCTTCAAGACAAATTCTGATACGGAAGAGACCATTTTCATGGGACTATTTTTAAGTAGTTATGATGGTTTATTTCTCCCCAATATAGGCGCCTATCTCCAGTGTCTAGATGCATGTTCTTGTCCTTATCAAATCCTTTTGGTGGCTTGTTTGTCATATTGCAGTGCAATCAATCATGTGTTTTGTTTTAGGTTCTTAGAACATAAAAACCTTGTTTTGGATGTTACATGTTGGTATTAAGGGCCTATTATCTTTAGAGGGTTAATTTTATAGCTTCTAATGAACACTGAGGAGCCTTCATGGTATTAGTTATTTAACATTGCATATTACTTCTATATTTCTAGGAAGTCTTGTGACTAATTAGTTCCCATTTCTAGAATGTTCTTCATTCTTGTTGGAGGTATATGATTCTATGTTCCACCAAGTTTCCAGGATGCTAGAGAATGGGAGCAAGGAGACACACAAGGGGGATGTGTGGGAACCACCCTAAATTTTAGGAAAATACGGGGTGGGGGGGGTGGGGGGATGTTGGCATCCTCAACATAGGGGTCGTCATCTCAAAAAAATATGAAAATAAAAATAATAATGATAAATTTCCAACAATTAAACATTATCCTTTTTCTTACCTTTTCTATCATTTTACCTAAATAATTTAATATTACAGTTAATTACCAAGGCCACAGACTCCTCAAAACTCTATCCCCCATATTTTTCTATATTCATAGATTGTTGGAAAAAAATATGCAAGGGATGCCTAGGTGTCCCTTTTCTATGGGAGGGGGGTGCCCAGGTATCCCCCTTTTGGGAAAATGCATCCTCCATACCAGGGAAATGTTTCCCCATGTGTTTCCCCAATTTTATATGGAAGGGGGATCTGGGGAAACATTTCCCAAGAACATACCCATCCTCAGAGCATGGGAAACATTGGGGATACTTCCTCCATTCCCCATGGAACACTAATATTTTTTGCTAATATGAACAAATTTTCTTGGGGATGTATGCATGGGATTTCTTTTGGTATTTACCATATTTATCATCATGCTTTCTAGCTTAGAAAAAACACTTTTCATGAGGAGGTGAAGCTAGATATCACTTATCATCATGCTAATGTGAATGCTTTCCTTGGGATTTGTGTATTATCATGGATGAATTCAGGACCAAGGTTGGTGAACTTTTTTTTCATGTTTTCATATCTCACGCACAATTCTTAGACAGATAAATGCTTTGTTTAAAGGGTTATTTTCCAAACCCTGAATGATATTTTTGGAAGAATGTATTGTGAGACATGCCACTCATGGAAAACCTAGAAAATTTCTACTTTGATTCTTATCTTGTTATGGGTGAGGATGAGAACACCCATATTTAGTATGCTTGTATGGTTTGATAAGCTTACCTTGCATGGAAATGTGTTTTCGTTGTGACAAAGACCCTCTAAAATTTAAGCATAGTATAATTTTGGAGCCTACATGAATTGTCGTACTACGCTGCCTAGTGTCATAATGATGTTTGCTTGACTACCCTTGTGTTATCACTAAGTGTCACCTCCTCCTAAGTCAAAGCTTCTAAGTGTCATCACCTTATCTCTAGGAGCTCTTGCATTATCTTATCCAAGGATAGGAGAAGTCTTAAATTTTATCGACATAGTAAATAGCTTTGTTCGACCTGCATCACACAAAAAAAATCAGGAAAAACACATTCTTTCTAAGAAAATCACACTCTTTTCACACAACAATTATAAGAGGCACTGGTGAAAGAAACTACACCTTCCTCGAGTAAGAAACACACTCCAAGATGACATGCATTGTGCCCTAGTTGAGTGCACTTCTTCAGGCTAAGAAATTATTCCCTCGTCGAGCACACTGCTTTAGGCTCAATGAGTGCACTCTCTAGTTGAGCGCACTCCTTTGGCTCAAATAATTGCACCCTATTCATCGTCATGCATGTGCTTTCCTTGTTTCATGTTGGTGCACTTCTAGAAAATAGGAGCCCACTTCACTTCATTAAACTAACTCACTCATTCGTTGACTAGTGGTGAGCATGCAAGGCTATGTTTTACATGTAATCTCTTTATAATCAACTTAGTTAATCATTCTTTTACAGAATCATTCTCATATGGGTTAAGTGAACTTCTCTTAATCAAGGAGTTCTTCATTGCTCTTTATTCCAAGAAAGTTTTTTCATGTCGATTCTTTCACTTGCCTTTGATTTTTTTGTTTTCGATCTTTCTTTCTTTGTTGGTGTTTTATTACAATATTTCAAGTACAAGTGTCATTATGTTATTGCGATTTGTGACTCTTCACATTCTGGTCATGATTGCAGAAAAGTGTATAAGTATTTGTAGCTCCTTCCTCTTAGATTTCAAGTCATTTTATCTTGCTTCTAGACTTGTTTAAGTTGATTTCAAGCCGATTCAAGAAAGAGCACACTTCTGTTAATGAAGGTCTCGTTGTCTTTGAAAGTTGTGCACTAAAAAACCAAATTTTCCCCTTGAGCACACTCCAGAACATCAAGCCACCCTTGCCCTTAGAAACTACATCCTTCTTGAGCGCATGGCACATTATGATGCAACATCATGAAAGATTCATCCTTTGACTGTGTGCCCTGCACCCTCCTCAGTCTCTCTAAGTGCATAGCGCAGAGAGAAGGCTTGAGAATGACCCCTTCGTGCTTCGGCTCTGTGCCTTGTTCCCTCCTCAAATTTTCTTAAGCACACAAGCACATCCTGAACCAACAATGATTCCCTTTCATGCTTTAGACCTACACCCTATGCCCTTATGATCTCTCTCTCTTTTTCCTAAGAGCATAAGCGCACCTTGAAGCCTCTTGTGAGCCTTGAAATTTCACTGTTTCTCTGACATGCACCTGCCTTTTTCTTAATGCAGGTTTCTTGCCTAAACAATGATCCTTTCCCATATTTGATAGGATTACACTCTTGGCTACACTTGATGGATTTTTGAACATGATTTTCTGAGTTATTTCTTGTAATAGATAGAGGATTTATTAAAGATAATATTTGTTTCCATGACTGTGCTTCCACATGCAAGTATTCCAACTACTAGTCTCATTACGATCTCATCATCTGTTGGAACGATGCCTCCCACTACCTGTCAAATGGCCTCAAAAGAATTGTCAAAATCAAGCACTGAAGACATAGTGGAAAATACAAAGCCTTCCATTCCTATCCTTAGATACAAAAAATGTTTTTATAGACAAATATGTCGAGGTCACGTGGCAGGATATTAAAAACACATTCATGCAAAAGAAGTTCCCTCAAGATTTGGAAGACAAGGAAATCTACATCAACATCACGCAGACCAGGATACACAAGATTGCATGCAGGTTCCTAGTGATTCCTTGTGTAGAGGCAATTGAATGGATCCTATCACATATGGATGATTCAGATATGGTGCTTCATAGTTAAAATGGTGGTGAGATTTCCACCTATAATGGAGAGGACATGCATACTTATTTTGAGATGCTTAAACCCACAGAATATGCCAACAAAAAATTCTATAATAGATGGTCCAATCTCAACACAAGTGATATCATCAAGTCCTGGTGTCAAGATATTTCCAATTCCGACATTATCCAAGTGCAGTTTACCCGACTAGGATTTTGAGGGAGGTGTGCTAGCACCTTATTTATATGTGTTGTAGGTTGCATGGGAGAAAGAATGCAGAAGTATTTGAAGATAATTGGATATTCATGCTTGAACTGATTGTTACTGGAGGAAAATTTTTCAATTGGGTGGATATACTTTCTTTCGAATTGTAGTTCCATGTTGGGCAGGCCAAAGAAACTCTAAGAGAAAACTAGGCACGAAAGTTTTATATTTCAACATATCTATTAGATGAAATATGTGCCCATTATGCATTTGTATTGGCGCACAAATCTCTCTTGTGTACAAGAGCGATGTCCCTAGATTTAAAGACAAATATAAAAGCAAACATAAAAGTAACTGCTGCCTTTTATTAATCTATAACTGGAATATGATGTATGAAATGTGAAAGATCCTCTTACCTTTCTACGAAATACTTGTGGATGTCCTTTCGATGCTTTCAAAATCCATTCCTTGCTGCTTCAAGAGAATATTTACATAAGCATAAATGACCAAGGGATAAAATCATATCATAGATAAAGAGTCAAACACAAAGTGAATGGAAATTACAACATAGCATACATCACAATATTAATCCAATATTTAGTTATAAACTATGCAAAAGATCAAGCAACTTTGCAAAGAGCATCATAACAAGTGAAAATAGGAAAGAAACAACTGCTTGTATTAATCTTGAATAAGAAGGAGAAATACAACCTTAGCCTTTATGATGTAAGCCTCCCCCCAATAGTATCCAATCCTCCCTTTAGGTGAAAATCTTCCAGCCCTAATTCGACAACATAAGTTTACATTCCCAAGTCCTCCTTTACCCTCTGGTCTATGTTGAATTTATAGGCCAAGAGGAGGAGGTTTGAGATCTTCTTCTCAAGGGATGATATCCATAAAGAGAGGGAGTTTGATTCATGAACCAAGGGATGAGGCCCAAGTATGTAGGGGCTCGAGGCCTTTTGGTTTAGAAATATTCCTCCCACAAGTATACTATAATTTTCTTTTTATTTTTATCTTTGTTAAGAGATTTTCAAAGTTTTTAGTGGAAGACAAAGTGCAGAACTTCGTAGGCCCAATGGTCAAAGTTGTGTTTGCGTAGGAAATGACTAGGTAAACTATGAAAGTGCTTAAAAATAGGTTTTTAATCAATGTAATCCAAGATTATTATTTCCTTTGGGATGATTTTTCTTCCAACATTGTAGGGGAATTCTTGGAACACTTCATTAGATAGCGAAAGATCTAGATTGGCGGTCATTTTCCTAATGGTGACAAAATGACATGTAACAGATTGCCCCCTAAAGTGCAAAGTGAAAAATAATGTTTGAGGATTGAAGAAATTTATCATGTGAAAGTTTGGATTAGATACCAATTCATTAGAGATTTGAAACAAACAATCAAGGATTACGATACAATATATTCATATAATTATCACTGAGGTAGGCATTCCCATACTCATAGTAAAAGTATCTCAAAGAATCTGTATGAAAATATAAAAATATCCATGTCAACAATAGACACAATATGGATGCAGCTATTAAATATTTATCTATTTTTACAACCATGAATACCTTGAAACTCCACATAAATTGGATGGATGAAACTAGATCTAGGGTCTTGGTATTCATATCTATCGATTGATAGTATGAATCTAAACATGTGAGTGAATGTATCTAAATGGAACATGGTAGAAACCACCTGATTATTGGTCAATGATGTGAATTGTTAACAAGTGCGAGAGAAACCACCAATAATGACAATGGTTCTCAAGATAACCCAGTACAATCTATGAAGTGTGGTTGAATGTATTGAAGGCGAATACTCATAGAATCATTTGATCCAAGGTGAATGAGGAGAACCTATCATCGAAGGTGAAAAACATGCCATTGAGGTGTGTAGGTTCCAAGGTACTAAAGGAGGTTTCTAGGTTAGTTTCCTAGATAATGAGTTGAAGTCGATAGGAAGTGACCTATCGTAGAAGGGCCTACAACACTAAACTCATGTCAAGTTTTGAAGGAAAAATTTGGAGTGGTTCAGGACTAACTCAGGGATGGTCGATGCAATTGAGGGCTATAAATTGTATGGTAATTTTGACTAAGGTTAAAATTCTAACAATGTAAACTTTGAAACGGGAACTGCTACTGTTACCCGTTTTGTAGAGATAGCAAGAAAGTGACCCAATTTTGAAAAGGGGTGATGCAGAACACACATGTTTTTTTAAAGCATAGTTTTTGGCACTTTAATTTTTTTTATGTACATTGCGTTTTAGAATGGTAGTGATTTTCATGCTGATTTAAAAAAGTGGTTATTTTGCATCAGACCCTTTTTTTAAAAGACCTATTTTTTTACTTTAAATTTTTCTAACATATGAAATGTAGATAATTATTTCGTAAATTTAATAATTTTGGAAGTGGTCTTCTTTTTCATATTTTCTAGTTTTTATTTTAATTTTTATTTTTTTTGTAGTGGGGTTTTTATTGATTTGCATATTTAAAGAAGAAGGTCGATATTTTGCATTTTCGATATACTACATATTTATACATCGTTAATTAAATTTTCAATCCAAATGAAATAATTGTCTCTAAAAAAAATATAAAAATATATGTAAAAAAGACAAAAATAAAAAATAAAAAATGTTAAAAAAAATTTATCTCACAAACCATAAAAGAATTTGGAAAAGAAAACAAAATTAAAAAAATACATATATATATAAAATTAAGTAAGTAAATATTGAGAAATAAAAAAAAAACATTAGCAAAAACTAGGGAAAAGAAAAAAAAAATTAAAAACAAACTAGTTTAAAAAAAGAAATAGAAAAATAACGAAAAAAAATTAAAAAAATAGTAAAATTAATATTAAAAAAAAAAGATGTAAAAAAAAATAAAAAATCTCACAAACCATCAAAAACTTTGGAAAAAAAAAACAAAATTAAAAAAATATATATTTATAAAATTAAGTAAGTAAAAATAGAGAAATTAAAAAAAACATTAGCAAAAACTGGGAAAAAAATTAAAAACAAACTAGTTAAAAAAAAGAGAAAATTAACGAAAAAAAAATAAAAAACTGGTAAAATTAATATAAAAAAAACACAAAAACAAATTTAAATTATAAAAAAAACCCAAAAAAGCACGTATTTTTTATTAAAAAAGAAAAAATGCAATTATTTTTATTAAACATATATATTTTATATAAAAATAAATCAATAATTTTATTTTTTTTAAACCATCTTTGCTTTTATTAAAAAAAAAATAAAAAAATTTAAACAATTTTTATTTGAAACAAAAAAAAAAAAAAACAAAAAAAATTTAAACAATTTTTATTTGAAACAAAAAAAAAAATTAAAAGGAATTTTTTTTTGAAAAAAAGATATATTAAATTTTATTAAAAATTAAATTATTAAAAAAAATTAACAAATAATTTTAATAAAAATTAAATTCTAATATATATATATATATATATATATATATATATATTTAATTTT
The DNA here is from genome assembly GCA_031772625.1 of Pinus tabuliformis. Classification (NCBI taxonomy): domain Eukaryota; kingdom Viridiplantae; phylum Streptophyta; class Pinopsida; order Pinales; family Pinaceae; genus Pinus; species Pinus tabuliformis. The sequence goes on along the minus strand of CM062807.1, from coordinate 648,086,376 downwards.
GTTTTTATAAAGAAAAAAAATCATTAAATTTTTTTAATAAAAATTATTAAATTTTAATTTTATAAACAATTTTAATAAAATGTAAATTTTAGATCATAATAATAAAAATTAAATTATTAAAAAAACTTATCAAATAATTTTAATTCAAAAAAAAATTTAATGTTTGTTTTTTTATTTTAAACGATTTTTTTTTTTAATTAAAAAAATATATATATTAAATTTTATTAAAAATTAAACTATTAAGAAATTTAAGAAATTTTTTTAATAAGAATTAAATTTTAATTTTTTTTTTTTTAAAGTTTGATTTTATAAAAAATAAAATAGAAAAATTTTTTTGCGTGCGCCCCCGACCGCGCCACCCCCGGGCCGCTGGCAGGCCTTGGGGCGATTCCCTGGCAGACCCCCGCCCCCGCCGTGCCACCCCTGGGCTGCTGGCGGGCCCTGGGGTGGCGCGGTCGGGGGCGCACACAATTTTTTTTTTTCTTCTTCTTATAAAATCAAACTTTAAAAAAAAAATAATATTTAATTCTTATTAAAAATTTTTGTTAAATTTTTTTAATAGTTTGATTTTTAATAAAATTTAATATATATTTTTTTAATTAAAAAAATCGTTTAAAATAAAAAACAAACATTAAATTTTTTTTTTTAATTAAAATTATTTGATAAGTTTTTTTAATAATTTAATTCTTATTATAATGATCTAAAATTTACATTTTATTAAAATTGTTTATTAAATTAAAATTTAATAATTTTTATTAAAATTTTTTAATGATTTTTTTTTTTTTTTTTTTTTTTTTTTTTTTAAATAAGTAATGAAAATTTAATAACAAATTTTTATTTTTATTTTTAAATATCAAAAACACATTTTTTTTAACATTATAATGTTTTTTAATTTTATTTTATTTTTTTTAATTGGAAAAGACCTATGTTTTTAAAATTTTGATTTTTTTTTGTTTTTCTTTTTTTTTAATAATTTGAGATTATTTTTGTCTTTTTTGTTTTTTCTAAATGCTTTTGATAGTAATTTTACTAGTTTTTTTTTTTTTTAATTTTTTTTTGTTTAATCTAGTTTGTTTTTAATTCTATTTTTTTTTTCTAGTTTTTGCTAATGATTTTTTTTATCTTTCTATTTTTTTTTTTTATATATTATTTTTATATATATATATATTTTATATATATATATATATATATATATATATATATATATATATATTTATTATATATTTTTTTAATTTTTTTAATTCTTTTATGGTTTATGAAACAATTTTTTTTTAAACAATTTTTATTTATTTTTTTGTCTCATATATATATATATATATTTACATTTATTTTTTTAAGTAATCATCATTTTAATTTTAATTTCAATAGTTTTTAATTTTTTTTTGTTAATTTTCTATTTTTTTTAAAATCTAGTTTGTTTTTAATTTTCAGTTTTTTTTAGTTTTTTGTTATTTATTTATTTATTTATTTTTAATTTTTATTTTTACTTTTTTTTTTAATGTGTATTTTTTTGTTTTCCCAAATTATTTTAGTTTACATATTTGTTTGTTTGATCGTTTGTTTGTTTTTTTAATATGTTTTTTTCACTATTTATTTGTTTATAATTTGTAATTTTTTTCTAGTTTTTTAATTCTTATTTTTTATTGGTTAATTTTGTTTTTTATTTCCATTTTTATGATTGATTTTTATTTTTGATGTTTGTTTTTTTTTTTTTTTTTGTTTTTTTTTTATTTTATTTTATGTTTTGTTTTTAGTATAAATTTTTATTTATGTTTTGTTATTTTTTATTTTTCTTTTTTTGTTTTGTGTTTTTTCATTGTTTTAACTTTTTTATTTTTTATTTTTATTTTTATTTATTTATTTTTTCTATATGAAATTTTAATGTTTTTTGGGGTCATGATAAAATATTTTATGCTATTATTTTGAAATGTTGAAATTTTACCCTTGAAAAACAATTTGTTATCCAAGCATCAACACTTTTCGTTTTGAGGGTGTTTTCTGCACAAAATTTACCATTGAAAAAAAAAAATGTTATTCGAACATCAGCACTTCGTTTTGAGGGTATTTTTTGGATAATTTTTGCACAAAAAATTGGTTTTCACCGCCATTTTTAAAACATGTTGAAAATTTACCCTGGAAAAAAAAGGTGTTATTCTGGCATCAACACTTTTCGTTTTTAGCATTGTTTTTGATGTTTTTTCGGGGTTTTTTGGCCAGAGTTCCCATTTTGAGTTCATAGTTCCTGTTTCAAAGTTTACATTGTTTTCTCTTGAACATATAAAAAACATGACATTTAAACTAGGAAGAATTTGACTAAAAAATAAGGACAAAAATTAGTTTGAATACTTTCAATATAGTGTGATCAATTGAGAGGAAAATTGATTTCCCAATCTAGACACAAAGGTGATGGAGCATCATGTTCAAGAGAAACATACTTCCTTTTATTGTTATGCAAGTTTAAGGAGGATAATATGTGCATGTCCTATAAGCTCATCCTTTGGAGTAGTTTTAATGAACTCTAGGAGGGAGTGATTTGGTCTCATCATGATTGACGAGTCCTACAATGTTTACGTTTTACGAGTCTAGTGAAGGGGTAACTCGATGTCATTTTCATATTTAAAGAGTTTGAAAAATACACAAAAAAGAAAACTAATACAGTTCCTTCAATGTAAAGTTTTAATGAGTCGAAAGAAAGTAAATCTCGGTGTTTTTCATATTTAGGGAGTCAAGAGAAAAACATAAGTAAACTTTGAAATGTCCTTTTTCATAGACTTAGTATCTCATGCCCGGAAAAGGGTAAAACAATGTAGGAGAGAAATATTTTGACCATGACTAGTCAAAGTATACCTTTTTCATAAATAATCTACACGGTCTGTAAAAGGGGTAAAATTTTACTAGGTAGACATTTTTTGTTTACTTTAACGAGTTCGAAATAAAAAAGCATAATTGGAAATATTTTCATATTTTGGGAGTTAGAAAAGAGCTTAAAGGTAACTCTAGGGCTTTTCTTTTTTTTTCGTAAATTTTAAGAGCCCAAAAAAGTGATAAACGTTTACTCGTCCCCAAAATGGTCTATTTTCATAAATAACCCTGTAAATTGCACATTCAAACCCATAAGTTATCATAATTTCTTGAAAAATAATAATAAAACATTAAAATATTTTGAAATTTATAAGATATAGACAAAAAATATTATTTTAATAGGCCTATTTTGCCTATAAAAAGTCAAAAAGTCAAAATTTCTTTACCATTTTGTTTTTACCATTGGGAGCTCTTGAGAGTTAATTTTCACCCAAATCTTCAGCAATAGATTGTGATCAGACCAGTGAATCATTTCACGTGTCGTCTTCTCTAGGTAAGAGATCATTTTTTCTCTTAAAATTGCTGGTTTTTATTTTGCAATTTCAGGGTACTTTTTATTTTTTCAGTGTATTTATCAATTTAGGGTGCACTCATGGGCTTGCGTGGTCACTCTTCATCAGGAGTGTGCAAGTTCGAATTTTACAGTGATGGAAAAGTGTAGATTGTGTAGTTTGACCGTAATGGATCTACGAAAATATGAACATTCTGTAAAAGACAGTCACGCAAGGTGGCGAGGGCATCCAAAATTAACAAAAAGTGCTCATTTTTTTTGAAAATGTTTTCCATGTTCATATTCTAACCATTTCCCCTCATTGATTTCAGTTTTTTTGAGTTTCAAATGGAATGGAGAGAGATAAAACATGAATCCCAAGATGTTGAAGCATTGAATGATCTGGCTACAATGCAAGCATTGAGAAATTGTGGCTTACTCAAATATTTCATGATTCTAGGGATGAAAACCCAAGTATATTTGTTGACATGGTTAGTGAGGGCTTGGAATGTACAAGACCAATGTTTCCAGATTGGAGATCAAAGACTAACCATTTATTTTGATGATATCTATTTCTTAACGAGGCTCTCATGTCATGGAACTGATGTCTCATTGTTTAGGGGTAGGCCAGGTGGTGAAACAATAGAAAATTACTTAGTCAAGCATTATGTTCCTAGATCCAAAATTAGTGGTGGAAGAATTGAGATCAAGGGAACCTAAAGAATTTCACTGAGGACCATAACATTTTCCATTGCTCGAATATGTGGAAGTGTCGCAATTCACCTTTTCACCGAATCTCATATGCATATTTCACTAGAGTGCTTGCAACCCATTGTGTTCAATTAGTGTGAAGGAGTTTCTATCAATATAAAAGGACAACTTAGTAGATAAAAGAATGGATGACTAAAGAAATTTAGGTATGGTGCCATAATAGTATCACTTTCTTTAGAGAGTACTTCCATCCTTTGCCCACGGGTTTCCATGGAGATGGGAGGCCCACGAGATCCTCGTATGTTATAATGTGTTACATTGATGGCCCACCATGGAGGTGGTGATGGTCTAGTGGTCAGATATACTCCTATATTTTTTAGATGGTTGAATTGCCAAATCATCATGATTGAGGATTACCCATATGTGGGTATGGATTATACAAACAATCCAGACATTCCTCTTCCCACAGGAATGCAATGGGGCGATATAGGTAAAAATTCTCACTTTTGTTGTTTTCTATTTAAAAAAAAATATGTTTTTGCATCCATGACTAATGATATAAAATTATCATACAGATGTGGGACTAGTTTGACTAGCAGAAATGAAACAATTTTGTAGATGTGATGAGAAACCAACTCCTGTGGTGCAGGATCCAAACATAGTAGAGACTCTAATTGAGATCGAGCATAACATAGAGTGGTTAACTCTTGATATCCCAGACATTGGGATCGATGATTTTAATCTTCGCTATCAAAGGTACACAATAGGTGTACCTAGGAAAATTGGCCATCTGTTATGATGAGTGGTTCATGCCATTGTTTTCTATTATGAGTATCATGCTCAGTTACTAGTCATAGGGATAGATTTTTTTTTGGTCTATTAGCATGTTCGAATAATAAATGCCACGGGGCCTTATATGTCTTGGATGATGTTTTTTTTCTTGTAAACTCAAACTTTTTACATACATTATGATTAATGAAGACTACTTCTATTTTCTCAACTTGTATATTTTTATTGTACATTCAAAGTGCATATTGTGATATGCTAAAACAATTGACCTGAATCTACTATACTCATTAGTGGAAGCAAAAATTGATAGATGAAATCACGAAGAAGAAAAGGAAGAATTTCAATGACACATAACACAATAATTTTCTAGGGAAAGAAACAACTAAAAGCCTCACTATATGCATATTACATTAATTAGAATATCTAAGAAGAAAATACAATTCTTGTTCAACTCGAACAATCTCTGCACAAGTACAATCTATCTTTGTGCTTCACAACCTAGCTCAAGCCAATACTTAACCAAATCTTCTACCTACCAAGCTTATACTTCATTGCGCAGTTTCCAAGGGAATTACCCCATATTTAATTGGGAAATTCTTCACTCATCACCGTGCAATCCATCCATAGGCCTTCTATTGATTGCATGCATCATCTCTTTAATTTAGATAAATTTACAACTGATAGTACATTGTCCCTGAACTTTAATATCAACTGGGTCTTCCTTTGAACTAATATGCATGAGTTATATTTGAGTGAATTATCTATTATCTGATTGATCATTGCATGTGAATTAAATCCAATTTAATTCACTTGACCTGTCACTAGTTCCTCCAACAGTTAGAACTAGTTTAACTGAATTTAACTTAGTTAAACTGAATTAAATAATTACAACTCAATAAGAACTCAACCTGGGCCCCTAAAATTTAGGGATCACTCTACATGACTCTAGATAGACTTCCAACTTGAATTTACTAAGCCAACTAAGTCAAATTAACTTAGTTGATTGTTACAAGTTTCTATGAGAATAAAATTACAATTTAATTCCTAATTTAGTTTGTACAAGTTTCTATGAGAATAGAATTACAATTTAATTCCTAATTTAATTCAAGGACAAATTAAATTAGGATTTTCTTGTTGCTATTTTTAACATTTCTTTTTCTATTTTCAACACAACTTATTTTGTACAATATGTGAATGACTAATGTTTTATTTTTACAAATGTTGCAAATGTCGATTTAACAAATAATTTACCAATGAATCAGTTAATGTGTTTAAATGTCTTGGAATATGTTGGTATTTAGAGTAATTAAATTCTCTTTCAAAGAGACAGACCTGCAAAACCATCCTTAACATTGTAGAACTTGTAACTGAGTAAAAATGATTTAAATGCAATACTATGAGTTGAGAATCCACTCTAATGATTAAACAATGAATGCCAAATGAAATGTCATCAGATAATAGTTCAATGGTCACACTATATTCTGCAATATTTTTTTTTCTTTTGACAAACCATATTCCATGCATGCTTACTAACTCATTGGTTGGTGAATAAGCAGGGGAAGTAGAAGGTGTTTGCAAAAAGAATTACAATTGACACACATGTAAAATACGATATAACAATGTACAATGTACCCATGTGGTAAATCAGGCATACTACTTTCTAAGGTAAATCCCACTTTTGGGCTTACCTAGAGGAATACTGTCATAGTCAATTATCTCACAAGCACCCTTTGCAAGTGCATGTTTTATGATATAGGGACCATGCCACATAGGTTCAAACTTATTGAATCCTAATTTACCATGTTATTTATCATAAACCAAGACCAAGTCACCTTCTGAATATGTGCAAGGCTTTACATTTTGATCCAATTGTTCCTTAACTCATTTTTTATGAGTCTTGCTAGCCAATGCAGTGTCACAAGAAGTCTCATCTAAACGCGCTAAGTATAAAAATTGTTCTTCCTCTATAGAAGTAGCAGGCAATAGTTCAATTTATAGTTTCAATGGCATTATTTCACATTCAAATTGTAAGACTGCCTCCAGACCGTAAATCAAATAAAAGGGTGTAAATTCGGTTGCAATTTTTGTTGAGGTGTGATATGCATACAACGCTGAGAAAAGCATTAAATACAAATTTTGTTTATGAATCCCAATAATATGTTGAAGCATAGTGGTTAAAAATCTATTCACGGATTTTAATTGGCCATTTTCTTGTGGGTGATATGGAGTCGACTTATCATGAAAAAAACCCAACTTTGCAGTAAGTTCAGTCATCATAAAATTTCGAAAATGGTTGCCATGGTCCGTGATGATGGCTTGTGGAACACCAAACCTAGAAATCACATGATTGAATAGGAAAACAATAATGGTTTCACCATCATCCTTATATGTAGGCATTTCATTGGCCCATTTTGTAACATAATCCACAACTAGGTTCATATACCCATGCCCCCGACCCGAGTGAGGGTTAAATGCAATGAAATCGATGCCTCATTTTGCAAAGGGATCGATGGTGATAATTGGGTGAAGGGGAGCAGGAGGTGCACGCATTTGTGATGATAGATTTGACAATTATGAAAATTTTGGACTATAGTAATACAATCTTTAAACATGGAAGGCCAAAAATATCCAGTGGACAAGATTTTTTGGGCAAGGGAAAACCCTTACATATGATCACCACATGCTCTAGAGTGACAACCATTTAATACTTTTTTATATTCATCATGCATAAAAAATCTTCTAAAAATAGAATCATCACCACGATGATAAAGTGTATCACCAATAATAGTATGTTGTTGAGATTGGTACCGAATGCGACGACGATCAGTTTGAGATAATTCAGGCTGAAAAGTCTAAGTTTGAAGATAAACAATAATATCTCCATACCAAAGGTCTAATGTACTCATGTGAAAGAGTGATTCATCTAGAAGAGAATCCTCTACCATAGCTTTTGTTTCAGAATAGGGAATTAGCTCAACAAACACCAATGATTTCTTCAACTTCAATATCACATATTCTAAATCAAATTCCTATAGGATAACAATCCATTTGGAATATTTGCCCCCAAGCAATTTTCTGCGAAGAATGTAAACCATAGGGTTGCAATCTGAAACCATTGTTGTTTTACATAAAAGAATATAGTGACAGAATCTGTGGACAACTTGTACAGCTGCCAATGCCAATTTCTCCACATGTGCATATTTAATCTCAATTTTGGTAAGATTCCTACTTAAAAAATAAATCACATGTTCATTGTTTAATTCATCCTCTTGAACTAATACCATACCAATGGTAACATCAACTGCACAAAAAGTAATCTCAGTGATAATCAGGTGGATGTAACAAAGGTGTGTGATTCAACACATGTTTAAGTGCATTGAAAGCTTTTTGAGCAATTTCATCCCATACAAAAGATATGCCTTTTTTCAAAAGCCAAGTAAAACCTTTAGTTAGCTCTGCATACTTCTGAATGAATCAAAATAAAAAGTTTTCTTTCCCTTGCAAACTTTGGAGTTGGTATAAATTTGAAAGAGGAGGAAAATTCACAATAGCCTCTACTTTAAGGGGGTCAACACAAAGGCCTTATTTTGACACAAAAAATCTCAGTAAACAACAAGATTTTACACTAAAAACAAATTTGTGTGGAATTAAGTGTATGTTGTAATGCTGACACGTGATAAAGATTGCCCATAGATGTGTTCGATGAGATTTACTTTTCAATGAATGGGCTGGTAGATCATCTAAATATGACTGTATAATATGCTTAATGTCATAAAAGGCATAAGACACAGGTCATTGAAAGGTAGCGCAACATCATTTAGTCCAAATGGAAGTTTTCGATAAGAAAAATTTCCCCATGGACAAATGAATGCGATTTTATGTTGATCTGCAAGGAGTATGTTAATTTGATTGTATCCAGAAAATCATCCATAAAAGAAAAAATCCCATTGCTGACACAACCATCAATTATTTGATCGATATAGGGAGTAAGATAGTTGCATTTAGGAAAATATTTGTTAATGTCTCCATAATCAATGCATAATCTAATTGTCCCTTTCTTCTTGTTAATAGGAACGATGTTAGAAACCCAATTAGTCAAGGGAACATGACAGATAAATCTCGCTTTTAGAAGTTTTTCAACTTCGACTTTGATAGCGGCATATTTTATAGGATGCACTAGACATAATCTCTGCCTAAGCAGCTTAGCATCCAGGTATTTATTTATTTCATGAATTACAATACTCGGGTCGATTCCTTGCATCTCCTCATAAGACCAAGCAAAAATGTCAAGGAATTCTTGGAATAGGGCCCTAAAGTATGAATTTGATCAAGTGAACATGAGGCACCTATGTGAATGATCTTCGTAATTATGGGTTTCACTGAGATATTAATAGGAATTTTCGTAGATATACTTTATAAATTCCTTTCATATTTAGATTGAAGAATTGATATAGGGAATTCTGGCCCATCTACAATCTCAGGTGAAAAAATTGTGGAAACTTTATTCTCAATCTATTCAAACTTGGGAAGAAAAGAGGAACACTGATGATAGTCATTCCAAGGAATTTAATCTAAAGTCATAAATTCCATGATACTTTCGTATGTTGGAAACATGTTATCAAAAGGATCAGGAAATGATATTAGTTTAAGCCAAGAGGATTGAGAATACTCGTTAATGATCGCATTCACTCGATCATTTTCAATGGGGAGTGGTTCTAAAAATGATTGAATGACCTGATAAGCTAGTTCCAATGGGCTTAGAGGAATTTGGTCACCATATGTGGTCAAATCAGATTTTGAAGGCACAATCCAAGGATCATATGATTCTGAAGTGCTTGATGAGATCATATTGACCTGGGAAACATTAGAAGAAGTGTTGGGTGGAGGGAGTGAAAAATTTCCCATCAATGATGAATCCTTAAGAAAACTGACACCAATATCTTCATAAGGAGTAATCGTTTTCCCCACAAAGGGTACACTACCAGTAGAGTTAGGATTAAAATTATAATACAAAAATTGGTCTAATTTCACTGTCCTTCGTTGATGAGGAAATAATATCATTCAAAAAAGTGATGAGACCACTGTCGAAATCATTTTTATATAGGAAAATGACCTCCTCATCAACTTAGAGGAGAAAGACATGATGACTGAAGGATTGACCAAGTTCACATGCCCAATTGTCAAGCTAACGCTGTGTAAACACTAGAAACTTGATTTATAAAGCTTCCTAGCAAGGCTAAGGGTGCGTTAATGCTTAGGGTAACTATGTTTGTTACCTAGGGAAGAGCATTAGTGAGACCTAATGAGTTTCTATGGGTCAAGAAAATGAGTTGACTGAGAAATATCCCAAGATTCTCTCCTATGTCAGCTCACAAAAGGAGGGAAACATCATAACTCGACCTGTTTGGGGTTATTACTAATGCCTAATGGAGTATGCAAATGGGAAAGAGCACAAAGGCATGGAAACATCACTACTTTTGCCTAATGGAACTCATGAAGGACTTGGAAACCCTATCCTCACATGATATATATGCAAGGCTAGGGCCATTGTGAAAGGGGTTGAACCATTTGAAAGGATTGCCTATTTGACTGTCGAGCAGAGTCTCTGACTAAGGCATCAGAAGAGGTTAAGAAGGGAGAGAGAGAGAGAGGAGCTGGATGGGTAAGAGAAGGATGATACAACTGATGGTTGTAATTAGTCTTTCTACATCAATATAGAACTGCAATTTTGTTGTTCACACTGAGATGTTGGTAGTATAACTTGTTTATATGTTTATATGCAACTAGTTATATTTATATGTTCATGCATTGTTTATCAAGGTTTTATGCTGTGATATTACACTTTCCTTTTCTATGTGCAAGTTTTGATCTCGAGCTGGCTCAGGGGTCCTCCACCTAGCTACATTGCGCTCTCTAGCAACACCACACTAAGACTCGAGGTAATAAGTCCTTCCCGCTTTGATATTCATTTTTTAAGCATAGATATGCATGCATATTTGTGAAAACTGCAACTAATCTGACTATCTGCCAAGGATCCCAAGAATATCCTTGAGGGTTTCTACATCACCAAACACCCATGCATTAATCCCTATAGCAAAATTGGCGACTCCGCTGGGGACTACACTTAGCTCCCGGTTTTCCTAGAAAGTTCCTAGATCTCTCTTTCTTCCAGGCCTTCCTGTACTTCTTCATTACCTTTTCGACCACTCAAGACTATAAAACACCCATCTCTCAGTGTTCAACCCTAGATTTGATCCCCACAACCTATTTTTTGAGCCTTTTTCCTCACTAATGTTGTCTGTTAGTGTAAGAAGTTCTTTATAAAGCACTGTGTCCTCACAAACAATATGTTAGTGGTGAAACTAACTCTCTGTAGCCTCTAGTACAAAGCGTTAACCAACCATTTATTAATAAACAACTTGCTCTGTGACCTCATGGGTTGGGAAATCTTCTTGTAGACTGATCAATGATCTGCAGCTGCACTTGTTTGACTGATCTGTGTCCTATTTTTTTTTTTTTTAAGAAAATAACTTTACTTCTTAAAGTTTTTATTTTCATTAAAGAAAAAATACAAAATTTTTATTTTTTTCTACTTAGTTGGTTAGATATGCATTATTTGGTTTCAAAAGTAATTAGTGAGCATTAAAGTTTTGTCAGTTATGCTAGTGTTTTACTGAATAGGATGCATGGTATATATATTGATGTATGGATGACTCTCCCTTTGTAGAAGCATCTTATTCATCGAAAGTGAAAATTTACAAGCATTGTTTTTGCATGATTTGAGTTAGAGTCCCATATAACTTCATACATCAACACCCCTACTGAAGACTCTAATGAAGTAAATTTAAAATATACTTAATAAAATCAATTAGCAACTCTTTTTAGAGTAAACACACATTAGTTTAGGCTAGGATCTTGGGATAGGTAGTGTGAGTTAACTGCCCAAGATAATACACCGAAACTAGTGTCATTACAAAGAGAAATCCTTTTCATTCATACTATCAGAGACCACTCCAGTAAAAGCAGAGCTAAATACGAGACAACATCGGACTTTAAGTGAAAGTAGCCCACATTTTCTTACATCTCCTTTGGGTATTCTGTGTATCGGGGATCCCTTCGAGGATATCGGAGCTAAGTCGGGGACTCAGGTATCCTGTCCACACAACGTACTATTTGTGACTATGTCCCCCTCGGTAGTGTCTATGATTTGAGGTATCCTTAGTGGTGATACTTTTAGGGACAAACACAAGGTGACAAGGGCGAGATACCCTGGTACCTAACATAGACGAACCTACTCTGTCTTTGGTTTTTAGGAGGGTGCTCATCTTCACGAGAGTACTTGACCCCTTAATCTAAGGTTCGGGCAAAGCTCAAGAGTAATTATAACTTTACAATTGGACAACTCTCTCTGTTATTCATTGTGATACTGTGTTTCATCTCCAGTGATCAGTGCTTATCAGACAAGGTCATTTCCCTCTACTTGTTGATTGATTTACTTAGTGTATTTTTTATTTTTTAAGTGGCAGATTGTTATCTCTGAGACTTTAATAAATATCACCGTAAAATATACTGATAAAATTTATCGGTCACTGTGGCTACATATGGCCCTCATCGTCAATCTAGATGGTTGTTAGGTCTTCCCCCACTCATTGTGGAGGATCCATCGAGCCCTAGTGAACCAGATTCTTCGTCTTTTGGCAATCAGTGTCCGAGATCTAACACAAAATCAGTTTGGACATCCCACGATTCAAGCTTACTAGAAGATTTCTTTACTGAAGGATTCCTTCCTCCATACAATCCTCCGATCATGAATCCTTTGGGACCACTCTTGATTCCTGTTTCATTTGTACCTCCTTTCTCTTCCGTTGGAACATTTCCACCCATCCCATCGACCACTAATGGGTCGTGGGCTTTTGTGGACACTTTTGGTCCACCACCACCTCCCCAATCAACAGTCAATACATCATCTCTGATGGCAAACCATGCTATCCCATTTTTCCCAGGTTCAAACCATATCGTGACACCCACCATGAGTGGAACCTATTAGTGCCTAGATTTACCTTAGGCTAAAGAAGGTAGGATCTAGGGCCAACATCAAACCATGCTCAACTTGGTAGCTAGCCCTACCAGGTCAGGAGAGGGCTCTCTCCGGGTCAATCTCAACAAATGATGATCTATAAGGCTTGAGATGACTGAAATATCTTCTGATTTTAGGCTAGGTATATGTGCAAGAGAGTTTGATTTGATAAAATAGTGATTTTTTGCCTCAAAAGGAAAGACACATTTTGGGGTGCAGGGATTGAGGCTCAGTACTGCAGAGATCTCGATGGGGCAAGGTAGGCAATCGTTTTGGCACTTAAATTTTAGTGAGATGGAGGGAAAAGATAGGTGAGGTGTTGAAGAGGGAAAGGGCAATCATTAATCCTCCCCAAACAGCTAAAAACATCAAATAACTAAAGCAAACTTCAAGTAGAGCATTGCACTTTCAATGAATTCTACTTACACTCTTGTTTGTTTAGTTCAAAAGAAATAATATAGATAATGCAATAACACAAACAAATTCACAATCACAAAGAGAAGCACTGTACCAAGACAAATTTCCACATGAATCCCAAAGAGTGGTGCAAATCCTGGTCTCAATTCCTTAGCCAAAATACTGAAAATGAATGTACAATGAAGCTCAAGGCTTTCTCAAGAGTCCAACCATGCTAATGACTGAGAAACAACATAATATAGACAAACATAGCTCATCCTTGCCTCTAGGCGTCGAGCACACATGTTTAGGAGCTGATCCAACTAATTCTAAACTGAGAACTAGAAACTAGGAAAGATAACAACATGCCTCTAGAAACAAGGGAACTGATTCATTTAGCTTCAAGCAACCTCTAAACTGATGAATATACCTCTACAAGTGAAAATCCAACATCTTTACATCATGATCCATCAATATACATCAAGTTAAATCATAAATTTTCCATTAGGAAAGTGAACAAGTCAAACTAGGCGAAACTAGGTGAAAAACAGAGCAAAACTTGGTCAAACTGGCAATTTTTCCTCTATGCGCCGCGCCTGATTCTCTATGCGTAGTGCTTGTTTGGACCCACTTTTGGAGGCCTTCTCGATGTAAAAATGAGCTATAGGTGTTCTTACTGGAAAGGTCTACCTGTCTACTTTCTAACCCAAGTGGAATTTCTCAATTTGGCCTCCATTTTCCCCCCAAAAAGTCCATTCTTCCAACATTGCTTCCTGTGTGTCAAAATAGGGGTAGTGAGGTCATTTTTTGAGTGTTTTTGACCTCTTTGAGGGCTCAAAACCTACCCAAATTTCTTGGCCATAGGTAGACAAGTGTAATTTTGTATGAAAAATGCAAAAATGCCAAGTTTTTGAGATTTGGAGGCCTCTAGTGAAAGCGAGCGCCACATGGCATGGCACATAGGGAAAAAAACCTGTTTTTTTGTGCCAAAATTTGCAAAAATGCAAAAATTACTCCAAATTTCTTGAAATTTGGGCTGAGTCTTATCTATCAAGTTCTGTGATGGGCCAAGGAAGCCTCAGCCAAGATCTGAAGTCCTTCATCCTCTTTTTTCCTCCTTGATGTTCTCTTCACCTTTGCTTTCAAATTCCTGATTCTCGCTTGGCACACTAAGTTCCGAGACAAGTAATGATATGACAAGTTTCTAAGCATATTATTTTCATTGATTTCCTTCTCTAGCTTCCTCTCCAAGTGGATATTAACTCTTTCAAGCCATGACTCCCTATCTGCATTGATCTCTTGCTCCAATGAAGTGAACTCCACCCTCCTCCTTCGGGCAGCTTGGCGGTTTTACCGAATGTTTTGCAACTCCATCACCACCTGCTGATCCTCAAGCTATTTGTTCCTCTACTTCAGGTACTGTATAGTCCATTGGGCTCTATCCAAGTTGGTGGACAAGGCATCAATGTCCGCCTGCTGCTCCTTAATGATCTCTCTAAGGTTTTCACTTTGTGGGCCCATGTTAGTATCATCACCCTCAATGAGGATGAAATCAGTCTCTCGCTCACCTGATGGTCCTTCCTCCTATAGAGGCCTCTTGCCTAGGTCCTAAACCTGCTGTGCTGATGATGGAAGTGAGGCCCCTTCCACCCCGAGTGGAGATAACACTCGCTTTACTGCTGCAAACAACCATCTAGTGCCCCTCTGGTAGGTGATGAACACCGACACACTAGCGGTCTCATGGCCCTCATGCTGATAAGAAGGTCCACCTATCTCATGCCCAATCTCTGAAGGTCCCTGTGAAGCTCTGAAAAAATCACGGGAGGTGAAGTCATCCCAAGTGATGCCCTATAATCCAAGCTGATGAATGACCACAATTTTGATGAGAGAAAAATGATAAATACTGTTGAATTGCTGCTGAGGGGTCTTGTGCTGCACAAGAGTGGTCATCTTCTCTATGTTTCGGCATACGAAATAAGGAATGTTCATCATCCATACCTGGGTAAAATGCATCAGCAACCTGATGTGATAAGCATACAAGCGGGAGAACCGACCCTCACAGGTAAAATACTTCATGATGAGTTTCATTAAAGGAGCATATTCATCCTTGAGGTACCGAAAAGGAAACACTCTCTTGAGCTTTCTCAAAAAACCGGGTTTGATGTATGGTTCATAGTGCTGCTGGTCAATTTTCTGCCTCTTGTTCCATGGTTCTCCAATGTTTGGTATGCCGGTTGCTAATGAAATGATTTTTGGTGTTAATGTAAAAGTGACACCAGGAAGAGTGGCTTGATCACGATGTAAATGCAACACAAATAAGTGGGCCAACTCATGATGAAACTAAAAATTAGCAACCTTCTCGCAAAATTCATAACATGACTGATCCTGGAAATAAAAGATGGCAAGAGGGCAGGCATGTAACTCGGAAAGAGTGGTTGGTTCTTCTCTGATATGTCTACCACCTCTATGAGGTCTCCTGGGTGCATGTCCCTCCGTGGGTGAGTCACTTTGGGTCTCCTCTTCATAATCATATGAACTGTCAGATGCCATAGCTGTTGGTAGACAATTGCCTTGGAGAAATAGGTGCTGATGTGTCAAACTGTGTTGGACTGATTTTTGATGATGTGCTTGACCTCTGCCACCAAGGGAAAACAATGAAATGAGGGAGTATAAGGGGAGGGAAAAATAGTGGGAGTTTTGGGACTGTTGGGATAGATTTAGTTAGGGAAATATGGGATGTTATGGGAGTTTTTGTATAGGGTTAGGGTTTGGGGTTTTACATTAGGAAATTTGGGAAAGGGAATTTGGGATAGGGGATTAGTGAATTTAGGGGGTAGGGGAACTTAGGGAACAATGAAATCAAGGGATAAATGGGATAAGGGAGTGACAGAGGAATGATAGATTTGGTAGCAAAATGGTTATTGAAACCCTAGGCAACAAGTTTCTTAGAATGTCAAATGGTAGGGTTTGATTTTGTGTTTAAAACAATTACCATGCTTCAACCACCATGATATAAGCACATACTTGGATGAAACACAATGATGGAGGCTCTACCTTACAAATCCGTGCGATTTTTGGCAATTGGAGGTCGTTCTGGAGATTTTCGGGCCCTTTAGCTGTATGTGTTGCACATCCAGCCCAATGCGCCGCGCCCTCCATATGTGCCGCGCCTCCTGCCTAGTGCGCCGCGCCGGCAACTTACATCAATTTTTTACCCAAACTTCACATTCACTCACCCAAACCATTTTGCTTTGGTTCTCTTTGCTCTTGGAATAGAAATGAACTTCAAACACTTGGAGAAATGATTTATGCATGAGCTTTTCAAATTTAATTTTGCCAAAACCCACTTTCATAATGTTTTGCAAATGACTTTATTTCAAACTCTGTTTTTTGGACTTTTTCACCTTTTTGGCTTTGTGATGAACTAAATGACCTAAGCTTTGCTTGTTTTTGCAGGTGTTGGAGCTTTTGGGCTAAGGAAAGAAACCAGGGTGTAGATGAAGGAATTTACAATGAGGAAAACAAAATTTTCATGATTTTTTACAATGAAAGCTAAATGTTTTGAGGAAAAACACATTTTCGAACAGTTGGCGATGAAATTTATTGATGTTGCAACCTCCACATGCCCTGCTGGTAATTATTGGACACTTTAACACATTTTTTGACGAAACCCTAATGAAACCCTAGACCTAATTGACCATGAAACCCTAAAGACAACTTTTGCAATTTTCGAGATAAAAGGAAGACTGTATATGTTTTTAAATGAACAAACATGAGCCAACAGGTAGATAACATGAGGGAAACTGTAGGAATGCCACTACCGTCAGATGATCTATGTGCCTAATGGAATGCAGATGACTGGGCGGGACACCTAATATGAAATGCAACAAGAGGATTTGATCTCTGATAGAGGGATGGAAATACCGACTCTAACATTGGCTCCAGTGGGGATGGTAGCTCCTTGGAGGTGCCAAGAACTACAGATCTCTGGGAAAGCAGGCAGTGCCTTCATCCATTGGGCTATGGAGTCAATAACTTCGACGCAACAAAACTGAACTCTTGACTGAAAGACTCAATTTCAGGACTGAATGTGACTCAAATTGACTCATTTTCAAGACTGAAATTGACCGAAAGATTGGACTCTAACAAACCAAACCAAAACTGAAATCAAACTTCACCTTTATAGCCTTCACCTTGGGCCCCAAGCTGAAGAATGAAAACAACACACTCTTGCAATGGAATTTAAACAATCCAATATATACAATGATGAATAGGACAACAAAAAATAGTTCACACAATATACTGTTTGAGGAGCCAACCATTGACCAGTCCACCAGGATAGTCTTCGCCATTCAGCTCTTGCAAAATGAAAGAATTCTGGCCCCGATGTGCAGCAATCTTGTACGGTCCTTTCCATAAATTTTCAAATTTTCCGTGCTTACCCTTCTCTTCATTCCTTGCATCCCATTTCAACACGATGTCTCCAATTTCAAACCTGTCCGCCTTTGCTTTCCGGTCATATATCCTCTTAATCTTTTCTTGCAGCTTGGAAGTATGTTGAAATACCTCCTCTCTAGTTTGCTGCAAATGTATCATTTGGTTGATCCTTCGCTGCAAACCATCATCCTCGCTGCCAGCTTCTTGCAACAATTTTACCACCGGGACAGCCAAAGAGGTCGGGAAGATTGTGTCCACACCATACACAAGCTCAAAAGGAGACATGCCGATAGATTTCTTTTGACTTACCTTGTCTGCCCAAAGTGCATTGACCAGCTTTTTGTGCCAACTCTTCTTGTTAGTTTCTAGCAGCTTTTTGATGATGTTGACAAGAGATTTGTTTGAGGATTCCACCAAACCATTGCCTTGTGGGTAATAGGTGGTCGAATGACCCAAGGTGATTTGATACTTATGACAAAAGTCAATCATTCTTTTTGATTTAAAGGCTGCTACATTGTTAGTGATCAACTTATTTGGACATCCAAAACGAGACAAAATGTTGTTTTCAAGAAATGAGATAATTACCAAATCGGTGGCCTGCCTTGTTGGAATTGCCTCTATCCATTTGGTGAAATAATTCATCGCAGTGAGGATCCATTTATGCTATGCTGAAGAAGAAGGATGAATCTCACCAATAAAATCCAAGCCCCACTGCTGAAATGGAGCGCTTACTTCAATGGGCTTGAGTGGTAAAGGCTGCAACTTCCGCTTACCTTGGAAAATTTAACATTCGTGATAGTTGGCCACTGTTTTGTACACATCAGAAAATAGACTTGGCCAATAATAACCCTCTCTCAAGATTTTATTGGCTGTTGTTTTCCAAAAAAGATGGCCTCCGCAATCTCCTTTGTGAAAATCTTCCATCACTTGTTTCGCCTCTTCTTCTACTAAACAATTCAGCAGAACACCACCAGGATCTTTCCAATAAAGTGCACCATTCATAATAAAAAATCTTGCAGCTTTCAATTTTAGTGTTCTACTTTTTTTCTTGGCCATTCCGGGAGGTGAAGACAGATTTTGGAGTACATAAACAATGTTCGAATACCAAGGAGAAAGGAGGAAGATTTCTGATACCTGAGTGGGCAGATTTTCTTCGTCTTCCTCAGACATAGCAGCAATTAGATTAATGTCCAAGGCGTGCAGATTTGACTCAGCCATGAGTTTAGCCAGCCCTTGTCCTTTAATGAGCTTTGTCAGTTTGATTTCCACATCATATTCCAGCAAGGTAGCGATCCATTTGCCTCTCCTTCCCTCCGGATATGTTTGCACTAGGACATCTTTGACAGCAGCATTAGGGACATAAGCGAGGATGTGAGAATGCAAAATATAAACCCGAAAATATTTCAATGCTTTTACCAATGCAAGGGCTTGTTTTTCAATAATATTATACTTCAATGCCGCATCCCTTATGGTTCTGCTGAAGAATGCAATTGGTTTTTCGAGCTGGTCTCTCTTCTGCATCAAGACCGCTGCCATAGTATGATCCGAGGCAAAGGAAAACAAAATAAAATCCTGAGTATAGTACGAGCTGATCAAAACTGGAGTTGAAGAAAGAGCTAATTTCACCAAATTAAAAGACTTAAATTCTTCTTCGGTCCACCTTACCACACTATCCTTTTTCAGCATGTTTGTGATCTCTCTTAAGTGTTTTGCAAGAATTGGAACAAAGTGACGTAGGAAATTTATATTACCATTGAAGGATTGGATTTCTTTCTTACTTCGTGGGAAATCAATCTTTTGAATGGCCTCCACCCGAGCTAGATCGATGCAAATTCCCTCCTTTGAGATAATATGCCCGAGAAGCTTGCCTTCATCCATGGCAAACAAGCTTTTCTTGGGATTGAGCGAGATGCCATACTTCCTACACCGCTGAAAAACAATATTCAAATGATAGAGGTGCTTTTCATCTGTATTAGAGAACACTGTTAAGTCATCAAGATAAACAACTAGAAAAACATCTTTTTCATTGGAAAATGCTATATCCATCGCTCGCTGAAAGGTTGCACCAGCATTTTTCAATCCAAATGACATCTTTGCATAATGAAAAGTTCCCCACAGAGTGGTGAAGGCTGTATTGTCATAATCATCCTCATGGACCAAAATTTGGTTATAACCCGAATAACCATTGAGTAATAACCATTGAGTAATGACATCTTTGAAGCTCCAACTACTTGCTGAAGTATGTGATCCATCTTGGGCAATGGATAATTGTCTTTCAAGGAAACTTTGTTCAGATTTCTAAAATCAATGCATAACCGGATCTCACATATCTTCTTGCGGATGGGAACCAAGTTTGAAATCCAATTTGAAAATCTGATAGGGATTATGATACCAGCTTTGTACAACCTATTCACCTCCTTTTTGATTGGGGGCAACAGCTTTGGATTTATTCTTCTTAGCTTTTGGCGAAAAGGCTTTTGGTTTGGGTTGATCAGGATCACATGCTGAATTATACTCGTGTCATATGCCTTCAAATCTGAATAATCCCAAGCGAATACATCAGTAAAAGAGGATAACAAACTGATATATTTTTCCCTTACCTGTGGGGGCAGCACCTTTGATAATTTTACCGTCTTGGGATGTTCAGCTGATCCAATGTTCACATCTTCAACTCCTTTTTGGTTGGCAGCAAGGTCGGTTTTTTAGCCACATCGTCCTAATCGAAGAGCTCCTCTGAAGGTATTAGACCTTTGGGAATGATGTTGCCTTTGAGCTGAAAAACTTCCATCTGATTGAATTCCATATTCTCATCACCATCATCATATTCCATATCAATAGAAATGTCCTTGAATTTACCTTTATTTTGCAGAAATTCATTGATCTCATCATCGTCATGGAACACTTGCCAATACCTTTGATTGTCGGGGACAGCTGGGCGATGTTTCACGTGAATCTCAAATTTGTTATTTGAATTCATTAGAATTTTCAAATTGCTTGCTGCTATTGCAAGTGAGTTTGCAATGACATTCTGAGCATGGGGCACACAAGTTATAGTATAATAAAAAAATACTTTCAAGATATCCAACACCGCATTGCGGTAGGCCTGCATTCGAGGATGCTTTGCTTGGTATTCACCTTTCACCTACTTGATAACTAACTCAGAGTCGCCATACACTAAAATCCTCTTAGCATTTAATTTTCTAAGAACTTTCAAACTAGCAACCAAAGCTTCATATTCAGCCTCATTGTTTGAACAGTCAAAAGCTAATTTATAAGAGCAGACCCTTACATTGCTTGGCACTTTGTTTGGGGTGAAAACCAGGCTGCGTATCCAAATACCAATTCCAGCACCTTCCCTTCCTACCACGCCATCAAAGTCCATACTCCATAGGTCTGTTTCATCCTCTTCCAAATGATGAAATTATTTTTCTTTTCTTTGTTGTCCATCATTATGTTGCTGTTGTCCGATTGCTGATTTTTCAGCGGTGCCATCAAGTCTTTACCGTTCTTGTCTACAAACTTCTCTAAAATTTTCAGTAATCTCGACAATGTCTTCTACTTCCACTAGTTGACTATTTACATCATTAAAACTATCTGAATAGAAAACAAATGACTCTAGATCAGTATGTACATAGTTGATTGGACGATTTACCAGTTTCTCCTTGTTAGTGATCATGTACTTCATTTTCTGTTCCCGGTATAGTTTCCTCATCTGACCGAACACGGGAATTGTAGAATAGGAGAAATCAAGTTGCATTGTCCCTTTAATCTTTGCTCCCCAAGATCTGGAAAAAAGCATGCCAAATCTAGGAGGTATATTTGCCACCACCACATCCATCAAAACATTTTTAGCCGGAATCTGATCCAAACTGACCACCAAAAGAATTGATAAGCCCAATGCACCTTACTCTATCGGAATCGAAAGAATAATGGTCATGGTATTTTCTAGTGATGTCCAATCCCAATTTCTCCATGATGGCTTTCGGCATGAGATTATGAGAGGCTCTGGAATCAAACATAGCATTATGTAGAACAAAATCATGCACCCTGAGACTGATATAGAAAGGAGCAACATCATTATCTTGGGACTGAACTTCCAACGCTGGCCCAAATATCAACTCGGGACTGTCATCCTCCACATTTACCATGTCTGATGATGGATCTAAGCTCAAAATTTTAGACACCTGACTTTTATAATTATTGTTCTTCATCAACTCGGTCAAAGGAATGGATATTTTCAACTTAGCAATTTCATTTTCTAAGTTAAAAACTGAAACGTTTTCTACCTCTTTTGCTGGAACATCCTTCTTTTCCGTTTTCTCCTTTGACACATTTGGCTGATTCAGTCTTTCACTTGTTGATGTCGTTTTGCTGCTACTAGGATCAACTGTCTCTTTTCTCTTTTTCTGTGCATTGGGAGGATCATTCTTTGACGCTACTGCCTCCTTCCTTTTCTGAATTGGATTTACAGGCACATCTCTATTTCGAAGTGAATATTGTTGCTGATGAGCTGATAAAGCATTCATGTATCCTCTTTAGTAATCATCGGACTCTTCCTCAAGAACTGTCTCATTTTCCAAAATAAAATTTTCATCCTTTCGTTCAGCTGGATTCTCAGAGTACTCCTCATCTTCAGTGATGAAAATTGGCATGTCATCGGGCGTAAAGAAATGATTTTCTTCTCCAATCACATTCTCCTCCTCTTCTGATTCTGGACGAAGTACAACATTCTATTGTAGAGGTGTCTGCACTTGCTGCTGCGCTGCTTGATATTGGGCTTACTGCTCTCTTTGTTTAATCCTGTATTGGGGCTGCCGCTGGCCACAAAAGTTAGGATTTATGATTTGCGGTTCAAACTTATCAAGTTTCAGTCTATCAAGCATCTGTTCCACATTTCGAAGCACTTGATCTGATGAGGAAGATTCTTCTTTTATTGTGACTTTCTTTTCAACTCTTGCTCTAGCTCTCTTAGCTAGCAGATTGGCTTCAACGCTAACCGTAATCTTCTACATGTCTTCTAAAGTAACTGGATCTCTTTCTCTTAATTGGTAAGCCATATCAGTGTCAAAACCGTCCGGAAACTTAATCAAGGCTAGCCCCATGGGTGGCTTTATATGATCAGGGATTGCATTATAAACTGAATTGAATCTAATATAGTAATCTTGAACAGACTCACCAGCATTTCGTTTGATGTGCTCATACTCGGAAAGAATCTGAAGGGGATTTTCTTCACTTCCCAGTGGTCTAAGAATTGTCTCTGTAGATTGGCCAATGTAGTGACGCTTGCAGTCGACAAGGCCCTGAACCATTTTCTTACTTCTCCACCAAATGTTTGCACAAAGAGTCTCATGGTAACATTTTCTGCATCAATCTCATGAAGATTGAAGAAATATGTCATTTTGTTCACATGTTGCTGAGCTGTGACACCATGACGAGTGCCATCAAACAAAGGAATTTTTCTTTGATAGTCGGCCAGTATATCATCCAAATTTTGAGGCAGTAAAAGAGGTGCAAAACAAGCAGCCATTGCTCTTGGTGGATTTGCAATCAGTTGGGGATGTTGGGGGAGTAGGTGGAGTTGATGTATGGGGGGTATGGGGAGGCGTATGGGAAGGTGAAGCAATCTTGGCTATTTTAGGAGTAGAAGGAGTAGATGGAGGCGATACTACTGTAGATTTTTGATCAGAAACAGTAGGCTGCACAAGAATGGTAGGAATGAAAGGAGGTTCGGTGGGAATTCTTGAACTAGACGCAATTGCAGATGACCCAAGGGTTACAGAAGCAGTTTCTAAGAAATTAGCAATATTAGAAGCCACAATTGTAGTCTAGATCTGGTTCAAAATATAATCATCAATGGATTTATTGGCCCTTTCAGTTTCAAGATTTCGGACAAACTCAGGATTTAAGGCAGTTGAAGCAATAACGCTTTCAGATTTTGTTTCAAACAAAGACAACTCAAACTGCTCATCAAATCCAAGACCCTCAATATACTCAAAACCAACAAGACATGATTGAGCTTTGAACACGGGAATGATATAACTTCCTTGGTGAACGATTCTTGGAATAAGATTGGGATTTTCATAGACAGGAGGGGGATCAGGATCCAGATTTTTTCTGGTATGTCTTCTGGAAGCCAGTGTGCTATTATTTTCAAGAAATCAAATGGACATTATCAATTTCTTCAGCCTATCAAATCCTAAACTTATCATCCAAAAGCTTAGAATTCTCAGATGTACTGGGGAGATTTGCAAGTTAGATACTCCGTTTATAAGAATAGACTGGAGATTGACTGAAGTAGCATTTATCTACTTGAGCTAATGCAAAGCAAAAGCGTTTCGAAGGCTACCTGACTAATCTTCAGGCTCCGTCTGTAGTTTATAAAATGAAGAACACCAACAAACAAATACTTTACTCCCTAGTATGGTTGCCACTATGTTAGTGCCTAGATTTACCTTAGGCTGAAGAAGGTAGGATCCAGGGCCAACATCAAACCACGCTCAACCTGGTAGCTAGCCCTACCAGGTCAGGAGAGGGCTCTCTCCAGGTCAACTCAGTAAATGATGATCTATAAGGCTTGAGATGACTGAAATATCTTCTGATTTTAGGCTAGGTATATGTGAAAGAGAGTTTGATTTGATAAAATAGTGATTTGTTGTCTCAAAGGGAAAGACACATTTTGGGGTGCGGGGATTGAGGCTCAGTACTGCAGAGATCTCGATGGGGCAAAGTAGGCAATTGTTTTGGCACTTAAATTTTAGTGAGATGGAGGGAAAATACATGTGAGGTGTTGAAGAGGGCAAGGGAAATCATGGATCCTCCCCAAACAGCTGAAAACAACAAATAACTAAAGGAAACTTCAAGTAGAGCATTGCACTTTCAATGAATTCTACTTACACTCCTGTTTGTTTAGTTCAAAAAAAATAAGATAGATAATGCAATAACATAAAAAAATTCACAATCACAAAGAGAAGCACTGTACCAAGATAAATTTCCACATGAATCCCAAAGAGTGGTGCAAATCCTGGTCTCAATTCCTTAGCCAAAATACTGAAAATGAATGTACAATGAAGCTCAAGGCTTTTTCAAGAGTCCAACCATGCTAATGACTGAGAAACAACATAATATAGACAAACATAGCTCATCCTTGCCTCTAGGCATCAAGCACACATGTTTAGGAGCTGATCCAACTGATTCTAAACTGAGAACTAGAAACTAGGCAAGATAACAACATGCCTCAAGAAACAAGGGAACTGATTTATTCAGCTTCGAACAACCTCTAAACTGATGAATCTACCTCTACAAGTGAAAATCCAACATCTTTACATCATTATCCATCAATATACATCAAATTACATCATAAATTTTCCATTAGGAAAGTGAAAAAGTCAAACTAGGCGAAGCTGGGTGAAAAACAGAGCAAAACTTGGTAAAACTGGCAATTTTTCCTCTATGCACCACGCCTGATTCTCTATGCGTAGTGCCTATTTGGACCCACTTTTGGAGGCCTTCTCGATGTCAAAATGAGCTCTAGGTGTGCTTGTTGGAAAGGTCTGCCTGTCTACTTTCCAACCCAAGTGGAATTTTTCAATTTGGCCTCCATTTTGCCCCCCAAAAGTCCATTCTCCCAACACTTCTTCCTGTGTGTCAAAATAGGGGCAGTCAGTTCATTTTTTGAGTGTTTTTGACCTTTTTGAGGGATCAAAACCTGCCGAAATTTCTTGGACATCGGTAGAAAAGTGTAATTTTGTATGAAAAATCCAAAAATGCTGAGTTTTTGAGATTTGGAGGCCTCTAGCAAAAGCGAGCACCACGTGGTGCGCGCGCATAGGGCAGAAAAACCTATTTTTTGTGCCAAAAATTTGCAAAAATGAAAAAATTGCTCCAAATTTCTTGAAATTTGGGTTGAGTCTTCTCTATCAAGTGCTGTGATGGGCCAAGAAATCCTCAGCCAAGATCTGAAGTCCTTCATCCTCTTTTTTCCTCCTTGATGTTCTCTTCACCTTTGCTTTCAAATTCTTGATTTTCGCTTGGCACACTAAATTCTAGGACAAGTAATGATATGACAAGTTTCTAAGCATATTATTTTCATTGATTTCATTCTCTAGCTTCCTCTCCAAGTGGATATTGTCTCTTTCAAGCCATGACTCCCTATCTGCATTGATCTCTTGCTCCAATGAAGTGAACTCCACCCTCCTCCTTCGGGCAACTTGGCAGTTTTGCTGAATGTTTTGCAACTCCATCACCACCTGCTGATCCTCAAGCTGTTTGTTCCTCTACTCCAGGTACTGTATAGTCCATTGGGCTCTATCCAAGTTGGTGGAAAAGGCATCAATGTCCGCCTGATGCTCCTTAATGATCTCTCTAAGGTTTGCACTTTGTGGGCCCATGTTAGTATCATCACCCTCAATGAGGATGAAATTAGTCTCTCACTCACCTGATGGTCCTTCCTCCTGTAGGGACCTCTTGCCTTGGTCCTGAACCTGCTATGCTGATGATGGAAGCGAGGCCCCTTCCACCCCAGGTGGAAATAACACTCGCTTTACTGCTGCAAACAACCGTGTAGTGCCCCTTTGATAGGTGATGAACACTGGCACACTAGCGGTCTCATGGCCCTCATGCTGATAAGTAGTCCACCTGTCTCATGCCCAATCTCTGAAGGTCCCATGAAGCTCTGAAAAACTCAAGGGAGATGAAGTCATCCCAAGTGATGCCCTGTAATCCAAGCTGATGAATGACCACAATTTTGATGAGAGCAAAATGATAAACACTGTTGAATTGCTGCTGAGGGGTCTTGTGCTGCACAAGAGTGGTCATCTTCTCTATGTTTCGGCATATGAAATAAGGAATGTTCATAATCCGTACCCAGGTAAAATGCATCAGCAACCTAATGTGATAAGCATACAAGCGGGAGAACCGGCCCTCGCAGGTAAAATACTTTGTGATGAGTTTCATTAAAGGAGCATATTCATCCCTGAGGTACCAAAAAGGAAACACTCTCTTGAGCTATCTCAAAAAACCGGGTTTTATGTATGGTTCATAATGTTGCTGGTCAATTTTCTCCCTCTTGTTCCATGTTTCTCCAATGTTTGGTATGCCGGTTGCTAATGAAATGGTTTCTGGTGTTAATGTAAAAGTGACACCAGCAAGAGTGGCTTGATCACCATGTAAATGCAACACAAATAAGCGGGCCAACTCATGATGAAACTGAAAATTAGCAACCTTCTCACAAAATTCATAACATGATTGATGTTGGAAACAAAAGATGGCAAGAGGGCAGGCCTGTAACTCGACAAGAGTGGTTGGTTCTTCTCTGATATGTCTACGACCTCTATGATGCCTCCTGGGTGCATGTCCCTCCGTGGGTGAGTCACTTTGGGTCTCCTCTTCATAATCATATGAAGGGTCAGATGCCATAGCTGTTGGTAGACAAATTGCCTTGGGGAAATAGGTGCTGATGTGTCAAACTATGTTGGACTGCTTTTTGGTGATGTGCTTGACCTTTCCCAGCAAGGGAAAATAGTGAAATGAGGGAGTATAAGGGGAGGGAAAAATAGTGGGAGTTTTGGGACTGTTGGGATAGATTTAGTTAGGGAAATATGGGATGTTATGGGAGTTTTTGTATAGGGTTAGGGTTTGGGGTTTTACATTAGGAAATTTGGGAAAGGGAATTTGGGATAGGGGATTAGTGAATTTTGGGGGTAGGGGAACTTAGGGAACAACGAAATCAAGGGATAAATGGGATAAGGGAGTGACGAAGGAATGATAGATTTGGTAGCAAAATGGTTATTGAAACCCTAGGCAACAAGTTTCTTAGAATGTCAAATGGTAGGGTTTGATTTTGTGTTTAAAACAATTACCATGCTTCAACCACCATGATATAAGCACAAACTTGGATGAAAAACAATGATGGAGGCTCTACTTGGCAAATCCGTGCGATTTTTGGTGATTGGAGGTCGTTCTAGCGGTTTTCGGGCCCTCTAGCTGTATGCACCGCACATCCAGCCCAATGCACCGCGCCGTCCGTATGCGCTGCACCTCCTACCCAGTGCGTCGCACCGGTAACTTACTACAGTATTTTAACCCAAACTTCACACTCACTCACCCAAACCGTTTTGCTTTGGTTCTCTTTTGTCTTGGAATAGAAATGAAATTCAAACACTTGGAGAAATGATTTATGCATGAGATTTTCAAATTTAATTTTGCCAAAACCCACTTTCATAATGTTTTGCAAATGACTTTATTTCAAACTCTATTTTTTTTGGACTTTTGCACCTTTTTGGCTTTGTGATGAACTAAATGACCTAAGCTTTGTTTGTTTTTGCAGGTGTTGGAGCTTTTGGGCTAAGGAAAGAAACCAGGGTGCAGATGAAGGAATTTACAATGAGGAAAACAAAATTTTCATGATTTTTTACAATGAAAGCTAAATACTCTGTTTTTTCCTCAAAACAGAGTTTTGAGGAAAAACACATTTTCGAACACTTGGCGATGAAATTTATTGATGTTGCAACCTCCTCATGGCCTGCTGGTAATTATTGGACCACATTTTTTGATGAAACCCTAGACCTAATTGACGATGAAACCCTAAAGACAACTTTTGCAATTTTCGAGATAAAAGGAAGACTGTATATGTTTTTAAATGAACAAACATGAGCCAACAGGTAGATAACATGAGGGAAACTATAGGAATGCCACTACCGTCAGATGATCTATGCGCCTAATGGAATGTAAATGACTGGGTGGGACACCTAATATGAAATGCAACAAGAGGATTTGATCTCTGATGGAGGGATGTAAATACCGACTCTAACAGAACCTAGTACATTCTAGGTTCTGCCCCTTTTGTATCAACTCCTAGAACTTTGACAAGTGCTACATATAGTGCTCCTTATAATGCTCAATATAGCATGGTTAGTACGGGTCCCCTCAACGACCCCTATGGTTGGCATCCATTATTTAGTTCTAACCCCCACGTTCAGATGCCCGGGGGCAGAGTTCCCAATATGCATATCGGCTAGGAATGTAACAGTTCCCCATCTGTTTATAGGTTTGCAGGGTCAGTCATTGATTGACATGAACCATCCTTATGTTAGTCAAGGACCTATAGTTAGTTATGTGGTGAGCGGGAACCCTCAACAAGGTACCAATCAATCCATATGGGCACCCTACTCACAACCTCATATGAGTCAAGGGGGCACTGGTTATCCTGGGGGAACTTCCAACCCCCAGCTTCACAACCCCTATGGAAACCCATAATACAATACTATACCCCAAGGCACTTACTATACCATGCAACTTGTGTATAATATTGGAAACAACACGATGGGAGGACTGCAAGGATCCTCAAGTCATATGTCATCGCCTTGGTGCGATTCGGGGGCATCAAACACCTTGCCTTTCTTGGCAATGCTTGATATCTTCGACTTGTAAAAACTCACAAATGACCCCATCTATCACAACTTACTTTGGTCGCCAATCCCGCATTAAATCTTGACAGACATCTCGAAGTTCGAAGGGAAACAAGGGGAGAATTTGGGTACACACATCACCACCTATCATTTATGGTGCGTTTCTAACTCCATGGTGGATGATACTATTCGGCTAAGGTTCTTTCCACACACCCTTACTAGCAATTCAACCAAGTGGTACATCGAGTTACCATGCGCATCAGTCAATACCTTTGGTGCTTTAGCGATGGAATTCTTAAGCACTTCCAGCTACCCATCTGCTATGAAACTGGGACGGAACTCCTCACTTCATTACGTCAGGACATTTCCACCCACATCTCTGATCATATACATGAATGGAGACATAGGTGGAGGCTAGTTAAATCTCCCCTCCCAGACTATCTATTAGCAGATTGGTTCTGCAAGTCTCTACTCCCCCAAATAGCTAAAGATGTCGCCTTAGGTGGTGCGGTCACGAAAGACCAATCCCTTTGTAATGCCCAACACTTAGATTTGATATATTCGTAGTCTGACACTTTATACGGCGTCATTCCCAATGCCCCTTGCAACTCTAATGCTCCCAACACTCATCAACCCGGAGCGCACACAGATGGGATTATTGGCGCTACCTCTGGGGCTGTTGTAAAACAACTCAGCGGTCACATTGCCCAGTTGTTAGTTGACCCCTCTACCAAATCGACTACTCTTCCTACCACCACAATAAACTTTGTGCAGTCTACACAAAAACCCAGTGGTAAGAACAAGAAGAATAAGAAAAAGACCGCTCCTTCTGAAGAGCAGTCAACAAAGCAGTACAACCCAAAGCAGAAGGCTGCTGCGCCTTTTGACGATGGAAAGGACAAACTCGCCCAGTTCCCTTGCAAAATCTGTGTGGAAGACCACATGACATATCGTTGTCTGCATCTTCAGGAATGCACAAATTTCATTGCTAAAAAGGACACTGACAGGACCCCTGCGGTCCTAAATAATCCTTTCCCTACTCAGCAATAACAACACCTTGTTGCAAACAAACCCCAACCCCCGCAAGGGGACAACGACAGTTTGCATCATCCTTCAGCTGGTGAAGGACCATCTATCATTTACACCTTTGAAATGGTAGATCTACAAACCAGAGCCAAATCTTATGGAGCTCCAGTCGCTAATGCTGAGGAAGCCTCCTCGAGTCAAAACCCACCGCTTCCTAACGATCTTCATATCGAAAGGTCGATTACTGATCTTGTGATTCGCCCCCCAAAAGGGGCACTTCATCACAAAACTGATAATACATCTATAAGTGCTACCTAGAACTATAATATTGTAGACGATTTGACGCAAGCACCATCAGCTATGTTGATGCTTGAAGTATTACAAACTTGTCCAGCACAAAGGAAAGCTCTGCTTTCGGCAATTTTTGGTATCGACCCTCAGGATTCCATGCTTGCAATTTTCGACATGGACAAATGTAAACCTCCCCTTTCACACCAGCTTGCATTTCAAGTGCAAATATTTTCGAAAGGGTGAGGAGTACATAGAACTGTCATTGACGAAGGTGCTTCAACCTACGTCATGTCGGCTTCATGCTGGCACGCTTTGGGTTCTCGAGCCCTATCCCCATCATTGAATTCCCTTAAAGCTTTCGACAACCACACTTTCATCCCAAAAGGTTATCTAACTAGCTACCCCATCACCTTGAATAGGAAAACGGTAATGGTGGACATTGAAGTCATAGATAGAAAGCCCGACTATAATCTATTGTTGGGTCACAGTTGGACTTACACCATGACTGCTATTGTGTCTACTGTCTTTCGCATCATCCTATTTCCATCGGATGGAAAGATAGTCACAGTGGACCAACTGTCCTTTTGTACCCTTGATTATTCCCCATTACCTAGTGGCTCTGTACGCTTAATGGGTGGTGTACTTGATCCTTACGTCAGTATTGGTACTGGTCTATTGAAGGGCTCTTCCCTGATGGGTTGTTTTCCTCTTCTACCGCCCATGGTTCCACAGATGGTCAATATGATTTAATTCATTCCTCACGAATCGAACGATCCTTGGATCCTCATGGCCCCTTTAGACATTGACACTTATGGAGAACAAATGCCTCTGCTGCCAGCTGAATTGGCCTACCAGGCCATTCAATCTGCATCTGAATCTTTGGTCACTTTGGTCATGGCCAACAGTACCACCTCCCCTCCCATAACTGCTCCTTCTTTCGATCTCCTCAATCAAGTCCTACCTTTGGACGAAGCTATTAGAGAGATCATGTACTTAGAAGATTGAACTTGGGAGGAATCTTACCATCATGTTTCGATATCTGATTTGGACATGATGACTCTTCAAATCCTGTCATTTGAAAATCGTTTCCTCACCTTATACGACTATCCAAACTTTGGAATCAGAAGGAACATGGGCAATATTTCAAAGACATTTCTCATTGATATTTCTGTCATGACAGGCATCATAGAGAACATCCAAGTTGGAGCAGATTACACTCCTGAGGAAATTGTAAACTTCACCTGCCTTTTTAAGGAATTCCACAATGTATTCGCTTGGTCTTACGAGGAAATGCTTGACATAGATCCATCTATTGTCGAGCATGAGATCAAGATATATGACAATGCTAAACCTGTCCGCCAAAGGCTTTGACCAGTCCACCCCCACAAAATGGTAGCCATCAAAACTGAGGTGGAGAAGTTCTTACGTGTTGGTTTTGTCTACCCCATTCCCTTAACGGAATAGGTTTCCAATCTGGTTCTTGTCGATAATAAACAAGGAACCATCTGCGTATGTGTCAACTATCGAGACTTTGTGTTCGAAGGATAATTATCCAACATTGTTCATTGACCAAATCATCAATGACTGCGCCGGTTATGAATCATTCTCATTCATGGATGGTTTCTTAGGTTACAACCAGATTGCCATAAAACCAATAGACCAGCACAAAACCGCCTTCATTTTCCCATGGGGAATCTTTGCCTATCGAAAACTCCCATTTAGTTTAAAGAATGATAGAGCAACATGTCAAAGGGCCATGGGCTATGTGTTTCACGACATCAAACATATCGTTCAAGCTTACTTGGATGACCTTCTAGCCCATTCCAAGAAGCGAGCGCAACACCTAGATCATTTAAGAGCTATCTCTCTTAGGTGCCGGTTCTATAACATACGTCTGAATCCACATAAATTCATTTTCTTTGTTGAGTCTGGATGCTTACTTGGATTCATTGTCTCAAAGTACTGGATTAGGGTTGATCTTGATAAGGTAAAGGCAATTACTCAATTGCTCGAACCACAATCCATTTTGTAGCTCCAATGTTTGCCGGGGAAAGCAAACTTCTTACAATGGTTCATCGTAAATTATGCTGAGTTGACGAAAGGCTTTATGCGCCTACTTAAGAAGGGACTGCCGTACCTGTGGGATGATCAAGCTCAACGATCATTTAATGCCTTGAAAAAAACGCTTATATCATCCCCACTCTTTAGTTCTCCTAACTATGGGTGTGACTTTCTTCTATACCTGGCATCCTCGCCATCCTCTCTAGGTATGGTCTTGGTTCAAACTCACGATGATGGGAGTGAGCATGTGATATACTATCTGTCGAAAGGCCTGGCTGGACCCAAACTCAGATATTCACATGTGGAAATGTTGTCCTTGGCAGTTGTCTTTGCTGTCAAATGCTTCCGACATTACATACTGCTGCGACAGACTATTGTCATTGCCTTGGAGAATCCCATGAGACACATTTTGTCTCGTCAAGTCATTGGAGGGAAATATTCCAAATGGATAGTGATCCTCCAACAATTTGATTTGGTTTTCACTGCTGCCAAGGCGAAAAATTCCTTAGTCTTCGCCGAACTTTTGTCGGATCTTCCCATTGTCGATCCTAACAAGATAGCCCACGATCCTCTTCTGGATGAAGCTATCTATCTTATCGACACTACTGACCCTTGGTATGGTGACATTCTTGTCTACCTCCAAGTGCAACGTTTCCACCCTGAACTATCGTCAGGTGACCGTCGTCACATCCGCCACCAAGCACGACACTATTTAGTGCTTAACGATACGTTATATTGCAGTGGTGCTGATACAGTTATTCGATGTTGCCTCACTCATGAGGAGGTGGAACATGTTTTAAATGACTTCTATACTAGGGCATGTGGCAGTCATCTTTCTAGCATATCTACTGCTTAGAAAATTTTGCGCGCAGGTTACTACTGGCCAACCTTGTTCAAAGATTGTATCAAAGCTATCTGACAATGCCACCCTTGTCAAGTGTTTACAAAGAAAATGCGTGCTCCTTCGGCCTTAATGCACCCAGTTATCTCCGTCGGCCCCTTTGCCAAATGGGGGATAGACTTTGTAACTTGCAACCCCACTTCCTTTGCTAGACACAACTATATTATTGTAGCTGTGGACTATTTCACGAAATGGGCTGAATCCCTTCCCACCTTCTGGGCTGATGGAGAAACCGTGGCTCTATTCCTATTTAATCAGGTCATCTATCACTTCTGTGTGCTGCACATGATCATTACAGACCATGGGTCTCATTTTTAGAATCACATGATGTCTGACTTAACATTGTTGCTCGGTTTTCACCAGGACCAATCATCCTCCTACTACCCCCAAGCTAATGGTCAAGTAGAGGCCACCAATGACGTCTTAAAGACCATGATCCATAGGTTAGTATGGAATCATAAAATCCATTGGCATCAAATGTTATATCATGCACTATGGGCATACCAAAATTCAGTAAAAACTGCTACAGGCTTCACACCTTTTCAACTAGCTTATGGCCTGGAAGTAGTTTTACCAATTAAATGTCAGATTCCTTCCTTACAAATTGCCGTTGAACTCTTGCCCAAGACCACTTCTGAAGAAGAGCGCCTGCTATACCTAAATCAAATGGATGAAACCTGTCGAGATGCCAAATTATCACTTGAAGTCCACAAGTGCCGAGTCAAAGCCTAGTACGATAAAAAGGTCAAGCCTCATTCTTACCGAGAGGGAGATCTTGTTTTACTCTACGATAAAAAACATGACCTCTTGGGGGTAGGAACACTTCAACCCTTATGGATCAGTCCATATGTCATCAAAAAAGCCCTCTCAAAAGGGGCATATGAACTTCAGGACTAGGACGGAGTAACGCTCGCTGAGCCCCGAAATGGGCTCTATTTGAAACAGTATTATGCCTAGTACTGCACTAGGCATGTGCTTTGTAATTTTATGTATTTATAATTTTTTCTTCTTTTTGATGTGACTAGATTTTTTGGTATTTCTTGAAGTATTTGTCTCATACATATTTCTCGTTATGCATATGTCATCATTACGCTTAGCATACATAGGATATGCAAATGGTGCCAGTTGTCACACATGACACATTGCATCAGTTGCTTGGGTCATTTACACACCTGAGTTGGAACTGTTTTGTTTCAGGGGAGTATTTCTTGGTACTACCACCAATAATATTGCTGAGTACATGTCCATAATTTCACTTCTCACTAAAGCGTCATCAAGGGACATCTCCAATCTGGTGGTCAGGTTAGACTCTTAGCTTGTTGTTATGCAATTGACAAATCATTATCACATTCGTAATCCAATCTTGTTACGTCATTATTTAAGGGTACGAATCTTGGAATGTCAATTTGAGGTTATCACATATGAACACATTCATGGAGAATTTAATACAGTTGCTGATTCATTAGCAAACTATGTGTTAGATATGCATCTGTCTCATTCATTATGGATACATGAATGAAAGTAAATATTTACATAGTTAAAAATTTACAAAAACACTTAAAAAACATTTACATCATAAACTACCATATATATATATATATATATATATATATATATATATATATATATAGATATACATCGAATCCAATATTTTACATCAGAAAATTTCCCAAAACTTGGGTGTTTTAAGTACAAAATGGCTACTAAGCCTAGCTATAAACACCCGCTGGCTATACCACATGTATGCTAATAGAGCCTACTGCTCATGTAAAGATAACAATGCTCTAGCTATCCTCCGATGAGAAACCAAAAACTGCTCAGGCACACCACCTATGTGTCACTGCATATGAGAGGGGATATCCCTCATAGGAAGGGGGGGCACACCCATGATCAAGCCCTCCAAGTTCCTCAAAACCTCACGAAGACTCTCAGCATCAACCCCCACCTTTGGGTAGTTCGCCTTCTCACGTCACTTGGCGAGGCTCGCTTGCAGGTTGCACTGGTGCCACATCTGTGTCAAGCAAAAAGCTTTATGTTGGTACTTTTTCACCCATAAAATTAAAAAAAATATAACATAAACATTCAAAAGCTTAAAAATACTTTAAGTACTCTCAAAATCCTTCTTACCTTGAGGCCCCCAGTTTGTACCAGGCGAAAAAATCAAGTCAGGGTCACTTGTGAAGTCCATGCCCTTGTAGGCATAGTCGTCAATCATCACAATCTGGCCACTAAGCCATTCAAAGAAATATTCTTTGAAAAAATGTTTGATGGGTCCTCCTCTTGCGTGAGGATCAAGCGATGCCCATCACCTTTGTCTAGGCTCCCTCGGATCGAGGGGACCTAAGCTCATTCGCGGGCACATAACTGGAACCCTCTCAATTATGAAGGAGACAATGAGAGTTCCATACCCAAAACTCTGTTGGGTCTGGGTCTTACATGCGGTCAACTCTACCTTCAACTGACGAAGCACTGCCTCACAACAATTGAATACCTACAGCTAGACACAGTCAACTACAAGCAATAGTTAGGCCTTTGTCGCAACATGGGGACTTTTTGACCCCACCAAGTGCACAATCATCCATAAAATAGCCCTCATAGTTTTGGATCTAATCCTCTCTATAGGGACTCTGTTGTTGATGAGTTCTCTCTTAGGGATACAGTAAGCTCGAACCAGCTCTAGGGTGGATAGGGGATCAGGCCTACCACCAGTTATGTTTTCCCATGCTCCTCTACATGACAAACCTATCAAGAAATATATATCGTCTTGGTTAATGGCCAACTCATGGTCCCTAATCCGGAAAACCTGTTCGTGTTCATCCCAGCGCTGAATAATCCAACTCAAAATGTCCTCCTAACCTTTCATCAAGTCCAACTATGCATACTTCATCAACCCACAGTGGTGCAATGTAAGTATGCAAGCTGGATCATTTCACATTAGCAATTCTTGTCAGTCATGGGCCTATTCTCTCCATAGACTAGTCATAATGGCTCAAAACCTACACAAATAAACCCAAACATTAGTTCAAATGGGGTAAAATATCTCAATAAATCACTGCCTGGGGTTTTGGGGTGTGCCCTCATGCACTAACACCCCCCCTAGTGCCCTCCCCTATGTCATAAAGGGCGTTTAACACTCCTTACAGGCCTGGAAGGGGGCGTTAGGCGCAATAAATGATCTAGGGCTCCCTAGATCTCCAAAAAACCACCCCAAAAGTAGCTCAAAAAGGTTGAATAATGTAATATCAGGGTTTTGGCATCTACCTGGGACTAGCAACACATCGAATGGTCACCTGGATCTCTCACAATCGTCCGTGGGAAATCTGCTTCTCTGTAGATCCAAAACACTCTCGCAGCTCTCAAATGATGCAAATGGTGAAAGTGGAGGCTCAAGAACTCCCTTATAGTCACTTTGGGGACATGAATTATCTTAATTGAAGTCATTAAAGTTGAATTAGTCCATTTCCTATGATATTTATCATGTGCCATGGCCCCATATTGGCAGAAATTTTTGATGAAAGAACTTTTAGGATTGAACGACAGAAATGACCATGTTCGATTCTCAATAAGAGCTTTCTTTTATGGGATGTTTTCTCTCTCTAAAACTGAAAAATCCCTGAGTTTTTCATCATCGAGCTCATTAAACTCTTACGACGACAGTCCAAGCAAATCTTTTTCCCTCTTTTTCTAGCTCACTTAACTGAAAAAGATCGATTGAGCATTCTTTTTTGGGACTTTTTCCTCGCTCATAAAATTGAAAAAACCCCGAGTTCCTTCTTCAGGCTCATTAAAAAATTATGAAGAAGCTCTGAGCATTATTTTTAGGAACTTTTCTTGCTCGTTAAATCGAAAAAACCCCGAGTTTTCTTCATTGGGCTCGTTAAACACTTACGATGACAATATGAGCGCTTTCTTTTTCGGCATTATTTCATGCTTTTAAATCGAAAAATCCCTGAGTTTTTCCCTTCTTTGGACTCGTTAAATCTACGAAGAAGGAATGAGTAGTTCTTTTACCTCTTTTTCCTCACTCACTAAACTGAAAAAGATACCTTGAGTTTTCTTGATTTGACTCGTTAAAATTCGATGAAGGTCTATTGAGTTTGTCATCGCTAACTCTTTAAAATTTCATGACGAATATCAATTTTACTTCGTCTCCTTGTACTCGTAACAAAATGAGGCAAACATCTATTGAGCATAGGTTTCTCTTTATTTGGACTCAATATATTAAATTACGGAAAAGGAACCATTCTGGGTATACTATTAAACCTTTATCGCACCCGGTTAAAAACTATGACAAAGGGATCACCTTGGAGTCATTGTTTACGATTTTTTCAGACTCTCGAAATATGGAAAGACCACCAAGTTGTCTCATCTAGACTCATTAAATTACACAGCTGAGGAATAGAGTCACTCTTTTTACGATCCTTTTCAGACTCTTAAAACATGAAAAGATCGATGATTTTGCCTGTCTGGACTCATTAAACTAATCAGATATGGCATATAGTTGCTCTTTTTATGGTCCTTTTCAAAATCTTAAAACATGAAAATATCGATGAGTTTACCCGTCTGGACTCACTAAACTAATCATATGGGGAAAGTGGACAATACAATTGTGGTATGTTCTATATTGTGAAAAGAGTTTTTTGGCAGCAAGCGCTCCCTTGAACATGGCATTCCCTCAGATAAACCTTCCTTGTGATGACCTCTCAATATGAATCTTACCATCCTATCAGTTTAGCCTATATACCCCGATGTTCTTGCATCTCTGTATCCTAACTCTCTTTGGTGTTCATGAGTCTAGTGGTGCATGGTTAAAACTGTTGTCGTGCCTTCTATTGTTCAAGGGAAAACCTTTATCTTCTGTTTCCTCCATTAAACCATCAAGCATATCCTATCATCATGCCCTCTGTTGCTTTGACCCAATACTCAAAATATTCCTCAAAAAACAATCATTCATGTCCCATTTTGTGTCGATGATGTAGGGCACCTTATTGCCTACCTTTCGATAGGTCTCTTCCTATCGACTTCAACACTCTATCTAGGAAGAAGACCTAGAAACACTTTAGTTCCTTGGTACTTGCAAACATCAG
This sequence comes from Pinus tabuliformis, assembly GCA_031772625.1. NCBI lineage: Eukaryota > Viridiplantae > Streptophyta > Pinopsida > Pinales > Pinaceae > Pinus > Pinus tabuliformis. The sequence continues at coordinate 648,047,843 of CM062807.1, read as the reverse complement.
TGGTAGGTCACCTTGTGTTTGGTTAGGGGTTTTCATTATTGGCTCCTGGCTAAATGATTCTACAAGTGTTCAATGACAAAAACATTATTCACACTTGCTAGATTGTACTATGCATCTTGGAGATCATCACCATTATTGGTGGCCATCCTCACGTTTGTTAATGGTCTCCATTATTGAATGGTAATCAAACTATTTCATGCATGTTCGACCTCAATGGATATATTCACATGTATCGATCTATGTTGTTGTAGTGAAGCAAAAATCAAGACCTTGGGTAGAGGCTTTCATCACTTAGCCTTGTTTCCTCTCCCAAGTTGCGTTTATTGTTTTTTGGAGACAACTCATCAGAATGATCCTATTATGACACAGGTTCCACATTGTGCTTATCGGTGGCCGACATCGTCATATCTCTTTTCTAAGAAAATCACTCTGACATAGCTGCTAAGTGTGGGAATCAGGGAAAATTTTAAGAACCACCCTAAATTTATATGTATAATAAATGGGCGAATCCCCATGATACATAGGAAAAATGGGAGGTGATTTTATCAATAATATAATATGTATATATAATTTTTTTGGCGAATCTCTCACTAGATTATATTATCTTGTAAATTCATGGCGAATCTTTCACTGAATTATTAAATCATGTAAGATCTTGGCAAATCTTTCACCGAATAATAAAACATTGTGAAGTCTTGGCAAATGTTTTGTTAAAGCATGAAACCATATATGATAATATGTTAAAGTATGAAACCATATATGATAATAGGAAAACATATTCATTAAACTGTAATATACTAACATACATGTTTGGAAAAAAGAAACATAATTTTCTCTTCCTACAAAAAATGTTGCAAGTTTCAGTGGCCGTGTTTGTCAAGGTTCTTACTATACACTCTTTCATATCCTTCTATTAGTTTTGATAATATTCCACAACAAAGTTCTTGTAGGTGTTGATCTTAACCACTAGTTCTGTCAAGGTAGGAGAGATTAATCTTTTCTCTACCACTTTTGTCAAGTTATCAAATTTCTTTCTTATTCGATAGACTCCAACTACGAGATAAAAAAAAAAAAAATCAATTTTGTTTACCCCAACACGCCAACAAGTAGCAAGCCCCAACTATGTAATATAAGAAAGTAGTAGGCATCCCAAAGGCCTGAAGGGGATCTAATGGAAAGAAGTGACAATTTTCAGAAGCCTTCGAATCAATATATAAATATATAAATGTAGATTTATTATTATTTTAATTGGAAATATTCAGTTAAATAATAAAATTTAATTATGCCTCTCCCAATCTAAATTGCTTATTAGCATAATTCACTATCTTCATACGTCTTGCATTTTTTAACAGTGTTGTAACATGTGGATTAATTTCCTTTTTGGTGCACAATCTCCGCCTTTTAGGACAATTTGGTGCAGTGGCCCAACCCCTAGAGATCATTACGAAAAACTAAGAATAACATAGAAGATGAAAGGTTGTACAAACCAACATATTTTTCAAACAACTAATCCAACATGTACCTTAACTTTTTTCATGAAGATATCATATTGAGAACGTTTGAAAAATGGTGGGAAATCTAGGTAATGACTATCTCTCTTCTATGAGGGTGATGCAGAAAGAGTGATAAGATTTCACTGTTTTGAATTTTTTTTTGTTAAATCAGGAAAACCAATAATAATGGAGATATTGGTATTTTTTACTAATTTTTTTGAAGTGACTAAATGTAGCTTTAACCATTCACCTTAAGATATTTTTTACAATATAATTTCCTAAGTCTATTTAATATCTTCATTATGATAAAAGCCAACTTATATCCATCTTAACTCCACATCTACCACTCTTAGAGGGATAAAATCTATTTATCCCTCTCAGCACTTGGTAGACATGTAATTAAGATGAATCTAAGTTGATAGAATTTCCCCTTTAAATAATCTATGCTCACATGAATACCATGGGTCAATACCATGGGTTATCATAAACCTGGAGCTTAAAAACTACTATTAGTAATTTATAAAACAAGGGACCCACCTCCGCGCATGAGACCCCCTTGCTTGTGGGACAAGGGACCCATGAGACCCCCTTGCTTGTGGGACAAGGGACCCACCTGCGCATGAGACCCCCTTGCTTGTGGGACAAGGGACCCACAGTGATTTGACTGCTAAGTCTACGAAGGCATACATACTCTACCCCCCTCTGGTTTTGAACCTGTGACCTTTTAGGAGGAAACACATGCTCTTAACCATTAGGCCCGCTCTTTATTCTTGATCTACCAAGCCCCGAGAGGGATCAAATATCTTTTCACTCTATTCTAGTTTACATATCATGATATTTGATCCCTCTCGGTGCTTAGTAGATCTAGAGTAAAGATGGATCTATGCTGGTTTAATTCCCCCCTTTAAATAGGTTGCATTCCACGTGAATACCATGGGTCAATACCATGTGCCATCTTTATTTTTATAATAATTTGGCCCATAGTATTTTTTGAGTGTTCGTAAATATAAGGTGACTTATGGAGTAAATATAAAAAATGTTTTGTTTATTTACCATACCTCTCGTTTATTTATATTTTTATTAATTTACCATACCTCTCATTTATTTATATTTTTATTAATTTACCATACCTCTTTTATAAATATGGTATTTGGCCCATATGATTCACTTAAATAAAACCTCTTTTTTAAGCCTTCTTAAATAGAAAGAGGGTTATGGACTAAATATAAAAAATGTTTTATTTATTTAGCATACCTCTAGTTTATTTATATTTTTATTTATTTACCATACCTCTCATTTATTTATATTTATATTTATTTACACCCTTGCGTGTTCGTAAATATAAGGTGACTTAGGTAGTAAATATAAAAAAATGTTTTATTTATTTACCATACCTCTTGTTTATTTATATTTTTATTAATTTACGATACCTCTTTTATAAATATTGTATTTGGCCCATAGGATTCACTTAAATAAAACCTCTTTTTTGAGCCTTTTTAAACAAAAAGAGGGTTATGGACTAAATATAAAAAGAGGTTTTATTTATTTACCATGCCTCTATTTTATTTATATTTTTATTTATTTACCATACCTCCACTTTATTTATATTTTTATTTATTGAGACCAAATACAACCCCCAAAGCACCTCCCAAACTAGAAAATGGGCGATTGCAAACAAATTTAACATTGGAAAGAAGAAAATCTGGAAATTGTAATGGAATATAACCTCCCAAACTAGGTGAATTGAGTCAAATGAGTCTTTTCATAGTTTATCCATCCCTTTTTTTTGGGGCTAAAATGAAAAAAATAATTATTTTTTAAATAAAAGTTGGGCTAAATATATGAAATGGGTGTTTTATAAAAATTTCGCTTCTCTAAAATGAAAAACCCCTTAAATTTCGCCCTTGGGCATGATTTTAGTTGTTTTTTATATGTGTTGTATTAGGTTTCTCATATCACCCGAAGCTTTGATCCTCTCTCTTTTTTCCAAAGAAAAGGACAGTTAAATATAAAGTATTTCGGCCATCATCGAAGCATCTGATCTCACACTTTAGGGGGCATTTGTTATATAGGAAAATAACCTCCTCATCAGCTCAGAGGGGAAAGACATGATGACTGAAGGACTGACCAAGTTCACAGGCCCAATTGTCAAGCTAATGTTGTCTAAACACTAGCAACCTGCTTTATAAAGCTTCCTAGCAAGGCTAAGGGTGCGTTAGTGCCCAGGGTAACTCTGTCTATTACCTCGGGAAGAGCGTTAGTGAACCCTAATGAGTTTCTATGGGTTAAGAGAACTAGTTGAATGAAAAATATCTTAAGATTCGCTTCTATGTCAGCTCACAAAAGCAGGGAAACATCAGAACTTGACCTATTTGGGGGAATTACTAATTCCTAATGGAGTATGCAAACGGGAAAGAGCACAAAGGCATGGAAACATCACTGCTTTTGCCTAATGGAACTCATGAAGGACTTGGCAACCTTATCCTCACATGTTATATATGCAAGGCTAGGGCCATTGTGAAAGGGGTCACACCATTTGAACGGATTTCCTATTTGAATGTCAAGCAGAGTCTCAGACTAAGGCATCAGAAGAGGTTAAGAATGGAGAGAGAGAGAGGAGTTGGAGGGGTAAGGGAAGGTTATTACAACTCACTCTTTTTACATCAATATAGAAATGCAATTGTGTTGTCCACTCCAAGATGTTGGTAGTATAACTTGTTTATATGTTTATTCAATATTGTTAGCATGAGTGGCTTAGATATATGAAACTAGATATCTTTATATGTTCATGCATTGTTTATCAAGGTTTTATGTTGTGATATTACACTTGTCTTTTCTATGTGAAGGTTTTGATTTGGAGTTGGATCAGGGGTCCTCCACCTAGCTACATTGCGCTCTGCAACAACACCACACTAAGACTTGAGGTAATAAGTCCTTCTCTCTTTGATATTCATTTGTTAAGCATAGATATGCATGCATCTTTGTGACAACTGCAGCTAATCTGACTGTCTACCAAGGATCCCAGGAATATTCTTGAGGGTTTCTATATCACCAAACACCCATGCATTAATCCCTATAGCAATCACATAAGTCTAACTTCAACCCAACAAAATATTGTAATCAAGTTGAGAATCAACAATTTCCACCTTGATTGCAATTGATTTACCTTCTAATGCTACTGGTAGGTCATTCAAAATACCGTAAGGTCAAAATCCTCTTCCATCAAAGGCTTTGAGAGTGGTAGGTTATTGATTGATCGTTGGAGAACCCAAATCTTTCCAACAGGCAATAGACATAATACACATAGAGGCTCCCTCAAGTCAATTACTGTACGAATGACTCTTTTGGGTTTAACAAAAACCGGTATTTGAAATTCCAGTTGACGCGGGAGTATAGGTATATGAATTTCAAGATCAAAGACTATGAGATTAGATTCTTGAGGATCAATTGCTCCAATAGCTGATAATAGTAATTTCCTTTGTGTTGGACATGTTTACAACACTTCAAGAGCTAACATTGTTGAAGGAGACTAAGCCAAGTCTTCAACAATGTTGTAATTTTGAGCCTCTCTAGCATGTAGATTAAAACATGAATTTTGAATAACACCTTTGGGAGGTGAACAAATTAGCATGTCAGAATTTGGTTTCTCAATCTGTAAAGGTTCAAAAGGAGGTGGAACTGATATAGAAGGTTGACTAGATCACTAGTAGAAAATGAGAAATTAGTGAGTAGGTGACTAAAAACGTTAGTCACCACAACTTTTCCAAGTGAAATACTTCCAAAAATGAACAATTTTAAGTGACCAAACTAAAAACAACTAACATAAATGACTAATTTAGTCGCGGGTTAAAATATACGACTAACTAATAATTAATACAACTAAAAATGACTAATGTGAATGACTAATGTAAACTAAACTATGACTAACTTCTAATAAGGTGTTTTTGAGCTACCTACAACTACTTGAAGTTTATTAATAACATTATTCTCGAAAAATAATGGGCTACCTTGGATTATTTCATTTTATTAATAACATTATTCATAGAATTAGATATATTTTCCACCTCTTTAAGGGTTAGTTAATATAAACCTTATGTTCTCTTTCCCTCTTTATATGAACATACTTGCTTAGAAAGATATTTTATACTCTCATGTGATAAATCCTAAAAAAAAATTCAAATTTATTTATTTTATTTTTAATACCTCAAACTAAAATTATCACTATTTAGACCCCTCTATGCGAAGAAACCTCCAAAATTATCACTCCCTAAACCCCTATATGTGAAGAAACCTCCAAAATTATCACTCTCTAGACCCCTCTGTGAAGAAACCTCCTACTCAATAGTGGCAACATAAACAATTGACAAAATGTTAAAATCTAATATTGTGCTACTCTAAAATTGACCCATTAAATTTAATTTCCCGCTACTCAATTGAAAAATTAAATCTAATCATTTAATTTCCCTCCTTCCCGGCTACTCTTCTTCCTTACCAGGTTGGGAGAGGGATCAAAGCCAATAACACTGAGTAGCTACGGGATTTTACTGTAAATAAGCTCTATTTCATACTAGGCTTCGAGGTGGACTTAGTATTGCAGTCCCTTCCTAGTTTGTAGCTGAGTTGCATCCTCCACAATACTTATACAATTATGGAGATGTTGAATGTTTCCTAGGTCAAGAGCGTATCACGAGAAAACAAGAAATAACCTCCCAACCAGATCCTCTACCTGTAAGTAGCAATACGACCCTCCTCTTTTTAAATTTATTGCAGCTGGGACAATATAATTATGGAGATGTTGAGTGCTACCCAGGTCAAGAGTGTATCATGAGAAAATAAGAAATAACCTCCCAACCAGATCCTTTGTCTGTAAGTAGTAATACGACCCTCCTCTTTTTCAATTTATTGCAGCTAGGACGATACAATTATGGAGATGTTGAATGCTGCCTAAGTCAAGAGCATATCATGAGAAAACAAGAAATAACCTCCCAACCAGATCCTCTGCCTGTAAGTAGCAATAAGACCCTCCTCTTTTTCAATTTATTGCAGTTGGGATGATTTGACATAGAGTAGGTTCCATTGTTTGTGAGAGAACGTCTCTCTACTTCTGCTCTTGCCTCAGTAAGCTAGTTCGCTCATGTATGAGAATCAACATGACGAATAATGCCCAATTAATGTGGATGACTCAGAAATGAGGTTGGGCCTTTCTCTACTACGTACCACTTAGGAATGAACTCATAAATCATTAACAATTAAAAAATTGCGAAAATTGATTTGCTCTTGCACCCCTATATCCCTGAGATGAGTAACTTGATGCTCTTTAGAGGAGAAGACTAGTTGGTAAGGGAGATGCGTCCTCTAACTGTATGCAACAATATTTTCTCCCATGTACACCCTCCACCCAATATCACTTAGGATATTTTGTCTCTTTTCCACTCAACTTATTGCTGGCCCCAAGGATTATATATGAAAGTACAATAGTTACATGTCTATATGAAATATCAAATATTGACGTATTGATTTCAGGTCTCCTATTCGATGCTCTTCCTCTGCGCATAATCTCTTACCCACTACTCTTCTTCCTTACCAGGTTGGGAGAGGGTTTGATGCTCTTCCTCTGCACATAATCTCTTACTCGCTACTCTTCTTCCTTACCAGGTTGGGAGAGGGTTCGATGCTCTTCCTCTGTGCATAATCTCTTAGATTTTGCTGTAGAATTCAGGAGGAACGTGTCGATCTTGACTTGGGTTCTAGATTGGGTTGTAGAATCCATTTGTTCATGATGTACAAGGGTTCGAGACCTCAGGAGGAAAATAAGCCGAGAAGGGTAGTGCTAATAGCGGGGAGAGTGAGATTTTTCAGAACAAATCATATCAATTTGGTGAATCTAGACAGGAATCTCAGCAAGGTATGCAAAGTATGTACGAAATCAAAAACCCAGAAGCCAAAGGAGGAGTAGGAAATTGACAAAAAAAAACTAGATATCACAAGTATCATCGCCCCAGGCACATACAGTGCCCTAGCATCAAGATAGTACATATTCACATCCATGTTCCCAATGCAAAATTGTCACCCTCGTCAACATTGGTTTCTTATTACTTTATCTGGAATTATTAATGAAGAAATTACTATGTTCATGAAAGATATCATCAGAGGAAAAATCACTCCCTCAAAACAACAATCTCTAGTGCCAGAGGCAGAGGTAAAGCTAGAGCTAGAGCCTCAAAGTTAGTCTCAAATTCAAAGCAACTTTAGTTGTCATAGGAATTGAAAGTTTATTGCATGTTGGTCTCTGCACTTGGAGATTTGGAAGACTAGGCCTTAGAACTAAATGGGTTATCCATGAGGTAATATACACAATAGTCCAAGGCCTTTCATGGATTATATTTGGGGCAGTAAATTGGACATGAGAAGAAATTCAAAGCTACAACATAACCAACGTCTCGATATCTATGGTGGCTTATGAATTTCATTATGAATACAATATTCTTGATCTTTGCAATCATCAGGTTCACCTCCATAACTCCTAATCCATATAGTATTCTCCCTCTTGATGACCTTTTTGCATTGATAATTTTCCCTACCCTTGGATTTCTACTGGTATTAGCTCTCAAAGGGACTACAGTAATCACCATTATTGAATAAATAGAAAAACAAATTACACGAACCTCTTCTAGATGGTAGAACTCTAAATCCTGGCACTTAAAAAGACTAATAACCCCTTATGCTACAACATGTATTCTGTCAAGGGCTACATGGTGATGGCTGAATCTTGTATTGAACAAAGGTTACCGAAATGCTTTGCAATTGACAGATGTTCCTGCACTGACACCTAGTGATAACGCTGAAAATATGTTTGAAGTTTTTAAATCAAACTGGTCTAACGAAATAGTGGAACACCAACACCCTATACACCTTACATTTCTTCGATGCTTTTGGCCAAATCTTGCACTTACTACATCCTTAGCCATTGTAAAACTATGTGTGATGTATATTGGCCCAGTTTTGATACAAAAAATTGTTGATTTTACATCTGGAGACCAAAGATTTCCTTGAAGGCTCTGTCCTTGTATTGATACTATTTTCAGAAAAATCCATTGAGGTTCTTTGTTCCCATAAGTATAACTTTCAATGTCAGAAGTTGGGCATGCTGATAAGGTCTGCTCTGATCACAACTTTATACATAAAGGGTTTAAGATTGTCAAGATTCACTAGGCAAGCTCATGTTATTGGACATATTGTAAATTACATGGTTGTGGATGCTCAAAAACTTCTAGATACGATGTTGCAGCTTCATTACATCTGGATGATGGCCATACAAGATGGGGCTGCTCTGTCGACCATGTTTGGGGTTTTGGGCATTTCTATGTTGGCTGGTTTTGTTTACATGGCATTGATAATGGACATTGTAGCTTGGGGATCCAAGAGAAATAGGAGATATCAGTTCTAATTAATGAAAATGTGTGATCTTCATACAACTAATGAGTTTTTGAATTATATGAGGGTTATCAAACTTCAAGCATGGGAAGACCATTTCCAAACACATGTAGAGTCTTTTAGGAATTTTGAATAAGAATGGCTCTGCAAAACTATGTATTCTATTTCAATGAATATAATTACTCTATGGAGCACGCCTTCACTTGTTTCAGTAGTGAAATTCACTACATGGAGCACACCTTCACTTGTTTTAGTAGTGACATTCACTACATGCATTTTTGTAGGAGCAAAACTTATAACAGGCAAGGTGTTCACTACAACATCTATTTTCAAAATTTTTCAAGAACCCATTAGGAACTTTCCTCAAACTTTAATATCTATCTCACAAGTAATGGTGTCCTTGGATAGACTTGACAGGTATATGACCAACAAGGATCTTGATCCCGAGGCAATTGAAAGGTTACTGCCAGGAAAAGAGATTGCTGTTGTAGTTGAAAATAGTACTTTCTTTTGGGATGAAGAGGAATCCAAATCCACTCTTGAGAATATCAATCTTGAGGTTTGAAGTGGATCTTTGGTGGCAATTTTTGGCACAGTTAGATCTGTGAAGTCCTTTTCACTATCATACATTCTTGGGAGATGCCAAAACTCTCTGGTGTGGTATAACTACTATCCCTACTATCATATTTACTTGCATCTCCATCTTCCTCTTTTAGTCTTCCACTACATTAAAATATGTATTGATAACTTTATCAAGATAATTGTTACAATTTTTTTTTTATAGTTTCCTATTCAAACTCAGGCCAATAGAGAAAACAAGCCAAATTGACTTGTTGGCAAGTCAAACTCGCTTCTTGGCTAGTACAAAATTGCCATTCTTTTCAAAAAAAATTAGCCTAGTTTGCCTAAGTTTTTCCCGTGTTTGAGCCAATCACTTACTCTCTGCTCTCACCCAAGTTTTCACGGAGCCAATTTTTATAACTATAAGAACCAAAACATGGGAAAGATCCTCCTGCGAGAGAAATGTGAGATTGCAATAGGTACAAACCAAGGACAAACGTATATTGAAAACAAGAAACTTGTACCCATTAGAAGTTTTTATTTCGAAGGACTCATATGTCTAGTTGTTCTTAGTATGCTAAACTTAATTTATTGTAAGATAACCAGATGAAAGAAATGATAGTCAAAAGTAATAGAAACAATAGTTGACTTGAAAACTGTCACTTCAGAGGTATAATAGACTTGTTTGTTGTTAATTAATGATTCATTGATTCATCAAACATGATTTGTTCTCTTAGATTTATTTCCCACATTCAAACTAAATAGTTCTATTAGATTAAACTCTGGTTCTCACCAATTTTGTCAGAAATCACTTAGATCTAGGATCTCTATCTCTCTAATAGAAACAAACTAATTTGACTAGAGATGCAACTTTTGCAATGAAATCCCTTACTACTTGTATGGAAATTTTAAAACTGACTTTACATTTTGTTTGTGCACAATTTCAACTAATTTTTCATCTCTTCTCAGAATTCTTTTCCTTTTCCTACCTCCATTTCCTAACTAAAACTTTATTTTGTTGTACCTCTTACCTTGCAGTTCTGTAGCTGAATTTCTTCCTTTTTGAACTCACAGTTGATGATGGTTTCTTCTCTCTTGTTTTGCGACTTTCTTTCTTTACATTTATTTTTATTCCAATCAGAGTTGTCTTCCAAGTTCAGTTTAGTATCTGATGGGGGTTTTCCTCAATCCTTCACTTTCTTAGGTTTTCTTATGTAACCCTTTCTCCTTTTCCCCTTCTCCTTGCATCTCAAAACCCTTCTTTCCTTTAGCAGTTAGGTTATGGAGAGGGAAATAGTAGGGCTATATGCCATATTCATGGAAAAACTGACACTGAAGGGTAACCTTTTCATAATATAAAACCTGTTTCTAGGTAAAAACATTGAATTTCAGAGGAAGCTCTATATGAAGATCCATTTCCAAAAATAATAGTACAAGACATGTGATCAACTATGGGAGGCTGCTTTGTTAGGTACTTTCTTAGAAAATTTCCAATACTCTTCAAGGCCGATTCATACTAAAATTGTGTTAAAAAATTTAGGAGTCAAACTCAAAATTACTTAGTTTCAAATTTTCCTATGAAAAGATTGAAATTTGAAATTTGTATGCCATGGTTTCAACCTAGGTTTTCCTTCCACAATTAACATGGCCCGAATTTCAGAACAACTAGTTTATTTTCTTGTAACTCAAAAATCAGAATAGAGAAACCTGTACCATAGCATTGTATATTCATAGAGCCAAGATTTTTAAACACCAATCCAAAATAGTACTGAAATGGATTGACCAATGCAAAAATCGAGAGCTATGGACAACTAGAAGCTTCTAAACTTGCAGATCTGATATGTGCACAAAAGACAATAATGAGAGAACACTCACATAACAAGAAAATGCAAGAGAAGGATTCTCGCAACTATACACATTGTACCAATGTAGTTTGACTCATCCAAGACTCTTCTGTTGAGTCTTGTGGAGTCTTCTCTAGACACTACACTCACTAAAAACTCACCAACAAACTCACCACTTTCTATACTCACCATAAAATTTCCATACTCATCGAGACTCTCCATATTTTTGGGCACTAAATTTATTGTATTCTGAGGTTCATTTGTATTTGTTGAGTCTTTCCCAAGTCATTGAGTCATGTCAAGTCATTGAATTTTTTTTGAGTCCTAGGCTAGTTGAGCCTTTCTCAAGTTTGAGTGTGACAACATTGCATTGTTGTTAGGGTTCCACAACCACCTTAACTTCCATAGTTAGTGGAATCGATTTTTATTGTATTGATAACCATCTTTATTAAATAAGGCTCTACATAGTAGTATAGTGTGAAATCAATAAATGTAAGTGAACTTTTTTTTTCCCATGGAAAAATCATAATTTTATTCATATAGAGTAAAATTACATGTTGTTGATGCTGAAAACAACATATTCTTTATCAAAAATTGTCCTGATGGAAACATCATCTAAGATAATTTACTGTCTATTTATGCTTTCCTACCTTTCTTTTTTCCACTTTCCACCAACCTTCATTATTGGGCGTGGTTGTTACAATAGACATTTGTGCTTCATTTGTGGCTACTGGGATTTCTTTTTCAAAATCTGAGCTTTTTGTAGAGTGTGCTCGCTTGCTGCCTCCAATTTCTTGCACTGGGGTGCGTTTCTCACTTTGCTGCTGTGGATTGGTTGTCTTTAGAACTATTGTTGATTCAATATGATTTTCATTGTTCTGTGGGTTGTGTGGAATGCTTTTTTCACTGATTTCTGGATTATTTCCTGGATATTCTGCTTCTTGAAATATGTTGGTGGTTTCTGTGTTTCTTTCCTCTTCTATGTCTTCTTCTCATGTGGCTGAAAACTGCCATCCTTTCGACTTTGGTGGCTGTCTTCTTTTCCTGTCTTTTTTGTTTTGTGGGCACACACTTTGTAGATGACCAGTTTGATGACATATGCGGCATCTGAAGGCAGTGTTTTCACAATCAAATGGTTGGGCCTATTGCTTTTCATTGTGGAGTAAGAGGATGTGATCTGGTAATCCTTGACTGAGATCTACCTCCACATAGATCTTGGCAAATGTATAGATATCCTAGGAAAGGTGCTCACTGTCTACGTTTAAGAATTTCCCCAAAGCATTGCCAATGCCTTCTAATACTTTGATGTGCCAAAAGTGCAGAGGTAGGTTATATAATTTTACCCACACGGGAATTTTGGAAACCACCATGGTGTTTGGGTCAAATTCTGGGAACCAAGATGTCATAAAGAGGCCAACATTACCCTAGAACCATGGTCCCTTGTTTAATGCATATTCCTTGTCATTTACTGTGTCGAATTTGACAATAAAAAATCCTTTTGAACAGAGGTGGATATCACAGTTTTCTGTCCATATGGAGTAAATCCATTGATGAAGGGCTTCTGATTTGGGCCAAAAACTATTAAACATGCATATCACTGCTTTAGATAAGTAATCAGCTTGTATTTCATTTACCTTGGGTACAAAAATTGTGAATGCAAGATTCTGAGTTGTCTGCTTGATGATGTAGGCACAAGGGGTTGTAGCTTGTTGTTCTGTTTGTGCTTGAGGTTTCATCTTCCCTTTTACTACATCTTTGAAAGAAACAAGTCCTTTTGAGCTTGTGCCGGAGCAGCTGCCACAGAGCCTTGTGCTGGAGCAGCTGCCATAGAGTCTTGTGCTAAGGTAGATGGTTGAGTCATTGCTTATGTCGTATTCTTTTAGCTTGTGCTCCTCCTGCAATACTTTTCCTGTGTAGATCAGGAGTTGTTTGCAAGGTGGGATACTCGTCCTGTCTTGTATCCTTTGTTTGAGTGTTTTTATCTCCTCCCATCTCCCTATCTTAATGCATACTATGTTCCCTTCCATAAATCTGATAAAGAGGGTACTCTGTTTACCTTCAAGCATTTCAGGAGCAGAGGCTTCAGGATCCAATGTTGGGGTGTTTGCTTGTTCCTGCACAAACGTCACAACTTTTTGTTGTTCTGGTTTGTTTCGTTTAAGGGCTGTATCAATCTGCTCTGCATCATTGGTTGTGTGGTCATCTTTAGATGCAATCTAGTTGTATGCAGTGCCCGATCTAGATCCAGGCATGTCCTCCAGCATGGGTGGTGTAGCCTGGGACCAGATCCAGCAAGGTGGGGAGACTAAATCCTCTCTGGATCTGATGGCGAGACAGACTGCATAATAAAATATAGGATCTAGTGGTTCTTTTAATAGATTTGGTGTGGGAGCATTACGACCCAGTGTTGCAGTGGCTGCTAATGCCATTGTTCCCTATTCAACGATCTTAACAACCCTTCTCCGCTGCCCAGATCCGGTATGCAATACCAGTGCAGCATATCTTGAGACAGGTTTATAAATAATGTGCATGGAAGGAAAGACTACCAGATCCCGTGCTGTGCTGCCAGATCTAGCACTATGGATGCCAGATCTAGCATTCTGAGCACCAAAAATCCCTTGATCTTGGGATTGATATGATGCAAAAATAATGGTTGTAGAAACCCTTACCATCTCTTTCGTGTGCGCACCATTTTCCGCTCTCCTTTTGCTTGTCAGGCCGCTCAGATGGCCGTCTCTACATCCCATTGCCACCTCTCGAGATGTTGTTCCGCTGTCTGCCTGCCTCATGGGGTTCTTTGTGCTCAGGGGTAAGGATAACCCTGTAGATCGCCAGAGGATTCGGGCCATTGGTCGTTAAGCAAGGGGCTTGAGCGTCATGCGGCCATTGATCCTCAGTGCTGCCATTGCAATCGCTTGTCGAGGTCGTGCGTTCTTCCTAGTTTTAGAGCCCTCCCTCCAATTTCAACCCTCATGCAACAAATCTTAAATGTAAATGATATATCAAATGTAAGTGAACTTGTTAAATAAGGTCCATTAGTTAGTGGTTGAGGCCTTATTAATGGAAGTATATTAGGTGGTTACGATTATCATCAATTAGAAACTATATATATAATAGTAGAAGCTATGTAATGGGTTATCAAGTGAATATTGTAGTATTTGGAGCTCCTCATGTTGGAGATTCCCCCTAGAAAAAGTCAAGTGAACATTGCATTTAGTTTGGAATATCAATAAAGGATTGCTTAAAGTGTTATTTTCCAATTTTAGTTCTATTATTTTCTTTTCACAGTTGTATTCCATCTATCTTATTTAATTGCTTCCTGCATTTATATTATGCCCTTTTTTCTCTAAATATTCTATTTCAACTAACAAGAAACACCACAAATACAAGTTTTCTCAGAGCACTTTCTCATGCCAACACATGTTCCAATTTTAGAAAAACATTATTTAGGTTAGAGATGTGTTTCAACATCTTTAAATAACAAAAATATCTATCATTCAATGGGCAAGCCTATAATTGGGGAAGAATACATGTAGAAAATAATAGAGGCATCACCTTGTTGAACACCTTTGTAACATCTTGTTGGCACCCCTTTGAGTAGCACTGTATCAAATAACACTTACATATGGAATTATCTTCCATGTTCCTTCAGGTATATCAAAACCCCCCTCGGTACACTTGAAACCAACCTTACATAACCCTATTAGTCATCCTATTGCAATGAGTATATGGAGAATAACACTCGAGAGATAACTCTCACATACTAGGGAATTGGGTAGCATGACTAAGGGTATAATCTATCGCCATTAGTTGGTGCCATGAAAGATTCGGTTGAGTAATATTGATGGAAACCATAGGTATATTAAGAGAAATAGAACTTGACACTCCTCTATCCTTAGGACCCTACAAATCCTAGCCTCTTCCTCTAAACCATAGCTTTTGCAACACATGTAACAATGTTCCTACACATTTCATAGTATCAAGAGTTTTGGAATTTCATCACTGCAGTAATACTCCCCTCAAATTGAAAAAATATGTCTAGGTCCTGCCAATACCATTACAGGAGACCCAACTCAACAAAATCCTCATGCAACATTGATTGTTGTGGTGTCACTTTACAATAATCAATTTTTCATTTTTTGTGGACCAGCTCATACCATTACTTGTGGCCCTCTCAACAAATTTATTTTGGTACACTCATTATGTTGGGCTAAAATTTGGCTAACACCTTTGATGGACCCAATGGTCTGATGAAAAACACTCGTAGAATGCCAGCCATGAGGAAGTATAGAAAATATTTGAGTCTTTTGCCTAGTCAATTATAAAAATGGAAACCAATAAGTGTTCCCTCACGTTTCACATATCCCCCATTTTCAAACCAATGGCCCTTTTTCAGAAGCTTTTCCATACAATGGTAGTTGATTATTTCTCTATTGGTTGCTTTGAAACCTTTGAGCATGTAGGAATTTCCATTCTCTTGAAAACTCATGTAGAATTCCAAGAAATCCATGGTGATAGGTCCTAGTGTTCTTACCCATTCATCACCAAAAGAAATATCACAACCACCCATTTCAATGGAAAACATGTGGCTTCCTTGTGAGGGAAGACATACTGGTTTCCATTTTGCTAATTTAGGGAACAATTCCTTGTAAGCAAGGAGGAAGAGGTGAGAATAATACTAGGTGACAAGAGGCAAGTGGGAATGTATCACAGTGTATTTGAAAAAATCTAATTGTAACTCCCATGTTTAGAATACAAACAACCACCAATGGCCCCATTGATTTCTCCATCAATTAATCCATTAATGGACTTCATTATATTTTGGATTTTATGTACTACAATATATCTGCATTTGTGGCATTCCTTGATGCCATAATTATTAGGCATTAGATTAAATTCTTCTAATTGGAAAGTCTACTTAAATCATTGAAGTTTATTTCCTTACATTTGGTAGAAAGTATCTACTTGTATCTAGGTTTAGATGTTTCTTGGATCAATCACATATCCAGGTAGGATATATTTTTAATTTCCTAGCACTAGTTGCATCTGGATATGTGGAGGGGGTGGATGCATACAAGGTTAGAAGATTTATTCGATAATCTAAGCATCTAGCTAGTCATAACATGTGCACCGTATTTTGAATCATCTCAAATTTTGTGGAATCACTATGGATTATGTAGGGAATTGGGTAGTATGACTAAGGGTATAATCTATCACCATTAGTTGGTGCCATGAAAGATTAGGTTGAGCACTATTGATGGAAACCATAGGTATATTAAGAGCTATAGAACTTGACACTCCTCTATCCTTAGGACCCTATAAATCCTAGCCTCTTCCTCTAAACCATAGCTTTTGCAACACAGGTAACAAAGTTCCTATACATTTCCTAGTATCAAGAGTTTTGGAATTTCATTACTGCAGTAATACTCCCCTCAAATTGAAAATATATGTCTAGGGCCTGCCAATATCGTTACAGGAGACCTAGATCAACAAAATCCTTGTGCAACATTGATTGTTGTGGTGTCACTTTACAGTAACTAATTTTTAATTTTTTGTGGACCAGCTCATACCATTACTTGTGGTCCCTCTCAACAAATTTCTTTTGGTACAATCATTATGTTGGGCTAAAATTTGGCTAACCCCTTTGATGGACCCAATGGTCCCATGAAAAACACTCGTAGCATGCCAACCATGAGGAAGTATAGAAAATAGTTGAGTCTTTCACCTAGTCAATTAACAAAATGGAAACCAATATGTCTTCCCTCATGTTTCACATATCCCCCATTTTAAAACCAATGGCCCTTTTTGAGAAGCTTTTGCATACTATGGTGGTTGATTATTTCTCTATTGGTTGCTTTGAAACCTTTGAGCATGTAGCAATTTCCATTCTCTTGAAAACTCATGTAGAATTCCAAGAAATCCATGGTGATAGGTCCTAGTGTTCTTACCCATTCATCCCCCAAAGAAATATCACGGCCACCCATTTCAGTGGAAAACATGTGGCTTCCTTGTGAGGGAAGACATACTCGTTTCCATTCTTCTAATTTAGGGAACAATTCCTTGTGAGCAAGGAGGAAGAGGTGAGAATAATACTAGGTGACAAGAGGCAAGTGGGAATGTATCACAGTGTATTTGTAAACATCTAATTATAACTCCCGTGTTTAGGAGACAAATAACCACCAATGACCCCATTGATTTATCCATCAATTACTCCATTAATTGAATTCATTATATTTTGGATTTTATGTACTACAATATATCTGCATTTGTGGCATTCCTTGATGCCATAATTATTTGGCATTAAATTAAATTCTTCTAATTTGAAAGTCTACTTAAATCCTTTAAGTTTCTTTCCTTACATTTGGTAGAAAGTCTCTACTTGTATCTAGGTTCAGATGCTTCTTGGATCAATCACATATCTAGGTAGGATATATTTTTAATTTCCTAGCACTAGTTGCATCTGGATATGTGGAGGGGATGGATGCATACAAGGCTAGTATATTTATTCGATAATCTGAGCATCTAGCTAGTCATCACATGTGCACCATTGAAGTGCACCATATTTTGAATCATCTCAGATTCTTTGGAATCACTATGGATTCTGTTAGCAAACATTCTCATTCCTTTGTTGCTCTGTAGCAATGAAGTCTACAGTGATCATGGAGGTGCCTTCCCTCCTGCCTATAATATATGTTTCCAGACAAGTGTTTTTCAGTATGATGTGTTTGTTTGATTATTGGAAATTTGCTATGCCCTGACATAAAAATTGTCCATTTCTTGGTGCTGCACCTGCAAGTATGGCCCACTATTCAGCTTCCTACCCTCTTATGGTGTGTCCCATGTTTCCTCCACGTCCAATAGGAACCATGGGTGTGATTCCACTTCCACGACCTCCAATTCCAGGGGTTTGTGCAGTACCCCAGTTCTGAAGTTTCCTCTAGCCATAGGTTCAGATCCTATTCAAAGGGTGCCATACCACTTATATCTCCCACTGAGAAACCACAAACAACAATGCAAATTTGCATGCCTATTGAACTACAATTATCACCATGGGTTTGCAGTACCCGTTAGTGCATTGTACCTTTGTTTTGAATTAGTGGGGAGGCCAATTTATTTTCAATTTATCTTCATTTATTTGGAAAAGTTGGTTATGATAGCTTTCTAGATAGTGAAGGATGAAGTAGGTATTATGGAGATTGGTTACATATAGGCCGTGTTAGGATACTATGAATTGGTATTGCAGTAATGAGCATGCAGTACATTACTAATGTCACTGATGTTAACTAGATTGGGAAATGCTACATTGACATTATTCAGATGCATGTCCAGATTTGGATTTGACACACAATAAACTACGTTAAAAATGGCCGCAAGATGGCAGATACCAATTGTTACATTGTCAATGATAAGTAGTGTCATATCCAGTGATACACATGGATGTGTCCCCACACGGAGGGGATGTGTTTTGTGCAAAAATTCCATATTGAAAATTATAGGGACATCTTGTGTGTGTTCTAGAAGTACCGTGTATGCTGGATAGATTATGGAAGCTACTGGGTGTGTTGTAATTCCAGTTATTGACACCCCCTGCAAATGGGGATGTCCTATAGTTCCTTGTCAGTTGGGTATTCTTGGACATTGTTGTTGCTGGGGCTTGGGGCTTTTTTGGAAGTGAATGAAAAGGAAAAAATCATGGACTTTGAAAGGAAATTATGGCAAGGGATTTTATTTCCTCAGTTAGATTGGTATGAACTTTGCAAGGAATCTCATGCCAACTTTCCCATTTATTCCATGAAACCTCTCATAGTTTTGTTTGCTAATGATTCTAAACATGTTTCTACTTAATTGCCAATGATTTTCACTCCTAATGTATTCCTAAACTATTTGTTATTATTTTTGGTTGTGTGAAAGATTTCACCAATAGTAAAAAAAATAGTACAACAATCCATATCACATTCCTCAAATGGCTTAACAACAAATTATAAGTGATGTGTTCTACTAAAAGCAAAAGAACATAGGAAGCTTCTATCATTCTGTTTCTCCTTAAGAGAGAGGTAAGACTTGTTCACATTATGCCAATAGACTTTCATCAATTTCCATCATGTATGATTGAAGAAGGCCTCTTCAAACCTGTTATGTGTTCTGTCAATGCATCACCTTTGAAACAAACAACCATGGACTTATTCTCTTTTGGACCCTGACCTAGCCATTCCCACATATTTTCTTTATCAGCATTGGGAATTAAGGAGACATGAAAACCCATATTGATGATATATTACTTGAATTGACATTTTCTCCCCAACTTAATAAATATTCCTACTCCTAAGCTTGATAGCAACTTTAGATAGATGGATTCTGTAGATCTCTTACCCTTGTTGTTGTTTTCTACCCAAGCCTAACTCCTCCCCATATAACCACCTTATGTCCCATTTTTGACCGCTGGAGTATCATTGTAACCCTTGTTTATAATAAATATTTTCAACTTTGAAGGTTTTTGACTAGGTCCAAAGATATTTTGAAATCTTGGCTCAGGCCAATCCAAGGATCCATACCCACTCCAACAAGTACCACCCCCAATCTTGTAGGTAAGACAATTGCCTACAAGACTGGTTTAGACCATGGCTCTCAAAAAAATGAACCTCCCACATAGGGTTTCTCTATGCTTCTAATCCAATTCAAATTACTTCTTGGGAAATGTATTTCTATAGAATTATATTTTTTATAAAATCCTTCCAAGGCCCTTATTGGTTAGGTAGCTGGGCATATGTTCCTCTAGTGACTTATGCATATATTTTCACACCCATGTTATCCACTTAACACTTGTGTTGAGGCTGATTATGTGTGTACGAAGGATTTATATGAATAGGTTAGAGGATATTGTGGAGAGCAACTCACTTCTCTTACTTGCTGAAGTTTTACATAGGTGAAAATAAATTATAGGGATTTTTTGCCCAGTATAGAAGGTGCACTTGCTAGCTGTACCCATACTTCCATCCTCTCAGTCAATGGTTGGGGCTGTTTCTATTATTTTCTACGAAGTTGAATGACAAGGACAAGTTCACTGAGGTCACAACACACAAAAACACATTAAAATCAGTCCTTGAGTGCACACAGAGCTGAGTTAGTCATTGTGTTGGATAGGTATTGGTGTTGGACTGATAAAAATTGGAAGGGAATCAAGGGTCAACATCCTAGCATAACTCTAGGTACATGTGGAAGTTGATTATTGCATCTTCAGCCACTGAAAATTAGTTCAGACTTAGATAAAAGGTCAGAATTCTCTCTTGCTATCCAATGAATGAAAAGTTTCTTATTTGATGTGTTCAATCTATTTAGATTGGTGTTGTTTGCTGCCAGTAGCATTAGACTGTAATTCACTCTTATTATTTGAACTGTAAGTTCATGAATCACATAGACAAATTTAGTTAAGTGACAAATTTGGAGGAATAAGTTGTCAAGATACATGGATGAATTCTGGGCATGCTTAGTATTCATAGATCAAGGCCACCCTTGCAAACTATGTCATTGAAGGTGAGCTCGAGCATTTGCCATGTGATGTGAAGTTAAGACATGGTTTGCTTGTAGTTTAGTCAATGTTTCTTAATGTTGATGATATAGATGCATGATTGCCTAGAACTATTATGCTGCCAGAACTTAATATTCAGCCCAGGTTTCATTTTTTATACAAGATTTTATATGAGCCAATTATGGTTGTCATAAGTATAAGAAAACTCACTTATAGTCTTATATATCTTGTGAATTGGGACTGTAACACCTTGTGTTAGGGGTTAGAGCAGTAAGAAGAGGCTTTGGAGAGAAGGAATACATAATGAGATACATCCCTAATGTCTTTCAACTTCATGAAATGTTATGAAATTGACTCTCCTTCCTTCATTTGCATTGAAAAAGACATGCTTTTAAGGAAAAAATCATCTCTATTTCTTAGTGTTGTTCAAGCAACCAAGCTTCATTTAAAGCCTCTTCCCCACTACCCTAGATGTCAGAAGCATTGGGATTCCTTGCTATTGTGCTCCCCTAGGATGATATAGCCAAGTGGTCTCATCCCCAGACTCTCCCCAAAACATATAATCTGCCAGTGCATTGGTCCTTTCACAATTAAGGATGGCTCTGATTAGGATCCTCTATTGGGGGCTTGGACCCCCTCATTCGTCATTGACAATGAGTTTTAGCTCTAGTAGGCCTAGACATCCACTTTTCTATTCAAAACCGAGACTTACTAGTTTCTAGTGTCTCTCTTGCACTTGCACTTTATTTTATATCTTTTCTTAGGCAAACATTTAACTTCTAGCTAGACACTTGTTTCTTTATATTTTCCTTCTTTCAATAGCATTCTAGGAGTTTATTTCACACTCTGACTTTGCACTTATACTGGATTTACCATTTTAGTCCCATTGACCTACTTTTGTGGTCTTTGTTGGACATTAGTAAAATCATCTTATCTTATCTACCTTTATCTGGCAGTCCATGCATTTCCCGTGGACACCTTCATATTATGCATGCAACTTCCCCATCCTACTCTTGTGGAATTATTGTTTGTCACTAAGATTTTTATCAGTATCACTGCTTATTTGTTATTGTAGTCATATCCATATTGTTCAATGGCTACTTTGTTTGACTATATTTGAAATTGATCAATATCATCTTGTTCCCATACAACCTTCCAGGTTTCCTTTCTTAGTGGACACATGAATGGGAAAATAGGGATCATATGTTGTTTCCATTTGGTGAAATTATGCCCACTAAATTTCTGATCAGGCTTCAGCATAAACTTCAAGAGTCTTGTCATTTTTGCCAATATGAAAGAAATAACTAGAAGTCTCCAATATAGTAAAAATATACTTCAAATTGAGATATAAATACATGAACCTGCAAACTGTTCTAACACCTAAAATTTGTTCTGGCACATCCCAAAGAATTTTAATTTTCTTCTATACCAAAAAATAAAATTTTTTGGGACCTTTATCTCTAAACTCGAAATTTTGTCCTGCAGATGGTAGGTGACTACCTTGATTTTCATACTCATAATTTCTTCATTCCCGTGGTCATAATTTTTCAATTTCGACACATAATGTTTTGGTTTGTGCCTATCTTGGGGTCTGCCCATGCCTGTTGTGCACATGTGGTCTATTACATCCTCTATTTATTGTGTTCCCATAAGGTATTCCAGTAGTAAATCATGTGCGTTCACGGCTTTCATGGCCTGGTCATGGCCTAAGGATGTGTGCTTATCATGCATTGTTTTGGGACTGTTCCTAGTCTATTTTGGACTCCTATATGCATAAGGTTGTGGGAACCATCCCCCTTGGTCTGGAGGCTTTAACCTTTCTTCGGACGGAACTATTGTAGAATTTCCATGTAATCCTGGTCTGACATATGGTTCTGGCACAATTCCCATAATGATGGTGTAAGGAGGAGATCCCAAACAACCTTGATGAGCCAGTGGATGCCATAAATTAAAATGCAAAGTAGCTTTGATTGTTGGGACTCAACATCATTGCTGGCAAACATCATGCACCACACAAAATCCTAATGGTTATTGCCTGGTCCCGTGGAATGGGCAGAACCATGCACAGGTCAAGTTGGAATTGTGAGTGAGTGATGATTAAAAAATTCAACTTTCCCATCTCAAGGAAAAAATAATTAATAATATGCTTGGTTCTTAAGGATTGCTACTATGGTTTATATGTTTGTGCTTTTTAGTTTAAATAAAATGTACTCAAATAGTGAAAATTAATCATACTACTCAGCATTATGTTTCCTTTGAAGATCATGGAAGCTTCTGTGTTTCAAAAATAAATTAATGCCTCCAGTCCTTTCCAAGTGTAGTAGATTAAGATTTAACACATCAAATTGGGGCAATCATAACAATGTGCAAATGACTGTAAAGGAAAAACCACAGGCAAGGCTGAATGTGATTTGGATGTATTCTGCATGGTTAGGGATAGTTGTTTTTCCTACCGATATGTACAAGTAAAGGGAGTATGGATAGTTGAGAACTGAGATTGGGAGGTTTCAGAATATTGTGAGTTCTAAGATGCCACTGATGTTAGTGGGTGAGATAGACTACATATATGTCTGTTAGATCAATATCACATGTTATAAGGTGAAAAAGAGCACATCCTTATCAACATCTAATATTATATATCCTAATATATGGAATTGTGGACTTGAGAGTTGAGAGGGACTTTCATATTTCTTATGACCTCCTTTGAGGCTATGACCTTGACTACACCTATTGGGCGGGATTATATTTTTTGGTTTTCAAAGTTCTCATGTCTTGCTATGGTCATTTGGCCGATGGATTGCCTACCTATTTTCAAGTACACTTTGGATATTATTGGACATATTTTGTTGAATAAACATGTTATGAACACGTTCATTATAGATGACATATACAATTAATATATCTAGGTATCTTGGCTTGAACCACTAGGATGATTGAAACCTAAGATGACCTTCTATGCATTTCTTAGAGACATGTCCTCTTTGTTTGATCCCCTTGTTGTGACACTAGATGCATGCACTCTAAGAAATCTTTGGGCTAGTTTTGAGTGGGATTACATAGGCTTTGGTGGAGGCTAAACAATAGATTCCTCAAGAGAATAGTATTTTTTAATTTTCATATAGAAGAGATTGGGATGGAACATTTTTTTTTGTTGTCTTATATACTATGAGATATAGGGATGGTTATGTCACCTTTTTAGTAAATATTAGAACCCTCTCCATATTTTTTTAGTACCTGGATCAACAATGCGTAGCATTTTTCATGAGGAAGGAATTGGTCCTCCCATCTTCCACAGGCCACTACTTTAATGGGCATTACTTGGACAACCACATCCTTTTATTGGGTGTTCTTAGTAGGCAAAGGCTTCAAGCAACAGAGCCACAATACCCACTAGCGAGTGTAGAAAATTATTGTGTGTCCTCTAGCCCCACCCGGTTTTATTTTGTTTTACACATCATGTTTAGTGCCCAAATCCCATGGTTAATTGATGATATAACATGAATATCAAATTCAAAATAAAAACTATTAGGCTACCATTACTCTTTCACTTATACACAAATTTTTTGACTCTAGTTTTTGGTCAATCTCAGACCTTGGAAAAATCCCAAAGGGGAAAGCCAGTTTTAAGGGGTATTTTATTTTTATTTTCTCAGAGAATTAATTACAACATTAAATACATCACGTAGAGTACTTATCTCTCCCTGTTGCTGTATAGTAAATCATGCCATGAAATCATCACTGTCCTTGAAACCATCACCATGAATTTCATGCCACTAACAGTCCAATGTCCCTTGAAATTCATTCCTCTGCTCAGAATTTCCTTCCTTGAAATATGTACCACTGACCTACAAATTTCTCCTTGAAATTCACGCTTACATAACTTCTTTTGTTCCTTGAAAAATGGGCTATTAGAGTAGGATTAAATGTCTGGAAATGTGTGCAACTAGACCATCTTTTCATCCTAGAAATCTGTGTTGGAAACCTCTATGTGTTCCTTCTCATAATTCGTGCTTCTCTTCCAGCCTATAATTCGACCTACTGATGGTAGGTGCCTCCTTATTTTGGTGCTGTGGAATCTCTCCAAGATACTATAGGTATATCATTGAGCAAAAATTTGCTATCTCAGCCTCTTCTCCTATAAGGTGGCACTTGTGGCATCGTGAATATAAATTTCCATCAATAATCAATGCAGAAGGCTCCATTTGGAAAATCCCAAGGTAGAAGTACAATCTACGAATGAGAAGATGAAGTAAAATTATCAATTAGTGGACATCCTCATCATAATAGCTTGGAACTGTGTACAAGTTGACTTCCTCTCATATAAGGTGTCCTCTCCATTGACTAACAAACTCCTGAAAGGGGTAATGACCCTCAAAATATTTGTTGAAATTGTGAGTGCCTTATAATCATATGTTTGGCCAACATATCAATTGTTTTCCTTGATGAAAAGATCTGAAAAAGGTGTTTGAATTCCCACTGGAGATGCAAGTGAGAATTGAGCACTGAAATAGATCGGAGAGAAAGTCATATATTCTTCCCATAGGTAGAAAACTTGATCACTCAACACTCATAATGCATGTATGACTGCTAATATATTTCATGTTACCATATTTGTTCTAAATGTTGAGTATAGTTTGTTGGTAGTTATTAGTTATTTACTAGTGGCTTGGCCTCTTCAAGTGTGTAAAAACACATCAAATTGTCCTCAAATATTTGCTACAGGTTGTATAAATTTGTTGATTTGTAAGCAGTGATGTGTTGAGCTAGAAACAACCCCCCTTGATTGTTTCTGCCCCTCCAAGTTTCCATTGGGTCTTCATCTTGTGAATTGGGACTGCAACACCTTGGGTTAGGGTTAGAGTAGTAAGAAGAGGCTTTGGAGAGAAGGAATACATAATGAGATACATCCCTCCTGAAAGTTGAACAAAATCCAAAAACTACTATTAATGTCAATCAATCAAGAAGAGTGATCATGAGCACTGTATGAATGGACGTTGGACGAAATACATTGATATGGAGTCCTTGAATAGATGCTCAATTGTTTTCATGACCGATCATCAATGCCATACGAAACCGTAGTAGCTGATACTATCAACTGACTTGACAGCTTCTCAAAAATTGCATTAGTGGATTTGAAAGTTATGTTCAAAGTTTTTACAAAGTTTTCAAATGATGGAGGGAGACCATCTAAATTACAACCTTTCCTTCTTCATGTACTTGTCTTCTTACAACCAATATTTAATCCCTAATGCCTTTTAACTTCATGAAATGTTATGAAATTGAATCTCCTTCCTTCATTTGCATTGAAAAAGACATGCTTTTAAGGAAAAAATCATCTTTATTTCTCAGTGTCATTTAGGCAGCCAAGCTTCATTTAGAGCCTCTTCCCCACTACCTTGGATGTTAGGAGAATTGGGATTCCTTTCTATTGTGCTCCCCCTAGGATGATATAGCCAAGTGGTCTCATCCCTAGACTCTCCCCAAAGCATATAATCTGCCAGTGCATTGGTCCTTTCACAATTATGGGTGGCTCTGATAGGATCCTCTATTGGGGGCTTGGACCCCCTCATTCATCATTGACAATGATTTTTAGCTCCAGTAGGTCTGGAAATCCACTTTTCTATTCAAATCTGAGACTTATTAGTTTCTAGTGTCTCTCTTTCACTTGCACTTTATTTTATATCTTTTCTTAGGCAAACATTTAACTTCTAGCTAGACACTTGTTTATTTATATTTTCTTGCTTTCAATAACATTCTAGGAGTTTTTTTCACACTCTGACTTTGCACTTTTACTGGATTTACCATTTTAGTCCCATTGACCTACTTTTGTGGTCTTTGTTGGACATTAGTAAAATCATCTTATCTTATCTATCTTTATCTTGCTATCCATGCATTTCCCATGGACACCTTCATATTATGCATGCAACTTCCCCATCTTACTCTTGTGGAATTATTGTCTGTCACTGATATTTTTATTAGTATCACTGCTTATTTGTTACTGTAGTCATATCCATCTTGTTCAATGGCTACTTGGTTTGACTGTATTTGAAATTGATCAATATCGTCTTGTTCCCATACCACCTTCTAGGTCACCTTTCTTAGTGGACACATGAATGGGAAAACAGGGATCATTCATTGTCTCCATTTGGTGAAATTATGCCCATTAAATTTTTGATCTGGCTTCAACATAAACTTTAAGAGTGTTGTCATTTTTGCCAATATGAAAGAAATAACTACAAGTCTCCGATATAGTAAAAATATACTTCAAATGGAGATATAAATACATCAACCTCCAAACTATTCTATCACCTAAAATTTGTTATGTTGGCACATCCCAAAGAATTTTATTTTTCTTCTATACCGAAAAATAAAAATTTATGGGATCTTCATCTCTAAACTTGAAATTTTGTCCTGCCGATTATAGGTGACTGCCTTGATTTTCATACTCATAATTTCTTCATCTCGTGGTCATAATTTTTCAATTTTGACACATAATGTTTTGGTTTGTGCCTATCTTGGGGTCTGCCCATGCCTGTTGTGCACATGTGGTCTGTTACATCCTCTATTTATTGTGTTACCATAAGGTATTCCAACAGTAAATCATGCACGTTCACAAATTTCATGGTCTGCTCATGGCCTAAGGATGTGTGCTTATCATGCATTGTTTTGGGACTGTTCCTAGTCTATTTTGGACTCCTGTATGCATAGGGTTGCAGGAACCATCCCCCTTGGTCTGGAGGCTTGAACCTTGCTTCAGACAGAACCATTGTAGAATCTCCATGTAATCCTGGTCTGACATACAGTTCTGGCACACATCCCATAATGATGGTGTAAGGAGGAGATCCCCAACAACCTTGATGAGCCAATGGATGCCATAAATTAAAATGCAAAGCAACTCTGATTTTCAGGACTTGGCATCATTGCTGGAAAACATCATGCACCACATAAAATCCTAATGATTGTTTCCTAGTCCCTGGTAATGGGCAGAACTATGCACAGGGCAATTTGGACTTGTGAATGAGTGATGATTCAAAAATTCAACCTGCCCATCTCCATGGATAAATAATTAATAATATGCTTGGTGCTTAAGGATTTTTACTATGGTTTATATGTTTGTGCTTTTCAGTTTAAAGAAAATATACTCAAATAATGTAAATTAATCATACTACTCAGCATTATGTTTCCTTTGAATATCATGGAAGCTTCTGTGGTTCAAAAAGAAATTAATGCCTCCAGTCCTTTCCAAGTGTAGTAGATTAATATTTAACACATCAAATTGGAGCAATCATGACAATGTGAAAATGGATGTAAAGGAAAAAATACAGGTAAGGATGAATGTGATTTGGATGTATTCTGCATGGTTAGGGATAATTTCTTTTCCTACCGATATGTACAAGTAAGGGAGTATGGATAGTTGAGAACTGAGATTGGGAGGTTTCAGAATATTGTGGGTTTTGAGATTCCACTGATGTTAGTGGGTGAGATAGACTGCATATATGTCTGTTAGATCAATATCACATGTTATAAGGTGAAAAAGAGCACATCCTTATCAACATCTAATATTATAGATCCTAATATATGGAGTTGTGGACTTGATAGTTGAGAGGGACTTTCATATTTCTTATGACCTCCTTTGATGCTATGACCTTGACTACACCTATTGGGTGGGATCATAGTTTTTGGTTTTCAAAGTTCTCATGTCTTGCTATGGTCATTTGGCTGATGGATTGCCTCCCTGTTTTCAAGTATACTTTGGATATTCTTGGACATCTTTTGTTGAATAAACATGTTATGAACACGTTCATCATATATGACATATACAAGTAATATATCTAGGTCTCTTGGCTTGAAGCACTAGGATGATTGAATCCTAGGATGACCTTCTATGCCTTCCTTATAGACATGTACTCTTTGTTTGATCCCCTTGTTGTGACTCTAGATGCATGCACTCTAAGATATCTTTGGGCTATTTTTGAGTGGGGTTTCATAGGCTTTGGTGGAGGCTAAACAATAGATTCCTTAAGAGAACATGCTTTTATAATTTTCATATAGAATAGATTAAGATGGAATATTTTGTTTTTTGTTGTCTTATATACTACGAGATATAGGGATGGTTATGTTGCCTTTTTAATGAATATCAGAACCCTCTCTCCATCTTTTTTTGGTACTTGGATCAACAATGCTTAGCATTTTTCATGAGGAAGGCATTGGTCCTCCCATCTTCCACGGGCCACTGCTTTATCAGACATTACTTGGACAACCACATATTTTTATTCGGTGTTCTTAGTAGACAAAGGCTTCGAGCAACAAAGCCACAGTACCCACTAGCGAGTGTAGAAAATTCTTGTGTGTCCTATAGCCCCACCTAGTTTAGTTTGTTTTACACATCATGTTTAGTGCCCAAATCCCATGGTTAATTGTTGATATAACATGAATATCAAATTCAAAAGAAACATTGTTAGGCTACCATTACTCTTTCACTTATACACAAATTTTTGGACTCTAGGTTTTGGTCAATCTCAAACCTTGGAAAAACCCCAAAGGGGAAAGCCAGTTTGATGGAGGATTTTAGTTTTCTTTCCTCAGAGAATTAATTACAACATTAATTACATCACATAGAGTACTTATCTCTCCTTGTTGTTGTCTAGGAAATCATGCCATTTTCCTTGAAACTCGTTCACTGTCCAACAATCACTACTTTGGAATGTGTGCCACTGACAGACTTTCTCTGCTCAGAAAATCATCACTGTCCTTGAAACCATCACCATGAATTTCATGCCATTGATAGACCAATGTCCCTTGAAATTCATTCCACTGCTCATAATTTCCTTGAAATCTATGCCACTGACCTACAAATTTCTCCTTGAAATTCATGCTGACAGAATTGCTTTTGTTCCTTGAAAAATGGGCTGTTAGACCAGGATTAAATGTCTGGAAATGTGTGCAACCAGACCATATTTTCATCCTAGAAATCTGTGTTGGAAACCTCTGCCTGTTCCTTCTCATAATTCATGCTTCTCTTCCAGCCTATAATTCGACCTACTGATGGTAGGTGCCTCCTCAATTTGGTGTTGTGGAATATCTCCAAGCTACTATAGGTCTCTCCTTGAGCAAAACTCTGCTATCTCAGCCTCTTATCCTATAAGATGGCACTTGTGGCATCATGAAAACAATTATAGGTAGCATTTAAATGCCCAATAGTGGTATCACATGTAGGGATATGCAAGTAAGTAGTGTCCAAAATATCCCTACGGTTGGTACTGTGCAAGAAGCACCCAAAAGAGTGGTGTGAATTTGAGAATGGAGCAACTCGAATTTTTTGGATGCTCTCAAATCCATTAGTGGGAATTTCAAAACATTTCATTACTGCTCCAAAGCCCATGGGTATGGGTCCCCTAAAACCTATAAGTAGTTCTTATGTAATCATGGTTGTAAATTTGTAATCCACAATCTACTTGCATTTTGTTGGAAGTATAATAGATATATCCAATTATAAGTTTTATTTTCCATTGTTTCCTTAATTTAGGCCCTCCAATTGTAGGGATGCTAGTATTAAAATTTAATTAGATATGATAAATGCTATCTTCCATGCATGCGTGGAATGATTTCATAATTTCCTTACATACATTCTGCTTATGGATATATAGGTCAATTTCTACACTTGGTCATGAGTTCATATGTTAGTGTGTCACTCTCTTAGATCACTTTATAGTGTATCATGTGGATTATGCACTAAGGATGATGTTGCATAGGGGGACTTGTCTCTACTTCTGGGATGCATTTTCCCCTCCTCAGGGATTGCAAGGGGAAATTCCCTATTTTGAATGAGACGTCTCTGAGGATGTTTGATCCTCTCCAACATTGTCCAAATGTTTCTTTCCAGAAAATGGGATGTTTGGGAGACGTCTTATGATGGTTTTGGGGACTTATCCCAGATCCCCTAGATGCTTCTTTTGAAAAATAGGGAGTTTTGGGAGATTTGTTGGGATGGTTTTGAGGACATTTGAATATCCACTATCAAAACTAGTGCCCATTTGGTTCCAATTCTCAAATAAAAGTATTCACCAAGTTGTTATACATTCAAACCTAGACAAAGGTTATCTATGCATTGAATGCCTAAATGCTATGTAGTATGTTTTTGTAATGAGGGCTAATTTCCTTCACAATTTTCACTCCCATGTTTGGTAGGTTTGTGTATCCTATATCAACTCTTTCTTTTGGGAGAGTTATAATATCTATGTAGACAAGATATTTAAGATCTATTATCTAAGACTTGTTACTTTTATTGAGTTACATTAGATCTATTATCTATGGCGATTACTTTTATTGACTTATATTATAGCACTATGTTCTAGAATCTTTATTTTTAAATTTTATATTACTTTAAAATTTTATTTTTTAAAATTATTTTTGGTTGTCCCATTGAAATTTGGGGTTAACTTCTAGCCATCTTTGAAACCCTTCCCCTCGCCCCTATCCCTGAAACACCATGCAAAATAGCCCAAGTTGTTCACAAGTTGTAGGATTTTGTATGAAGTGCATTAATTTCTTAAAAAATTAGATATTTGACCCTTTTTCCCACTTATCATTTGAATGTTGACATCATTTTACTTTCCTCCCTTGATTTTATCCTTGGGTTCACCATGCAAAATTGCTTTAGTTACTAATTTACCTCACATCTTCCTTACCCCTTTATTTTCCATTCATTCATTTTTTCAAAGTTGTAAAGTCTAATAAAAGGGATATGTGACGCAAGCCTGGATCTTGCCATATAATTCCTCAATGAGATATTTTTCCTTGTGAATTTTTCATACATCTTATGGATGACAGTTGACTGTCCCCAACTACCAAGTAAAACAATTTCAAGCCAGGCTTGTTGCATTGCACATATAAACTCCGCATACTAGTCCAATTTAAGGATCAGATAATCTGACAATCATCTTAAGTACATTGAACAAAAGAGCAGGATAGCACAGATGTTCTAAACCTGTCTTAGCATCTAACTGAAAGGCTGTGATAAATTTCTAAATGGATGTACATCCCCACTATCAATGTAGGGTTTCATGCTGTTTCAAAAAAAAATGAGTTGGTGACTATTGCAACAAATTGTATGTGTAGACCCAATTAATAAAGTTCAACTTTCTTGCCCTCCAACCTTTGTTCCATCTCTTTTCTTGTTGAGAAATTGAGACTGACGCGCTGATTCAGGTGACAAATTTGAAGTGCAGAAGATCAATGAAACAAACCATAATACTGCATATGCAACTGTAGCACCCGATGCCACTCTTCCTAGCGCAGACAAAAGATACAGAACAAAAACTACCTTGAGAAAGAGTTTCTTGTCATGACCACTTGCAGCTACTCTGAGAACAAATTCTGCAGCACCAATAGTGTTGGCCATGCACGCAGCAATTTTATTTGCAGTTTCCTATGAAATTTGCCATTCCAACGGATCCACAGGTACAAAGACATTCATCTGGCGGAAAAGCATCCCCAACCTCTGCATTAAGACTTAACCCATTCGATTGGGTTAAACCACTCGCACTGTTTCAAGAGCCAAGCATTCGTCTGTAATTGAAATGATTTTGATAAAATCGACTTCAATTACACCAATCAAACCGTCTGGCAAATTCTGCTGCGCAGTTCAGGTTTAACTATTCAATTTAACATCCAGCAACATAACTCTGCATGCTCAGCGTTTAATAAACCAACGAATCTCACATAGATCCGCTCCAGTTGCTGGTTCTTAGCATGAGATTTTCTCCATTTCTATAACCAATATAACTCTGCATCAACTCTGACTCAATTCACAACATCGTGACTCTGCGTCCATGATACCACCATTTTACCATGTCTATGTCATACAGTTTGCCCTTAACTTCAACGCCCATCAACATTCCATTTCATGAAAACAACCAACTGTGATTTCAAATTGAACTGTGTCGCATTCGATTTCACAATTGCCCTCCGTGGTTTCAAACAGAAATTCCACGACATTATATGGGTTTCACAACTATAAGACTGCGCTCCTTAGCATCATCAATTCTATTCGTTTCTCCATTTAAACTCTTCAGACAAGTTTAAACGTATTCTAAATTCAGGATTGTGGCTCTCATATACAATCCGATATCGATTAACACAATCGATACCATCCCACATCACCGGACACAGATAATAGCAATTACATTCCCAAAAGGCCAGAATTCAATACATATAGAGTTTCATCGAAATTTTATGAGTTAATAAAGCTACACAGAGATTAACAATCCAGATTCCTCCATAACACAATAATCTCAGAAAATAAGAAGAATCGAACCTTCCTTCCACACATCGAACACATAAATTCGATTCACAATGCTTTACACAGAATTATTCCTTTCTTAGAATCGATTCATTCTGATATTAAATTATCCAATCAATTCTACATGAACTCAATAATGGCATAAACTCCAGAAAATTAAATTCTTCATTAATACACAATACTTACAACAACATTCTTCCTCCTTGCCTGATTTTCCAGATTAATGGCCCTTACAATTTACCAATGGCTCACAGCCTTGGTTGTTCCCAACCAGCTCTCTACTCCTCTCACTTTTCTCACAATCTCAATAATGTCCCTTTCTCACAAAAAGCCCTCCTGTTTATATAATTTAAAAAAATCATTTAATTAAATGCTCAATCTCTTAAAATCCTCAACAAACCCCTAAATTTCTCAACATCCCTAAAGGATAGGTTTTTATCCCTAAAATCCTTCAATTTATTAAATTTCCTCATATCCTTTTATTAATAAAAAGATATTTACATAAATCCTCACCTTCTCCTATTTAATTCAAATTAATTAATAAAATATTAAAAATCATCACACCCCATATTTACAAATGGAGGAAAAGGTCTTGATGCTCCTGCATCAGACTCCCCATGTAAGAAAATTCATGACCACCTGGTCATAAGTCTGGATATCTCCTCCTGGATCCCAAATTTTATTTTGTAATCCTTCCGTGCTTGTCGATTGCTTCATTGCTGTTGCTGTTGTCTTCCAGGTTTCCATATTTTGTGCTGTAGTGCTCCACTTGCTCTGCTCTTGCAATCTTTCACTGTCATTCTCTTGTTGACGCTCCTTCTCTTTCTTTCGGCTGTCTTTCTCTGGGATGTTTTTATCATTAACCTCCTTATCAACTCAATTTCCCTGTCCAGTATGTCCTCTATTTGCTGATTGTTTCCATCCCTTGATTGCTGAATTCTCATTCTTGCTTGCTCTTCACTTGTTTTGATCACCTTTTCTGTTGCTGCTACTATAAATGTTGCATCACATGTTGCTCTAGCTGTTAATATGAATGTTGCGGCCTCCCAAACTTCCTTTCCCTCTGCAACATTCCTTTGCTCGTCACCTGCAATTTCATCTTGATTATCATTTATGACAATTGCTTTGTCATCCTTCATCAACAATCTATCCTGGACATTCATCCTCTGTTCTTCCAATTTCCTCCTTTGAAAATCCATTTCTCTATATAACTCAATGATTTTACTTGGAGTGGATTTCGAAAATTTTACATGATCTTCCATTTCCTCACATGGTCTTTCTTCTGCTAAATCTTCCTTAACATCCTTCAGTAGATGTTCTTCTTCTTCCAAACCTGCAATCACACACAAATCATTAGTTTTAAAATCACAAGACCTTACGGTCTTGTTTAAGGCTTCAGTCATCAAATCTTTGGGCTGCTTCGAATCATTCATATGATTCAACTCCTCTAGCTCTTCATCACTTTCAAAAAGTAATGGTCCATTCTCTGGGTAACATAACGAAACTTCAACATCTTCTTTAGCATCTTCATTTTGCTGTAGCTCAACTGTTTCGGGCTTCTCTACCCTCTGTCTAGCATCTATAACCTGTTCAAGTTCCCTTAGTTCCTTTATCAACTGCAAATTTACCTGATGATTCCACTTCTCTTGTAGTCTCTGCCACCTCAACTTCTTTCTTATGACATAACCATGCTTCTGGGTTTCCTCATTTCTTTGCAACATCTCCATTAACACCTCAAGCTGAACTGCTATCTCAGCCTTCTCCCTTTCATATTCCTCTTTGCTTAACTGTCTCTGTATGCCAACTGCCTTGGCATCCTTCTCCTTTTATCCTCTGCTGTGATTTATTTCAGAACCTTTGTTATGACTGTCACTAGTCATCATCATTTCCATCTCTATGAGTTCCTTACTCACTTTACTATGAGTTGCACTAAAGCCTCTTTCGCAGCAAGTCCTGTCCTGCCGCTACTTACCTCACCAAGCCCTCCTCACTCGGTCTTTTGGCAAGCAATTGGTTCTATCTCCGGAACCTCCTTTGAGCACTTTTCTTTGCTCTTCCTGGCTTCAACTCATCTGCCTGTTCACAACTGTCTTCCTTATCCAATCTCTATTGGATTTCCTCAAGGTTTTGCCACACCTATGCTTTCGCCAGTTTTCTGTTAGCAATTTTAAACATGTCTTCTATGGATTTTCCTTTTGGGAGTTGCAAAAATACTTCTGCTTTAATGTAAAGACTACAATCTTCAAATTCAAATAAACCCAGATCACCTTACCTTCAAGATGTCAGCCTGATCTTGTTTTTTCGTTTACCTGTACTTCAATCTCATCACTCCTGCGGTTCTGTCCAGCAAATCTTTATGCTTCCTCTGCAAAATTTCACTGTCAATCAGATTTTAAAATTTGATCCTCTCTTCCAACCTTCTGGCTTGATCTGGCAAACTTTAGCTGTCAGCAATAATTCCTTCTTTGTTGAGTTTCTTCTTTGCTGCAACCATCAATCCTCAATCTGTTTCTTGTCAGTAAAACCCAAATCAAAATTTACACAAACACAATACCTGCATGACTCTTCATTCCTTCAGCTGTACTCTGGTTGCTTGTCTTTCAGATTAGAATCTGATCTCCTTTGCCTTCATGCACATCTACTACTTCATCATTCATCACACATTCAGAAATACATTCTAGTTCAACAAACCTTATGTCTTCATTTAGAAAAAAAAACAAACATTCTTTTTAACAGAGCCAGGCTCTGATACGAAAAACGACGCAAGCCTGGAGCTTGCCATATAATTCCTCAATGAGATATTTTTCCTTGTGAATTTTTCATACATCTTATGGATGACAGTTGACTGTCCCCAACTACCAAGTAAAACAATTTCAAGCCAGGCTTGTTGCATTGCACATATAAACTCCGCATACTAGTCCAATTTAAGGATCAGATAATCTGACAATCATCTTAAGTACATTGAACAGAAGAGCAAGATAGCACAGATGTTCTAAACCTGTCTTGGCATCTAACTGAAAGGCTGTGATAAATTTCTAAATGGATGTACATCCCCACTATCAATGTAGGGTTTCATGCTGTTTCAAAAAAAAATGAGTTGGTGACTGTTGCAACAAATTGTATGTGTAGACCCAATTAATCAAGTTCAACTTTCTTGCCCTCCAACCTTTGTTCCATCTCTTTTCTTGTTGAGAAATTGAGACTGACGCGCTGATTTCAGGTGACAAATTTGAAGTGCAGAAGATCAATGAAACAAACCATAATGCTGCATATGTAACTGTAGCACCCGATGCCACTCTTCCTAGCGCAGACAAAAGATACAGAACAAAAACTACCTTGAGAAAGAGTTTCTTGTCATGACCACTTGCAGCTACTCTGAGAACAGATTCTGCAACACCAATAGTGTTGGCCATGCACGCAGCAATTTTATTTGCAGTTTCCTGTGAAATTTTCCATTCCAACGGATCCACAGGTACAGAGACATTCATCTGGCGGAAAAGCATCCCCAACCTCTGCATTAAGACTTAACCCATTCGATTGGGTTAAACCACTTGCACCATTTCAAGAGCCAAGCATTCGTCTGTAATTGAAATGATTTTGATAAAATCGACTTCAATTACACCAATCAAACCGTCTGGCAAATTCTGCTGCGCAGTTTAGGTTTAACTATTCAATTTAACATCCAGCAACATAACTCTACATGCTCAACGTTTAATAAACCAACGAATCTCACATAGATCCGCTCCAGTTGCTGGTTCTTAACATCAGATTTTCTCCATTTCTATAACCAATATAACTCTGCATCAACTCTGACTCAATTCACAACATCGTGACTCTGCGTCCATGATACCACCATTTTACCATGTCTATGTCATACAGTTTGCCTTTAACTTCAACGCCCATCAACATTCCATTTCACGAAAACAACCAACTGTGATTTCAAATTGAACTGTGTCGTATTCGATTTCACAATTGCCCTCCGTGGTTTCAAACAGAAATTCCACGCATTATATGGGTTTCACAACTATAAGACTGCGCTCCTTAGCATCATCAATTCTATTCATTTCTCCATTTAAACTCTTCAGGCAAGTTTAAAACGTATTCGAAATTCAGGATTGTGGCTCTCATATACAATCCGATATCGATTAACACAATCGATACCATCCCACATCATCGGACACAGATAATAGCAATTACATTCCCAAAAGGCCAGAATTCAATACATATAGAGTTTCATCGAAATTTTATGTGTTAATAAAGCTACACAGAGATTAACAATCTAGATTCCTCCATAACACAATAATCTCAGAAAATAAGAAGAATCGAACCTTCCTTCCACACATCGAACACATAAATTCGATTCACAATGTTTTACACAGAATTATTCCTTTCTTAGAATCGATTCATTCTGATATTAAATTATCCAATCAATTCTACATGAACTCAATAATGGCATAAACTCCAGAAAATTAAATTCTTCATTAATACACAATACTTACAACAACATTCTTCCTCCTTGCCTTGATTTTCCAGATTGATGGCCCTTACAATTTACCAAAGGCTCACAGCCTTGGTTGTTCCCAACCAGCTCTCTACTCCTCTCACTTTTCTCACAATCTCAATAATGTCCCTTTCTCACAAAAAGCCCTCCTGTTTATATAATTTAAAAAAATCATTTAATTAAATGCTCAATCTCTTAAAATCCTCAACAAACCCCTAAATTTCTCAACATCCCTAAAGGATAGGTCTTTATCCCTAAAATCCTTCAATTTATTAAATTTCCTCATATCCTTTTATTAATAAAAAGATATTTACATAAATCCTCACCTTCTCCTATTTAATTCAAATTAATTAATAAAATATTAAAAATCATCACACCCCATATTTACAAATGGAGGAAAAGGTCTTGATGCTCCTGCATCAATATGGAATTGTATCTCGGGTTCTATTAAAGTTGCCATCTTATTTTCTGAGTTTTCCATTTTTATTTAAGACCTTCAATAAATGGAAGCACACCTCAATACAATATGTAGGATCAAAATTTGAGGCTTTGTGAAAATGAACCAATTATTTATTCTTTATATTTATTGGAGTTTGATGGATCGAGACAGTGGTGGACCATGTTTCTATGCTTTTCCATTTAAGGTGTCTGAGATTTGTCTCATTGTCCCCATGCATTCATTTTTCCAAAGTTATAAAGGATATGAAAATTGTATCTTAGGTGCTATTATAACTGCCATCTTATTTTTTGAGTTTTCCATTTTCACATAAGACCTTCAATAAATGGAAGCACATCTCAATACATTATGTAGGATCAAACTCTTTATATTTCTTGAAGTTTAATGGATTGGGTCATAATGGTGGACCATGTTTCGATGCTTTTCTATTTGTCTATTTGGCCAGTTGTGGTAGAATACTAAAACTACAAGTTGTTATATGGTTTCTAGATAGTTAGCTTAGGATTGAATTTTTTCAATCAAATTACTTAAGATGGTAGTTAGATTGTTCAACATAAAGTTGATTCATATAGTGTTGATGTAGTGGGATATTTTCTGTACCTATTCCTTGAGACAAAGAATACTATCACAATGTCAGGATACATTGGTGTGGAAAAGAACATTAATCAAGAGCCACCTGACAACATTTAGGCATTACTTTAGATGAAGAGTTTCATCTTTCTTATCCTTATGATTTTCACTATGATAGGTAGGTGAGGAAATATATATCTTATTAATGTGATTTCATAAACATATGTTTGGAAGTGAAGGATGTTTCATTGGGGTTCTTGTTTAATTAGAACTAAAAGTTGACTTCTTGAAATCTAGGTAACTTCTATACAATTATGATCTCACTTTAAGTATAAGATTCTTATTAATACATGCATTTATTACAACCTTTTTTTGCATTTTCTCTTCGATGTTATTTATATTTACATGTTCAATGAGTCAATACCTAAATGGGTAGGGCTTGTACTCTCCTATGGGTACATATAGGTCAGCTAATGGGGTTTTAACATTCACCCTCCCCATTGTGATCATGGCAAAGTCCCAGGTCATGGTGATTGCAATATAGAGTTCTCAAAGTGGTTGGTGTGAACCTCATAATCCATGATGAGAACATGGGTGCATAATAAACACAGAATTATGTTCAAGCTCTGAGTCTCACCAACTCTAAATCAAAATCAATTTGCACTTTTCAAACTTCATGTTGTCAAATATAAATGAGACAATTTGTTTAGTAAATGGTTTTGTGAAAATTTTGAGTGACATTAGGATTAATTGGTAAACTTTTATAGCAAAAAATTGTGATGCGGTGAAAGAACAAATGCATTCCTTGGGATTTTGGTTAATGCATCTTTGCTTTGTAAAGAAGGTTGTTAATATTGAAACAATGTTTCAGGAACCTAGAAAGATCAACATTATTTGTTTTCTTGTTTTAAATTTGTTAGTTTGAAATCATGTGCATTTCTCCCTTTATCATCCTCTTCAGGGTACACTTTAAAATAACAACACTTTTTAGTAACAACAACTTGATGATGCTTAGGAGCACTAGTATTAACAAAATGGTAAGAAGGGTGTCATTTTTCTTGTGTAAACCTTGAGATTTGATTTTGATTTCTGCCTGACATTTTCCTCATGCGAATAATTCAAGTTTTTTAATATTCATTCATTTTTCTCATTATGTAATCATTGTCATCTATTTCAATTTTATAGATATTTTTTCTGCACACTTTCCTCTTACTCTATTGTTTTGTATATGTAGATATACATGATTCCTGAGAGTAGCCAGAAAGGGGATCTTCATCTTTACCGAGCATTGAATTTTCCTCTTGAGTGGAGAATGGAGAAGGTGCTTCTTAAGAAGTTGCTTGTAGAAAATTTCTTGATCCACTATAATGAAAATTATTGGGTTTTTGGATTAGATATTAGTCGGTTTGGTGCAATAAAAAATGGAGAGCTAGAAATATGGTACGCTAATTCACCACTTGGCCCTTAGAATGTGTAACTTAGTTTGCATGATTATGCCTAAGATTTTTCTTGAAGGTTGAATACTAAATTCCTAAGGTGTTCTTTTCTATGGTGACGTTTTATTTTCTTTCTTTATACAGGTCATCTAGCCACATGGTGGCCACTATTTCCCAACTAAAGAAAACTTGTTCGAGTTTCTAGTAGGGATTCCTATGGTTTTTAATGTTGTGATTATTTCACCTCATGGTTATTTTGGGCAAGAAAATATTTTAGGAATGCTAGACAAGACATCGGTGAACAGGTAAACAATTTTTTTTTTAATAATTGCAATGTCTATTCCATGATATCCTCTCTTTATTGTTTGATTGAATTTTGAATGTTTCTTTTGATTTTGTTGTATTTTAACTATGAAATTGAAAATACTTGGTATTGTGTCCATTTAAGCAACAACCAAAACTTGAAGATGAAATTAGTATTAAACTTTAATTGATTGAAATCCTTTTAGTTGTTTAGTGTTAAAATATTTTTATGACTATTAGAAAAGTTTAATTTCATGTTGTTATTTGAGCACATGTTGTTTATATACTTGACCAAGTTCATGTGTTAGAGAATGAAATGTTGTTGTGAATAAAATGACAAAGATTAGACATCACACCTCAGACTATTTGTTTTCACAAGTTATTTATAGCTTGATCTTTTTAGCATGTAACTTAATTCACATGATTGTGCCTAAACTTTCCCTAAAGTTTGAATACTAAGTTACTAAGGTGTTATTTTCTATGATTTGATTTTATTTTCTATGTTTATACAGGTCATCTAGCCACATAGAGGCCATTATCACCCAACTGAAGAAAACTTGTTTGGTTTTCTTGCTTTTATGGGGAAAAATGGCTTTAACATTACTGATGTTGAGGTATATGTCGTATAAATCCTTTATAGTCTACTTTAATTTATATTATAGTGTTCATCATCTTTCATGTTTTATACCCTACATTGTATCTTATTTTGTTTTCAGAAAAGGAACTTAGAATTGATGGTAAGACGCAGGTTTTGAAGAAACAAGAGAACAATAATACTGGAGCAACAAATGCAAAAAGGGAGAGAGAAGAGAATCAAGTTAGTGATACCCTTAGAGCCAATATTTTGCATAAGACACACACATAGAGACTTATGGTCAAGTATTCAGAGTTGGTGAATTCACCTGCAATGCCTTGGCAACACAGTGATAATGTTTTGAAGTGATGAAACGATATTTCATGTGTAAATTGTAGTCCAACCAATATTAAGTTGGAAACTCAGATTGTAATACTTGACATTTCATATAATATAATTTTTATGGTTGGAATTATTTATAGTTGCACTTGATATTGTTTAATATTGTAATTAACATATGTAACTTTGTATGACAATGTATGGCATTTTTTTAATTTAGTCGGAGTTGTATTAATTAATTTATATTGATTAATAATGAACACATAAAATCAATCTAAAATTACTAAATTAGTAGTTTATACTGATTAATGATAAACATAATTAAAATCAATATATGACTAAATTAGTCGTTTATAATGATTATTAATGAAAGTAAATGAAATGAATATAAACTACTAAATTAGTTGTTTATATAATGAATATGAAACTACCAAGAAAAGATAAATGACTAATGCAAATGATAAATTTGTGATTACAAATGATGACTAAATTTTGCATATATACGACTATTAGTCGCTAATTTGCAGTATCTTATAACATGACCAAAATTTAGTAATATTTCTTTGGTCACTAACTAGTTTCAAGTGATGACTAAATTTTGCATATATATGACTATTAGTAGCTAATTTACAGTATCTTATAACACAACAAAAAATTAGTCATATTTCTTTGGTCATTAATTGGTTTCAAACGATGACTAAAATTTGCATATATATGACTATTAGTAGCTAATTTACAGTATCTTATAACACGACCAACATTTTGGTCATTAATTGGTTTTCTAAGGTGATCATATAGTAATATATTTTGTCGTATATTTGGTCATTAATTTTGGCAATTAATGACTAAATCAATGACTAAATTAATGACCAAATTTATGACTAAATATACTACTAGACGATAAAATTGAGACAACCAATTAATGACTAAGCTAAGAACAACTGAAAGTTGGTTGCGTTATAAGATACTGTAAATGAGCTACTATTGGTCACCGATTGAAAAATGGTCATTTATATGCAAATTTTAGTCATTTTTTGTTAAAATTCGCAACCATGGAAAAACTTCATGTGGGTCATCTTATTCATGGCTAATAATATTTTTATTAGATTCCTCTCGTCGAGAGGTGTAGGATTTATATAAAGATCATCCAATTCCGATAAGTATTCATGGAGATATGAATTTATTTTGATTATGGAATTATTATCAAGCCAACCTACAACTCATGTAGGCTCAGAAGCCCAACAGTCGCATCTATTCACCCACCAACGTTGTGTATAAATATAAGAGGACTTTTACTCATTTAGACTCACTCATCTCATCACATCTCTCTCTCTATACTGCGCAGATATGAGTCTCTTCTCTACTGCGCTGAAATGAGTCTCTCTCTCTCACACATGTGAAGCCGGAAGCTGTTGAATTTGAAGCTGCAACTGCAGAAGTAAAGATTGACTTGTGTGGCCTAGAAGATATCCTCTTTGGAATTGTGCTGTAGGTTCATTTGAACCTTCTCTGAAAGCCACAACTTTTGGTGGTGGAATGAAGTCAATCCGACGAACGGTTTGCAAGATATCAACTGCCCTAGTTTGAAGCCGGAAACTGCTGAAACTGAAGCTGCAACTGCAGAAGTAAAGATTGACTTGCGTGGCCTAGAATATCTCCTCTTTGGAACTACGCTGTAGGTTCATCTGAACCTCCTCTAAAAGCCACAACTTTTGGTGGTGGAATGAAGTCAATCCGACGAACAGTTTGCAAGATATCGACTGCCCTAGTTTGAAGCCGGAAACTACT
Organism: Pinus tabuliformis; assembly: GCA_031772625.1. NCBI lineage: Eukaryota > Viridiplantae > Streptophyta > Pinopsida > Pinales > Pinaceae > Pinus > Pinus tabuliformis. Next base: position 648,004,716 of record CM062807.1, on the reverse strand, counting down.
GAAACTGAAGCTGCAACTGTAGAATTAAAGATTGACTTGCGTGGCCTAGAATATCTCCTCATCTGAACTGCACTGTAGGTTCATCTGAACCTACTCTGGAAGCCGAAACTTTTGGTGGTGGAATGAAGTCAATCCGACTGTCGGTTTGTGAGATATGGTATGCCCTAGTTTGATAATGAAGCCGCTAATGCTGATGCTACTGATCTAGGGTTTGCTACTGCTGATATGAATCAGATTTATTGTACTATTTCTCTCTGCTGAATTATTGAAGATAAAAGAAGATTTGATCAAAGGGTTTCCCCACACATTGTGGGGTTTGTCCCTGGCTAGCCGCCACATCTTGTGTCTCTTGTCTTGGCTTGTTTTCTGTCGATCGTTTAATGTTCTATCTGCACTTTACTTTATGTACATGTGATTGCTAATCGGTGGAATATAATAAGAAAAAGAAGTAAACTGTTATTAGCATAGAACATACCATAACTTAACATGGTATCAAAGCTAAGGTGAAGACAAAGCCCGAGCAAGAGCAAGAGCAATCATTGAAGAGAAGATTGACAAGGCTATCCTAAAAGAACTATGGGGTCCTCAACACTCTTTCCTGCCGAAGACAAGCTCCGTGAGAAAGCTGACTATCACGGATAGAAGATGTCTATCGATCTAACCCTTGAAGATCAAGGAGTGCTGGACCATGTAAGAGGCAATATTGTTGAGCCTTCATCAAATGCATGTGCTGTTTCCTGAAACAAATGGAAAAATGGAGAAGCCAAAACAAAGAAGATCATCCGGGACTCTATCGACAAGCGCCTGGTGGCCTACATCTCTGATCTAGACACCTCCAAGGAAATCTACGACAGACTGGTGAGTTTATTTAAAGTTAATGATGAAAATCAAGTTTTGTTTCTTAGAAATAAGTTGAGGGAAATCAAGAAGGGTAAAGATGAAAGTATGCAAGCATACTTCTTAAGAATCACTGAGATCAAGAACAATCTCCTATCTACTGGGGAAACCATTATTGACAGAGAAATGGCACTCACAACTCTCGAAGGATTACCATTTGAATGGTATGTGTTCAGGACTACTCTTCTGAACAATAATGTAATTACTAGTTTCGAGGAATTAATGGCTAGATGCATTCTAGAACAAACAAGGGTAGAAGAGCAGGAAATGCCCTTGCCTAAAGGTCCTCCTGCTACTTTTTCTTCTCATGCTAAGAAAAGAAATAATTCTAGGTCTAAATCAAAAAGAAAGGCTGGATTTAAGGGTGGAAGAAAAGGACGATGTTTCATTTGCAATAAAGCAGGTCACTATGCAAGGGAATGCCCTGATAGAAAGGACTCTCACCGTGACGATGATCAAAATCCCTCTCATGGTAATCGAAGGAATGGAAAATTCAACAACAAAGGAAAAAGGAATGTGGGAAATCAAGGAAGAGGGCAACCATTCAAGAAGGCTAGAAATTCCAGGTATGAATCTAACACTGTTGACGATAAGCAGGCTGAATATTATCTACCAGCTGCTCTATCTACCTCCGCTCCTTTGGACTCAATGGGAATTTGGCTCATTGATAGTGGTGCCTCAAGGCACTTCACTGGTTACAAAGAAGTACTCTATAATCTGGTAGAGAAAGAAACTAACCTGGAAATTGTCCTTGGAGATGACATAAAATACCCAGTGAAAGGTGCAGGCAATGTTTCTCTTAAACTGAATCAAGATAATACAATTCACTTACAAGATGTATTATATGTACCTGATCTCAAAAAGAACCTGGTGTCCATCTCGGCAATGGAAGACAAAGGCTACAAGGTAACCTTAAGCAATGGCAAGGTATGTATATCGAAATGCCTTTACTCTTGGGTTTAGTGTTGATTCATCATATCAGGTCGATGGAAGTCCGCTAGGTGTCATGTCTTGTGACCCAACTCTTCAATCCAAACTTTGGCATCAGAGGTTTGCCCACCTTCATTACAAAGCTCTACTTGGTGTAAAACAAATGGTGACAGGGATGCCCGAATTCCAAGTAGAGAAAGAAGGTGTATGTCCGGGATGTGTCGAAGGAAAGCTCAAAAGGGGACCGTTCCCCTCAAGCCAAAGCAAGACCTCCGATGTATTACAGTAGGTTCACTCAGGCATATCTGAGGCTGGCATTAAGAGGGAGACTACTACACCACATACTCTTGAGCAGAATGGTGTGGCAGGAAGGAAGAACCACACGATGATGGAAGTTGTCTGGGCCATGCTACATGATCAAAGACTTCCAAAGTTTCTATGGGCTGAAACTACAATCACCGTCATATATGTACAAAATTGATGCCCTCATCAAGCATTGGGTTCTTAGACTCCTGAAGAAAAATTCACCGGTAAGAAACCTGATGTTTCTCATTTTAAAATTTTTGGAAGCCCTGTATACTTTCATATGCCGAAAGAGAAAAGAAATAAATTGGGAGCATCTGGAAAGAAGGGAATTTTCGTGGGCTATGGTGAAAATACTAAAGGCCGGTCAAAGGGAAGTCATAATTAGTCATGATGTCACCTTTGATGAATATATGGCTCTCAGCAAGGTGATCAATCTTCTGACTTTGAAGAGCTCTCAAGAAGCCGACACCAGGGAACCGAAAGAAAAGGATGATGAATCAATGCCTAATGTAGAAGAACCCATGGATCCGATTGATCCTCATCCACATGAGCCTTCCTCTTCTAGGAAGAGCCCTTCATGGCTTAGGGGGATACTTGATGATGCTGAAGGACATGCTGCACCCTGAGGAACCTTCCATCAAAGTAAGGAACTTAACAGGTATCAGGAATACTTGACCATCATGAGCACGATCATACAAAATGAACCTTCTTCATTCTCAGATGTCATCAAGCATTAACTATGGAAGGATGCTATGACCATAGAATATGAGTCTATTATGGAGAATGATGTCTGGGAAGTAGTTCCCAGACCCTAGACAAGACAATTGTTACTTCAAAATGGCTTTACAAGATAAAGCATGCAGCAAATAGAAGTATGGAAAAGTATAAGGCTCGTTTTGTTGCTCATGGTTTCTCCCAGAAGGAAGGTATAGACTATGATGTGATATTTGCACTTGTTTCCAGATATATGACCATCCGCTCGATCATAGCCCTTGCCACTTCACAAGGATGGAACCTACATCAGATGGATGTCAAGATTGCATTCTTGCATGGTTTGATCAAAGAAGAGGTCTACGTGGAGCAACCCGAAGGATTTGAGATTTATGATTGAAAATCTCATGTATGTAGGTTGAAGAAGGCTCTCTATGGGCTGAAGCAAGCACCCCAAGCATGGTATGAGAGGATCGATAGCTACTTGATGAAGTTGGGATTCACTAGGAGTGAAGCCGTTCCTAACCTTTACTTTAAGGTTGAAGATGACAAGCCTCTCATACTGGTGTTGTATGTGGATGACCTCTTTCTAACAGGTGTAGACGCTCTCATTCACAAATGTAAGAGGGAGCTGGCTTCTGAATTTGAAATAAAGGACCAAGGACTTCAAGTATGGCAGAAGCCAAGGGAAATTTTCCTATCTCAAGGAAAATATGTGGTAAAGATATTGGAAAGATTCGGTATGATGGACTGCAAGCCTGTGACTACCTTGAGGATCTTAACTTTTAGAAGTTATATGGTAGTGATGTCGGACCAGACTTGGGAAATGCCTCTGAGTTTCAAAAACTCATTCGCATTGATGTTCTCGATGAACCTCCATCCGAACATATGTTTTGCAGTTAGCATTGTGAGCTCATATTTGGTTGAGCCTCACTGAATTGATGCCAGGAATCTTATGAGATGTCTTCAGGACACAATCTCTCATGGATTAAGATACACTGCCAGAGATGTGAGACTACTTGGATATACTGATGTTGACTGGGCATGTAGTGTGGTGGACCGTAAGAGCACTTCCGAGTCCCGTTTCACCTTGGGATCGGCTTCGATATCCCGGATGAGCAGGAAGCAGAAGTCGGTGGCTTTGAGCACCGCCAGAGCAGGATATATTGTTGCTAGCATGACCTCGTGTGAGGCAGTCTGGTTGCGAAAGCTCTTCAGTGAGATGTTTGGATTTACATTGGATACCACTGTGATTCTCTATAACAACCAGAGGTGGGATTCGACTATTGAGGAATCCCGTATTCGTCGATTGCTCCAACAGAGATATGGTAAGTTGATGAGCAAGGAAGCTCCATCACATTAAGATGATGTACAGGTTGATACACCTTGTCAAAGCCTCGAGGAAAGATCTAATCTGTGATTTTCCAAAACGACTTGGAGTCGGCAAGAAACCTTTGTACAAGGGTCTTGCATGTTGCATACATCGAGCTCTGGGAGCTCTAAGGGCTTGCAGTTCCTACTGGAGCAACATATGACCACAGGGTGACTCACCCTCCCCTGGTGGTGCACACTCGAACAAGATGATTCACTCTCTTGTGGGACAAGATGATTCGCTCTCTTGTGGAACAGGATGATTCGCTCTCCTGTGTAGCAGGATGATTTGTTCTCCTGTGAGGCTTGGATTGATGTGTTCTCTATGGCAGCCTGGATTGATGTGTTCTCCACGGCGATTGTAGCAGGATTGATGTGTTCTCCTGTGAGGCCTGGATTGATGTGTTCTCCATGGCAATTGTAGCAGGATTGATGTGTTCTCCTGTGAGGCCTGGATTGATGTGTTCTCCATGGCAATTGTAGCAGGATTGATGTGTTCTCCTGTGAGGCCTGGATTGATGTGTTCTCCATAGCAATTGTAGCAGGATTGATGTGTTCTCCTGTGAGGACAGGATTGATTAGTTCTCCTGTCGAGGCATCCTACCCATGCAGTCTGGGACTCCTGGGAAGTACCTCTCATCTGATCAATGAGCAGGGAAATGAAGTTAGGGACCATAGTAGTACCGATGGATGCATCGTTGTAACTACCGTACTCCCTACGCTAGGATGACCTCCATTGATCTGGGATCAATGATACTGGTCTGGGACCAGTGGTAGGAGTTGTACCATACTATGACGCTGACTTCGGGTCGGTTGAGACTGGTCTGGGATTAGTGGTACATACTCTGAGACTGACTTTGAGTCAGTGGAGGATGATATTGGTCTGGGACCATTGGAATTGTACTCACTATGACACTGACTTTGGGTTGGTTGAGACTGGTCTGGGACCAGTGGTACATACTCTGAGACTGACTTTGAGTCAGTATGATACATCCTCGATCATTTCTTCTTCTTCATAATTCGGACAAAAGCAGAGCAGAACAGAACAATGCAAGAGCAGAGTAGAACAGAGCAAAACAGTACAGATCAGTGCAGGCAGAACAAGACAAAGCAGAACAGGCAGAATAGAGCAGATCAGGGCAAGGGTCAGGCTATACAGGGCAGTGCATTTGATGGATGAATAGTAACGACCGATAGACAGATTGCAGATGAAGTTCTCCATGGTTGAGAGGGAGTGTTAAAATTGGAAACCAGGGCAAAACTTCATGTGGGTCATCTTATTCATGGCTAATAATATTTTTATTAGATTCCTCTCGTCGAGAGGTGTAGGATTGATATAAATATTATCCAATTCCGATAAGTATTCATGGAGATATGAATTTATTTTGATTATGGAATTATTATCAAGCCGACCTACAACTCATGTAGGCTCAGAAGCCCAACAGTCGCATCTATTCACCCACCAACGTTGTGTATAAATATAAGAGGAATTTTCCTCATTTAGACTCACTCATCTCATCACATCTCTCTCTCTCTACTACGCAGATATGAGTCTCTTCTCTACTGCGCTGAAATGGGTCTCTCTCTCTCACACATGTGAAGCCGGAAGCTGTTGAATTTGAAGCTGCAACTGCAGAAGTAAAGATTGACTTGCGTGGCCTAGAAGATCTCCTCTTTGGAACTGCGCTATAGGTTCATCTGAACCTTCTCTAAAATCCGCAACTTTTGGTGGTGGAATGAAGTCAATCCGACGAACGGTTTGCAAGATATCAACTGCCCTAGTTTGAAGCCGAAACTGCTGAAACTGAAGCTGCAAATGCAGAAGTAAAGATTGACTTGCGTGGCCTAGAAGATCTCTTCTTTGGAACTGCGCTGTAGGTTCATCTGAACCTCCTCTGAAAGCTACAACTTTTGGTGGTGGAATGAAGTCAATCCGACGAACGGTTTGCAAGATATCGACTGCCCTAGTTTGAAGCCGGAAACTGCTGAAACTGAAGATGCAACTGCATAAGTAAATATTGACTTGCATGGCCTAGAAGATCTCCTCATCTGAACTGCGCTGTAGGTTCATCTGAACCTCCTCTGGAAGCCGAAACTTTTGGTGGTGGAATGAAGTCAATCCGACTGTCGGTTTGTGAGATATGGTCTGCCCTAGTTTGATAATGAAGCCGCTAATGCTGATGCTACTGATCTAGGGTTTGCTACTGCTGATATGAATCAGATTTATTGTACTATTTCTCTCTACTGAATTATTGAAGATAAAAGAAGATTTGATCAAAGGGTTTCCCCACACATTTTGGGGTTTGTCCCTGGCTAGCCGCCACATCTTGTGTCTCTTGTCTTGGCTTGTTTTCTGTCGATCGTTTAATGTTCTATCTGCACTTTACTTTATGTACATGTGATTGCTAATCGGTGGAATATAATAAGAAAAATAAGTAAACTGTTATAAGCATAGAACATACCATAACTTAACATTTTTTTAGTAACTAATTAGCCATTTTGTACTAGTGGATTGACTAGAATCATTTCCATTTACAGGAGTTTTAGATCCATAATATTTAGATCTAGTTGCTACTAAAACGTGTGAAGACATCATCATGATATCTGCTGATGCGAATGAAGAGGATGGATTATGAGCAACCATTTTATTGTCTTGAGAAGGGAAAGGATCTTTCAAAACAACAAGTGTGGGAGAACCTTTGAGGAATTTACTAACCTCTGCATGATGTGGGCATTCCTTAGTATAATGGTCTTCATTACAGATCAAACAAGGATAACAAGGTTTCTTTTTCTCTTTAGAATGTTCATTTTTTGTTTGTTTCTCCTTTTGAGAGGAATTTTGTTTTTCTTTTCCTTTGCATTTTTTCTTACTTCCAGGTTACTAAGCCTTACCAATAGATGATTCTACTACATTGATTTCAGAAGCAATTTCAGGAGAAGTGTTTTCACTGGGTGAATTTTATGTAGCCATAGTTTGAGTATTTTTAGAATTATTCTTAGATGGTTTACCCTTTGACTATTGGTTGATAGAACCAATTACACCATCAGTGGTGTGAGATCTTGTAGGAGTTGAAACTTGTTGATTTGAATTAGATGGGTGAGGTAAATTTGGAATATTTTTGTACAAAGTGCCAAATTGTGAATAGACAAGGTCTACGTATTGGGAATGAGCTATAACGTGCTCTTCTGTTACAACTCCTCTTTTAGAAACATCTTCTGTTATATTGGGAAGTAAATATGTAGTGAACCATTACAATAATATTTGGTCTGGAATATAAAATTTGACTAAATGACATCTACACCTCCATTCATGTATATGATCTTAAATTTAGGTAGAATCATATTGTTTTAATGAATTCAAAAGTTAAGTATGAGTATAATATCTAATGGGTAACTGAAAATGCGTTAAAAATGTTGTTTATAAGGTATTGAAATTGTGGAAAGAGCCATGTGGTAACTCAATGTACCATTTTGTTGCCGAACCTATTAGAGTTCGTTGGAAAATTTGTAATATGATGGAATAATGCTAGGAATATTTCGGTAATAATCACATCCAGAGTATTTGGTCAATGTGTTTCGAACCAACTAGCGTGGTTTATCATCAGGACCAAATGTACAGTCAGAAGCATGCAACTGAATAAATAGTGATAGCAATGGAAGGAACTAATAATTCGACCACTAGAGTATAATGGCTAGATTTGAGGACTCTAACTCATTAATTACTAAATCCCTATAAAAATATATTTATTAAATAAAATAATAACCTATACGGTTACAAATAACTATATGATGACTCTCCCTAAAAAATATTGACTATGAAACTCTTAAGTTATTTATTTTATTTCAAGTTATGATTAACTAAATGAATAAATAAGAATAAATTAAGAAATAATTACACTAATGGTTACTGAATAAATAAAACCAACTTTGAATAATAGAATGAGTAAAAAATAAAGTTAAGATTAAATATATCTTAATAAAATGACTAAATAAATAAAAATACCTAGAATCATTCGTTGGTACTTAGTATGCTTTAAGTGTTCATTCATTTTTGAACAAGTCTCCTAGCATGTGCTCCTTGTTCATCTCGTTCGTCGTCACGCCATGTCTTATTCATGTACCTGTTTCTAAAATCATGCATGACGAGACAACATCCAATCCATAAATCCTCTAGTATACCATGATGCAACATCTTTCGTTTCCCGGTGCAGGTGACTAAGAGAGAGGACAAGGCTCTAAAACTCTGTAGAGCATATTTCAGGCCGTGATACGAGGCTTTGAGGTACTATTTGGAAAAACTGTGCAAAGGTCACTAAGAGGTTGGGTTGAGCAGTCCGGGTCAACAATGACATTTGTAGGATTTGGCTCATCTTGGAGGCATAATTGCATAGTTTTTCCAGGAAAGGCATTGTGGGCAGCAGGAGGCACTGGCAGTGAAAACTGTGCAGATTTCCAGAAGAGGCTGCGATCAGGATGTGGGAGCCTGCTGGTTAGAACTGCGCAGATCTGGGAGTTAGTCAAGTAGGACATGACTACCAGTTTCTAGGTTGAGTGGGGTGTCAGGAAATAGGTGGATTGTTAATGAAAATTACATAGATTTCAGGAGTGCAGAGCAGGCCAGCAGTGGGGCTTCTTGGAAAAACTACACAATTTCTTGGGACAGTTCTGTAATAGGAAATGGGTTCCTATCCCTCATGTATGCGCAGTTTCTTCAGGCAGTGTAGGTAGGCAGGCTAGATAACTTCTGCATAGTTTTGGAAATGAGTGCAGCCCTGGGTAACTACTTTTGTCAAATTCTCTGGTTGACCAATGTGAGGCTTGATGGATAAGCTTGTGGAAGTGTAGAATGAGATGGATTATTGGGACACTTCTGCATTTTTTTGGGTGACAGTTAGCCAGGTTGATTCCAAAATTGTTTGGTTTAGACTTCTTGGAGGGTAGCCTCAAGATTTGCGTAGTTATGGGCAACAATGCTTGGTCACTAAGGGCTGAGACTATGCAGTGAAACTCAATGGAGTTTCGACTAATGGAGGGTGCTCTGGTTGAGAGATCTTCAGAAACATGGTTAAGTGTGTGAGTGATTTAACTCATGCATACATGACCTTGCGAACACACACTCGATATGACTCGATGACAAGACACCTCAAACCACAAGACAATCATGCTTAGTGTGACTGACTAAAGAGTGTGAGCGACAAGTGCGACACTTGAGATAGACCATTGAAGGACCGTGACGACACTTGCGCGAGATTGTTTACAACTTTGTGTGTGAGTGCGATAAATGTTTACATAGTGAGCACAACTCATACACACAAAGACAAGCCTTCAATATAGCCAGAACAAGTCCATAAGCATGACATTGCAACCAACATGATAAAAGATGACCAGTGATCGATCAATAAAAGAGGGTGTAAATACTCAACAAGAGCTCATGGGATGAGCCCGAGTGTTTGCAATCATGAAGGAAAAACCAAGGAAGGCTTTGAAATTGGATGCATGCCAAAATTGTGGAGGGTGTTGCAGCCGCTACAACACTTGGCGACACATTGGTTGAATACCAACTTCTCTGTTTCAGTTCATTGACAACACATGGCCTTTGTCTATCAGGGAGTATTGAATTGTTGTGTGGGTTACTTCAATTTCCCCACTTTCCCTATGGAAAAACATGGTTCACCTTTTGCCAACTTAGTCAAACAAAACAACAAGTTTTAGCTTGATCATAGTGTTTCAAAATTGGGAAGGGTAGTTTAGCTCACAGGTTTAAAATTTTCAGAGTATAAGTTTCCATCTTTGGTGTTTCTCTGTTGTTAGCAGGTCTAGACAGTACCCCGATGGAGTCACGCAAGAAGACATGTATTTCTCCACTGTCAGCGAGCCTGGTTAGTACCACGGTGGAGTTGCATGTTTCACCTCTCTATGCAGGAAGACCTCTGATTTAGGTTTGGTCATTTACAGTTTCCCCTTCTCTGTTTCTACAAGTTGGATGAGCTTGAACACACAGAGTAGAAGACTGAGAACATGCATGGGGTTTTCCAGTGTGGACACAGGTTCATGGTCGGACTAGATCTTCCCTTACAAAAGGCTCATATTTTCCATCAAGACTTCATCAGCCAAAGGTTATAATTAAGCACAGAGAATACGAAAACTGGATCGGCCAAGTGTTGCAGTGTCACAAGCCTCTTTTGATCTCAGCCATATACTCATTCAAAAGTGAAAACTCATTAGAGGGCAACACTTATTGGAAAAACCAAAAATAACATGATATTAAGCAAACAAAACAAAGCGAAGCAAAAATAGCAAGGCAAAGTGAAAATAAAAGTAGTAAAAATACTATGTACATAGTGCAGGGCATGACCCTAGGTTACTAAAAATAATTCTTTATGTCTTAGCTGTTGACATGAAGGTTAACAATCCTCCAGTCAAGTGATTGCAGACGATATGTGTGTGGGACAAGGTTTTCCCGGATAGTGTATGGACCAATCCACAGGGACTGAAAATTCGTATGTTTTCCTTTATCTTCATGGGTTTTGTCTTATTTCAAGACTAAGTCACCCACATCAAAGTTAGCGTTCCCTGCAGAATTCTTGTCAAACCATCTCTTGATACAGTTCTAGTGGAGTGTGAATTTTTCTTTTTCTTTCATCTGTTCTTCCTACAACTGGTGAAGTGTATCCATCCTATGCTGAACTAACAGACATTGTTTGCCTTGAGATTCTTGGGACAATTAGAGAGTAGGAAAGTAGATGTTTGGTGGGAGGATGGCTTATTTCATATAAACCAGGAATTATGGCAAAGTGTTTAGAGAGAGTTTGGGTGTTACATGATCAACCCATAAGGCATTCGTCAAAGCAAAGTCATAATTTCATTGTTTAGAGTAAATGGTCTTCTTGATAATGTGGATAAGGTTTTTAATCGTAGATTCGGTGAGATCACTTCCCTGCGGGTAATAGTTAGTTGGGTGTATAAGAACGATACCATATTGCAATGAAAAATCATAAAGCTTTAAAGACTAAAATTAAGTTTCATTGTAAAAAAAAGTGATACCAAAATGCCAAATCGTGAGATGATGTTTTATTGGGGAAGCTGATGACTTCCTGGTCGTTCACTTTCTTAAGTGGCACTGCTTCTGTCCACCACGTGAAGTAGTCAATAACTATCAAGATGTAGCAGTGTTTCTTTGACGAGTGTGGGAATATTTCCCCAGTGATGTCTAAGCCCCACTATTGAAATGGTTCACTCACTTGCAACAAGGTACAATGGGGCTACTGACCTTCATGTTCTGTTAGCGCATCACTGACAAACCAGACAATTATGGGCATAAGAATGTGCATCCTTGAATAATGTGGGCCAGTAGAAACTGGTTCGCATGACTTTGTGCATAGTGGTGTTTCCTGCTAAGTGACCCCTGGCTGGTCCATCATGCAGATCATGCAAGACCTTCTCTACATCATGTGCCTTGAGGCACCTGAGAAAAATTATGTTGTTGTTCTTTCTGTAAATCACTCCATGCAACAACTAATAAGGTAATGCTTTAAGGCAGAGTTCCCTCTTTTGTCGCATGGAGAAGTGAGAGGGTATGGTGTCATTCTCAAGGTACTGGCGCACACTTTTGTACCAAGAGTCTCCGTATGAAGTGGGTTGTGCTCGCTCTACATCGTACATGTCAATTTCATGCTCCCAGCCAACAAGCTCTTCTTCTTCCTCCTGTGCATGGACTGCTTCGGCTGTGAGTTTGTAGAGATCATGACCCTTGACAGTGTGAACCGACATGATGTCAAGATCATATTCTTTCAAGCCTTTCATCCAGTTCACATGTCTTTCACCCAGCTCTTGATGTACAACCAAGGATATTACTATTGGGTGTCACACAAAGGCTATGCAATGGTTCTTCAACAAGTAGGGTCTGAAGTGTTTCACCGCATTGTATACTGCGTATGCTTGTTTATCAACACTGGGGTAGTTGAGCTCGGGTCCCTGCATGCTTGCACTCATGAAGGAGATGGGATGTTTGTTGTTCAGCTCATCCTTCTGAGTGAGTACTACAACAAGCGAAGTGTTAAAGGCAAAGGTGTATAACAAGAAATACTTGTTAAGTTCTGGGTCGTAAAGTGCAGGTGCATCTGCTATAGCTTGCTTGATATGGGTAAATGAATTCTTTTCCTTCTTACCCCAGTTGTAGAATACATCTTTCTTGACCATGTATTTCATTCATTTCATCGTCTGCGCATAATTCGAGATGAACTTCCAGGGGAAGTGGATCTTTCCCAAGAAGGATTGCATGTCTTTCTTGTTGGATAGGTGAAGAATTTGTATGATCGTCCGAACTTGGTCCAGATCAACCTTGATCCCACTTCTGGCAATGATGTGCCCAAGGAGGTTCCCCTCAGACACTATAAATACACTCTTCTTGGGATTCAATGATATCCCGTATTTTTGGCATCACTTGAACATCTTCTTCGTATGGCGTATGTGGTTTGAACGTTTTCTGGAAAAGGCTGTCACATCGTTAAGTTAAACCATTACACTCTATTCGATAAGTCCACAGAAGGCAATGTCCATGGCATGTTGAAATGTTGCACCTACGTTCACAAGCCTGAATAGCATTCTTCTGTAACTGAAAATACCCCACTTGGTACGAAAGGTATTTTTCAGTCTATCAGGTTCCACTAGCAGAACTTGGTTGTATCCCGAAAAACCATCAAGTAGAGAAAAAATTTCTGCTCCAGATACTGTCTATAGAATGTGTTCCATTGACGGCACAAGATAGTTGTCCTTGTCTGAGGCGTGGTTTAGATTTCATAAATCAACGCATAAGCAGATATCCTGGGACTTCTTACCTACAAAAACTAAGTTTTAAACCCATGTAGAATGATGAACTTTGTAAACGATCTGAGCATCCAACAACTTAGTCAGTTGTTTTTGTATGAGGGGTTCATGTGACGGATGTACTTTTCTCAGCTTCTACTTAAATGGCTTGACCCATGCTTTGATCAGAATCACATTTTTTATTATTCGCAATATGTTTCTAGATCGTTGTATTTCCACACAAACACATCTTGGTACTGTTTGAAAAGGTGGACAAAGGCTTGTCGCTCCTGCAGTGTGAAACACGTACCAAGATTGACAAATTTCAGATCTTGTTCAATTCCAAACTTGATATGTTCATACATCATGGTGGAACTGTGGTTTTTGATGTTCCTTGGCCCTTGGAAATGGTTCTACAAGTCATAGAGATTTTCAAGAGATGCCACAACCTTGGGGATGAGGTTCCCTTTCTTGTCATCAGCTGCGGCTTGCATAGACTTCTCATGCTCATATTCGTTAATTGTTGCATCCTTGAAGACATCAACATTGGCCATGAAGTGCAGTATCTATTGATCATTGTAAAAAACAGATAAGTTAGTTATGTTATCAAGGATAGAAGGCTTATAATTTTTTTTGAAAGTAAACCTATCCCTAAGCGGTGTCATCCTAGCAGTTGCGTTAGCTAAGGCATCAACAACTGCATTACACATTCTTGGCACAACAATGATATTGAAAGCTTGGAAGTTAGAGATCAGTCGCCATACCTCTTGTTGATAACTTTTGAGATGAGGTGACAAATAGTGTATGGTGTTACGTACATGGCATACCATGATTTATGAATCACCTACCACTTTGACCGCAACAACATCGAGGCTGATGGCTGTGTGCAAGCCCAATATGAGTGCTTCATATTCAGTAGTGTTTTTCATGCACTTGAACTCCAAGAGGATTGAGATCAAGTGTTTCCTATGCATTGGGTCTATCAAGGCACACCCAGCTCTAGAGCCATCCTGTGTCTTTGATATGTCAAAATACATGGTCGACAACTCATCTGTACACGGACCTCTTGATGCGCTAGTATTACTACTGCTATTGCTACTAGTGTTATAATGTGTTGTCCATGTTTCATTTCCATCAGTTGGAAAAGGAAGGAGACCCAACTGCATGTCTAGTGGGGTTGGGGCTGTCTATGCAAGATAGCACCCTAGCTGTGTTTCCAGGAGGTAGTTGTTGAACATGAGTTCCGTGAAAGCCAACGGTTCGTTCTCTCCATTGATGGGAGTGACATTATGTTTCATGCATCTCTCGGATAACACCCAGATCTGATTGCTTTTTCCTTGGTACAAAAGCAATACGTGTGACCAGTTTGTGGCAAAGTACCCATTCAACTTGTTGGACCAATCTCTGTTAAGCAGTAAGATACATGCTTCTCGTATGCCCACAATGACAATGTTGATGCATTGGTGAAACCTGTCATCATGAGATAACCAGATGATCACATCCTGTAGTTCACCAATGGCTGGTATGCATGTTCGATCTAGTTGGATGATCTGCGTAGATGTCTTGCTCCATTGTGCATTGATCCTCTTGGCAATGGAGAGTGGCATGACATTAGCTGATGCACCAAAGTCAACCAAACAATTGTGAACATTGCAGTTAAAGATTTCAAATGAGAGCAAGAATGGAGGGAAAATAGAGTTTGCTTCTTCCATCCAGAGTGTGTTGAGCACAGTTGTATGTAGACCAGGAGATGTGCTTTCTCCCTTTCTAGTAGAGGTTGTGTTGTCTGTGGATGTTTGCCCCAATGCGTGCAATAGAATATCCCGCTGACCCTTGATCTTAGCTAACTTGAACAAAGAGATGTTTGCACGAGTTTTCTTCATATCTTCGATAATATTGTAATCAAGAGTGGGTAAACTCACTGAGGTGTCTAGGGTTAAACTCGTGTCTGTACTGTTTGGTGGAGTGTTCTAAATTTTACTGCTCATGGATGTACTCTTATCTGCAGCTATCTTCCTGGGCTTGCTTTGTGTTTTCTGCTTTGGGACAGCTAGTGCATCAACCTTCCTCATCATTTTAATCTTTTCTTATAGCTCCCTAATGGTAAGGGGAGCCCCTTGACTTTTGAGATTGTATCAACCATCTTGCTTTGGGGGTTGCTTCTTGGTGTTTGTTTTATGTGTTGCATGCATGCATTGATACATGTTGCTCCCCTACCGAACACTTGGCTCTTCATCAGATGCAACATCTTCTTCATCGTCTTCATCTTCCGGATGACACTAGGCATTGTTTCCCATGTTTCTCCTACCGTTGTACATCGAGTTCGGAACTCGGTTCCAATCCGGACAAGTCCTTTCCGAGTGATGGTATTTATGGAATGAGCAAAAATCGGGGTTCACACACATTTCCATCTGCAACATTGAGTTGGAGCTCTGCGTAGTTTTAGCCGAGTAGCTGTTGCTGCCTATGACATGCTCCTCTTTGGTTTTCGAGGAGGCTGACTACTGGAAGATGTCTGACCGTTCGTTGTTTTAGTTCAGACATTATTGTTGTCAGTGCCTGGGCAAGATGAGCAAGGCTTTGAATGTCACTTTCTTCCTTGTCTTTCCCCTTACTCGCAGCAGTCTGCAGCCTCTTTCTCGCATCTTTGGAGTCCTTCGTTGGTTCATCATCCTTGATGACTCCAATCACACACAAGTTCTCTTCCACAATGATCTCCTCTTCGCAATTTTCAAGTAACGTTGGTTTCGCAACTCGTTTGACAAACTGCGTAATGTTGGTTGACAGTGCATATGTGTAGTAGTTGATTGTAAAGGTTTTGTGTCTGTTGCAAACTTTCTCAAGATGTGTGAAAACCTCTGATTAAAGTCTTTCACTTTCTCTTTCAACTACATATTGATACTTCCTAACTCTTTGAGCAACATGGCAGGGGTCTTGCCATTAGCAATTTTTTCCAGAAATATTTTCCTTAACATACCCGAGTTCTAGATGGAGTTGATAGGAATGCTATGATACCATACCAATGCTTGGCCAGTACACAAAAACAATCTACTTGCAACCTCATCATAATGTACCTCGAGTGTCTGTAGATGTAGGTAGAATGTGTCCAAGTGGTCTTCTTCCTTCACTTTTCTCTCAGGGTCAAACTTTGTCAACATCATCTCCAAACGCTTTGGCATCTTGTGAAAAGCACCTGGGAGAGCCAATGGTCCCTGAGTCATCCATTCCAAGTTTTGATCAGCCACATCTTCCTCTTCTTCGTCCTCCTCCTCTTCCTCAGACTCTGATGGTTCTTCTTCTGAGTCGGTTGGTTCGTCTGCGCCTCCACCTCCTCTCCTGCCTTCCCCTCTACATCTTATACTAGAGTCTGAGCCCAAGATCATGAATGTGTTTTCTTCTCCCTGCCTGAAGGCTGGAGGTTCCTCTCTTTTCTCAACAACTTCTGCGAGACCTTTAAGAGTGGAAAGAACTGCTTCTTCCATTGATCAGACAACAACTCCTATGGGAGTGGTCTTTTGATTCTTTGATGCATATGAAAGATATTGTATTCCTGGGATCAGTCCAACTGATTTTTCAAAATGACGACTGATGGGACAAATAGAGCAGAGGTGTTGATATGAATTTTTGTTTTCACATCTAGTGTTAAACACACATGGACAACAAACAATGTGAAAGATAAATCATGCAATGCATTTTTTTTATTAACAGAAGATATACATTTATAGTACATTATGTGACTCTTGGGTTTCAGATCCCACGGTCTCTTGGACTGCTTAGTCTATTCGGCTTCCACACTAACCCATTTAGGATTAGGTGTCCAACATTCCCCCCCTTAATCCGAAGGGTTATGTATGAGTCCAAGAAGAGAGCTGTAATACAAAATGTGCAAAAAATGCATGGCAGCACTAGGCTGAATGTGCTCTATGAAATGTTGGTATAAAGGGCGGTGGTTTAAGGATGACCACCAACACTAGAACGCTTAGTGCAGTTCCCGGAACTCTTCCAAAACTGGCAAGAAACTGAAGTTTTCTGCTAGAGGAAGTGATCCTATTGTTTTAAAGAGGGAAACCTTCAACCATAAAAGGGAGGTCTCACCCCGCATAAAAGGTAAAACTTCAACCTGAAAAGGGAAGTCTCAACCTGTGATGGTTTAAGGATGACCAACAACTCTGGAATGCTTAATGCAATTCCTGGAACTCTTCCAAAACTGGCAAGAAACTGGAGTCTTCTGCTAGAGGAAGTGTTCTCAATTTTGTTCCTGGAATGCTTCCGAAACTGGCAAGAAGCTGAAGTCTTCTGCTAGAGGAAGTGTCCTAGATTGCAAACTGAAGGCATGTTCAGGGGCATCTTTGTCTCTGGCTACAACTCTGAAACTGGTGTGGCAGGTTGTGGCTCAGGCTCGCTTGATGTGACTTTGAAGCTTGTAGATGACCATCATTTCCCCCCCTGTCAGATACAAGGTGAGATGATGGAGAAAACTCGACTGCAAGACTGTTCAATATTCTGGAACAAATTCTGACATGTGTTTGGAATATCTTCTTGGCTGTTGATGCCCATTGCCAAGAAGCGATCCATCTAAGATGAATCTTTGTTCTTGCAGGACGTTTGTTTCTGAAGCATCTGTGTGAAGAATGGCTGGTTTTATGACAGTGCATACATGGATGAAGATCAAAACAGTGATCTTTCAGATGGCCAACTCGATCATAGTGTTGGCATTTCACAATCTGTTGTTATTGTTGTTGCTATGGAAGAGGGGCAGAATCTGGAATAGCTGAAGCTGAACTGTCATGAAGAGCAGGTGAAATGTCATGAATGAATCCAGCACTCTGAAACTGAATGGGCTTGGCATAGTCTGGAATATGAAAGGACAATTCCTTGTCATATCCAAGACCAGTTCTGTGCTTGTTGTGGACAAGCTGTTCCCAAGGTCTGATGATGGGCTTGGGAAGTGCAGATTGAGTTTCTGCATCTGCATGTTCAACTGTTGCTTTATTTGAATAAACTGTAACATTATTAACATGTTGCTGATGGGTGGTTGTCTCAATGTTCTGAACAAAAACAGGTTCAGAATAATGTCTATTTTGATGTAGCTCTTCTTGCTGTAGATGTGATTCAAGCTGCAAAAAATCGATCTTTTCCTGTGCATTTTGTAGACATGTCTGAATTTCTGAGAGAGATCCTTTGCTGATTTGTAATGTGTCATCAACAGTAGATAATATCAGAGTTTTAAGGAACTGTAATACTTCACTGGTTCTGGCCATTTTTTTCTTCAATGTCTGATTTACACCTTAAAAAACTGATCACAACTACTACTCAATGCAGAAAAGTAATATCTACTCACAGTACACAGCAATATCCTTTATAAATGTCAGCAAATGATCAGTGTGCAATATAAAAGTTTACAATCAGCTCACCAAAATCTTTATGCAGCAGTGGAATCAAGGAATCAATGCACTATAATGAGTTTTAAATACAACAACTGGGGCAACAACAACTGCAAACTTGCTTGGAACCTTCAAGTACTCCTTCAGAAATGATGGTTATCAAAACTTCAATAATTATAACACCATGTCATGGGCATTATTGGATTGCATACCATTCAGGCCTCATACGAACTTATTTAAAACAGCAGCTTCAACGTATTTCAGGCAGCATCATAACGTATTCAGGCAGCTTAAATCACAGTTTTCGTTGCATTCAATACAGCTCCAGGTCAGCACACAAATAAATCAATGAGCGATATACAAAACTGATTTCTTTCTCTGCAATAGAGACTTAATGTCCAGCACATACAGTGCACATATTACGAGCAATAATCTGGGTGATTCGTACAACAAAGAGACTAAAGGGAATTAGCCCCTTTCTGCACTATTGATTAGACTCAACCAACAATTTACACAGGTGGAAACACGACCTCTTTTAACTGGAACCTTTCCCAAACAACCACAGAAAATACCTTATACAAATTAATCTCAATGTCATCTCTCAAGTATAAAAGTCAAAATGTTCATCAAAGATAGTTGGACTCATCCATACTGCTTCTATCATTAAAAAGCCTCTGCCAAAAAACACCTGCACACTATTGTTGGACAGTTGGAAGAAGGTTCACTCTAGAAACTCATAAACACGGAAGCATCTTATGCTTGACAACAATTTGATGCTAGACTGGTACAAAACAGATACATTTAATATAGATCAATCCACCTTAACAGCTAACTTGACTCTATCCAAGAAACATCAATCTGTCCCCACTAAAATCAACCACTTTCCTTCGTAAACTATTTTCAATTACCAAAAAACGTCCATTGTTGCCAGACTAGAAAATGGCGTTCTTCGCATCCAATACAGTATGCCCCCAGTCGCACTGGTACCAAACAAGAAAACTGTGTTCTGCACTTTCTATACTGTGTCCATAGAATTTTATTGGTAGACGTACCCAATCTTACACTGCATTTCCTCATAAAACAACAAAAGCCCAGGAGGACTGTGATATAAAAGTTCAGTAAAAGCTTACAAAATGTCTGCGATGAAAGAAATTGCACAAGCTTTTTACGAAGATCAAAGGTTTACAAATGCCCCACCCAACTGCTGTACAGGGTGGTTTCTAATCTGTTATTCCCTCTTGGTTCTGAGGTAGGGTTCTGTGCTAGGCGACAGGCTTCAAATTTCTGGAATAAACTACAGCAGCGGGAGTAGTCGTACGGGATCTGTCATAAATTTGCGAGAAAGCATGGCAGATACTTTAGAAATAAACAACATGGAAATTGAGAGAGAAGAATATCTATGCAGTGTGAGTTTGTCCATGGTATACAATCCCGTGAAGATAGCCTCCGCTGTCTTTCTCTATGATCGGAACACGTTGGAGATGTGGGTTGAGAAGAATCCAGGGAAAGCAACCATACCTCAGACCCGGGAACCTTTCCGTGCCACTGATATAACTCTGAACGCAGATCTCAGGGCAGAAATGAGACAATACTTCCAACGTGTGATGGGCAACGAATACACAGGATGGGAAGTCGTTCCCGACTATCCACAAGAACTGTCGTCGGATGAAATCCGAAATCTGCTAGGCGACATTCTTCAACTCTTCCCCAGTCCGGACGCGGAGGAGAATCTGAGGAGAATGAGCGTTGAGAGTTGGTCCAACGCATGGAAGCGACTCACATTTCTCCGCCTCAATCTACAGATGAACGCAAACAATCGCCAACGCTTCCTCTTTCACAGAGAAATTCTCCGAACAATTCTTGCCCTCGACTTGACTACACATCATCCAGTACTCCTTCGCCTTCTCTTGCCCATAGCTGAAATTCTGGAACCCAAACAACTACTTGGCATTCTGTCATGCCTCAACGATGCAGAACCCCAGGCTGTTTCCTCAACTGATCTCAGAAATTTTGCTCAGATTATCGATGGCTTCATTCATGGTAAGTGGATATGGGCTTATTGGTCGTCCCCTCTTTCCTACGCTCAAATTGTTGTTTCAGTGAACGAGTTCCTGGCAACAAGGTGGCAGCAGCCAAACAACCATATTGGAATGCAATTGTTGCATTCACGCGGACTTTTTACCAATAACTACTGGTATTGGATAGGAACGACAACGCTCATTGGGTTCGTCGTTATGTTTAATATCATCTTCACACTCGCATTGGAGTACCTGAACCCATTCAAACCATTGTCGTTGGCATTCCACAACGTCAACTACTATGTAGATATGCTCTCTGGATATCCGAAAAAACAGGAAACTTCTGAGAGAAAACGGTTATGGAGCAGCGGCGACAGCGAAAATGGAAGGGGAGAAGCCGCGGTTCTCCCTAGAGTTTGATTTGAAAAAAACGGTGGTTCTTCTAGCCTCGCTAAAGTGCAGGTGCCGGACCTTCTTACAGAATCAAAAAGCCACGACAGTCGCAACAACAGTTTCAAGGGAATATGGCAGACAGAATTCGAATGTAACTGATGGACATCATTCCGAGAATATGAAACGTTTATGATCAGAGAAGCGCAGGAATCATAAATAGAATGTCAGGGCAGCGCAGGTGTGGACAATCAATGGAGGCTAGTGGCATATATGGAAGCCCAACAGTTTAAAATCACAGTTTTGTCAGGGAATAATGGTAAATCGCAGCACTGTTATACCAGTGCGCAGACTCTGATAGGCCGCAGGTAGGAATACAATGCCTAGTTGCAGATTTGATGCGCTCAGCTAAAATAAATGGTCAGGTAATGAAGACTAGGCCAGCATTATTCAAGGCAACTCAGACCAGTTGCTAAACCGTGAGAAAACTACACAGGCCACACATCATGGCTCTGATACCATGTTAAACACACATGGACAACAAACAATGTGAAAGATAGATCATGCAATGCATTTTTTTTTATTAACAGAAGATATACATTTATAGTACATTATGTGACTCTTGGGTTTCAGATCCCAAGGTCTCTTGGACTGCTTAGTCTATTCGGCTTCCACACTAACCCATTTAGGATTAGGTGTCCAACATCTAGGAGGTGAGGATTGGCCAACTTCAGAGTTGTGCATAGGTGAGAGGGACTGCGATTTACTACCTTGACCAAATGATTGATGAGTGGGTGTGAGAGGACATTCAACCATAAATTACTGGCAACCCTCCTTCTAGTGCTAGAAATTTTGATGGTGCTGGACCCACCAACATTTAGGGGACCTCCTCGGTATGAAGTCCCAACTAGACCTCACACCCTTTGGTTTAGGAGTCCCATCTAGTATGATGGCCCGATTGCCATTATCTCAAAGATATGCCTTAGCTCTTGCTTTTTAGCACATGAGAGTTGTTCACTTAGTCTTCCAACAATGAGGTTCATGTGCCTGGTGAGTGCTTAGTTTAACTTGTATCTAAGTTCTTTCACTACAGAGGGAGAGGGTGAGAGTGAGTCTCAAGTCGACAGGGAAGAGTCCCAACTCAGGTAGAGACACACAACATAATGGGATATGTGTAGCTTTGGGTGGAGCAGTCCGTAAAGATGTGGCAGTCACAAACACAAAGTGAACAAATAACACATACAACACCCAACGAAGTAGTCCACATGAGTGCGACAGTCGTTATAGCAAGTTTACAAGAATGAGTATGTCTAGTGTCCAACGGAGTAGTCCACATGGGCGAGACAGTGATAAAAGCTGATACAACACATTTCTAACATTGTATGCACTAAAACAGCCAAAATAGTTCAACTATCTTAGTACAAGTTAAAGCAACATGCATTACAAGCATTGAAAGAATAGTCTTACAAATGAATACAATAGTTGGCCTGTTAATAGGCTTTTGAATTAAGAAAAAGCTTGAAGACACATCCGTACACCATACATCACTAACCCCAGTAGTGGGGCATTGGAGCCACTTCTCTCTCCTCAAAGAAAAGACTATAGACTCTCAAGGCTATGTGGGAGGAGCCAAGGTGAAAAGTACTTTGCATGTACAAATGAGGGGTATATATAGCTAAAGGTGAACTTGACCCTTGTGACTCTTCGACTTCCCTCATGACTGTTTAACTTACATGAATATTCAACTTCATATGTGGGTCTCTTAGACTTCCACGTTACATTACATTGATTACAACATGTATGGACCATAGTAGTGATGTGGCTGAGATGACTCATGACATGAATTGCGATGACACTACTGGTATGTTCATGCTAATGGCAATGTCCATGTCGAGATGTTCTGCTACTGAGTAATGAGTGTGATCTTGGTGTATCATAACTTCACCTCCACATGACCAGGTGTGTGGAAGCTTCGATGGTCTTGGTGTTCACTTGATGTTTTATGTGCTTGTATCCCCTTCGCTAGTACTAAGTATGCTTTAAGTGTTCATCCGTTTGCAAACAAGTATCCTAGCAGGCACTCCTTGTTCATCTCATTTGTTGTCGTGCCATGTCTCATTCATGTACCTGTTTCTGAAATCGCTCATGACGAGACGACATCAAATCCAGAAATCCACTAGTCTACCATGATGCATCATATTTCGTTTCTAGGTGCAGGTGATCGGGAGAGAGGACAAGGCTCTCAAACTGCGTAGAGCACATTTTAGGCTAGGATACGAGGCTCCAAGGCACTATTGGGAAAAAATGCACAAAGGTCACTGAGAGGCTGGGTTGAGCAGTCTGGGATAGTAATGAAATCTATGTGATTTGGCTCATATGGGAGGCTAAATTACACAATTTTTTTTCTGTGGAATGAAATGCGGGTAGCAGGAGGCATTAGTAACGAAAATTGTGAAGATTTCCAGAGGAGGCTCAGATCAGGCTGCGGGAGCCTGCTGGTCAGAACTGTGCAGATCTGGGAGTCATTCAAGGAGGACATGATTGCATAGTTTCTAGGCTAATCAAGGTGCTAGGTAGTAGGTGGACTGTCAATCAAAACTGCGTAGTTTTCAGGAGGAGTGGAGAGCAGGCGAGGAGGGGAACTGCCTGGAAAAACTACGCAATTTCCTAGGATAGTGCAAGGGAAGGCAGCAGGTGCCTGTCCCTCATGTTTGTGAAATTTCTTCAGGTAGTGTAGGTAGGCAAGATGGACAACTTCTACATAGTTTTGGAGATGAATGTAGCCTTGGGTCATTGCTTAAGTCAAATTCTCTAGTTGACCAGTGGGAGGCTTGATGGATAGGCTTGCAGGAAGCACATACTGAGATGGCTTCTTGGGCAACCTCTACAATGTTTTGTTGGAAATAATACTGAGGGGGGGGGGGGGTGAATCAGTATTATCAAATCAATATAATTTTTTCATTTTCATACTCAGATTCATATACGCTACTTCAGTTAAGACAAACCGCGTGTATACACAATTGTATGTAATGCAACAAGCGTATATCAAGTAAACTTGTGATTCAATTAGTTGATCCTTAATGAGTGCATCAGAACATTATTAACCATATGAATAGTAAACAGGAGTAGTATAACATAACAGATCATCACACATAAGCAACACACATGAACACCATGATATAAGGTGGAAACCCAATGTGGGTGAAAACCACCTGCTGCAACTTGTCTCTTTCTTCCTTTAATAAGAAACTTCTTTTTACAATATTTATGTACTGGTGCAGTCTTATAACAGTACGCAGGCTTCCACCTGTAGAAGGCTACAACCTTCTCTCGTTCTCCAGACTCTCCTGGAAGGGAGCTACAACCCCCTTAGCTCTTGTACTAGCTGAGGTACTAGTACGTAGGTGCTAACCTACAGAAGGCTACAACCTTATCTTCACTCCAAGGACCACATTTCATAAATTTTCAGACTGGATCCATAAATACAAAATAATCACCACTGCAATACAATCATCAAATTATACCTGCATCATCAATCTCTAAATCACCCAATACTGAATCACTGAAACCCTGTCATCAAAATACAGTTACCTGAACATAGACCAGAGCCCAAAACTCTGCAACAACCACTAGAACCAACAGCAACCTGAAACATCAAATCTCATAATGCATACGCTACTTGACTGAGTCAAAACCACGTGTACACGCGCTTTCACTAGAGAGAACCTGCGTACAGATCTAAAGATAATTACTTATACCTTTGCTGCCATTTCCAACTTGATTCATATCAAGCCAAGCATCACAAACCCATAACTAACATACTAGATCTTCACACTTCATCTGACATTCATTACTTGCACCTCCACCCTTGGCCTAATGATCTTCTCCTTATATAGGTTTAGGATTCTCTCAATACCATGGTCCAAAACCATGTAGAAACAATACCTTGGACCTAATACCTGGGGTCAACACTTCGGACCAAATACCATGGACCAATACCAAAATACCATGGACCAAAACTTAGTTTTCCAACATGTATGCGCCTTTCCTTCTGTGAACCTGTGTGTGTACGCATACACGCCTTTTGTTCTTCTCACCCACGTGTATACGCACTTTCATCAAGGTTAACCTGTGTATATCTCTCTCTTGACCTTCTGTACTAAGATCTGTCCTCTGATTGAGTTGCCATCACCTGTATCATACCTTTGAGTGAGTTTCCATCAAGGACAACACTTGTATCATAATGCCAACAATCTACCCCTTGGGACTTGATGGCAACCACCACACCAAGTCACTCTCCCCGTTTGACATCAAAGGCAAAGGGCAGACCAAGAAGTTCTCTCCCTCTGCTATCCATACTCCTCCTGAGTACCTGCTGAAATATTTGATTGGGCTCCCCCTTTGTATATGCCAAGATGTACCAATCCATCCATGCTCCCCTTGAGCACATGCAAGGTCTTTATAACAAAGACCAACAATCCATCCAAGACCATGATAGTAATTAGCCACTATCATACACCATATATGATCTGCACCATAAACATCAACATCCAGTTCTGTAACCTACAATACCATTCTTTTGATCAAACAACAAGATGTATCATTTATCCACATAAGCATCATCACCAAAAACTTCTAACCATAATGCCAACAATGCATTATTTGAAGTATATGCTCACCCCTAAGCCTGTGCCAACCATAATATACCATGACCGAACCATTTCCTAAGTCTGTTCTGCTGCCTTTTTCTTCTTAGTTCCATATACGTGACTCTGCAGCCTCTAGATTGTGTATATACGCAGCTTATCTTCATTATATCAACGTATGCAAGATGGAATACTGAAGGTCTACACTTTCAGTTTCCCTTGTGTCTGTTATGTCAGCTGACTGAGTTATGTCAACCCTTTTTGTCTCTAATTCTGTCTTCTTTAATACCTGGAATTGTGATGATGTATAATCCTCTTGCTTTGGAGTTTGAATTTTTCTCCTGCATTCCCTTGCTTTATGTCAAAACTTGTTACATGCATAACATCTTACATGTTTTATGTTCCTTCTATTGCAATCAATTGCTTTGTGGCCAAACATATTGCAAGTAAAACAATATCCTTTGAAGTACCTGGAATGTGATGATCTTATGTGATGGTCTTGAACCATTCTACTTCTGCATCTGGCTGCAACATGTCCAAGATTATGACATATGTAACATTCAACATTATTCAATGGAGGAAATAATCATCTATCACTTCCATAGTTAGGAGTAAAGGATTTTATTTGAGGAATTTCTTTCCTTGGCTATTGATGAGGTTGTCCTCTCATCTCCTTGTTGAGTATTTCAGAATTCTCATTAGAGTTCCTTGCCTCACCTTGTGAGCTAGATTCACCTTCAACAGATTCATAAAAGCCAAGACTAGTTTTGATAGTAGGGGATCTTTGACTACCGAGAATGTCATCCAAAATCTTAGTACTATCTTGAAATCGTAACATTTTATCCTTTTCTTCTAATTTACTTTTTAAGATATTTGCCTCAACCTAATGTTGTTCTTCCTTTTCCAGATACTGCTTCCTTATGTTTTCTTCAGCTTTTCTTCCTTCTTCCACTTGTTGCCTTAATTCGATTACTTCATGTTCTTGTTCTTCAAGAGCTTCTTCATTCTGCTTCTTTGATTCTTTAAGATCTTCTTTTAGAGAGAGGATCTTTGATTCAAGTCTCTCAATTGTTATGCTCTGATCTTTTACTATATCCTGTAATTGCTCCCTTACTCTGGTTACTGATTCCAACTGTTCTTTTAGTTTGGTAACTTCTTCTGGTTCTACGTTCTTATTTTCATATGCCATGAGAAGTCTAATGTCTTCATCACTATTGGATGTGTCATTACTTTTATCATGGATATAATAACTTCTATCAGACATCTTTCCTTTGTTATGAGGGCATCTAGTAGTGTAGTGACCAACTCTACCACATGAAAAGCATTTGAAAGGTAGCTTACCTTTGAACCTTCCAGATCCCCGTTCAAGATTCTTGACAAAATTTACCTCATCTTCTCCTTTTGAAATGTATCCTGATTCATTTTCTGACACTTAGAATGTGGCTTCTCTCATATCTGATGGTCCTCCTTTTCTCATCTCAAAAGCAATTAAGATTCCGTGAAGTTGCGTCATAGTGATTTTCTGCAGATCCTCCTTTTCTTTTATGGCAGAAACTTTGGAATCAAATTTAGAAGACAGGGATCTTAAAACCTTTTCAACTAAGATAACTTCCTTAAATTCTTCACCCAGATTCCTCATACAATTGACAATCTCATCTATACACAGGAAATAATTAGCTATGCTTTATTTACTATGCATCTTAAGATTTTCATACCGTATTCTGAGAGTTTGAAGCTTTTCTCGTTTTACCTGTTCATCTCCTTCGTAGCTTAGAATAATTTTGTCCCATATTTATTTGGCTGATTTGAACTGCATGACCTTGACAAATTCTGATTGT
Organism: Pinus tabuliformis; assembly: GCA_031772625.1. Classification (NCBI taxonomy): domain Eukaryota; kingdom Viridiplantae; phylum Streptophyta; class Pinopsida; order Pinales; family Pinaceae; genus Pinus; species Pinus tabuliformis. The sequence continues at coordinate 647,977,420 of CM062807.1, read as the reverse complement.
GACAAACTTCCCAATAAGACAATAACAACTTTGGCATTGAGTTCATATTGCTTTCTCTCTACTGTATCTATAGGAATTGCTGATGGATAGGTGTATCCTCCTTCCACGATTCCCCAAACATTTGTTCTAGGCGATTGTAGATATGCTGTGGTTCTTATATTCCAGTGGATAAATTTGCTCCCATCAAAGATTGGTGGCCTGATGGATGCCTCTTTTTCTTGATTACCCATTCTGATGGATCTTTCCTTTAAGTGATCAAGCTTCTTCCAAAGGACCTGCTCTGATACCAACTGTTAGAAATAATACTGAGAGGGGGGTGGGGTGAATCAGTATTATCAAATCAATATAACTTTTTCATTTTCATACTCAGATTCATATATGCTACTTCAGTTAAGACAAACCGTGTGTATACGCAATTGTATGTAATGCAACAAACATATATTAAGTAAACTTATGATTCAGTTGGTTGATCCTTAATGAGTGCATCAGAACATTATTAACCATATGAACATTAAACAGGAGCAGTATAATAGAACAAATCATCACACATAAGCAACACACAAGAACACCATGATATAAGGTGGAAACCCAATGTGGGTGAAAACCACCTGCTGCAACTTGTCTTTTTCTTCCTTTAATAAGAAACTTCTTTTTACAATATTTATGTACTGGTGTAGTCTTATACCAGTACACAGGCTTCTACCTGCAGAAGGCTACAACCTTCTCTCATTCTCCAGACTCTCCTGGAAGGGAGCTACAACCCCCTTAGCTCTTGTACTAGCTGAGGTACTAGTATGTAGGTGCTGACCTACAGAAGGCTACAACCTTCTCTTCACTCCAGGGACCACGTTTCATAAATTTTCAGACTGGATCCATAAATACAAAATAATCACCACTGCAATACAATCATCAACTTATACCTACATCATCAATCTCTGAATCACCCAATACTGAATCACTGAAACCCTGTCATCAAAATACAGTTACCTGAACACAGACCAGAGCCCAAAACTCTGCAATAACCACTAGAACCAATAGCAACCTGAAACATCAAATCTCATAATGCATACGCTACTTGACTGAGTCAAAACCGCGTGTACATGCTCTTTCACTAGAGAGAACCCACATACAGATCTAAAGATAATTACTTATACCTTCACTGCCATTTCCAACTTGATTCAGATCAAGACAAGCATCACAAACCCATAACCAGCATACCAGGTCTTCACACTTCATCAGACATTCATTACTTGCACCTCCACCCTTGGCCTAATGATCTTCTCCTTATATAGGTTTAGGATTCTCTCAATACCATGGTTCAAAACCATGTAGAAACAATACCTTGGACCTAATACCTGGGGTCAACACTTCGAACCAAATACCACAGACCAATACCAAAATACCATGGACCAAATACCACGGACCAAAACTTAGTTTTCCAACATGTATGTGCCTTTCCTTCTATGAACCCGCATGTGTACGCATATGCGCCTTTTGTTCTTCTCACCTACGTGTATACACAATTTCATCAAGGTTAACCTATGTATATCTCTCTCTTGACCTGTTGTACTAAGATCTGTCCTCTGATTGAGTTGCCATCACCTGTATCATACCTTTGAGTGAGTTGCCATCAAGGACAAAACTTGTATCATAATGCCAACATGTTCTGGGTGACAGTTAGCCAGGTTGATTACAGAATTGTGAAATGCAGATTGATTGGAAGGTAGCCTCAAGCTCTACCTAGTTTTGGGCAATAGTGCTTGGTCACTACGGGTTGCAACTGTGCAATGCAGTCTAGTGGAGGTGTGGATGATTGAGGGTGGTACGGTTGAAAGATCTTTGGAAAAATGGTTAAGTGTGTGGGCAAGTGAACTTGTATGTACATGACTTTGGGAACACACACTAGACATGTCTCGATGACAAGACACCTCAAATTGCAAGATAATCATGTTCAGTGTGATTGACTAACGGGTGAGAGCGACAAGTGCAACACTTGAGATAGTCCATTGAATGACCATGACGAAACTTGTGCGACATTGTTTACAACTTTGTGTGTGAGTGTGACAGATGTTTACATAGAGAAAACAATTCGTACACACAAAGAAAGACCTTCAACATAGCCAGAATGAGACCGCAAACATGACATTGCAACCAACATGCTAAAATAAGGTCGGTGATCAGTCAAGCAAAGAGGGTGTAAAGACTTGGCAAGATCTCACGGGATGAGCCCAAGTGTTTGTAATCATCAAAGAAAAACCAAGGAAGGCTCAAAATTGGATGTAGGCCAAAATTTTGGAGGGTGTTGCAGCCGCTACAACAGGTTGAAATAGAATTTGAAAAGTATGACCAGGGTATGGTTGACATTGAAAAGGTTGATTTTTATATGACTGAGCCTGTACCATTTTAACCAGGTAAAGTTGGCCTTGCAAAGGTTGACCTTAAGAAGGTTCACTATGAAAATGTTGTCCTTGAAAATTTTGACTTTGAAAAGGTTGACGTTGATACGGTGTTTGAATCGTTCCTACACTAGGTTATCCAATAGGTATCTATGTTGTAGACTAAAAAATGGGACCATATTGATAAGCAAATGTTTGAGGCATAGTCTGTGTAGGTTGCTGGGCTAATATTTGAGGCGTACCTTGGATATTCATTTGATGCATAGATTCGGGTGGTGTTTGAGGTATTCTTGGAACTGGTTTTTGAACAGATATTTATGGGGTTGCCTGGACAGGTTGTTGAACAAGTGTCTATGGAATACTTTGGATAGGTTATTGAACAAACACTTGTGGGGTGCCTTTAATAGGTGTTTGTGGTATAGATTGGATAGTAACCTGGACTGGTTGATAAACATGCACTTATGGAGCAGCTTGAACAAGCTCTTGAACATAAGAGGGGTTCCAAATAGCAATCCCCATTCCTGAAAAATGAGCACCAATCAAGGGTTGAGATATAACAGGTTGACTTGGAATGATATGAGGTATTTTACCAAATTTTTTATAAGTTCCAGAAAGAGGTTGTCCTACAACTGGAGGATACATTCCACCAGGGGGTTGTCCTCTAGGAAGAACATAGGATGGTTTTCCCCCAACAAGATAGTAAATTCCACTTGGAGTTGGTTGAGGATTACTTGTAATACTAGATATCATATTAATGTATTGGTTTGATGCCAAAATTATTTCAGGCATATAAGTCATGCCCTAAGCAGTAGCTTCTAGATTATAGGTAGATAAACCAAATGAGGCTCCATAAAGGGAATTAGAAACTTGAGATGAAGGAGTGGCTCCTAAAAAATTTCCAGTAAGTGACTTATACCCGGTGGGAACTGAAGGCCCACCATATAGGAATGACTCTGAAGAGACTATAAACATAGAATTTACCAAGGATCTGGTTAAAAAGGATCAAAAGGAGGTCTTGGAAAAAATAATGGATCACTAGTAGTAAGAGGAGTTTGTGGCAATTCTTCCTCCACTTCTTCAATAATATCTTCAATACTTATAAGACCAAGAGGGAAACCAATTGTAATTATAGTTCTTCTTCGAGATGAAGTAGGTAAAGTAGTAGGGGCTATAAAAACTAAAGGTGATTCAAGCTTAGAAGTGTCAGATTGAGGTTCTTCAATGTTGGGTTTAGTTAAATTTGTCTCTAAAGTTTCACCAATATTGGATTCACCTTGAATAATCTTAGTAACTTTAGGTTTAGATTGAACTATGCCTAATTATGTTCTATGCAGTTGAGTTACTTATGTCTCTATTTTTTCCAATTCTACAACTTCAGATGTTTCAGGTTGATCTGAGGTTCTAGATCCTTCCGATTTTGATCTCTCTGATTTTATTTTCTTCAATTTCCTAAGTGTGTACTCAAGGGGCAAACCCTACATTCTATGTGAATATCTTGGTAACTCGGCCATGATGAATTTTATTAAAGGTTTGTTCTGATTTTATTCAATCAAATAAATAACTAAAATAAAAAATGAAAGGTAACTAGGTATAAAGGAATACTAAGACAATGTGAACTACCATAATACCATTTCCAGTACGTGCAGGTAATATCTCTGAATACTGTGTTTGATGTATCACAAATGGAAAAGCGACTGACTTGGTTACTTATGATGGTATGCAACCTAGAAGGGGGCCTTCAAAATATACTCAAGGCACGTGGATGTACAGTTAGTGTTAGCACTGTCTAATGTGAGCATGTAAGATAGGAAGCATACTGATATACTTTTCATATGTGGATCACCATCCGATATACTCAAAGGTATGTGGAGAATGATCTGATATACTTGTGTATGTGAGATACCGACTACCAGCAGAACGTGTCGCACACAAAAAATGATAGTTGCTATGTTTATAGACATCAGGACATGTCTTCCGACCTATAACCACTAATGTTTGGTTAATTAAATTTTGATTGATTTTACAGTTCCTTTTCCATTAAAGTCAATTTAATAGATGTGGTGTAAATGATATCAGTTTTTAACTCGAAACCTAATGCACCAAATATGCAAAAATAAATATTTTACTTCGATGAATTTCTATCTATGGTAAAGAGGAAGTATTTTTAATATTCAAATAGAATGCAAACCTTCTAATTTCACCATAGTTATTTTCAATACATGTAAAATTTTCACTTTCAAATTGACTCCATGCAAAAAATTTTCTTTCAAATTTCAACTCACCCAAAAACACAAGCATCATAAAAACTTATTTTAAACACTTCACACCCAAAAGTTTTCAAATTGTAAAAATAAAACCAACAAATCTTTCAGATGAATCTTTCAAATGAATGTTATGAATATAAAATTGTCTAAAGTATAATTTAGGGTTCTATCCCCAACGAAGTTGCCAATTTTTATGGTGGAAAAATTTATCTTACGGACAAGAGCGATCTCCCTAGATTGAAAGAAAAATCTAGAAACAAAAAGACAAGTAATTGCTACCTTTCCTTAATCTTTAACTAAAATATGATGTATGAAATGTGCAAGATCCTCTTACCTTTCTACAAAATTCTTATGGATGTCCTTTCAATGCTTTCAAAATCCTTTCCTCGCTGGTTCAATAGAAGATATGCATAAATAGAAACGAATGAGGCATAAAACAATAACATAGATAAAGAGTGAAACATAAAGTAAATGGAAATTTCAAAATAGCATGTATCACAACATTAATCCAGTATTCAGTTATAAAATATGAAAAATATAAAGGAGCTTTGCAAAGAGCATCATAACAAGTGAAAATAGGAAAGAAACAACTGCTTGTATTAGTATTGAATAATAAGAAACAATACAACCTTAGCCTTGATGATGTAAGCCTCCTCCCAATGGTCTCCAATCCTCCCCTTAGCTAAGAAGCTTCCAACCATAATCCAAAAACATAAATTTACCTTCAAAGTCTCTCCTTTACCCTCTGGTTTGCGTTGAATTTATAGGCCAAGAGGAAGAGGTTTGAGATCCTCTTCTCAAGGGATAAGATCCATAAAAACAGGGATTATGGTTCCACAAAGAGAGGGAGTTTGACTTATGAACCAAGGGATGAGGCCGAAGTATGTAGGGGCTCAAGGCCTTTTGGTTGAGAAATATTCCTCCCACAAGTATTCTATATTTTCCTTTTTATTTTTACCTTCGTTAATAGATTTGCATAGTTTTTAGGGGAAGACAAAGTGCAGGATTGTGTAGGATGCAATGATAAAAGTTGTGCTTACACCGGAAATAACTAGGTAAACTATGGAAGTTCTTAAAAATTTGTTTTTGAGCAATGTAATCCATGATTCTTGTCGTGTTTGTGATTGTTTTGCTTCCAACATTGTAGGGGAATACTTGGAACACTTCACCAGATAGCGAGAGATTTGGATTAGTGGTCATTTTCCTAATGGTGACAAATGGACGTGTAACAACATTCCCGAGGATGTATTAGAATTGGACCCCAAAAGACAATTTCCCAATTGACTTCCATTGTAGGGTGTTGTTGGAGTTGAGTTTCAGAGGGGTATATGACAGATTGGAGGAGCATTTATTTGCAGTCATATTTCAGATGATATATGAGATTGATCCTCCTTGCATGATTAACCATGGGAATGAAACATTGCATGATATTGCATATTGGTTTTTTGCACCAGATGACACATCTATTAGATGCTTTGGATTTTAGACTTCTTCCCATATTATGAAACGATATGTGACTAACAACATAGTCCTATAAGAAGTTGTTTATCAGTTGAATAGTTGATTGTTAGGAGTTCTTCATAGAAGGAAGAAGGCCCCTTTGCCCACTTTCCCATTGAGAATTGGAATATAAGATTCGAAGAGATTCTAGGCAGTAGATGATGAAATATAAGAGCTAGATCACCTGCACTTTGGAACTAGGAACTTTCACAGGTATGATCCTAGGAAAGTGTGTAGGGCACATTGTGATAGGATAGGATAAACCTGGGGCTACATACCTATTACTACTCCAGAAAATGAAAAAGTGAAGAAATGGTACAATACATTGAGGAAGACTCAAGAAGGAGAAGAGGAAGACACATGTGCCAAATGTATATATACAAGAGGAACCACAAGAAACAACTGCACAAGCTAGCACAATAACTCCCAAGAGAAAGGTAAAGCATGATACAACAAAAAATAATAGTAGAAAATGGAAAGTTGATCCATGAAGAAAAGATGTTATTGAAGTTGAACAGGAAAAGATGTAGTAAGAGGAAGAGGAGAAGAGGAAGTAGGATGAACTACTCAGAAAGAAACAAGAAGAATAATAAGAAAGAATGAGAATAGAAGAGGAAAAACAAAGTAACTCATAAGAGGAGGAATAAACATTGAGGCTGGAGGAAGAATACATGACTCAGGAAATAGAATTAGAATTGGAGGAAGATGATGCCATCAAGCCCATGGATGATGAACTAGGTTCTCCAATAGAACCTCCTCTTACAGGTTGTTGTCTCCCAATTGATGATATGGGAATAAAACCTCCACCAGAATATAGGGTTATAGATGTATGTAATGTTACATTTGATCAAATGAAGAAAAGGATGATGCAGAAAAGAAAAATATTCTTACTGGATGATCCCCATAATATAGTCTATGTATCCATGAAGAAGGTGATAACTGCAAACACTATGAGGAATGTCTGGGAAATTATGGCAGCTAATGTTTCTTTTGCCATAGCAACATAGGATAAATTAGAGTACCTTTTGAACAAGAATGCACAATTGAGGAAATAATTGGTTGCAGTAAAGAAACAAATGGAGCATCTTATTGCAAAGAATCTGTGATTATCTTCCAGCAATATCAACACAACAGAATGATGGTCAGCTATATAGAAAGAATTGGGGCCAATGGAGGAAATCATGGCACAATTGTATGATGAAATGGTACTTATACATGAGGTAGTGGCCCACTTGGTTAGTATACAAAAGAAAGTACAAGAATTACTAAAGTGCCTAAATGTGGCAAATAGAGTTGTCAATTAAATACAGGAAAGGGCTGCCAAATATCTAGATGTTCTGCAATAGTTGGTCAAAGAGGACAACATTTCTCCTAAAGTCGACAAAGTACAATTAAGACTCCACAGTCAGCATTACATTTGTCTCGAAGAATAATTGACTAACATTATAGCTACTTATATTCGACTGCATAATGGTTTGGAGTCCCTTGCATAGAAACATAGGGTGCCTTCAGTGGGATCACTTAGAGATACAAGAGGTTCGGGTATCATATTATGAGAAGTGAACCAGTACATTGAGTAGATTAAACAAGCATCAAAATAGGAAGGCTTCGAGATTACTAAGAACATTATTCTATAGTATGCCATTGCACCAACTAAATCTCACATGAAAATTTCATGGCTATGGAATAGTGTACAATCTAGATCCAAATCCATATTGATAGAAACATTGTAGGTGAATATGTAGTTTGCAGTAGATTTTCTAGTCCAGATCAAAGTCATTGCTACAGACTTTAGAGCATGGAATTCATGCATCACCAATGAGATCCATGAAGAAGCAAATGACTTATCCATTTGAAAGCATTTTTGTCCTATTAGAAGTTTTGTATTATATAGAAACCATCCTATATGTATTTTTTCTTTTGTAATAAGCTTACTATAATGGAGTCCAAGAGACACATCTGGAATGTAAAAATTCATATATAGAATGTGAAAGGTTATATGGAAGCCCATAGGTCATAGAAGTTGAAAATTCATGAGGAAACTCAAAATTCATTTTCATTTGTTATAAATAGCTCCTCATAACTCAAGTAAAGGGCTTGGATTCTTAGATTTTTGTCTTGGCTTCTCTTGTATTGCATAGGAGGAAAATCATTCTTTGGAGAAGTTGGTTGTGGCTTCATGTTCCACTACTGGATATAGTGTTTGACCTATGTAACATTGTACTTAGAACCTTTCATTAATAATCAGAATCTCCTTGAGCCATCACTTCTTCATGCATGTATCGTGAATGTAGTAAGACTATTCTTGATATGTCCGCGTATATGATAGCATAATATATAATAAGATTAATAGACTATTTTGTTGCTTAGATACAAATATTTTTTAATGATTTTTTTTATGCTTTTACGATTGTTGTTTATTTTTTGAACTAATTTGTAGGTTGATCAACAAGCCTTTTCCTCTTGCTCATAGGTATTTCTTAGGATAGTACTATTACTTCCCTAACTAGAGGCTCATTTCTCTTTACAGCCGTGGAGGTTCCTTGTGCATTTACATTTAGTGTAACATAAATCTTACGTACTTGATGCCCCAAAGGGTTTTTATATTGATATCTTATGTGTATGTGTTGTAACCAAGGCACACCTATAGGTCATTTGCAGTGGTGGTCGGACCCTATAATGAAATGGGACTCCTACACCAAATGGTGTGAGGTCTAATCAGGACCTCATATCGTGTAGATCCCCTGTATGTTGGTGGCATCCATCACCATCAACATTATAGTGCTAGAAAGAGGGGGAGATGACAAGTTGAACATATGAAGTCTGTTTGAACCTATTACCTTAAATGGCTTCTTCCCAGATCATAATTTCGTGGTGTTTTTTTGAAGCCTTGGATCTCTCAATCCTCATGGAATTTTTACATGACTTGTCACATCTAAAATTTGATGGAAAGGGTACAAAAAATGTCTTTGATTATTGGATTGAGTTTTTTCAATTTTGGCTTTTAAGTGTTGTTTATTCTTAAGATATTTTCACATGGTTGTTCATCCTTACATTGGATGGTCGTGCTAAGAAATGGTGTTATTCTGTACCCATTGCTTCTATCTCCTCTTTTAATAATTTTGTTAATGAGCTTCATCATGTTTTTGACATGTATGAAGATCAAGATGTTCTTAATGAAATCAATAAACTTATAATGGAATCAAATGAATCTCTTGAGAAATCTGCTGACAGGTTTCTTCATCTTTCTTATGAATTTCCTGACGAAGATATGGATTGTCAATTTTTGGATGAAAAGTTTCATTACAGTCAAGATTTCAAGAAAATATTTTGAATTAGATTCATCATGAAGTTCAGTTCAAAAGGAATTTCAATGTCCTCAAGAAGAATATGATATTCCATTTATTCCTTGTCCCCCTCCTTTTGATGTTCTATGTGTTGAGCCTATTCTGATCAATAGGTCAGAAGATCAATTTGTCGATGAGGAATTAACTTTTCTTTCATGTCTTTTGTCAGACGATGATTTTCCTGATCTTATTAATTAATCATTTTCTAATGTTGATAATCCCCTTGTCAATCTTGAAACTGTTAATCAAGTTGAATCCTTGGAAATCCATTATCCCGATCATGTTGTTTCTTCTAATTTCAATGATAGTGATTGTTCAAGCTTTATGGATGAATATTTGTTCTCGCAGGAACATTACTATTTGAATAAGTTTCAAATGGAGTTTGATGCAATCATTGAAGATTTCATTTCAAGTATACCTTCTTTTATTCAAGAAGATGACATGCTTATGATTGAGGATTTTTGTTGCGATCATGAAAATCTACCTAATGGACGTCAATTACTCCATGAATCTTGTGAGTTGAATAACTTTGATTTGGTCAATGAATGTTTTTCAAATATGAGACTTATTGTGTTTTCCAAGTTTAACTCCTAAAATTTTTAGATTGCAGAGTCAAGTTAGGAAATAAGGACACTTCATCTCATGTTGATGGTTATGGTAGGTTCCAACCACTCCAATGTTATTTATGAATTTGGTCCGTTCAAATTTTTCTTGCATAATCTTGTTATCTATATCATCTCATGGGATGCTGATTCTTTCTTGAGGGATTCTCATTTTCTGCATGTTTAATTTTTAGACCCTCAGGATAGAAATATTAATCATACTTTTATATTCAATTGTTAAATCCCTCTTCATGCAAACCTCTAATCTCTTATGCAGAAATGAAGAGTGATGTTAATGATTTTCAAATCCTTTGATCTAGCATTTCTTATTCATCGCCCATTAAAAAGTTCAACTTGCACACCAACATGGATTATGGTCAATATGTATGAGACACTGATTTTGATTATAATATGGATGTGTCTTTGGTTAATATTTCTTGTCAAAGTGTTTAAAAGGTTGTTTCCATGATCATATTGTCGATTCGCTCGAAGAATCTTATCGGTTAGGACCCATGTCTCACAACCTATTTCTTCATGCATTCATTCAAGTCTTGTATGGTTATGAACCTAGGAAATGTTGTGGTTGTGGAGTTATTCATTTGATAAAGTAGTCAAATGTGTCACAACGTTTTTCTTGCAACATATGCTTCTATGTGTCGGTGTGGATGTTTTGGTTGTTTGTCTTTTTTGCTATATTTTATCTCAAATTTATTTTGCACAAGCACATCTTTCGACTCAAAAGTTAGGAGTAGCTTAGATGGATGTATTGGAAGTGTTATTTCACTTAAACTGACCATGTAATTCTTAGCCTAGGTTAGGGTATCTTGCATTTAGTTAGATGCACTGCATTCTTTCCTTTGCATTTTCCAATTTTCCATGTTTTGTCTTTTTGGTTCTAATAAACCTTACATGAGAGTTATTTTTGAGCATCATGATGATGTGGCTAATATTTTGTGAAAATAAAGATGTGGTAACATGTAGCCCTTGGCTATTTTGTTACCCTCTTCTTTGATTTGGTGTATATGTATTTAAATTCAATGATTTTTGGATGGAAAATATGATCCTTTCACCTGGGAAACCAGAAGCAGAATCATGATGGTTTTCTCTATTTATGATTCTCATTCCTACACTTGGTTTGTTTATTATGGTGTTATTCTTGCCTATCTATTTGAGCAGAGAGATAAGGGGAAATCTTTAGAGGGATAACTATCATAGGTTTATAAACCTATCTCTCAAGGAGAAACCTCTTCTGCTCTCAATAAGTCGGGATCCTTGTTCTGCCCCATTTTAAAAGTTCCTAAGCACAGATCTATTAAATAAATAAATAAAGGGCGAAAGAAGAGAAAGGATTCCTGCACAAAGAGGTGAAGTAGGTGACTTCATCGGGGTACTGTCTAGGCTTGCTGGTAGTGAAAAAATGTTTTTGTTCCTAAAATGACTTCGTCGAGGTCACTGTCTAGGCTCACTGGCAATGAGGCAATGCTAGAGATGAAAACTCATACTCTGATTAGTTTTTTAACTCGTTATTTTATATTACCCTTATTCTCATCAAAATATTTATGATACGACTAGCTTTATGTTGTGTTATGCCAAGCAATGGAATAGGGAAAACTATATGTTTAACTAGGTAGAATGGAGAACTGAGGTGACTGAATGATTGAATCAATTCTTGTTGAAAATTTGAGACTTCGTGCATAAAATAAAACCAAAACAAGGAAGTTGGGGTTCTCCTAGTTTGTCACCAAGTGTTGTCACTATGGCAATGACCCTCCAAAATTTAATCCTAGTATAATTTTGGGGCGTATGCGTATTGTTGTTCCAAGATTCCTAGTGTCATCATGATGTTTGATCGACTATCCTTGTGTTATCCCTAAGTGTCGCCTTTTCCTAATTCAAAGTTTCTAAATGTCATCACCTTATCTCTAGGAGTTCTTATGTTATCTCATCCGAGGATAAGAGAAGGGTTAAATTTTCTTGACTTAGTAACTAGATTTGTTTGACATGCATCACACACACAAAAGCAAGAAAATAACATTTATTTCTAAGAAAATCACACTCTTTTCACACAATAGTTATAACAAGCATTGGTGAAATAAATTGCACCTTCCTTGGGAAAAACATGCACTCCAAGATGACATGCATTGTACCCTAGTTGAGTGCACTACTTTAGGATGAGCAATTGCACCCTAGTTGAGAACACTTCTTTAGGCTCAATGAGTGTGCCCTCTGGTTGAGCGCACTCCTTCGGCTCAAATAAATGAGCCATGTGCTTTCTTTATTGCATGTGGGCACACTCCTAGAAAATAGGAGCCCACTTCACTTCATTTAACTAACTCACTTATCCGTTGACAAGTGGCGAGAATACATGCATTTGTTTTGCATGCAATCTCTTTATAATCAAATCAGTTAATCAGTATTTCACACAATCATTCTCATTTGGGTTGAGAACACTTCTTTGAATCAAGGACTTCTTCATCGGTATTTATTCCAAGTAATTTTTTTTCACTTGCCTTTGATGTTTTTGTTGTCGATCTTCCTTTCTTTGGTAATGTTTTAGTTTCTTTGCTAGAATTTTATTCCATTCTTTCAAGTAAAAGTGTCATTATGTTTTCATAGGTTGTGACCCTTCGTAATTTCTAACTCTTCACATTCTGGTCATGATTGCGACACAATCTATAAGTATTTGTAGATCCTTCTTCTTAGATTTCAAGTCATTTTGTCTTGTTGTTGAACTTGTTTAAGTTGATCTTAAGCCAATTCAAGAAAGAGTGCACTTATGGAAATTAAGGCCTTGTTGTCTTTGAAAGTTTCACCCTAGAAAACCAATTTTTCCCTTTGAGCGCACTCTAGAATATCAAGCCACCCTTGCTCTAAAAAACTGCACCCTTCTTGAGCACATGGTGCATTATGAAGCAACATCATGTAAGATTTTTCCTTCAACTATGTGCCTTGTTCCCCCCTTAGTCCCTTTGAGCACATAACACAGAGGGAAGTCTTGAGAATTATCCCTTTGTGCTTCGACTGTGTGCCATGTGCCCTCCTTGGCTTCTCTTGAGTGTACAAGTGCACCATGAACTAATAGTGATTCCCCTTCGTGCTTCGGACATGCACATTGCACCCTTGTGGTCTCTCTCATTTTCCTGAGTGCACAAGTGCACCTTGAATCTCCTTGTGAGCCTTTACCTTTCATAGTTTCTCCAACATGTGTCATCCTTTGTCTTGATGTAGTTTTCTTGCCTAAACAATGACCCTGTCTCGTATTAGACAGGCCTACACTATTAACTACACTTGGTGGATTTTTGAACATGATTTGTTGAGTTATTACTTGTAATATATAGAGGATTTCTTAAAGATAATCTTCATGGAAAATTTTAGGGGCGAATGTTTGCCCTTTGGCGAAATTAAGGGGTTTTAAATTTTTAGTGGGCGAATATTTTGTATCATAGTACATTTTTACAAATCGCCTCAAATAGCCTACCTTATTTTAAGGGAGAAGGTAAAAAAGGTAAATTTAGCCCTTGAAATTAGGAGTTACAACCTTCCATTTGTCCTAATTTTCAAGAATAGGTTTTATTTAAGTGAGTCCTATGGGCCAAATACCATATTTATAAAAGAGGTATGGTAAATTAATAAAAATATAAACAAATGAGAGGTATGGTAAATAAATAAAACATTTTTTATATTTACTCCATAAGTCACCTTATATACATGCAAGGGTGTAAACAAATAAAATTATAAATAAAGTAGAGGTATGGTAAATAAATAAAACCTCTTTTTATACTTACTCAAAAGTATGGTAAATAAATAAAAATATAAATAAACTAGATGTATGGTAAATAAATAAAACCTCCTTTTATATTTAGTCCATATCCCTCTTTCTATTTATGAAGACCCAAAAAAAGGTTTTATTTAAGTGAATCCTATGGGCCTAATACCATATTTGTAAAAGAGGTATGGTAAATTAATAAAAATATAAATAAATGAGAGGTATGGTAAACAAATAAAACATTTTTTTATATTTACTCCATAAGTCACCTTATATTTATTTAAATCAAAAAATTGCGTTATATTTAGGTGAAGCCTATGGGCAAAACACTATGGGCCAAATACCATGGGCTAGATTATTATTAATACCATGCAAAAAAACATTATTAACCCTAATATTAGTATTAATAAAAATAAAAATGGCACATGGTATTGACCCATGGTATTCACATGGAATGTAGCCTATTTGAATGGGGGAATTAAACCAGCATAGATCCATATTTACTCTAGATCTACTAAGACCGGAGAGGTATCAAATATCATGATATGAAAACTAGCATAGAGTGAAAAGATATTTGATCCCTCTAGGGGCTTGGTGGATCAAGAGTGAAAATGGATGTTGTAATTTAATGTATGTTAAACATTTTAAATTGGTTAAAATAAAAAATAAAATAAAATAAAAATCAATTATTAATTTTATTATTTTTTATAAATTACTAATAGTAATTTTTAAGCTGCAGGTTTATGATAACCCATGGTATTGACCCATGGTAATACCATGGTATTCATGTGAGCATAGACTATTTAAAGGGGAAATTCTATCATCTTAGATCCATCTTAATTCTGGGTCTACGTGCTCAGAGGGATAAATAGATTTCATCCCCCTAAGATTGGTAGATGTGGAGTTAAGATGGATATAGGTTGGTTTTTATGATAATGAAGATATTAAATAGACTTAGGAAATTATATTGTAAAAAAATCTTAAGGTGAATGGTTCAAACTACATTTAGTCACTTCACACAATTTAGTAAAAAATACCAATATCTCCATTAAATTTGTTTTTAACTTTTTTTTTATTTAACAAAAAAAAATCAAAACAATGAAACCTTATCACTCTTTCCACATCACCCTCGCAGAAGATTTCTCACCATTTTAAAAAATTCTCAATATGATATCTTCATGAAAAAGTTTAGGTACTGATATTGGATTAGTTGTTTGAAAAATAAGTTGGTTTATACAACCTTTCATCTTCTGCGCTATTCTTAGTTTGTCCTAATGATCTATACGGGTTGGAGCCACTGCACCATATTTTCCTAAAAGGTGGAGATTGTTCACCAAAAAGGAAATTAATCTACATGTTACAACATTGCTAAAAAATGCGAGACCTATTATGGTGGTGAATTATGCTAATAAGAAATTTAGATTGGGAGAGACGTAATTAAATTTTATTATTTAATTGAATATTTCCAATTAAAATAATAATAAATCTACATTTATATATTCTTATATTGATTGGAAGGATTCTCACAATGGTCACTTCTTTCAATTAGATCCCCTTCAAGCCCTTGGGATACCTAATACTTTCTTATATAATATAGTTGGGGCTTGCTAGTTGTTGGCGTGTTGGGTAAACAAACTTGATGTGCTTTTTTTATCTCATAGTTGGAGTCTATGGAATAAGAAAGAAATTTGATAACTTGAAAAAAGTGGTAGCTTGACAAAAGTTGTAGAGAAAAGATTAATCTCTCCTACCTTGACAAAACTCATTGTCAATATCAACACCTACAAGAAATTTGTTGTGGAATATTATCAAAACTAATGGAAGGATATGAAAGAGTGTATTGTAAGAACCTTGACAAACATGGCCACTGAAACTTGGAACATTGTTTGTAGGAAGAGAAAATTATGTTTCTTTTTTCAAACATGTATGTTAGTATATCACAGTTTAATGAATATGTTTTCTTATTATCATATATGGTTTCATACTTTAACAAAACATTCTCCAAGACTTCATAATGTTTTATTATTTAGTAAATTTTTTTCCAAGATCTTACAAGATTTTATAATTCAATGAAATATTCTCCATCACTGTACAAGATAATATAATATGGTGAGAGATTCACCAAAAAAATTATATATACATATTATATTATTGATAAAATCGGCTCCCATTTTTCATATGTATCATGGGGATTAGCCCATTTATTATACATATAAATTTAGGGTGGTTCTTAAAATTTTCCTTGATAATATTTGTTTCCATGAATGTACTTCCACATCCTGGTATTCCAACTACTAGCCTCATTACTCTCTCATCATTTGTTGGAATGATGCCTCCCACTACCTATCGAGTGGCCTCAAAAGAAGTATTAGAAGCAAAAACTAAAGAAGTAGTGGATATTACAAAGCTTTCCAATCCTATCCTTACATGCACACAATGGTTTATAGAAAAATATTTTAAGGTCATATGGAAGGATATTAAAGACACATTCATGCAAAAGAAATGCCTTGATGATTTAGAAGAAAATGAAGTCTACATCAACATCAAGTAGTCCAGGATACACAGGATTGCATGCAGGTTCCTATGATGCTTTGTGCAGTTCCAATTGAATGAATCCTATCACATGTGGATGATTTAGATCTAGTGCTTCGTAGTGAAAGTGGTGGTGAGATTTCCACCTAATATGGAGAGGATATGCATACTTAATAAAATATGTTGAAACCCACAAAATATTCCAACAATAGGTTCTATACTAGATGGGCCAATCTCAACACAAGTGATATAAACAAGTCATGGTGTAAAGAGTCTACCAAATTCCGATTCCTCCCGAGTGCAGTTTACCACACTTTATGACACATATACTAGATGCTTGGGATGTCAAACTTCTCCCCATGTTGTTTCACGATATGTGACTAACAAGTTAGTCTTGCAAGAAGTTGATTATCAATTGAATAATGGATTGTTAGGAGTTCTTCATAGAAGGAAGAAGGCCCCTTGGCCCAATTTCCCTTTGAGAATTGGAATATATGAGTTGAAGAGCCTAAAGGTAGAAGATTATGAAATAAAAGAGATAGACCACCTACGGTTTGGAACTAAAAACTTTCACAGGTATGATTCTAGGAAAGTGTGCGGGCCACATTATGACATGATAGGATACACCTGGAGCTACATACCAATGCCTATTTTTGAAGATGAAAATGTGAAGATATGTTACAATGCATTGAGGAAGACTCACCCAGGAGAAGAGGCAGGCACATCTACAGTTCCACAACTGTCAAATGTACAGATGGAGGAGGAACCATAAGTAGAAACTGCACATGCTAGCATAGCTACTCCCATGAAAATGGTAAAGAATGATCTAGTAATAGAGAGTAGTAGAAAATGGAAAGTTGATCCATTAAGAAAAGGTGTTATTGAAGCTGAACAGGAAAATATATAGTAAGAGGAAGAGGAGAAGAGGAAGCAGAATGAACTTCTAAAAAAGAAATAAGAAGAAGAAGAAGAGAGAAGGAGAACATAAGAGTAGCCAAAAAGGCATTCATAGGAGGAGGAAGCAACATAGAGCCTGGAAGAAGAACAAATGACTCAGGAAATAGAAGTAAAATTGGAGGAAGATGATGCCATCAAGCCCATGGATGATGAACTAGGTTTTCTAGCAGAACCTCCTCCTACAGGTGGCCATCTCCCATTTTATGGGATGGGAATCACCCCTCTACTAGAAGAAAGGATCATGGACATATATAATTTTAAATTTTATCAGCTGAAGAAAAGGATCGTTCAAGAAATATGGAGATGATTCTCGAATGATCCCCATAATCTAGTCTCTATATCTGCGGAGAAGGTGATAACTACAAACACTAGGAGAAATCTCAAGGAAATTATGGTAGCCAATGTTGCTTTTGCCACAAAAACACAAGATAACTTAGAGTACCTTCTAAATGCGAATGCACAGTTGAAGAAAGAATTTTTAGTTAGTAAAGCAACAAGTGGAGCATCTCACTGCAGAGAATCAACATCCAACAATCTCAAAACAACATAATGGCTGTCAACTTTACAAGAAGAATTGGGGACAATGGAGGACATCATGGCAACATTTTATGATGAAATGATACTTCTACATGAGGTAGGGGCACCCTTGGTTGGTATACAAAATAAAGCGCAAGAATTATTGAAGCTCCTAAAGGTGGAAAAAAAAGTTGTTAATCAAATACAAGAATGAGCTACCAAATATCCATATGTTCTGCATCAGTTGGTTAAAAGGACAAGATTATTATTGAAGTGGACAAAGTACAGTTGAGACTCCACAGTCAGAATTACATTTGTATCAGAGAACAGTAAGCTAATACTATAGCTACTTATAGTCATCTGCACAATGGTTTGGTGTCCATAACACAGAAAAACATGGTGCCTTTAGTGGGATCACCTGGAGAGACAAGAGGAAGTGATATCACCTTATGAGAAGTGAAGCAATACTTTGAGCATATCAAACAAGCATCAGAACAAAAATTCTTGGTGATTACTAAGAACATTATTCTTAAGTTATGGCATTGCACCAGCTAAAGCTCACATGAAACTATCGTGGCAATGGATAGTATAAAATCTATCTCCAAATCCATATTAATAGAAGCATTAGAGGTGAAGACATGGTTTGTAGTAGATTTTCCAGTCCAGATCAAATTCATTGCTACAGAATTTTGAGCATGGCATTCATACATCACTAATGAGCTCCATGAACAAGAAAATGACTTATCCATTTGAAAGGATTTTTATTCTATTAGAATTTTTGTCATATATATCCATTTTCATATATGTATTTTGTATTTTGTAATAAGTTTAATGTAATGGAGTCCAAGAGACACATGTGGAATGTAAAAGGTCATATATAGAATGTGAAAGGTTGTATGGAAGCCCATAGTTCATAGAAGTTGAAATTCATGAGGAAACTCAAAACGCATTGTCATTTGTTTTAAATAGCTCCTCACAAATCAAGTAAATGGCTTAGATTCTTAGAGTTTTTCCTTGAATTCTCTTGTATTTCATAGGAGGAAAATCATTCTTTTTAGAAGCAATTTGTGGCTTCATGTTTCACTACTAGATCTAGTGTTTCACCTATGTAATAGTGTACCTACAACCTTTCAGTAATAATCAAAAGATCCTTGACCCAACACTTCTTCATGCATGTATCGTTAATGTAGTTATACAAGACTATTCTCGATATGTTCGCGGTATATGTTGGCGTAATACATACTAATATTAATGAACTATTTCATTTTGTAGATATGGTTATTGTTCAACGAGTGTTGTTACGATTTTACAATTGTGTTTTATCTTGTGAACTAATTTGCAGGTTAATCAACAAGTGTTTCCATTTCACTCGTAGGTATCTCTTAGGAAAGTACTATTACCTCCCTAATCAGAGGCTCATTTCTCTTTACAACATGGAGGTTTCTTGTGCATTTTACATTCAGTGTCACACAAAGATTACATAATTTCTTCCACAAAGAGTTGTTATGATATCTTGTGTGTATGTGTTGTAAGTAAGGTGCACCTCTAGATCATTTGCAGTGGTGGCCAAACCCTATAATTAGATGGGCATCCCACATCAAATGGTGTGATGTCTAATTGGGAACCCATATTAGGGAGATCCATTATATGTTGGCGGCATCCAACAATGTCAAAAAAACCATTGTCAGATTAGGGTTTTGGAGGTGACTTTTCAGGGCACCAAATTTTGAATCTAGAATATTATAGGACATTATTTGTCTAAATTTGTCTTCGAGTATAAGAGGAATGGATGGATCATTGGATTAGATACATGTCCACTGTCCATTTTTCTTCTCTCATTTCCTATTTCTTCCATTTTGGTCCAGGTATCTGGGCCTATTTATAGTGGAAACGTGATACGTTCAAGAAGGTCTTGAGGAACAACATTCATGCTACATCCCCTTGGTTCCTTTGGGGTTGATTAAAAATTGTTTTACCATAATGATGCACTAGCACCTATGTCTAGTGAAATCCAGTTCATCTAATTTGTGAGTTTGTTCCCTGCTAATATTTATGAATCAATATCACCTTTCTTATGTTCTCAACTTTTAGGGATTATAATTAGCAAGACATAATCATATGGATTACCTAGTTTATTTTCTTTCCTTCCATATCTCTCCATCATCCACTAGATCTGGAACTGGTCACTCTTAAAATGTGAGTTTGAAGTTATAAGTTTCTATTGGGGTTATCCCCTGATGGTTTGTAACCATTAGCTGAAAAACAAGAGGAATACTTACAACAAGAGTGTTTTTCCTAAGTGATCATTCAACATCCCTTAGACCTTTTCCAAAGGAAAATTTCAAGTAATAACAGTGCTTGTTACAAAATATCAAAGTTGGATTGAGGTGATGGGGTTTCGCAAGGTCTAAGAGGCATTTTCATTTCTAGGCCAGTCTTGGTGGCTCAACAACAATGTTAGGAAGAGGAAAACTAAAAGTAGATATATTGGGAATTCAAGGAAGTGTGGTAATGTGATAATGTTTGGGTTATGACCCCATTTTGAAAAAACGGGATCTGTTCATGGGAGAACAACTTGTTGTAAGGTTACATATTGTAAGATGAGTGATTTCCACAAAACAATGTCGAGAAAGGTTTATTTTTCCTATGGGATGGTGTCTTCCTCAACACACTTCAAGGCACTATATTAGAGATGTTATATTGGTTATAAGTTATAGTTTAATGGATGTAGAAACCCATGGGTTACTCCTGGGTCTTTGTAAAGGAAATAAAATCATGGTTTTCTAATTGTGGTTTCTAAGTCCTTACTTCTCCCTGTCTTGTTTGGTAAGGTGAAGTTTTGTTATAGTCAAGGAATTTCTTTAGAATGGGATTCCTTTTATTTATTCCTGATTTTCTCTTCTGGAATTCCATTTGCCATGCAGGTTTTGGTTATGTTCTTAGTACAATTTAATAAGAAGCATTTTTCAAAAACAAAAATTTGTTTAACTTAAGTTAGAGTTAACATGATCAAGGAAGTTGTTATCAAGTAATAAATCAAGATACCTTTCTTGAAAAAGATAGAGGTTGAATCCCACTGAGAACATGCAACCACATTTATGAGGCCAATTATGTGCTATCTTGTGATATCTCATTATTAATTAAATCTAGGCATTTTTTCCTCAATAATGAATTTCCATAGTTGAGGCCATGTGCAAACCCTAGATGATGTTTATGGAATAAATACCCTTAAGTTGTGGCATCTAGTCCAAGGATGTAATTGACTACTAACAAAGGGCCTTTTACCAACAAAAAAAAGAGAGTATACATAAGGTTTTCTTAACCGCTTAATATCTTACTATGACTTAGTATTTCCACATCTGCATAAGTAGTTGGAAACCCATAATTTACAAAGAAATTTGTTGATAACAAATTGTTGTGGAAAAGGAATACGCCTACACATTAGCATATATGCTTGTGTTCATGTTATCTCAACTAAACTATTTGAGGATATATATTTTTAGTAATCTGGACCTTTTTCTTTGGAATGGAACTTTTTAATGTACTCCTAAATTTGTCTTATGGTGGTAGCCCATCTACCATACATTTGACTTAATTCAGAGTTAAATTAGGTTAATTTAACATCACCTTAAAACCTAAATTTGACCTGATCTTACAACATATTTCAATATCTCCATCAACAGTTTCCACCCCATATTTTTATAGATTGACATTTACCGAAGAATCAACCTATACCTTTCACAAAAGTTTGTGTTCATGCTATCTTGGACAAATAATCCTCTGATGTATTTTTAAACTGAAATAAATCTACTCAAATTTTGATTGATTATTAATAAGTATTTAATTGTTTAGCCTTCTAGTTGTGAGAAAATATTGTTTTTAAAATAAATGAACTGAATGAAAAAGAAGAAAAATATTTCTTTTCCTTGTCTACAATTTTTTGACACTATGGTTGAAAAGAGATTAAAAAACAGTTGAGATGCTCAAAGTTACATCATGTTTCTTTTGAATGTCATCATATGATAAGTGTGACCTTAACAATTTTCATTAGAATGCTTAAATACATAGAACCCAAGGTCTTAATGTAAAGAAAAAAATTGAAATTTCAATCAAACCCCAATACTATTGTACCAACATTCCTTCAAGAACACCCAAAAATGCCTTCAAGCATAAAATAATATAAACCAAACAATATAAAACATGTTTTCAAGCTTATTTAACAAGAACACATGAAAATATTTCTGTAAGACTTGTTACTATACCATCTTTTCTAGCTCTAAAATAGGTTGTTGTAGGAAACATACATTATCATTACATATTATAAAAAGGTAGATTTAATTTGTACTCCTTCCTAGCTTGCTCCTAAGTATGTTGTCAACTAGAAGTACTAAAACCCACTTGTCGATAAATTGCAAAGCAGAATTAGGCTATTAGCCAATCAATTTCATATTAATCCTAACAAGAGTATTTAACTATGGTTATTCATACATTATGGTTCTAGGTTAACCTATTATAGTATATATTCTACATAATAAAGCTCATTATACAACAACTATGGATCCCACATAATGTATATATTAGGAATCAAGATCATGCTACAAAACCACATTCATTTAGTACCTTATAGTTGATCGAGGACTCGCAATAATTTGGGTTTGTTGGGTTTGTGGAAGCTTAAATATTGAGCTGAACAATATAACCAGAAGAAGAAGAATCAATGACACAATACCCATGAAAATACTTTGGGGAAAGCCTCAGCTAAAAACCCTGCACTATTGTATTATCATACATGGTGGAAATACATAGGAATTATACAAATCCTTAGCTCTCACAGCTAGCCAGTTCTCAGTACAATCCTCATAGATGCTCACAGGTAATCTTGGCTTCTCTCCATCCTTCCTCTCTGCTCTCCAAGCTCCTATTTCCTTGCGATGTTTCTTGTGGACGATTGGCCTATTACCAAGTGGAAAACCAGCCTTCAAAATTGTGCAATCCTCAAAGAAAAAAGCATTCTCACCAATTTTCTCAAGTATCTTGAAAGGTCCATATCTTATTGGCTTCAGCTTCTTACCTTCACCTTACATTCTATCTTTGCTGATATACAGCTAGACTTGATCACCAACTTGGAAACTATGCTCCATCTAATGCTTGTCATGCCTTGCCTTGTACTTGGCTTGGCTCTTTTCCAACTGTTCCTGTACTGCCTGGTGAATCTCTTGGATTTGTTTGATGAACTTGGTTGCATTGTCCACATCACTATGTCCATCAACCATTATGTCTTTACCAAAGACAAAATCCAAGGGAGACCTTGGTGTGAGACCAAAACAGGTCTCAAAAGGAGATCTCTGTGTAGAAGAATGTTTAGCTCGGTTGTAAGCATGTTGCACATAACATAAATGTTCATCCCAAAGCCTGGGATGTTTACTGTAATAGCCTCTGAGCAACTGGATCACTATCATGTTGACTACTTCTGTTTGGCCATCTGTTTGCAGATGAAAAGCTGTGATTTTCTTCAGTCTGGTGTCCATCAATTCCCACAGTCTTGACCAAAATTTCCCAACAAATTGGGTATCTTGATCAGATATAATCGAAGTGGGTAATCCAAAATGAACCCATACATGCTGAAATAACAACTTTGTAGTTTGTTCATCTGTAATCTGTTTGTTACAAGGTATCAAAATACACATTTTGCTGAACCTATCCACAACAACATATAAATAGTCATGACCTCTTCTATATTTAGGCAGTCCTCCAAAAACATCCATGGAAACACTTTCCCAAGGATGATAAGGAACTGGTAGTGGAGTGTACAAGCCTAGTTTTCTATTGCTGGGCTTGCTTTTAGTACCCATGGTACACCCTCTTACATATCTAGAAACTGTCTCATTCATTTTTGGCCAATAATAAAATCTTTGTAGCTGTGCAACTATTTTACTTACACCAAAGTGACCTGATATTAGAGAAGTGTGTGATTATCGAATTATCTTTACTCTTTCTGTTTAAGGAATACATAACTTTCCCAAATGATGTTGGTCCTTACCATGATAATCCAATTATTCTACTTGTTTGCCATGACTTAAAGTTTCATATACATATTTAAAATCTATATCTTGAGCATACTGTTCAATGTAGCTTTCATGCAATACTGAATTATGATTAAGTATAGTGGATGCATTTATGATTGGTCTGGACAACATATCTGCAACTTTATTGTGTATGCCCTTTTTATATCTGATGAAAAGATGAAACTGTTGTAGAAAACCCATCCACATATAGTGTCTTGATTGCTGCAACTTAGTTTTTGAGTGCAAATATTGAAGTGGTTGATGGTCAGTATGTATAACTATCTCTTTTCCCATTAAATAATGTTTCCACTTTTTCACACTCTGTACTAATGCATACAATTATTTATCATATGTGGGATAATTAACTACTGTAGAATTAAATGTCTCAGAATGATAACATATGGGTTTACCATGTTGCGTCAACACTGCTCCCATGGCATAGTCACGGGCATCCGTTTCAATCTCAAATGGTCTTTGAAGATTGGACAGTGCTAGTACTGGTGCTGTACTAATCTTTTCTTTCAAGGTGTCGAAGGCTTTCTGCTATTTTCCTCCCCACTGAAACACCTTTTTCAATCCTGTTAAAGCATGTAAGGGAGCTACAATTAAGGAAAATTTAGAAATAAAATTTCTCCTATACTGTGCTGCTCCTAAGAAGCTTCTAACTTCGGTCGCAGATTTGGGTTTAGGCCAGTTTACAATGACTGCAACCTTAGAGAGATCTATCTTCAATTCACCAACCCCTACAATATGACCCAAATAATTCAAAGATGTTTTGCCAAGTTCACATTTTGAGAGCTTAACATAAATATTTTCTTTTTTCAAAACATCTAGAGTCTGCTTAACATGCTTTAAATGTTCTTCCATGTTTTACTGAATATAAGAATTTCATCCAAATATACAATGACAAAATCATCAAGAAAAGGTCTGAGTACATCATTCATTACTCTCATGAAAGTAGCAGGAGCATTAGTTAAGCCAAAAGGCATAACCAATCACTCATACAATCCTTGCTTTGTTTTGAAAGCAGTCTTCCATGCATCTTACTCTGCAACTCTAACCTAATGATAGCCACTATGCAAGTCCAACTTGGAAAAATAAACAACGTCCTATAATTGATCCAATAGATCATCTATGCGAGGAAGGGGATAATGATTTTTGATCGTTATCTTATTCAGTGCTCGGTAATCAATGCACATTCTCCATGAACCATCTTTCTTTTTCACCAAGACAATTAGAGACCCACATGGTGATGTGCTAGGTCTAATGAACCTCTTCTCGAGCAACTCCTGTACTTGCTTCTTGATTTTTGAATTCTCTAAAGCAAACAACCTGTACATTCCGATGTTAGGCAATGGAGCATCTTGTTGCAAGTTAATATCATGTACTATTTCCTTTTTGGGTGGTAGACCTTTAGGTTCTTGGAACAATATATCATATTCTGAAACAACTTTTTCTAAATCAGCTTACTATTTAGCATCACAACCCTCAAATACATTGGTTTTATCATGTTTCTTTTCCTTTACAACCATTAGTAAAATTTGTTTGCATGAATTTACAATTATTTTCATCTGCCCTGAGTTTATGAGAGTATAATTATTCTTGAGTTTATGAGCTCTTACAATATATTTGATTCCATCTTTAACGAGTTGATACTTGTTCTCAGCTCTATAGAAAATATCTTTTCTATCATACAAGTAAGGACTTCCTAAAACAATTCCACATATATCCAAAGGAACTATATCTAACTCAACCTCATCTACAAATGCTGACCCAAAAGAAAACCTAAGTTTACATTGTCTAGTCACTTGTAGCTGTGCTTTATCACATAACCAACCTAATGGATATGGATTTTTGTGAGGTGTGGTTAGTAATCCCAACTTCTTTACAATTGCTTCAGAAGTTAAATTTACTTGTGAGCCAATATCAAACAAACTATGAACATTTTGATGCTTGGAAATAACTCGAATATGAAACAACTCATGTATTTTCCTCTCATTTTCTTCATTATCAGTAGATTGTGCAGAATTACTAGTAGATGCTTCAAAATTTTTACCTTTTATACTTGTGGCTGTGGTTGTTGTTTCATATCCTGAGTCTGACCCCAAATCCTTTTGAATAGCTACAGTAGTCTTCTTCTTCTTTCCCTCGAACTTCTTGGGTTTCATCTCCGGATGCAGGATCCAATAGTGTTTATCATCATGCCCATCCTTCTTACAGTGAGTGCATGAAGACTTAGTCTTTTTTTACAGTATTGGCCTTCCTCTCTTTCCATTTTTGTTTTCTTTTCTCCTTATTCTTGCTTGCAGTGGGTTTTGATGATCCCCCAACTTCTGGGTTCACATTCTTTCCTCTAGCCTTTAGATGTGTAGCTTGAAAAGATACTTCATCTATGCTAGTGGGATTAAACATGAGAATTGTGTGCCTTAAGTAGCTGTGTAGACCACCTATATGCTTTAGCAGAGTTTCAAGTGTGTCTAAAGAAATTCCTAGAATCAAAGCTCTTTTCCTAAATTCTTGAGTGTAACTTTGTACACTTTACCCTTTCAATTGTCGAAGAGTTTGCCATCAACATGGCTTATTGCATATAGGCTAGTGGATATAATTGCTTTTTAATTGCAGAAACAAATTCACTCCAGACAAAAAGAATGTTACCATGCTTCTTCATGTCAGCTTGTGTCCTGCCTTCCCACCATACCAAGACAGTGCCTCCAAGGCGTAGGCTGGCTAGCTGAATCTTATTACTGTCTGAATCAATGCTCTGCACTCTGCAATAAAAATCAATCTGTCTAATCCAATTATCCAACTTCTCTGCATTCAACTCTCCATCATATATTGGTAAATCAAATTTAATCAAAGATGTTTTCTTTTTGTTTTCAGGGCTACTAGGAGGTGTGGGAAGTTTTTCTTCTTTCCCCTTACCTTTAGAGTGGTCATGGAGGAGAGATTCTTCTGCTCCTTTATCTCTTTTTGATGCATCTTATTCTCTACCTTTCTTAAATTCTCTATACATTTCCTCTACCATGGCTCTCATGGTCATGAAACTATCCATGAACTGAGGGTCTGATTCCAAGGGACTTTCTTTTGACATTTTCCTCTCAGGATAGACTCATCCAATTTCAGGGTTAGTTTTAACCAACTCTCCTTCTCCTAATTTAAGCTTTGATCTAGTTAGCATTCAACAACAAAATCTAGCACAAGCTTTTCTAACCTTAGTAACCTAGAGCTCTGATACCACTTGATCTGGAATTTATCCAGGACAAAGAATTAAAGGTATTACAGACTCATGTGCATGGATGTGCCTATGTTACTTTATGCAATGGATCAATAAGATTGCGAAATACATAGACACTGAGGCAGTTAGAGAAAACATAATAGTAAAACATGTAAACACAACAATTTTAATAAGGAGTTCACCCAATACTCTTGGGCTACGTCTCTTGGTCCAACTTTCAGTGGTGGCCTCTCTATTATGTTTTCAAAGCAGAGTTTCTTTACAACAGTGAGCTCAATTTGAGTCTCACTCAACATATATGAATCAGTAGGATTTGAGTACATAGACTCTCCTTACTAGTGCTAGAGCTCTACTGGTCACAATATTATGAGCCCAATATGAAACTCATACATGACAGGCTTATGCCGAGGACCTCGCTTGAACCTCTCAAGATTTCTCTGGAGTGCACAGACTCTTTGACTCTCTCTGGCTCTATCTGGCTCGATGTTGCCCATAGGTCAGCTCGGCTTCTTCCCTATATTCTCTGCTCTTAGTTTTCTGCAGCTAACTAACTCTTCTCTGTGTGTGTCTCAGCCTCTGTCTGTTTCTATCAGTTCATGGCTTTAAAGCTAGTCTGCTCTATGTTAGTTCATTTCCACTTCTTGGCGTTCTAGTTTTCCTTCCTTTGTCTATTCGAACTCCCCTGTTTTGTGTCATCATCACTGTGTAACGCTTCATAGGGAGGTGGCCACCTATTATGCAACGGGTGAGTGTGTCAGGTTCATTGGACACATTTGAATGACTGTTATTTCCATTTGCTCCAAGATGCCCATGAAACACGAATCTTATGCCAACTCATTGTCAGTGTCGGAATTCAAATCCCATGTAATATTGCTTTACAACCTTGTCAAATCCAGTCATTTATCAGGACGCATCACCGTCGTTGTTCTGGCCCCCCTAGATCCTACGGTCGTCATTCATATTAGGCAGGTAAGTAGCATGATGTTTACCCATCCAATGTGAGTGGTTTTCTCTCTCGTCCACTGGATGCATGTCACTCAGTGTGTGGCATCGAGCGGGACTCGGCCAAAATTGCTTACTGCCTCAAGGCCTTTCGATATCCTGCTGGTTTTATGGAATCTACGGAATTGAATTTATTACTTTTCTGCATTTCATAGCCATTTCGGGTTCAGGCACTTCAGGGCTTTCCTTCACTGAGGGGGACGCCATGCGATACGTGATTAGCACTTTAGCACTAATCGTGTATCAAAAACCACCCCCGTTTCTTGAATTAGCCTCT
This sequence comes from Pinus tabuliformis, assembly GCA_031772625.1. Classification (NCBI taxonomy): domain Eukaryota; kingdom Viridiplantae; phylum Streptophyta; class Pinopsida; order Pinales; family Pinaceae; genus Pinus; species Pinus tabuliformis. The sequence goes on along the minus strand of CM062807.1, from coordinate 647,948,961 downwards.
GTTTTTGCCAATTTGTGCCAGTGCACATTACCATGGACCAACGGTCTGCGCACTCGACCGAGGGTCCTCGTTGCTCCGCGCTGATCACAATTGCAACTATCACAAGGATTCCTTCTAATAGCTTGATCTTTCTAAGACTTGAATCTGTTTGGCATAATTTGAACGAGTTTATGAAAACTTAGAGAGTGTTTAGGATCCAATCTGGATCATTAATTCACAATTTAATACAAGACCAAATAAAATTGGAATATTCTTGTTTCCATATTTCAACATAAAAAACATAACCATTCTTAAAACATGCAATAATACATATCATAGGAAAAGGATATTGTAGTAACACTTATAAACATTTTGACGTGGCCATAATATTGTAGGCTCAAAATGTTTGCCTCAACATTATAAGGGAGACCACTCAAACGGGAACTTAAAGAAGCTCCTTTTCCATTTGGAATGGTGGTTCCAACTAGTTAAACTAGGTCTAGTTACCTTCTCTCTATCTTTATCAGCTTAAATTATGAATTTTATCTATCAATAGAGAATAGACATCAGATCGACTCCTCTTGCTGATGAGGAAAGAAAGTGATCCTTAAGCTGATCTAGGGCTTAGCCAAGAGACAACTAAATGTTTTCTCTTTGATAAGAGGACTTCTAGAAATGTAGAATTAAATCTAAATGAAAACTAATCCTATAATAAAAACAAAGGGAAAGAAACCCCAAGCCTATTTCGATTAGGAAGATGTAGGTATAACCTAATAGAGAGAAAAGTAATTAAATGATTAAGACTTTAACATGTTTGGTTTAAAATGAATATCAAGCTAACGAAGTAGTTCAATTAATTGATATTATGAATACCAAAACACATTTTGTTCAGAGATCTATTAACAAGAATGATTAATCATTAACATTAGGAAGTAGTTCTCATAATGATAATAACCATTAAACTATTAACAATGAATGATGAAACAATAACATTAGGAAATAGTTCACATAATGTTACTAGTAATTAAATTAGCATTATAGGGCAGATTTCTGAGTAAATAGTTACTTAGAAATCTATTTTCAATGCACAAGAGAAAAGAAAAAATTGATAACATAATCATGAGACAAGAATATTAGATATCTAAGCCATAAGAAATGAATTCACATTGACATAAGTGCACTAATATAAATCCAATAACATAATTCTGCTATCAAAAGAAATGAAATTTGCATTAAAAATAATAGTATTCAAAACACAGATCGATTAAACCTAGTTCCTTGCCCAATTCTTTGAATCTCGTACAATCTCCTCCAAAGCATAAACTATGTTGCTAAACATAAGCGCTACAATAGTGCAAACTTTATCTCTCATACACAGTTCATAATGGAAAAAGACAAATCCCAATAATTCTCATATATGAGATTGATCCTCTCTACCTACAAGATGAAACTCATATTAGGATAGCTCTTTTAAGAATTCTAGAATTGCATAGAAGAGAAGTCCTTTCTCCATTCTACAAACTACTATTTATAATTACAAAAATTAATTCCAAATATGAGAGTTGTTGAAGAATAATTCTACTCCAATAATTTTCATTGGTCCAAATTCTTTTTCACTCTTGCTGGAGTAATACCATTGATCAAAATCTTTTCTTCCTCATATCCTCAATTTCTTTCCTACGACAACCAATCAAAAGTAAATTAAAACAGATTTCATGAACAAAATAGAAAATAAAACTTAATTCTCAAAAAATTATTAGATAAAACAATAAAGTAAAATCCAAATAAATTTCAAGATGTGATTGCTCCTGTTGAGTTTGATTTTGTTTTGAGAAATGCTGGAGGAGGAAATAGTAACAACCATTTTCCAAAGCCAATAACATTTTCCCAAATCAACATAAAAATATAAATTTTGATTGAAATTTGTCACTTTTCATTTCACTAAATTTTTGGTTCAATAAATGATGATATTTTTATAAAATTAATGATCCCTTATTATGCTCCTTTGTCTTTTATTTCCAACGAGCTATTGTGGGATTAATTTGGTTGAGTAAATCTCCATATATGCCTCTTCAAATATGAGGTACTTGTTTAGTAAATTTAGTGTGTCCTAAATTGTTACATAAGTTATCAATTTGGGAGTCGTAAACTGATGAAGTGTGGTGCACTGTATGTGCAAGAAAACCTCTTTCTTACTTTATTGTTTTCAATTTTTATCTTGTTTTGGGGTTTTGTTCTTATTGGTCTTCTAAAGTGTTTAATGCAAATGGAAATCCTAGTCTAAGGTTTCAAGAATACTTTTAAAGATCAAGTATGGATGTAGAATTGAAGACAAGGTTTATGCCTTTTATGGTAATTTCCAAACTTAGCACTTCAAAGTTCTCAAAACATGCTATTTATAAAATCAAAACTTGATCAAAAGTGTAAACATGCAGCTACATAAATTAAGAAAAAGATGAAGTACTGACAATGAGGTTACTGTCTCTGCTGTCCATCTAATTACAAAAATAAAATCTAAACTACTGCACTCAAAACCAAAAAGTAAGGAAGCTGGAAACTAGTCATTGTTTTCACCCATAATCACAATATTTCGTCCATTAACTTCTAAAACGGGGTTAAGCTAAAGACACCGGAAATATCATCATATGAAAGAATGACATTTAAACTATCTACTTGCAGACTAATGAAAGCAAAATCAATTACTTCACCTACAATCCCAATACCTTGCCAATTAACTTCTAAAACAGGGTTAAGCTAAAGGCACCGAAGATATCATCATGTAGCATGAAGAATTGATATCTAAACTATCTACTTGCAGGCTAATGAAATCAAAATCAAATTACTTCACCTATAATCACAATAGCTCGCCAATTAACTTCTAAAATGGGGTTAAGCTAAAGGCACCGGAGATATCATCATATAGCATGAAGAACTAATATCTAAATTATCTAAAAGCAGTAAACAAATCTCACTAAAATAAAAGCATAACAACTGGAATTAAAAGCTAAAGTTCAGCAGAGGAAGCAAGTCTTAGATCACCACTTGATGAAAAAACTATATTAAAAAGCTCGAGCATAACCTATCCTGAAATGCACTGATCAGTGTTAGTGGAAAATATAACAATGCTGCAAAAACATGTACAGGAGTAAAACGATTAATACCATAAACGAAACATGAGAAATGTATAGTTCAAATAAGAGAAAACATGCATAAAAAACTATACAAAATGAAAGAAAAACCTCAGCCAGCAGGGGCCCTCTGCACAACCTTGGATTAATACGCTGTCACTTCAAACCACGCTTTAAACAGTCATATGAAAAACAGAGTTTTTGTATTATGAAACAGAGGATATGTCTCTCGGTTACAACAACAAAATAACGCTAAAACAATAGCATCAAGACTAACTACTTGTGTTGCAAATGCTTATATTTATAGAGGAAATAGATAACTGTCTTTTGGAGAAAATTCTTCAGCAATGGACACATGAACAGGTCAGAATCCGGAAGTTCAGCCTCTTGGTTGCCATAAACATTAAATCTACGCAAAGTGGAAATTAGATTGCATTATGGAGATGGCCTGCAGATGGAAAAAATGGATCCATGAATCCAAGAATGGTTTTGGACTTTTTCACGTGCTGGAATAAAGTCCTAGTTGACGTAGGACTCTCTGTTGACCATCCTTTGACCGATGCCTTTCTTCACGAATTCGGCTAAGCAGATAGGACCTCGTCCATGTGTGGATCATTTCTAAGATGCCCATGTGTCTCGTTTTTCTTGCTGACACCTGTAACCTACATAACAATGGAAACAAATGTTGAATTGCAAATTAGCTGTGGAAAGTGGCTACATTCCGTAGCTGATGAACAAAATCTAAATCAAATAGCACACACAAGGATATAGTTTGAAAATAACTCAAATGCACTCTTGAAATCAATATGTAACAGCTTTTGATAGCTTATGAGGCACTGATGTGAGAAAATAGAAGAGAAAAGTTTTAAGAAAATATGTAGAAGAGAGGTAGTTCTGGGGCTCAACATACCCCCACTGTGAAGATGTTTCATGTCCTCATGCAACCAAAACTGTGACTATCCTTCCTTCAATTCATCTACTCTGAGACTTCTGCTAATACATCTAACCTTTTATTCTTCTTCCTTGGTGTCACTGTCACCCTGGGCTTCATCATAAGGCACCTGTATTTGAGGTTGATGAGGGCTCTGCTCAACCTCCTATTCTTCTTTTTCAATTTCCTATTTTTCTTGTGCCATAATCCTAAATGCAGCATGCTATTGTCATGGATAATTTTTTCCAATTTGTTTTTCTCTTTCAATGTCTCATTTTCCTTTTGGATATGTCTATTCAAGACTTCTAGTTCATAAATTTCTTGTTTTAATGATTGGATCAAAGTTTCCTGAGCTGTACTAGGCTGATTAGATGAAGTTTCCTATTCTGTTGCAGTCTTTTCCAATGATTCAATAAAATCATACATCTATTGCTAAGTTTGATCAATTTCTGGTGTGGTCTTCCTAGGATTGATTTCAAAATCTAATTGAAGAGAAGGAGAATACTGTGAACTATGATCAAGAGGAGTGATTTCTGGTGACTGATCTAGAGTTTCACCTCTCAGGTCTATGAAGTGAGCTCCTTTGATTTGTGTTTTCTTCAATTTTCCCTTTAGTCTAGATCTCCTTCTTAAACCCTGTGAGCTTGTATCTCCCTTTTCTATACTTTGTTTCTCCTTTTCTTTTTATTTTGCCTTAGCTGACTATTCCTTAAGATGAATTAATCTCTCAGGAAGTACTTGTTCTTCTTCTGAAGAAGGCTCTGGGGTCTGATAAATATCTTCAACATTTCTTTTCCCTTTTTGTTTTACTTGTTTTCTAATCTCAATCAATGTTTTAGACAACATTTCTTCTTTATTGGTTTCCTTGGTTATACTAGTAGGAGTATCTTGGATGTTTACATTTGTTCTTTTTCTCCTACTTTTTCTTGTTGAGCTTCCCTCAGGAATTTCAGGTGGGTCTTGGAAGAAATTCCTAATTAGGAATTGTTATCATGTATCCTTCCTTTCTTTCAATTGATTTTCAACCAGAATTTTAATAAGGCATGATGATAGAGATGAGGCTCCACATCATTTAGATTCTTTTGCACAGTGGTAGAATTTTCTCTCAAGATACTCAACAAGAAATAAGGAAGATTGATGGTTTCACTTTCCAGGAAATTCATTAATAATATTATATGGTACATGTACATAGAGCCATACCTTCCTTCACACGTAATGAATTTCTGAATTATCAACAACAGACTAGTCCATTTTTCCTTTAGGGTTGAAATAGGAATTCCTCGTTTAAAAACGGATATGTCCACACCTGGGCTACACAGAATGACCCTCTATACCTTTTCATCAAAGTCCTTATTCTTAAGCCATCGTTCTCCTTCTTGTGGAAGCTCTGTTGCTGCTACAATGGATGACTCTATTACTGGGAATATGATATCCCCAATTTCGACTTCCATACCATTGAAATATCTTGTAAGCGTCTTTGTGAATTCCTTATTATGACCCTTGAACTTCTGAATAAACTAAAACCATCTTGCTTTCCTTAACGTGATCTTTAGTTGTGGATAACCCTCCATAAATTTAGCTCCATCAGGCTCTATTCTTATTAGAAGACTCATTCCTCCTTCTTATTTCGAAGATACCTCTGTAAATGATGGTTTCACGGGAGCAAAACGGTGATATCAGCGGAGAATGGAAGAGGACTGCGGAGAAAAATAGTGGTTACAAAGAGAGAATAATACAAAGCATGCAATGAGAGTGGGTTCACGGAGCAGAGGTCTGTGTAAACAACCCCTGAACTGAAAATCGTAAAACTCAGTGTGAAAGTGTGGAGACATAGTAAGACTGGCGAAACTGAACAGATTTTGAAATAAAAGGCTGCAAAGTGGACATTGGTGGGTTCATAAAATGACTGCAGAGTAGGGCGTCAGACGAAGAGAGTCATGGTCAGTTGGCTTACGTGTACATGATTAGCTGTTTTTAATAGGTGTGATGCGGAGTACGAGTTAAACTCGGAAGAGGATTATGAGACCGTTAGAATTTGATACAGAGGAAATGGTGGAGTTAAGGTGGCTACAAATCAAATCTTTACACAATATGGAGCTTGTGATTTACGAACTATATAAATTATGTGTTTGAAATGCTATTTGAAAAATGATTTTGCTCATACCTTGAAATTATACCACTTCTGTTTGCTAAATTTTGATTGGATGCCTTTGTAACCTGCATCTAGCTTTTATCATTATTTGGCTAATCACTTTGACTGTCATTGCAGAGTAACAAAGAATTAGTTCTGGAATCAACAATCAACTGCGGAATCAGAATTCGGTTGCGGAAACTGACGTAGTGAATAACATATGACTTGGCGAAATGAATGGAGATGGATTAAAATGAAAGATGACTGTATGAATGATATATGGAAGGATGATTATGAAGATAAACTGAAATAAATTTATTGATGGATTGTGGTGGTGAGATGGAATGAAATGAAATGGAATGGAATGAAACAACTATGAGTGAAATGGGAGATTTTTTTTTGGAAAATATAAGGCGTTAGAAGCTTCTGATTTTTGCCTTGTATTTTTTGTATAAGACTGCCAATCAGTGACTAGTTTTCAGGCTTATACATTTTTTTTTTTAGATGAATATGAAAAGAATAAGACTAGGTTGGTGGAGAAGAATGATTCTTCTTCACCAGCCTCATTGCAGAATTATCTTGAAATATTTTCATAAACTCCTCCTTTGAGACTGGCTTATGATAAATCTTCAGTCTATGACCATTCACAATGAGAGGAGTTTGATGCTCATCAATTTTTTTGATTCTTATCGCTCCATTGCTAATTTTTTTTTCAATCTCATATGGCCCAAGCCAATGAGTCTGAAATTTACCTTGAAAATATTTGAACTTGGAATCAAATAGCAATGCCCAATCTCCTTCTTGAAACTTTTTGTCCTTGATGTATTTGTCATGCCACTTAGCTCTTTGATGTTGAACTAGATCAGTTCTTTGAATTGCTTCTTGTGTGATCTCATCTAGTTCATTCAACTGATCCAGTCTATGCTTTTGGGCTTCTGATAGATCCATACCCAATTGAATTGCCATTTTGAAGGTCTTGACTTGGAACTCAATGGGGAGCAGAAATTCCTTCCCATAAACAAGTTCATAGGGAGTGTGTCTTGTTGTGTTCCTCCATGTAGTTCTGTAGGCCCATAAGGCTTCATGAAGCCTTTCTACCCAATCTCTTCTGTGTAGATGAATAGTCTTGGTAATGATGCCTTCAATTACTTTGTTTGTGGACTCCACTTGACCATTTGCTTGCGGATGATAAGGAGTGGATTTTCTATGCTTGACCTTGTACTCTTCCATCAGCTTCTCCATCATTCTGGATGTGAATTGACTTCCCTGATCTGTCACAATTTCTCTTGGAACACTAAAGTGAGTAAAAATATTTACATAAAGAAAATTAACAACTGAATTTTCAGTAGCAGAAAATAATTCTTTGGATTCTACCCATTTAGTGACATAATCAGTACATACCAATATATACTTTTTCTATTTGGATGGAGGATTAATAGGTCCAATAAAGTCTAAAGCCCATCTTTCAAAGGGTTCGATGAGTACCTGGGGTTGTAATGGCATCTCATTTGAAGGGGTAGGTTTCCCTACCCTTTGGCAGCTATTACACCTTTTGACATATTGTTTTGCATCTTTGAAGAGGGACGACCAATAATATCATAAAGAAAGGATTTTATAGGCTGTCCTCTTGTCAGAAAAGTGTCCACCGCATGGTTCATCATGACATGCTTTGAGAATATCAGGCATTTCATCTTTCCTGACACATCTTATGATCACAAAGTTTGGCCCTGTTTTAAACAATTCATTAGAAATCCATGAATATCTTGAACTCTCTTGAATAATCTTTCTTCTTTCACTAGGAAATAAATGTGGAGGTAGTTTCCCTGTAACCAAATAGTTAGCCATATCTGCAAACCAAGGAGTTTTAGTAGTTACTGAAAATAAGTATTCATTAGGAAACTTATCCTCTACAGGTGAATCTTCTTTGATATTCTGAATTCTAGACAAGAAATCAACAACTGTGTTTTGTTTCTCTGGTCTATCTAACACAATAATATTGAATTCTCATAAAAGTAGGAGCCACCTTGTAACTCTGCCATTAGTAACGGTTTGTTCATTATATATTTAATTGCAGAATGATCAGTATGAATAAAAGTTTCATAGCCTGTTATATAATGTCTGAACTTATTAATTTCATGAACAACAACTAAGAACTCTTTTTCAGTCACAGTATAATTTAACTTAATGGGAGTCAATTTTTTACTAGTATAGTAAATGGCATAAGGAATCAAGTCTTTTTGTCCCAATACAACTCCTAGAGTTGTATCTGAAGCATCTGTAGAAATATGGAAAGGAAGTTTCCAATTTGGTCCTCTCAAGATAGGTGCTTCAGATATTCTTGTTTTCAAAGCTTCAAATGCTGATTAGCAATCATGACTCCATTTGAATTCATAGTCTTTTGTAAGCAGTTTGAAGAGTGGAGATGCTATTTTGGTAAAGTTTTCTATAAATATTCTATAATATCCAGTAAATCCTAGAAAACTTCTAACATCTTTTTGAAAATTTGGAATAGGTAACTTGGAGATGACTTCAACTTTTGATTTATCAACTTTAATCCAATCCCTTGAAATATGATGTCCTAAAACAATACCTTCAGTAAACATCATAAAGCATTTTTCATGGCTTAATGAAATGTTTGTTTCTTTACATATTATAAGGAATTTTTCCAAATTTTCTAAGGCTTCTTCAAATGTGTTACCATAGATTGTAAAATCATCCATATATACCTCTACACAATCATGGATTAGATCAGAAAAAATTACTAGAACTGCTCTTTGGAATGTTGCTGGTGCATTACATAATTCAAAAGGAAGCACTCGGTAGGAAAATTTTTCCCATGGACAAGTAAATGTGGTTTTATCCTTATTTTCAGGTGCTACCTGAATTTGATTATAACCACTAAAACCATCCAGAAATGAAAAGTACTTTTTGTCTACTAATGTATCTAATACTTGATCGATAAAGGGCAAAGGAAAGTGATCCTTCAAGGTTGCTTTATTCAATTCCCTGTAATCAATGCACACCCTCCATTTACCATTATTTTTGGGTACTATCACCAAGGGAGAAACCCATCGGCTATCTGATATTTGGTAAATGAAGTTCACATTGAGTAGTTTTTGGAGCTCTTCTTTCACAATCTCCCTAGGATTTGGATTCATCCTTCTTTGAGGTTATCTAATTGGTCTACTATTTTCCTCAATATAGATATGATGGATGTAAGTCTTAGGGTCAATACCTTTCATATCAGTATACTCTTATGCAAATGCAACAGAATTCCTGTTGTAACTTTCCAAATTTTTGTTAATATTCAATGTTTTACCTAGAAAAATTTCAACTGCAGAACTTCCAAAATCTTCCATAGAGTAGAGAGACATTTGACTTGATGACAAATATTCAATATTAGAATCTAACTGAAATTGTGTGTGATCATATTTTGAAGATGTTTCAAAATTTTCTAATGTATTCAAGATTTGACTATCTTCACTAACTTCAGAGAGAGTAAAGACAGGTTGTATAGTATCTTCATCATCGACCCATTCATTGTCTCCTACTTCTATAATTGCTTTTGCTGGAGGATACAAAGTGAATTTCTTTGTTGAACTACCATCAGAAATGTACATGTCCCCAGATCCACAACTAATAAAAGCATCAGCTGTGGCTAGCCAAGGTCTTCCTAGGATGAGTGGGTGCCCTCCTAGATTACTCTTGGGAGTCAAAATTATGAAATCTATTGGATATTCCCAAGAATATAAGGAGACCGGAATATCATCTAGTACACCATCGGGTTTGATTATTGATCTATATGCAAGTTGCAGTAAGGTAGGTGTATAAATAAGATTAGGAAGTTTAAGCTGTTCCATAGTCTGTCTACTCATAATGTTTATAGAAGCCCCTAAGTCAATCAATGTATTTGGAATTTCTATTCCGTTTATGTGTGTCTTGACAATTGGACTACTTGGTGTCGAGCTGTAAAATGGGTCTCTTTCACCTCTAATTACCTCACATTAATTTGTCAATCTAGGAACGTTTTGTTATTTCAAAGAGTGTCTCAGTCTGAGGCTATCATTTGCCAGAGTAATGCTATTAGTATAGTGCTAAAAAATACAAGAGTAAAGGGATGCTTGTTTACAACAAACTACTTTTAAAGACTAAACCATACATTCAAAAAACGAAGAAATTTATCAGTCAAGGGTTTAGTAGCAGTAACTCATCCCTTTGTAAACTGACGGGACCAAAGAAAATCAAGGAATAGATCGTCAATATGGGAGCCAGACAGTAAATTTCAATGCCCACTACAGTCTCAGATCGTTCTACACACCGAAGCAATAATAATGCGATTAACAGGAAATGGAATAACAGATAAGAAACTGAACAACAACTAGGAAACTGTCACAAAAATTAAGTTTAATAAGCAGCAACACCTTATTCTACAAGATCAAATGCAACAATCGTGTCCTACAGAAATCAAATGGAAATCCTCTACTTTTAAGGATGAATCAAACAACACACAAAAATAGAACAAAATTGACTAATGATGGAATATGGGACAATGCTAGAAAGTCAAATAGTAACTCAACACATGGCACACCTCAATGGTAATCTGATCTTGGTAATCCAATCGTTAGTCCTAGCTATAAATAATACGACTGTATTTCAGAATGGAACAACAACGTCCATATATTCAACAATCGCAAGGAAATATAATATCTAATATGAATTTAGTAATACCAACAGTCAAGTGTTACAACACAGACATTCTATAACTGAATGGCAACGGTATCTTGTAAAAGCCAGTTATATCAGTACTTAAGGAAACAACAATGCGTTGCAGAGTTATAATGTCTCTGTCTCAGAAAACGATATCACTTAACAGATCAGATGTAACAGGGTTGTGATGTAAAATAACAGAACATATCAGATTACTGAATAAAACTGATGAGCACACCATGCATAAACCAAAAGTACTAGTACAGGAGCAAGTGTTCCTCCAGGGCTAGGCCTTAGCCTGCAGGGGTACACTGCTTGAAGTTATTTCAGGATCAGAGATGAAATAGCAACCAAGTTTGTATTAATGCATAAGACAGAGTTATAGTGGATCACTTCTCAATGAGAGTCGATGATCAAAGTCTCAATTTTAAGAGAAATTACATAAAAACATAACAGACTATCCCCCGGGCTAACAGTGCTGCCCCTTTTTATAATGGTGAAGGCGGAGATGTCTAGGTGCAAAAATAGTTAAAGCAGTGATCCTCTAGGATCAAAGGATCTTGAGGGATTCACCGAACTGTTGGCTCTCATTTATCTCTTTACTTTCTTGTGCCGAGCCGATATCTCCATTTCCTTTCCTAGGCTGATATGCTTTGATTTGGTTTGCCTTGTTTGCATGTGGTTCCCCGTCAAAGGGACAACAGTTAACCTAGCCTTATCCTTTCCTTTGGAACATAAATCTTTCGTTTTTCCTTCTTCCTGCATAAGAAAATGACAATTGTCAATGTTTTCATTTTGCACATTAATCTTACATATTTTATTACAATTCCTTATCATCTACCTAGTTCATGATGCAAAAGGTTTGTAAGTTTTAACGAAAAGATGATAAAATAATCACCAAAAACATACCTTCTTTAGTACTCCACCCACCCCCCTGATTACCCTTTTTCATGCCCTCATGAAAACATTGTAGTTGACATGTAAGGCAGTGAGAGAGTAGGCTGGAGATGGGATCTCATGTGGGGGTCTACAGCCATGATGCATAACTAGGTGTTCAAAAAATGGCCTGTCTGACCCTCAAGCATTTCGTACAGGGCTTGGTATCCAGGTGCAGGGTGCCAAATAATTGGACTCCGAAACCTATGTCCTAACCAGGATGGCCCTGCCCTCAAAATGATTTCGCCATAGAGGTGCAAGCGGTTGGCGGCTAACTTAAAATTTTCATAATTAAATGGTTCCTTGAGTTGGATATTCGGATTAGAGATCTGATATCGAAATTTAGCCACATCAATGGAAAGGTCTTTGATAGTGAGAAAGTATTCTATTCCCTGCCGATTGATTGCTGTATGAATGGGTCCTAATACTTCAATTACGCCTGGAGTCCCCATGAGGTTCCTATGTTCACTCCACAACTGTACTGGATTCCTAGGCTCAGCTCTTACCCACAAGTCTAATCTGTTTTCTTGTCTTTGGAAAGCATTATGGGATTTAAGACATTTAATTTGATTAACCCCAAATAAAATAAATGCCTGTAATTAGATATCCCCAAAAAAAGGGCCGGGGTTCTGCTCGGTCTCCTGGTCTAAGACAAGGTTATGCAAATAGAATTCACACAATAATATTTGAACCTTTACCCCGTAGTGCTTACAGCAGTTTGTAAAATCATTGATGGTATTAATTTGTATAGGGGCGCCTGCTTTAACAGCCTTTATTTTCAATTGAAAATATCATTCCATTAAAAAAAAGTCATAATTCTTAACAGGGGCTCTACATGTTAGGACGTCATTGTACAAAGAGCACAAGGTATCCATCTACTTGACAACTATATCTAACCTACGAGTTACCTTCGTGACTTTTTCTTCTTCCTTTCACCGCCCTTCAAAGGCCTGGCTTTCGGATAAATTGACGTTCCTTAGCTGTTGCTGTAGTTCTTCATACCTTTCTCGAGGAGCCGTTTGTTCAATGAGTTTTTTTGCTGCTTGTTGAGCTTGCGTCAAACCCTCTCGTAGGGTTACTGTCCTCGGATCACTATCCCACGTGGTGGTGGTGAGCGGGAGGTTCACTTGAATCTTCTTATTGCGTTTTTCGTGGATCGTATTCCTTCAGGGGACTGTGCCTTTGTCTGTACTTCTTTGTCACAGGCCAATACATTATGGGTAACAGTCCAATGCTGTTCCTTTTGATTTTGAACAACAGTCTGCTTCTCAACAAAATTTGGAATAGCAAACCGCTTTTCGATAGGATTTTGAACAATAGGATGGACTCTGGTCCTCCGAACCTTTGTCTTGAGGGGTTTTGCTGGAGTGGTTTCATGTTTCCCTTCCGAAGTCCTTTTTACCCTTTTCCTTGTTTTCAAAATCTTGATATGCTGTCGAAGTTGAACTATTACATTCAGTAGTCTTTATTGTTCTTTCCGTAATCTCCTAATTTCCTCAATTTTGTTAGAAGGAACAACAGACTGTTTATTATGGCCTGGACTGTTATCTCGATCAATTCCCTGGTTTTCTCTTTGTGGTACTTCTTCATTGCTTTGGTCGGGTTGCTCAGGGGCAAGAATCCTAGTTGGTTCTATTATTTCTTGGGTGACTTCTTTTTCTGCGTCCCCTTCTTCCAGAATTTCTTCTGGTGTTCTGGCTAGGAACTGATTATTCTTTCTGTATCGCTTCTCTCTCCTATCATACTTTCATCATGAACAAGCTAATTCTCCTTTTCTACCTCCTCGTCATGTAATTCTTCGAGTGCATTTTTATCCTGAGCAGAGTGTTAATAATTACCTATTGGTGCAAGTAATGTGACTTCAATACCATTAACAGAGCTCTGCTGTCGACAGGTGTCCATAACCTTGGTAGAGTTGTTTGTTTCACCCATGGAACCATGATCCTTTGTGTATGCTTAGGAAATGTTGTGTGATGTCAAAAATGTAGGCCATTATGCTGGCTTGGTGACCAGTTAGCCATAATGCCATTCATGAGGAAGGAGCAAAAGGTGGGCAAGCCGGCTCGTGATGAGACCTCCTGTTCCAAGGGTTCTTTATTTGAAATACCTTTTGGACCATATCCCTGGTGTGGTGGCCATAGTGGGAATGCCACTTCACTTTCTTCCTCATGATCATGGTAGGCTGGCTCTTGATAAGACCCCATATCCTGCATTTGACAACTTATATAAACAAGTCATTAAAACATCATTTTTCGCTCTTTTTTCTTTCTCTTTCATAAAGTACTTTCCCATTTATACACCAAGGGTGGTTCAACACTCCTTAAGAGTAGGAATGGTGGAAGAAGTCTTAACATCTCAATAGGAACATGTAAACCCTTTGCTCTTATTCCTGAATAATAATCGAATAGAATTGTAAAAATTTAAAAGGAACCAACATGATAAAGGTAACCAATCAGAGCAGAATTAATGGAACAATGACAACAAAAGATAGTGGGTAGGCGTGTCCTTCCCTCTGTCCTCTTACCAATTCAGAGCAATTTCTTATAAAAATAGCGATTTTATAATTCACTGATTTCAGTATGTTGTGATTTTGTATCCATTGCATAAGTGCATAGCTGTGTTCCAAAAGACTTGAAAGAATAGGAACAGTAGGCATCCTTAATTTAGAATAGCAAGGGGAGAAAGCATAAGTAAAAGGAATACGAGGATGTTGTTATTTCAAAAAGGAAGAGCAAAAGAATACAAGTGGTGTTCCTTTTGAAAAAGGAACAACAAAAATCAAAAATGTTGTTCCTTTGGAAAAGGAATGGCAGAAAACACAAATGCCATTTCTTTGGAAAAGGAACAACAAAAGTCAAAAGTATTGTTTCTTTGGAAAAGGAACAACAGAAAACACAAATGCCGTTCCTTTGGAAAAGGAACAACAAAAATCAAAAGTGTTGTTCCTTTGGAAAATGAACAGCAGAAAACACAAATGCTGTTCCTTTGGAAAAGGAATAGAAAAAATCAAAAGTGTTGTTCCTTTGGAAAAGGAACAGTAGAAGTCAAAAGTGCTGTTCCTTTGGAAAAGGAATAGCAGAAAATACAAATGCCGTTCCTTTAGAAAAGGAACAACAAAATTCAAAAGTGTTGTTCCTTTGGAAAAGGAACAACAGAAATAAAAAATGATGTTCCTTTGGAAAAGGAACAACAAAAGCACAAGGTAAAAAAAATAACAACAAAGTTAAAGAAAAATGAACGACTTATCCAAAAGGCACTGTTCCTTTGAAAAAGGAACAAAAAAATGGAAATGCTGTCCCTTTGAGAAAAGGAACAACAAAAAATAATAAAATTGTTGTTGCTTTGAAAAGTAACAGCAAAGTGTTGATACAAAAATATGTTCAAAGAAATTATGCACAAAGTGTAAAAAGAGATGAATCACTTAATGAGTCACAAGTGAGGAAGACTTCTCTCCCTCCCCAAAAATTTCCATATCAGAATCTTCATGTAGCTGCTGGCAGAAGGACTCCCGAGTAAGTGGTTTGCGATAAAGTTGAACTCGATGGCCATTTGCCTTGAGGGCATATCTAGAATCGTCAATAGTGATTAGAGTAAGAGTACCATTGTCATGTACCTTCTGGATTTCGTATGGTCCAAACCAACGTGTCTGAAGTTTCCCGGGAAAGTCCTAAAACCTAGAATCGTACAAAAGTGCCTAGTCTCCTTCGCGGAAAACTTTGTTTTTAATGAGAGCATCATGCCATTTAGCTCACTGCTGTTGGATCAGTGCAGTGTTCTGAAGTGCAGAGAGCCTGATTTCGTCTAGCTCATTGATCTGTTCTAATCGATTAATCTGTGCCTTGGTTAGATCTAAGCCAAATTCTTGTGCTGTTCGCAATGTTTGGATTTCGAATTCTATGGGAAAGATGGGTTGCTTTCCAAACACTAATTGATAAGGTGAGCAGTCGATGGTGCTTCTCCATGTTGTTCTATAAGCCCACAAGGCTTCTGGTAATCTTGCAGCCCAATCTCGTCTATGTGACGCAATGGTTTTTGTTAGGATTGCTTCTATTATTTTATTGCTATTTTCTACCTGAACATTTGCCTGTGGGTGGTATGGAGTAGTGACTTTATGCTGGATATGATAGTTTTTGAGTGTTGTAGCTATTTTGTTACCAGCAAACTGTGGTCCACTGTCTGTAATTATATCTCTTGGAAGACCATAATGCACAAATATATGGAACAAGAACTGTATGATAGAATCCTCTATAGCTCTCGGCAATGCCTCTACTTCAACCCATCTGGTGACATATTTTGTTTCCACCAAAATATATGTTTTTTGGTTCGAGGATGGGTTAATTGGTCCAAAAAAATCAAGGTCCCATCGCTTGAATGGTTCAATGACTAGCTGTGGGTTCAGGGGCATCTCATCAGACTGACTAGGGCGTCCTGCTCTCTGGAAACTTTCACAAGCTTGGACGAATTTCTTTGCATCTTTGAAAATTGTAGGCCAATAATAAGCTGTTTGCAGTACCTTATGTCCAGTTCTACGATCGGCGAAATGTTCGCCACATGGTCCGTCATGGCAAGCTTTTAAAATGTCAAAGATTTCATCCTCACGAACGCATCTCCTGATATGCATATTTGCCCCTGTGTGAAACAGGTAGCCCCCAATCCAAGAAAACCGAGCACTCCGTTGAACAATCTGTTTCCGCTCATTGGGGGTTAGATGTTTCGATAGTTTACCTACTGCTAGGTAATTGGAAACATTAGCATACTAGGGTGTTTTAATAGCAATAGCGAACAAATGTTCATCTGGGAATTGATCTTCAACTACTGCTGCATTGATTGGCTTTGGCATTCGTGAAAGAAAATCTACTATAGGATTTTCTTTTCCAGGTCGATCCTTGATTGTAATGTCAAATTCTTGCAATAAAATCAGCCATCTAGTTATTCTGCCATTTGTGATAGGCTTGTTTTCTAAACATTTTATGGCAAAATTATCTGTATACAAGATAACAGGATATCCAGTAATGTAATGTCTGAACTTATTGACAGCATGTATTACAAATAGAAATTCCTTTTCAGTAACACTGTAATTCAATTCAACAGGGGATAAATTTTTGCTAATATAATAAATTGCATATGGTTTTTTATCCTCTTCCTGCCAAAGGACTGCTCCAATGGCTATATCTGAGGCATCTGATGATATCTAAAATGGAAAATCCCAATTTGGTCCTTGAAGGACTGGGGCTATGGAATCAAGCTTCTTCAGATCGTGGAAAGCATGTTCACATTTTTCTGTCCAAAGAAAGTCAACATTCCCTGTTAGTGCATGCAGAGGTGCATCAATATGTGAAAAATGTTCTATAAACCTCCTATAATAACCAGAAAATCCAAGAAAACTGCGTACCTCCGTTTGAGTGGTAGGAGTAGGAATAAGCAAAATTATTTGGATTTTGGCTGGGTCTACCTGAATGCCAGCTGCTGAAATATAGTGTCTTAGAATAAGTCCTCCAGTCATCATCATATAGCATTTTTCGTGGCTTAAACAAAGTTTGGTAGCAATGCAGCGTTGTAGGACTTTTTCCAGTGTGTGCAGTGCTGGATCGAAATAATATTTGTACGGTGTAAAGTCATCCATGTATACTTCAAGTCCTTCATTTATTAAGTCTGCAAAAATGTTGAGGATAACCCTTTGGAATGTGGCAGGGGCATTGCATAAGCCAAAAGGTAGAACTCTGTAGGCAAATGTTCCCCAAGGACAAGTAAAAGTGGTTTTGTCTTGGTCTTCAGGGGCAATCTGGATCTGATTATATCCACTAAAGCCATCTAGGAAGGAAAATAATTTCTTTCCTGCCAAAGTGTCTAATACTTGATCGATGAATGGGAGAGGGAAGTGGTCTTTTTGTGTTGCTTTATTTATCTCTCTGTAGTCCACACAAATCCTCCACTTCCCATTCCTTTTTGGTACCACCACAAGTGGAGAGACCCATTTACTATCGGAGATAGGGTAAATGAAATTGACATCTAAAAGTTTTTGCAGTTCAGCTTTTACCACTTCTTTTAAATGGGGATTAAGTCTCCTTTGAGGCTGGTGAATAGGTATCGCATCTTTTTCTATGTAAATGTGGTGTGTACATAATTAGGGATCAATTCCTTTCATATCAGGGTAGTCCCATGCAAATGCTTCTTTATATCTCCTCAATAATTGGATGAGCTTCGTTTCTTGTTCGGAGGTGAGGTTGGCATTAATGTTTAAGGTTTTTCCCGGTTCGATTTCCACAACTTTACTATTTGCAACAGAGGTAACGGGTATTGTTTGATCCTGTGTATCTTTAAGAGGATCTTCTTCTAATTCGTTATCGAATGTTGCCTCTATCATGTGACACTATGTGCGGGATCTGAGTTCAGTTTGACTAATAAAATTATTAATGGCATCGTCTTCTATTTGGTCTTTGAAATCAAGTGCCTCTTGTATAGTTAATGAAGATCTAATGTTATCAGTAAGGTATGATAGAGGGTGCCTATTAGTTTTCATTATTGTGACACTTGGATGCGCTGGAGGATATAAAGCTAAGTTCTTGATATTTGCTCCTCTGGTTATGGTCATATTGCCTTGTCGGCAGCCAATATAAGCATCGACAGTTGCAAGCCAAGGTCTACCTAAAATCAATGGATGTCCATCAAGTCGGTTTTTGGGATTTATTATCAGAAAATCGGTCAGATATTCCCAGGAGTCAATAGAGACCATGACATCATGTAGTGTACCTTCTGGCCTAACCACAGATCGGTCAGCTAGTTCTAGTAAAGTAGAGGTGGGTTCTATAGATGTAATGCCTAGCTTTTGGCAAGTAGTAGTTGTTAAGATATTGATTGTAGCTCCTAGATCAACTAAGGCATTGGAGAAGGTTTGACCATGAATTTGTACGGTTACTATTGGACTTCCTGGGTCTTCGTATTTAATGGGTGCTTCTTTTCCTGATAATAAGTCAGATAGAGTGCCAACTACTTGAAATCTTGGATTGTTTGTTATATTCCTCCTTGGTTTCTTTACACATAATTCTTTGATAGTCTTTGCATATATCGAGATGTCTTGAATGGATTGGAGGAATGGAATTTTTATGTACAAATTTTTTAAGTCTCCCAGAATGTCAAAATCAGGATATTGTGTAGGTCGAGGTATGATTAATCATTCTGGGAACGGGGGAGAGGATGTGGTTGCTTGATTATGAATTTGTTGTGTATTCACATCCTCATCTTGTGACGATTATTCTCTATGTAACAAATTTTCAACATGAACTATCTTGTCTCCCTTGGTTTCAATAATACGCCTAGATCTTAGCTGAAGATCATTACACTCCCTCAGATCGGCTCCTATTTCTGGTGTTTCTACTATTTGGATAGATTGGACCAGTCTGTTATTTGGGTTAGGGTTGGGTTGGGCTGGGAATTGCAGTCTCAGGTTAGACTGGGGGTTTTGTTGTAAGGCTGGCAGTGTAGGTTGAGGGAGCGGAATGGTTCCTACTGGCTAATGCATCGGTCTTTGCCAGTTTGTTTGCTAGGATTGATTTTGTGAAGTAGGAGGGGTCCATTGTGCTGGGTATGTGTTACTTTGCAAATATGGTGGGGCATAGGAAAAATTTGGCCAATTGGATTGGTTTGCTTGATTCGGCCACGGGGTTGATGAAGAAAATGACTGTGGTGACCAATTCAGAAAGGGGGGTTGAGGTTGATTTTGCCACATATTATATTGTTGAGCATTATACTGTGGAGACTGAAAAGAAGAAGTTGGGTCCAAAAACATACCAGACTGTCGCGGCTGCCACTGACGGTGATGATTGAGTAGATACACCAATTCTGGCTCTTCTTCTGCTTCCTTGTATATTGCTTTTAATCTGGGAAGTGAGGGACAACTTTCCATAAGGTGGTGTTTTGTGCAGATGGTGCATGTTTGGACTACATCTAGTGGACACTCCTTATGGCTATGTTTCTTTCTGCATCGGGGGCAGAAGATTGCCAAATTCTGTTCTGCCTCCATTTTATTTTGTTTGGCCTGCATAATATCAAGTTGTGTAGTTAGCGTCCCCAGTATATCAGTTTTCAAATTTTCCAATAAATTTCCAATTTCTGCATGCGTTACTCCTTCTGTCAAAATTCTCTTATCTCTTACAAACCGATCATGTTTTGCCGGTTTTAGTCTTGTGCTACCTCTCGAGCTCCTGATGCATAAATCAATAATGTCAGCAAAATTTTCCTGATGAATATCTCCTTTTCCCATAATGTTTAATGTTTCATTCCATTGTTCCTTCATACCCCTAATTAATGTTGTTTTTAACACATTATCATGTAAAGGTAGTGATGCATAAGGATATCTTTGAAGATTATACTGAAAACATTTCACATACTCCTCTAATGTTTCATTTGGTCTAGCTACCATCTGGAATAATTCGTCTTTTAGTTCTCTAGACTTGCAATAGTCCTGGTATTCTTTTAGAAAATATTCTTTCATTTGATCCTAGTTATTTATAACACTGCCACCTAGTCCCATGAACCATCTCAAAGTAGCCCCTTTTAATGTAGAGGGGAATAATTTCAGTTTCTGGGGGTCGGTGGTGCAGTCATAACCCCTGCACAACACATCGAACTCAAATATGAATGCATCCGGATATTCTGATGTAAGACCGTGGAATGTAGGGATATGTTGAAGAGGAATTGCTTTCATAGGCGCGTTTGCTACAGTATCCACGATGGGGTATTGCAATGTAGAGGTTTGGGTGTTTGGCTGGTTTTGAGCCATTTGGTCAAATATATGCCAATAACCTTCTGGGATATCTAGGAGGGTATTCCTAGGTTGAGAGGGAATGGATTTAACAAGAATGGTTTTAATAACGCTTCCTTTATCTAGGATAATGAGAGTGCCTAATGTCTGAGGGGATTGAGTTTCTTCAAAAATGATTTTTGCAGCACTTCCCTTATCTGGGCTACTCAATGGCTGAGTTATCCCAAGAGGAGACCTCGGTTCCTCAATTTCCCCCGTCTCTCCTCTTCCTTCACAAAGATTGTTGAAATTCTCTTCTTGCAATAGTTCTAGAGTAGAATTTTCAATTTCTTGAAAATCATGCTCTTCGGTTTGACTATGCACCTCAACAAAGGCTACAGATGGTGATCCTGTGGCCTGAAGGGAACTAGTAGGCTGTCTGGAAATAACTTTTCTGGGTCCTACTGAAGGCTGAGATTCTGATTTCTTGAATATTTCGTCTATAAAGGTTGATCGGCCAAGGGTCACCGACCCCTTAGATTTTTCTGGCTTGGGTAGAGGTTTAGAATTCTTTTCTGGCTTTTTTTGCTTAGTCATGCACACAAATCAACTGCTAGGTTCTACCCACACAAAACAACAACAAATCTATAGGAAAGCGGGCAGGGGAGCAGGAATGTTACATGCTCCACACATAGGTTCTTACCTTCCATTTTTAAAACCCAATTCTTCCCTAGCAGGCTCTTACACTACTCTGAAAAGAAACAAATGGCTACACTCTTTCCCCGCCAACGATGCCAAAATGTCGAGTTGTAAAAAGGGTCTCTTTCACCTCTAATTACCTCACATTAATTTTTCAATCCAGGAACATTTTGTTATTTCAAAGAGTGTCTCAGTCTGAGGCTATCATTTGCCAGAGTAATGCTAGTAGTATAGTGCTCAAAAATACAAGAGTAAACGGATGCTTGTTTAAAACAAACTACTTTTAAAGACTAAACCATACATTTAAAAAATGAAGCAATTTATCAGTCAAGGGTTCAGTAGCAGTAACTCATCCCTTTGTAAACTGATGGGACTAAAGGAAATTAGGGAACAGATTGTTGATCTGGGAGCCAAACAGTAAATGTCAATGCCCACTACAGTCTCAGATCGTTCTACACACCGAAGCAATAATAATGCGAATAACATGAAATGGAACAACAGATAAGAAACAGAACAACAACTAGGAAACTGTAACAACAATTAAGTTTATTAAGCAGAAACACCTTATTCTACAAGATCAAATGCAACAATCGTGTCGTACAGAAATCAAATGGCAATCCTCTACCTTTAAGGATGAATCGAACAACACACAGAAATAAAACAACATTGACTAATGATGGAATATGGGACAACGCTAGAAAGTCAAACAGTAACTTAACACACAAAACACCTCAATAGTAATCTGATTTTGGTAATCCAATCGTCAGTCCTAGTTATAAATAATATGACTGTGTTTCAGAATGGAATAGCAATGTCCATAGTTTCAACAATCGCAAGGAAATATAATCTCTAAGATGAATTTAGTAATACCAACAGTCAAGTGTTACAACATAGACATTCTATAATTGAACAGCAATGGTATCCTGTAAAAGCAAGTTATATTAGTACTTAAGGAAACAACAATGCGTTGCAGATTTATAATGTGTCTATCTTAGAAAACGATATCACTTAACAGATCAGATGTAACAGGGCTGTGATGTAAAATAACAAAACATATCAGATTACCGAATAAAACTGATAAGCACACCATGCATAAACCAAAAGTACTAGTACAGGAGCAAGTGTTCTTATAGGGCCGAGCCCTTAGCCTCCAGGGGTACACCGCTTGAAGTTATTTCAGGATTAGAGAAGAAATAACAACCAAGTTTGTATTAATGCATAAGACAGAATTACAGTGGATCACTTCTCAATGAGAGTCGATGATCAAAGTCTCAACTTTAAGAGAAATTACATAAACACATAGCAGACTATCCCTGGGCTAAAAATGCTTCCCCTTTTATAATGGCGAAGGCGGAGATGTCTAGGTGAAAAATTAGTTAAAGCAGAGATCCCTCAGGATCAAAGGATCCGAAGGGATTTGCCGAACTGTTGGCTCTCAGTTATCTCTTTACTTTCTTGCGCCGAGCCAATATCTCCATTTCCTTTCCTAGGCTGATACGCTTTGATTTGGTTTTCCTTGTTTGCATGTGGTTCCCCGTCAAAGGGACAACGGTTAACCTGGCCTTGTCCTTTCCTTTGGAATGGCAGTCTTTCGTTTTTCCTTCTTCCTGCATAAGAAAATGACAATTGTCAGTGTTTTCATTTTGCATATTAATCTTATAGATTTTATTACAATTCCTTATCATCTACCTAGTTCATGATGCAAAAGGTTTGTAAGTTTTAATGAAAAAATGCTGAAATAATCACCAAAAACATACCTTCCTTAGTACTCCACACCTAGATCCACATATTTCTGCATGGTAATCTTTCCCATCATGATATCTGCTAATTTTCCTGCCAGATGGATTCTTTTTGTGTCTCTTGGTTTCCTACCTGGTCTTTTGATACTCAACTCCTTTATTGTTTTTGCTAGAATAAGAATCTCTCTAATGGCTTGTAGCAAGGGAATCTTGATACAGACATTCTTTAATTCATCTAGGAAATCATAGTCAGGCAACAAGATTTGTTTTTCCACCCCCTTGTCAATTTGTAATCTCTCAGGGAAAGGAGGTGTGGTTGTAGATATAGGTTGCTCAACTATAGGAGTTGTGTGGGTTGACTCTTTTTGTTTTTCTTTTTGAATGGTTGGGTTTTGAAGAGATTCTTCTTCAAAAATTTTATTGAATTTCAGAGAATCCTCCTCAGAAACATCTTGCTCTTGAACATCTATAGAAGGTTTTTCCTTTTCTAAAATCCTACCAGATCTGAGTTGAACATCATTAAGATCTAGAGGAACAATCATGTATGTAGGAAATTGTTGTCCTTCTACCATGTAAGCATTTTGAGGGTTTTTGTTGTCGGGATTTTGCAATGGTGGGGTTGGTAGTTGATTTGGTTTCTATTGAAACAGAAGCAAGAGTTGAGGATTTTGATTTTGTTGAGGAGGTTGTTGTTGTGGAAATGGCAATGAAAGTTGTGGATTTTTTTGTTGATTTTGTGGAAGAGGGTAGCCTTGATAAGATGGAGGATATTGATAATATTGAGTAAATATCCCATAAGGATTTTGTACCCCTTGTGCCCATGATTTTTGTCCCAATACAACTCCTAGAGTTGTATCTGAAGCATCTGTAGAAATATGGAAAGGAAGTTTCCAATTTGGTCCTCTCAAGATAGGTGCTTCATATATTCTTGTTTTCAAAGCTTGAAATGCTGATTAGCAATCATGACTCCATTTGAATTCACAGTCTTTTGTAAGCAGTTTGAAGAGTGGAGATGCTATTTTGGTAAAGTTTTCTATAAATATTCTATAATATCCAGTAAATCCTAGAAAACTTCTAACATCTTTTTGAAAATTTGGAATAGGTAACTTGGAGATGACTTCAACTTTTGATTTATCAACTTTAATCCAATCCCTTGAAATATGATGTCCTAAAACAATACCTTCAGTAAACATCATAAAGCATTTTTCATGGCTTAATGAAATGTTTGTTTCTTTACATATTATAAGGAATTTTTCCAAATTTTCTAAGGCTTCTTCAAATGTGTTACCATAGATTGTAAAATTATCCATATATACCTCTACACAATCATGGATTAGATCAGAAAAAATTACTAGAACTGCTCTTTGGAATGTTGCTGGTGCATTACATAATTCAAAAGGAAGCACTCGGTAGGAAAAAGTTCCCCATGGACAAGTAAATGTGGTTTTATCCTGATCTTCAGGTGCTACCTGAATTTGATTATAACCACTAAAACCATCCAAAAATGAAAAGTACTTTTTGTCTACTAATGTATCTAATACTTGATCGATAAAGGGCAAAGGAAAGTGATCCTTCAAGGTTGCTTTATTCAATTCCCTGTAATCAATGCACACCCTCCATTTACCATTCTTTTTGGGTACTATCACCAAGGGAGAAACCCATCGGCTATCTGATATTGGGTAAATGAAGTTCACATTGAGTAGTTTTTGGAGCTCTTCTTTCACAATCTCCCTAGGATTTGGATTCATCCTTCTTTGAGGTTATCTAATTGGTCTACTATTTTCCTCAATATAGATATGATGGATGTAAGTCTTAGGGTCAATACCTTTCATATCAGTATACTCTTATGCAAATGCAACATAATTCCTGTTGTAACTTTCCAAATTTTTGTTAATATTCAATGTTTTACCTAGAAAAATTTCAACTGCAGAACTTCCAAACTCTTCCATAGAGTAGAGAGACATTTGACTTGATGACAAATATTCAATATTAGAATCTAACTGAAATTGTGTGTGATCATATTTTGAAGATGTTTCAAAATTTTCTAATGTATTCAAGATTTGACTATCTTCACTAACTTCAGAGAGAGTAAAGACATGTTGTATAGTATCTTCATCATCGACCCATTCATTGTCTCCTACTTCTTTAATTGCTTTTGCTGGAGGATACAAAGTGAATTTCTTTGTTGAACTACCATCAGAAATGTACATGTCCCCAGATCCACAACTAATAAAAGCATCAGCTGTGGCTAGCCAAGGTCTTCCTAGGATGAGTGGGTGCCCTCCTAGATTACTCTTGGGAGTCAAAATTATGAAATCTATTAGATATTCCCAAGAATATAAGGAGACCGGAATATCATCTAGTACACCATCTGGTTTGATTATTGATCTATCTGCAAGTTGCAGTAAGGTAGGTGTATAAATAAGATTAGGAAGTTTAAGTTGTTCCATAGTCTGTCTACTCATAATGTTTATAGAAGCCCCTAAGTCAGTCAATGTATTTGGAATTTCTATTCCATTTATGTGTGTCTTGACAATTGGACTACTTGTTGTCGAGCTGTAAAATGGGTCTCTTTCACCTCTAATTACCTCACATTAATTTGTCAATCTAGGAACGTTTTGTTATTTGAAAGAGTGTCTCAGTCTGAGGCTATCATTTGCCAGAGTAATGTTATTAGTATAGTGCTCAAAAATACAAGAGTAAAGGGATGCTTGTTTACAACAAATTACTTTTAAAGACTAAACCATACATTCAAAAAACGAAGAAATTTATCAGTCAAGGGTTTAGTAGCAGTAACTCATCCCTTTGTAAACTGACGGGACCAAAGAAAATCAGGGAACAGATCGTCAATATGGGAGCCAGACAGTAAATGTCAATGCCCACTACAGTCTCAGATCGTTCTACACACCGAAGCAATAATAATGCGATTAACAGGAAATGGAATAGCAGATAAGAAACGGAACAACAACTAGGAAACTGTCACAAAAATTAAGTTTAATAAGCAGCAACACCTTATTCTACAGGATCAAATGCAACAATCGTGTCCTACAGAAATCAAATGGAAATCCTCTACTTTTAAGGATGAATCAAACAACACACAAAAATAGAACAAAATTGACTAATGATGGAATATGGGACAACGCTAGAAAGTCAAATAGTAACTTAACACATGGCACACCTCAATAGTAATCTGATCTTGGTAATCCAATCGTTAGTCTTAGCTATAAATAATACGACTGTATTTCAGAATGGAACAACAACGTCCATATATTCAACAATCGCAAGGAAATATAATATCTAATATGAATTTAGTAATACCAACAGTCAAGTGTTACAACACAGACATTCTATAACTGAACGGCAACGGTATCCTGTAAAAGCCAGTTATATCAGTACTTAAGGAAACAACAATGCGTTGCAGAGTTATAATGTCTCTGTCTCAGAAAACGATATCACTTAACAGATCAGATGTAACAGGGTTGTGATGTAAAATAACAGAACATATAAGATTACTGAATAAAACTGATGAGCACACCATGCATAAACCAAAAGTACTAGTACAGGAGCAAGTGTTCCTCCAGGGCTAGGCCTTAGCCTGCAGGGGTACACTGCTTGAAGTTATTTCAGGATCAGAGATGAAATAGCAACCAAGTTTGTATTAATGCATAAGACAGAGTTATAGTGGATCACTTCTCAACGAGAGTCGATGATCAAAGTCTCAATTTTAAGAGAAATTACATAAAAACATAACAGACTATCCCCCGGGCTAACAGTGCTGCCCCTTTTTATAATGGTGAAGGCGGAGATGTCTAGGTGCAAAAATAGTTAAAGCAGTGATCCTCCAGGATCAAAGGATCTTGAGGGATTCACCGAACTGTTGGCTCTCATTTATCTCTTTACTTTCTTGTGCCGAGCCGATATCTCCATTTCCTTTCCTAGGCTGATATGCTTTGATTTGGTTTTCCTTGTTTGCATGTGGTTCCCCGTCAAAGGGACAACAGTTAACCTAGCCTTATCCTTTCCTTTGGAACATAAATCTTTCGTTTTTCCTTCTTCCTGCATAAGAAAATGACAATTGTCAATGTTTTCATTTTGCACATTAATCTTACATATTTTATTACAATTCCTTATCATCTACCTAGTTCATGATACAAAAGGTTTGTAAGTTTTAACGAAAAGATGATAAAATAATCACCAAAAACATACCTTCTTTAGTACTCCACACACCCCCCTGATTACCATTTTTCATGCCCTCATGAAAACATTGTAGTTGACATGTAAGGCAGTGAGAGAGTAGGCTGGAGATGGGATCTCATGTGGGGGTCTACAGCCATGATGCATAACTAGGTGTTCAAAAAATGGCCTGTCTGACCCTCAAGCATTTCGTACAGGGCTTGGTATCCAGGTGCAGGGTGCCAAATAATTGGACTCCGGAACCTATGTCCTAACCAGGATGGCCCTACCCTCAAAATGATTTCGCCATAGAGGTGCAATCGGTTGGCGGCTAACTTAAAATTTTCATAATTAAATGGTTCCTTGAGTTGGATATTCGGATTAGAGATCTGATATCGAAATTTAGCCACATCAATGGAAAGGTCTTTGATAGTGAGAAAGTATTCTATTCCCTGTCGATTGATTGCTGTATGAATGGGTCCTAATGCTTCAATTACGCCTGGAGTCCCCATGAGGTTCCTATGTTCCCTCCACAACTGTACTGGATTCCTAGGCTCAGCTCTTACCCACAAGTCTAATCCGTTTTCTTGTCTTTGGAAAGCATTATGGGATTTAAGCCATTTAATTTGGTTAACCCCAAA
The DNA here is from genome assembly GCA_031772625.1 of Pinus tabuliformis. Classification (NCBI taxonomy): domain Eukaryota; kingdom Viridiplantae; phylum Streptophyta; class Pinopsida; order Pinales; family Pinaceae; genus Pinus; species Pinus tabuliformis. The sequence continues at coordinate 647,921,157 of CM062807.1, read as the reverse complement.
TAAAATAAATGCCTGTAATTAGATAACCCCAAAAAAAGGGCCGGGGTTCTGCTCGGTCTCCTGGTCTAACACAAGGTTATGCAAATAGAATTCACACAATAATCTTTGAACCTTTACCCCGTAGTGCTTACAGCGGTTTGTAAAATCATTGATGGTATTAATTTGTATAGGGGCACCTGCTTTAACAGCCTTTATTTTCAATTGCAAATATCATTCCATTAAAAACAAGTCATAATTCTTAGCAGGGGCTCTACATGTTAGGACGTCATTGTACAAAGAGCACAAGGTATCCATCTACTTGACAACTATATCTAACCTACGAGTTACCTTCGTGACTTTTTCTTCTTCCTTTCACCACCCTTCAAAGGCCTGGCTTTCGGATAAATTGACGTTCCTTAGCTGTTGTTGTAGTTCTTCATACCTTTCTCGAGGAACCGTTTGTTCAATGAGTTTTTTTGCTGCTTGTTGAGCTTGCGTCAAACCCTCTCGTAGGGTTACCGTCCTCGGATCACTATCCCACATGGTGGTGGTGAGTGGGAGGTTCACTTGAATCTTCTTATTGCGTTTTTCGTTGCTCGTATTCCTTCAGGGTACTGTGCCTCTGTCTGTACTTCTTTGTCACAGGCCAATACATTATGGGTAACAGTCAAATGCTGTTCCTTTTGATTTTGAACAACAGTCTGCTTCTCAACAAAATTTGGAATAGCAAACCGCTTTTCGATAGGGTTTTGAACAACAGGATGGACTCTGGTCCTCCGAACCTTTGTCTTGAGGGGTTTTGTTGGAGTGGTTGCATGTTTCCCTCCCGAAGTCCTTTTTACCCTTTTCCTTGTTTTCAAAATCTTGATATGTCGTCGAAGTTGAACTATTACATTCAGTAGTCTTTATTGTTCTTTCCGTAATCTCCTAATTTCCTCAATTTTGTTAGAAGTAACAACAGACTGTTTATTATGGCCTGGACTGTTATCTCGATCAATTCCCTGGTTTTCTCTTTGTGGTACTTCTTCATTGCTTTGCTCGGGGTGCTCAGGAGCAAGAATCCTAGTTGGTTCTGTTATTTCTTGGGTGACTTCTTTTTCCGCGTCCCCTTCTTCCAGAATTTCTTCTGGTGTTCTGGCTAGGAACTGATTATTCTTTCTGTATCACTTCTCTCTCCTATCATACTTTCATCATGAACAAGCTAATTCTCCCTTTCTACCTCCTCGTCATGTAATTCTTCGAGTGCATTTTTATCCTGAGCAGAGTGTTCTTCTGGTTCTTCTTCAGCATGGAGATCTGGTGGGTTGAGAGGTTGTCCATATTTGCCCATATTGGCCAAAATTTTGGCCAATTCATCTTCTCTCAATGGATTCTGCAATGTGCTGCCTTCATGCTGTTCTGTTTCCTCCTCCTGCTCAGGTTGCTCAGTTTCTTCCTCCATTTCTCCTTCCTCATTTCCTTTCATTCCTTTCTCATTTTCTTCCCCTTCTAATCGTAGGGGTTGTTCATCCCCTGTATCGTCTATCTCTACTGTTGGCTGGTATCTCCTTGGGAATTTCCCAGCCTCCCTTTAATCCGTGCTAATCGGACCGATATCCTTCGTTTTTCTGGACGCTCTGGTGTACTGGTGGCATGTTTATGTTTTTGGGATGGCGTGGTCAATCCCCCATCTATTATGGCAATTAGCTCTTCCCGGCTGCTCTGCTGCATAATATCAAAGGATCCGAAGGGATTCGCCGAACTGTTGGCTCTCAGTTATCTCTTTACTTTCTTGCGCCGAGCCAATATCTCCATTTCCTTTCCTAGGCTGATACGCTTTGATTTGGTTTTCCTTGTTTGCATGTGGTTCCCCGTCAAAGGGACAACAGTTAACCTGGCCTTGTCCTTTCCTTTGGAATGGCAGTCTTTCGTTTTTCCTTCTTCCTGCATAAGAAAATGACAATTGTCAGTGTTTTCATTTTGCATATTAATCTTATAGATTTTATTACAATTCCTTATCATCTACCTAGTTCATGATGCAAAAGGTTTGTAAGTTTTAATGAAAAAATGCTGAAATAATCACCAAAGACATACCTTCCTTAGTACTCCACACCTAGATCCACATATTTCTACATGGTAATCTTTCCCATCATGATATCTGCTAATTTTCCTACCAGATGGATTCTTTTTGTGTCTCTTGGTTTCCTACCTGGTCTTTTATACTCAACTCCTTTATTGTTTTTGCTAGAATAAGAATCTCTCTAATGGCTTGTAGCAAGGGAATCTTGATACAGACATTCTTTAATTCATCTAGGAAATCATAGTCAGGCAACAAGATTTGTTTTTCCACCCCCTTGTCAATTTGTAATCTCTCAGGGAAAGGAGGTGTGGTTGTAGATATAGGTTGCTCAACTATAGGAGTTGTGTGGGTTGACTCTTTTTGTTTTTCTTTTTGAATGGTTGGGTTTTGAAGAGATTCTTCTTCAAAAATTTTATTGAATTTCAGAGAATCCTCCTCAGAAACATCTTGCTCTTGAACATCTATAGAAGGTTTTTCCTTTTCTAAAATCCTACCAGATCTGAGTTGAACATCATTAAGATCTAGAGGAACAATCATGTATGTAGGAAATTGTTGTCCTTCTACCATGTAAGCATTTTGAGGGTTTTTGTTGTAGGGATTTTGCAATGGTGGGGTTGGTAGTTGATTTGGTTTCTATTGAAACAGAAGCAAGAGTTGAGGATTTTGATTTTGTTGAGGAGGTTGTTGTTGTGGAAATGGCAATGAAAGTTGTGGGCTTTGATTTGGAAGTTGTGGATTTTTTTGTTGATTTTGTGGAAGAGGGTAGCCTTGATAAGATGGAGGATATTGATAATATTGAGTAAATCTCCCATAAGGATTTTGTACCCCTTGTGCCCATGATTGATACTGATGTTGAGGTTGGGGCCAAGGTTGTTGCCAAGAATTCCAATTTGGTGGGGCTGAAAATTCATAGGATTGTTAAATCCTTGATTTTGTTTCCCTTGCCAAGGTCTTCTTGAAACAAAACAAAGAGATTCTACTAAATTTGGGTCCTCTTGAATGAGAGCTTTGAGTCCTGCGATTGAAGGACAATCCTTGGTCTCATGATTTTATGAGCAAATCATACATGTTTCTACAACTTTTGCATCCAAAGGAAATTCCCTTAGAGCATGTTTCTTTCTACATTTTGGGCAAAATATGGCTAAGGCATCAACTTCTGTTTTCTTCTTGTTTTGGATTTTGAGGGTGTCTAGCTGTTCCCTAAGGCTCCCTAGAATGTCAGTTTTGAACTCATCAAGCATATTTCCAATCTCTGCCCTACTTACTATCCCAGTTGCAGATTTTTTTGCTCTAATAAGAGAAGGATCTCTAGGCCCTTTTCTAGTTTTAAAGTTTTCCCTCGAGAGATGGACACATAGTTCTGCTATGTCACTTAGTGGAAGTTGAGAGATGTCTCCCTTCCCCATCATGTTTAAAATGTCTATCCATTCATCTCTAATGGATTTCAATAAAAGGGCTTTCAAGGTTTCCTCATCTAAATTGTTCATTTTTTCTCTCTTTAAGTTGTATTGAAATATTTCAAGCAAATCTTCCAAGTTCTCATCTTCTTTTTGCATAATTTTGAATACCTCATCCTTATGATTAGTAGGCATACAATAATGCAGATATTTATCCAAAAATGCTTGCCTCATATCATTCCAAGTCATAATAGATTGAGTGACTAATCCCATGAACCATTTCAGAGAAACCCCTTTCAATTTTGAAGGAAACAATTTGAGTTTTTGAGAGTCTTCTAAATGTCATAGGTTCGGCATAAGACTTCAAACTCAAATAGAAATGTCTCTAGATCCTCACTTCGTAATCCGTAAAATTTTGGGAGGACATATGGTGAAATGTTTTTAATTTTTGTATGGATTTCCTCATCAACTATAGGGAATCCAAATGAGTTATCTCCTTCCATATTTCCCCCATTATTACCTCTACCTCCTCCGTTGTTACCTCTACCACCTCCGTTATTTCCTCTACCTCTACCTCTACCCCCTCCTCCAAATAGTGAAAATTCTCCATCTTGTACTTCTTCTACCATGATAGTTTCCTCAAATTCCTCTGGCTCTTCTACTACTAGCTGATGAGAGAGAGTTTCTACCTCCTCTTCTTCTCTAGGAAATTCTACTTCTTTCACTACAATAGGCTCCCCTATGGAGGTGAAGAAGGGTTCTTTTCCTAGGTCAGATTTAGTAGATAGTGTGGGAGAATCTTCTAATTTAGTTGCTGCCCCTTGAATTCTAGGAATCCTAAGGCTGGGAGTATGAGTCTGGGATGGAGGTGTATCTTGTCTAATCCTTGAAGTAGTTGGAGTTGTAAAAATCAAATCTTTTCCCCTAGCTAGAAACCTTCCCCTAGAATCTCTTGCTCTATGCATGTCATTTTTTATTTTTTATTTTTAATGATTTTTTTAGTTGGGCTAATAATCCTTTTTCTAATCTTCCAGATCACACTAGGTGCAAGAAGAGAGCATACTAATAAATTATCGAACTAATAACTCTCTTTTCTGATCCTCCAGTTCACACTAGGTGCAAGAGGAGAGCATATTTCAAGAAATGATCAATTTTCCCCTATTTTTTTTATGTAAGAGATAGGCTACCTAGCTACACTTCCCTAGAAATGGTGCCAAAATGTTTAGTCAATTTAGTGTGTCCTAAATTTCTACATAAGTTATCAATCCGGGAGTCGTAAACTGATGAAGTGTGGCACATTATATGTGCAAGAAAACCTCTTTCTTACTTTATTGTTTTCAGTTTTTATCTTGTTTTGGGGTTTTGTTCTTATTGGTCTCCTAAAGTGTTTAATGCAAATGGAAATCGTACTCTAAGGTTTCAAGAATACTTTTAAAGATCAAGTATAGATGTAGAATTGAAGACAAGGTTTATGGCCTTTATGGTAATTTCCAAACTTAGCACTTCAAAGTTCTCAAAACATGCTATTTATAAAATCAGAACTTGAACAAAAGTGTAAACATGCAGCTACATAAATCAAGAAAAACATGAAGTACTGAAAATAAGGTTACTGTCTCTGCTATCCATCTAATTACAGAAACAAAATCTAAACTATTGCACTCAAAACCAAAAAGTAAGGAAGCTGGAAACTAGTCACTGATTTCACCCATAATCACAATATTTCGTCAGTTAAGTTCTAAAATGAGGTTAAGCTAAAGACACCAGAAATATCATCATATGGCATGAAAGAATGACATTTAAACTATCTACTTGCAGACTAATGAAAGAAAAATCAATTACTTCACCTACAATCACAATAGCTCGCCAATTAACTTCTAAAACAAGGTTAAGCTAAAGGCAACGGAGATATTATCATGTACCATGAAGAACTGATCTCTAAATTATCTACTTGCAGGCTAATGAAAGAAAAATCAAATTACTTCACCTATAATCACAATAGCTCACCAATTAACTTCTACAACGGGGTTAAGCTAAACACACCAGAGATATCATCATATAGCATGAAGAACTGATATCGAAATTATCTAAAATCAGTAAACAAATCTCACTAAAATAAAAGCATAACAACTGGAATTAAAAACTCAATTTCAGCAGAGGAAGCAAGTCTCAGATCACCACTTGATGCAAAAACTATATTAAAAAGCTCGAGCATAACCTATCTTGAAATGCACTGATTAGTGTTAGTGGAAAATATAACAATGCTGCAAAAACATGTATAGGAGTAAAACGATTAATACCATAAACGAAACATGAGAAATGTATAGTTCAAATAAGAGAAAACATGCATGAAACACTATACAAAATGAAAGAAAAACCTCAGCCAGCAGGGGCCCTCTGCACAGCCTTGGATTAATACACTATCACTTCAAACCACGCTTTAAATAGTCATATGAAAAATAGAGTTTTTGTATTATGAAACAGAGGATATGTATCTTGGTTACAATAGCAAAATAACGCTAAAACAACAGCATCAATATTAACTACTTGTGTTGCAAACGCTTATATTTATAGAGGAAATGGATAACTATCTTTTGGAGAAAATTCTTTAGCAATGGACACGTGAATAGGTCAGAATCCGGAAGTTCAACTTCTTGGTTTCCATAAACATTAAATCTATGCAAAGTGGAAGTTAGATTGCATTATGTAGGCGGCCTACAGATGGTAAAAATGGATCCATGAATCCAGGAACAGATTCAGAATTTTAGGAAGAGAAAAGGTTTAGGAAAATATGTAGAAGAGAGGTAGTTCTGGGGCTCAACAGTACCAAATTAATAAAATAAGAAATTATAATTAAAAAAATCTAATTCTAATTAAATATACAATTACAATTAATTAATAGTTAATTTATTACAGTTTGTTAAATTGATTATATACATTCTATTTAAAAATATTAAATTAAATTACAAACTAAAAAAAAGGTTTAATTAATTACAAAATCCAATATAATTCTCAAATTATTAATATAAAATTTGAATTAAATAAATCAATTACAAATTAATAAATTTACATATTAATTATAAATTGAATTATTTAATTTAATTAAAATTAATTTAATAGAAAATTAATTAAATATTATTAAAATAATATCAAATATTATATACAAAACATTAAAATAAATCACAAATGTTAGTGAACAAACCTTATACAAACGTTATTAAACAAAGGTTAGACCAAGCCCATCTAAGCTATGAGGGACATCGGAGGTGAATTGAAACATCGGAGATTCGAGGAATCGAGCCATTAGATATCGGAAGTATTAGAGAGTATGCCATATCGGAAGTGACATATCAAGGGAATCATATTAGGGGTTTTAGGAACAAGCTTCTGATAAAAAAAGTTCTGATAAAGAGATTTAATGGAAATATCATAGATATCAAAGGTATGGGATATCAGAGGTATCAGAGGTGCGGGATATCGAAGGTGTGGAATATTGGAGGTGTCACATAATAAAATTTACGACAATGCAAACACCAATATAATAAATGATGGTTGTGGGTCCAATGGATTATTATATTCATTTATATAATGGCGCATGAGAATTGTAATAAACCTTTGTAAAAGCCCCTTTAATGTGATTATATTAATAAAGCGGTCATTAGGGAAGTGATATCGAAGATGATTTTTATCGTAACCTAGTCAAAAGAGAAGTTACGATATAATAAAGTTCTGATGAAAGTCTTCTGATGGAGCCTTGACTTTATGAGTGAGGTCTTTATCGGGGTTTATGTTTATCGTACTTTGTTAAAGGTGCAACTCCGATATAGAGGTTCTGATATTATGATGTGTGCCAAGGAATGTTGGAGTGGGGGATATAAGGTGAAGTGGAGCCTACGTGGAGTGGGTCCCATCCATAAACTACAACCACTTGGTAATAAAATTCCTAACCTTAAAAATTATAGCCACTTTTGAGAATGAATAATTTCAGGATTTCAAGAGTTTTACAAATTGAAATTTATATTAACTTATGAGATTTGAAACACATAAATTTAATCATTCTAAAATTTGGTTGTGGTAATTTCGTAGAATTATTAGAAAAAATTAATAAAAAATCTATCTTTACAATCAATTAAAAATTTATGTAGAAAAATTAAAATAATACGCATTTTGTACATTTTTTAACCGAAGCGATAAAAATTATCAAACTTCGGATGAGCACCATTTGCAAACCATGTAACCAAATGAGATGAAACAAGTACCGATGGAAAGCTAACGAAAAGTCGAACTCAATGAAGCAATCAAAATAGAAATCCAATGAAAACAAAAAATGGCAAAATTGTAGGACACTTAAACAAAAGAAAATATCAAAAGGTGATTTAGCCAAAAAATTATGGAAATGGTCTCCATTATTTTAAATAAATAAGTAAAAAATGGGGGTGTTGAGTTTTCACTACAACACTGGCGACACACAGGGAAGAACCAGTTATCTCTGGTTAAAGATAATGAACTTTAATTTACCCAAATGTTAAAAATAATGGAGTCCATTGAATCATCAAACAATAAAACATTTCCATGGGTCCCACATAAATAGATTAAGAAATATGAGTTTGAAAAGATAAGTACTCAAAAGCAGGCTTGAGTAAAAAATCATGAATCCAAAATTTGGGAAAAATAAAAGAAAAATTGCCTCATATGAGAAATAGAAGAAGGTAAAAATAGGATTTTTTTTTATAAAACATATATCCATTGTTATGAATGGTCTATGACATCAGTTTTCTGCCATCAAGCCTAAACAGTACCCCAGATAAGTTGTCTTTAATGCCATAGAAGTATAGCCCCACTGCCAGTGAGCGTCTATAGCCCTAACGGGTTTCCTTGTATTTCCCATGCTTCCCTTTTTAATCACCCTTTTGATAAGTGCATTTGCATGCTTTTAGTTTATGATGTACTTGAGTGAAAGAGGTGGGATGGTAAAAGATGCTTATGTTAATGGATATAATACTTCCATAATTATGACTCCAAATTCTTTTCCTACGACTATTAATAGAGGCTTTTATAAATTGGAGGGGAGGGAGGGACCCATTGAGTTAAACTTAGGTCAATTTTTTCCTTGAAAAGGTGAACTATATCTCTTATAGAGGACATGTCTTTCTCCATGATTTTTTTTTAAAGAAAGAGGGCTTTATGGTTCCATAAAGATATACGTTTAATGATAAATGAAATTCGCAGAAATAGACACAGTAAATATTTCCCATGTATGCCAACTATTGTTGGGTGAGGAAAAGTCCTTTCACATAAATCTTAGCATAGTCACAAAAATCAAGCCAAAAACAATAGAAAAAGGGAAAAATAAATGGAAAGAAAACTTCAAAAATGTGAAACGAAGAAAAGAAGAGCTGAAAGACAATCCCAAATTAAAAAACAAACCCAACAAGATTAATTGTACAAATGTCTCACAAAAGAGTAAAATAAGATAAGCATGTGAACGTTCCTTCTATGTTGAGATTTTAATAAATTTTATCTTGTAGAGTTATAAGAAATAAGGCTCTCAAAATGTAAAGGATAAATCATAGTCATGAGAGATAATAAGCTAATGAGAAGTCTCTGTCTATTGCAAATTTTATTGTTCCAAAGAAAATCTTGCATAAAAATATCTTAACCATTTTCTGAAAAACAAAATTCTTGAGAAACGAATTAAAATGTTCAAGGACTCCCCAATTAAGGTGATTTTATCAGGATCATTACTACTTCTCCCAAAAACTTGAAAGAAAATCAAACGAAGGAGAATGAGTGCCAAATCTGAGGTGTGAAATAATTCTTGAAGTCCTGCAAAACAGAGTTCATGATCAATAAAAACTAAAAAAAAATTGAAGATAAATAAATAGAAATGAATGAAAGTGGGTATGTGAAACTTACCATTGGAATTTTTTGTTTAATATTACCTGAGAGATATCATTTTCTCCTACAAAAGATAACTTCTTATTTTGGTTAGAATTACAAACATAAATAAGTTTCTTTCAATGTGGTTCTCATTGGCCCAAAATCATAATTTATTCAATCAAAATTAAAGCAGGAAGTAAACTAGAAAATAATGTCTCATATTTAAGGAATCATAAGTAAATCAAATCCACATAAATGAGAATGATGATGTGCTTTTGTAGTGATTAATGTTCTCTTAATATTTCAAATTTCATATTCACTCCATGATTCTCATAAAATCTCAAAATTTAAGACCAAATTTTACATATTATATTTCCTTTACATTATTAATGAAAACCATCGAAGCTTAATAAAAATTATTTTTACACCATCAGAGATATTTTAATTACATCATCTCGGACGTCTTTCACGCCATCGAATATTGGGGAAATTAAGATATCGTAACATTTTCAAAGGAGACTCGAGGTGATAATAACTCTGGGGTCTGATAATATTATGTGATCAGAGGGGTTAACGTATCAGACATTGGAGGGGCTACACATATCAGAGGAATTATGAAAGAAAACTTATGATATTTACACATTCTAATATCGTGTGGGCTTGTTATTATTTGAATGTTTTCGGTGGAAGTTTAATTGATTTTCACTTTCGATATCGGAAGTATCAATAAATATTTCTTGTAGAGATTTTAAAATGAGAGTTCCGATAAAAGGAAGCTTGGAATCAATATTGACTAAAAATATAATATTGGAACTCAGATATGATAATAGTTCATGAAGACTTCTACGAGATTCTGAGATCAAGGATCTTGATAAGATAAAATAAAATAGGACTCGAAGATCTCATAGAAATGCCTCGAAAAGTGTTTTGAAATGGTTCTGATAAAACATAAACCCAAAAATTTGATCTTGGAAAGCGAACAACATGAAATTGGGATTCTGATAGTTACTAGATAGAGGCCTTGAATCAATTCGGAAGAAGCAATGCAATAGAAACAAATGTAAAATGAATGAGCCCAAATGGAAAAGTTTTTAAACTCAACCGACACATGGCAGATCCAAAACAGATGTAGAAAAAATCATGGATAAGATGCTGCAAGATTTTTGTCAAATTTTCCTTTGTTTGTAGAAAATCTGAGCAATAAAAAGTCTAAGCATTTCATTTCAGCTGCATCGATGAGAGGAAGATTTTTACTTTTGACTCATATTTCTAAATATACAAAGAAAGGAAAATATGAATAGAAGAAAAACTAAATAATACCCAAATTCTGATGAAACAAAAAATAATTCCCTTGACACATTTCATATTAGAAAGGGTTGGTTGCTTACTTATCTTCAAGTCTCCAAAATCAAGCCAATGAAGACCTGCAAAAGAAACAAAACATAAATAAGAAGTAAACTATGAAAAAGAGAAAAATAACAACAGATGAAGATGAACCTGTTAATGCATACCTAGAAGAATATTGATCGTAAGTTTACATCATGAATCTTCAAGTTCTCCCATGCATTTTTCAAAATTTTCATATGTTCAACATCGTCTACTTATTCAAAGTAATGCTAAGTAATGAACTTTCAAATTGCATCTGCCTAAAATTTACATCGAAGGACAAGAGTGGTGAAAATGAAATTTTTAGAAATACTTGTGAATAAAAAATTGTCAAGGCATAGCAATTCTTTGGAATTTCTTCATATAGGATTTTATTACAAAAACATTTTCAACAATGTGATGAAGTTTTGCAAAAACAAGACAATTAAGCACTTCACAAGTACTATACAAGAAATTTGATATGTTCTAAGCCACTTTGCCAGTGAATGAAAGGGGAGGCTAAGAAAAACATGGGCTCATTAATTTCTTATTAAAAATCTGCAATAATGAAATAAATTCAAATAGAAAAATAATCTTATCTAAATTAATATATTCCTTTTTCTAACTCAATGAAAGGAAACATGACTATGTATATTCATACTTCCAATGTTTCCATTCTCTCATTCTAACTCCTGCATGTATGTATAGGTCAAACATTAGTGACAAGAATATAGTTAAACAAACAAAAATAAATTTCAATAAGGTATGTACACTAATTTCTAACATATTTACAAAATACAACTTATTTACAATCACCTTCTCTTGAAATTTCCTTTCTAACTGAATTTCAATTGGAACATAGAAATCTGGATGGATTTCCATTAATGATTGGAAGATTTTCAAAAAAGAAGCTAACATGTCAGATTGTGGAAATGAACAATTAGATACAATGGCATGCGTGGAATTTTAAGTCTTATGTATATGTATTAAATTATTAACAATCTTTTGTGTATGAAAACTTTCCAAATGTCTTCCAAATGGGTCAATGAAAAATTGATGGAAATCTAATAGATTCAACGAAAGATCATTAATTGAATTAGATTCTTGGACATATTGTGAAAATACATTCTCTTGTTGGCGTTTCTTTTGAGGGAAAATGAACAAGTGATAAGAAATGAACATCAATTGGAATTGGAAGAGTAATAGCTCTTGATGTTCATGATTATGATTTGAAACTTTATTTTCCCATTCAGGCAATGCATCACTTATGTGTTCAATACTAAAATGCTCAATATGTTAGCATAAGATATCTAAAAACTGAGAAATGAAAAGAGAAAACAAATAATAAATTAAAAAAAATAAGTGAAGGAACAAGAACAAAATAAAATCACTTTATAGTAGTATTAAAATTATTGTTATAGCACAATTGGGTCTGAATTGAAGTAATTTTGTCTTCACGAGAATTGGTCAGAATAATGTAGTTAGAATGATTTCCAACACTAACTTGTGAATTAGAGAGAAGATCATGAATATGAATAGTAATGAGAGCTTGATCATCATAAGATTCATAGATTGAGATGGGTTCTTGAATGTTGAAGTCATGAATATGATTAAATGTTTGAAAATGAAAGTCAATTGGAACAATTTTTGTATTGCGTTTCTCTTCATTTTCAAGTATGATTTGAGTTTGATCACAAGGATTTAATGTATAAGAAGACAAATCAAAATCCTCAATGTTAGAGTAATTATCGTAAATGAATTCCTAATATTCTCTCGAATTCCCTTCATTCCAAAATGCTACATCAAGACAAGAAGGAATAACAAGCATTTTTTTTTATCAATTTCAGAAAAATGATCGATGAATTATTCTATATTTCAATAAAAAATAATTGACAATTGATTTATATAAACTTCTATATTTTCTGGAATACTACTAATGCAAAGAGTAGATAAATCACAATCAGCAAAAATATCACGATAAAGAGAGAAATGTGAGTCTAAATAAATCAATTTAAAAATATTTCTATTCACAATCTCTTATGCATTTGCTTCATTATAAATTTCAGATTCATGACCAATCATCTGTCTACTAATGCTTTCTTGAAGATTGTTGTTTGGCTGTCCTGAATTTGACATTTGATCAACATGATCAAATTCGTCAATTTCTGTAGAAGGTTGCATATTATTGAAAACTTCAATTTATGCATGTACTTGTTGATCTAATAATTGATTTTCTGAATTAATTTCAAGTTGATTTTCTCATTTCAAGGTAGTTGTTTCTCGAATATTGTCGTTGGTATCTTCTTGCATTTGATTAGCAAAAATTTCCAAACTTTGTGATTGAGATTCACTGACATGTGAGAGATTATCATGATCATCATTAACACTGCAGGAAGTGTGCACTAAATAAGGGAATTGATTATACATGGTAGAGGCAACTTCAACATGATTGGTATGCACCTCCATATTGGAATTCTTAATTATGCTAATGAAGTTTGAAGAAGAATGATCAAAGCTTGTAATTGTTTGATATAAAATGGGAATGCAAGGAAGAGAACCAACATATGCAAACCAATCCATCAATTCAATTTCTGAAGGTTTATCTTCAATTTTGAATCTTAAATAATTTAGTCGAAATCTAATGGTAAAATCGATGAAAGATTCATTTTCAAACCTTCATAAATCTTCAAATTCACCACATACCTATTCATAATCATAACTGTCAAATTCATAAAGGAACATTGTGATAATTTGATCCCAACTGTGAATAGAGGCAACTGGAAGAGGTTGACACCAATTTTTGGCTTTTCCCGAGAATGTAAGAGTAAATATCATGCATATAATACCTTCATCAATATCATGAAAAGTACAATTTGATTTTTTTTAATAAACTGCAAGACATGATCAAATGCAAAAACATTCTTCTTACCTTTAAAATTTACCTTAGACAAGTGTCTTACTATTTCTGGTGGAGTATTGGTAGATACACGTACAGAGATACAACTCCAAATTGGAAGTTTGGAAGGAGCCATTGTGATTAAATAAAAAATTAAAAAAACAAAATTCCAAAAGACAAAATGTCTTCAAGACCTCTTTCTAGCGCAAAAAATGTTGTAGGCTTGAAATGTCTGCCTCAACATTATAATGGAGACCACCTGGTTAGAAACATAAAGTAGCATATTTTCTGTTTGGAATGATGGTTCCAACCAACTAAACTAGGTATAGTTACCTAGTCTATATCTCTATTGGCTTAGAGTATGACTTTGATCTACCAATAGAGAAGAGACATTAGATCGACTCTTCTTTCTCATCAGGCAAGAAAGTGATCCTTAAGTTGATCTAGGGCTCAATCAAGCCACAACTAAAGTTTACCTCTTTGATAAGAGGACTTCTAGGAATGTAGAATTAAATCTAAATGAAAATCTAACCCAACCGAGAGAAAAGTAATTAAATGATTGAGATTTTAACATGCATGGTTTATAATGAATATCAAGCTAACGAAGTAGTTCAATTAACATCTATTATGAATACCAAAACACATTATGTTAAGAGATCTATTAACGAGAATGATTAATCATTAACATTAGAAAGTAGGTCTCATAATGCTAATAACCATTAAACTATTAACAATGAATGATGAACCAATAGAATTAGGAAATAATTCACATAATGTTACTAGTAATTAAATCAAAATTAAATGGCAAATTTCTGAGTAAATAGTTACTCAAAAATATGTTTTCAATGCACAAGAAAAAAAGGCAAAATTGATAACATAATCATGAGACAAACATATTAGATAGCTAAGCCATAAGAAAAGGATTCATATTGATAGAAGTGCACAAATATAAATCCAATGACATAATTCTGCTATCAAAAGAAATGAAATATGCATTAAAAATAATAGTATTAAAAACACAGATCAATTAAACTTGGTCCCTTGCCCAATTCTTTGAATCTCTTACAATCTCCTCCAAAGCATAAACTCTACTGCTAAAAGTAAGAGCTACGGTAGTGCAAACTCTCCCTCTCATACAATTCTCAAATCTGAGATTGATCCTATCTACTTACAACATGAAACTCCTATTACAATAGTGTGTTTAATAATTCTAGAATTGCAGAGAGGAGAAGTATTTTCTCCATTCTACAAACTACCAGTTATAATTACAAAAATTAATTCCAAGTAGGAGAGTTGTTGAAGAATAATTCCGCTCCAATAATTCTCATTGGTCCAAATTATTTTTCCCTCTTGTTGGAGTAATATCATTGATCAAAATCTTTTCTTTCTCATCTCCTCAATTGTTTTCCTACCACAACCAATCAAAAGTAAATTAAACAGATTTAAAGAACAAAATAGAAAAATAAAAATCAATTCTCAATAAATTATTAGATAAAACAATAAATGAAAATCCAAATAAATTTCAAGACGCTATTTCTTATGTTGAGCTTGATTTTCTCTTAAGAAATGTTGGAGGAGGAATTAGTAGCAACTATTTTCCAAAACTAATAACATTTACCCAAATCATCATAAAAATTTCATTTTTGATTGAAATTCACAACTTTTCTTTACGCTAGATTTTTGGGTCAATAAATGATGATATTTTCTAAAATTAATGATCCTAGATTGTGCTCATTTGTCTTATATTTCCAAGGAGCTATTGTGGACTTAATTTCGTTGAGTAAATCCCCATATATGTCTCTCTAAAGACGAGGTACCAAAATAATCTGATTTCTGGAAAATGTCATGCGTGGGCTAAAATTTAGAAATTATAATAAAGCAAATCTAGTTCTAATTAAATATAAAATTACAATTAATTAATATCTAATTAATTACAATTTGTTAAATTAATTATATACATTCTATTTAAAAACATTAAATTAAATTACAAACTAAAAGAAAAGTTGAATTAATTACACAATCCAATGTAATTCTCAAATTATTAATATAAAGTTTGAATTAATTAAATCAATTACAAATTAATAAATTTACATATAATTAAAAATTGTATTAATTAAGCCCCATGAGGGTAGGCAAGTTGGTATTCACAATGCGGTGAAGTTTGTTAGAAAGGCGAGCTCCGTACTGAAGGTCACGAGTTCAAATCCCTCGGACTAGCCCGAAGCTGTGGAGAGGGGTGGGCGCAGTTCCCAGGGGTTATAGTGGTAGTGGTTAGAATCGACCTCATGTTACGTGAGTTGAGAGGCTGCTCCAGTTTCTGATTCCTTTGTAACAAAAAAAAAAAACTGAATTAATTAATTTAATAAACGATAAACTAAATATTATTAGAATGATAGCAAATATTATATACAAAACATTAAAATAATTCACAAACATTAATAAACAAACTTTATATAAATGTTATTAAACAAAGGTTAGACCAAGCCCATCTGAGCTATGAGGGACATCAAAGGTGAAGTGAAACATTGGAGATCAAAGGAATTGAGCCATCAGATATCGGAAGTATTAGAGAGTAAGCCATATCAGAAGTGACATATCTAGGGAATCATATTGGGAGTTTTAGGAACAGGCTTCCCATCAAAAAAAGTTCTAATAAAGAGCTTTGACGGAATATCGAAGGTAGAGGATGTGTGGGATATTGGAGGTTTCACATAATAGAATTTACGATAATGAAAACATTGATATAATAAATGATGGTTGTGTGTCCAATGGATTATTATATTTATTTATATAAAATTGCACGAGACTTGTAATAAACCTTGGTAAAAGCCCCTTTAATGTGATTATATTAAGAAAGCAGTCATCAGGGAATTCATATCGGGGATGAGTTTTATAATAACTTTCTCAAAAGATAAGTTACGATATGTGGAACTTTGACACTATGAGTGAGGGCTTTATTGGGGTTTATGTTTATCGTAATTTTTTAAAGGCACAACTCTGATAAATGGGTTTCGATATTATGATGTGTGACAAGGAATGCTGGAGTGGGGGGTATAAGGTGAAGTGGAGTCCGTATGGAGTGGGTCCCATCAGTAAACTACAACCACTTGGTAATAAAAGTCCTAACCTTAAAAATTACAGCCACTTTGGATAATGAATAATTTCAAGATTTCAGGAGTATTGTGAATTGAAATTTATATTAACTTCTGAGATTCGAAACACATAACTTTAATCGTTATACAATTTGGATGTGGTAATTTCATAGGGTTGTTAGAAAAAAATAATAAAAAAACAATATTTACAATCAATTACTAATTTATTTACAAAAATTAAAATAATATATATTTTGTACATTTTTTAACCCAGGTGGTAAAAATTTTCAAACTTCAGATGAGCAACATATGCAAACCATGTAACCAAATGAGATGAAACAAGTACCGATGGAAAGGTAGAGAAATTTATAACTCAATGAAGTAATCAAAATAGAAATCCGACGAATATGAAAAAATGGCTAAATTGTAGGACACTTAACCAAAAGAAAATAGCAAAAAGGTGATTTAGCCAAAAAATTGTGGAAAGGGTCCCCATTATTTGAAATAAATAAGTCAAAAATGGAGTTGTTGAGTTTTCACTACAACAATGCCATGGATCAAAATATACTAAAAATACTTTCCCTTAAAATAAGACTTTAGATTGAATAACTATATTTAATTTTTTTTATGTATTTAATTTCATAGACTTTGGTCTTAAAATAATGACTTTGGATGGAGGATCAAAATTGGAATGTCCTTGACAAATTTGAATCTTATAGTAGAAGAAAATTAATCCATATTTCATACCTTCTCACATGAACAAGTCATGAAACGTCGTCTTCAAGTATGCATAATCTAGCTTGTCATCAAAATATAAGGCACTGTAGTAATGGAAATATGAGGCAAGCTCCAGTAGGTAATACCTACAAAAAACCTGCAAATGCATGTATTAATAATCATCAGAGGGTGGTACACCCTACTGACATGGAAAAAGTTGAAAAGAAGTAAACCTCATAATTTTTACCTCAATTGAAGTGGAGACTTTCTTTTCACTTATTTTATCATACTTTTGCTTCTCGGTCCCTTATTTTAAACTGTGCCATGGAAGGCTAATACAACTAATACAAGAGATTTCGTTATCAAATAATATTTTAAAAATTGATCAAAGAGAAAAATCAATACACCAACATTTAATTCAGAAACAAGGCTTCTCCTTAAGAAGTACATCAACATATAGCCCAAACATTCAAGATCATCTCTCCTGCGATGCTTTAAATATCATACAAGACAACACAAAATAATTAAACAAAGTCTTGCAATGATCTTAATAAACAATAATAATTACCCTTTTCAACAATAACTGGGGACAACTATATGCCATAAATTGTGGATAGGATTTTAAATGGACACCAATAAAGTTCCCAGGGAAATCAAGAAAATAAATGTTAGTATTAATGTTAAGCAAATATTTACTCACCTATTCCAAAATTAGTATTGATGTTAACATAAAGAGCAATCCCTATAAGATTTTTATATTCCCTATAGATCAAAACTCACTAATAAAAAAACATAGAAAGATAATTCAATCAAACGAATGGATACCAATCAATCTTGGACAGTTAAATCATTGCAAATATAGAAGAAATAATGTAAAACATTTCCATTCAAAAAATCTAATAGAATAAACCATTACCATTTCCAGACCTAAAGGATTAAGAAAGTTTGAAATCAAATACTTGTAAGGAATATGCTTATGAGTTGTTGGGTCCCAATATTTTTTGGAAAGCCCAAAATGTATGATGTAACACTATCAATTTATAATCACTAGCACCAAAAGTTTAAAATATTGCAAATAAGTAGTTTCACCAGGTAGGCTCTCTAGTATAAAATAAAAGTGATGAACAACTTTCTTTTAAAAACTTCACTACCCATATAATGATGGAAGACTTCAAGTTAGCCATAATTACTTAAGATGGTAAAGGCCATAATGAAAATATGATCTCTCTCTATATGACTCTCATTCTCTCTCTCTCTCTCTCTCTCTCTCTCTCTCTCTCTCTCTCTCTCTCTCTCTCTCTCTCTCTCTCTCTCTCTCTCTATCACACACACAGACAAGTGAGTAATTGTGGATGCATAAACCATTATAGCCTAAAAAATTGGATCATTAGCCGCATGCTTTCATGTAGATGTACATGCTTACATGTAAAATTATTTAACGCAAATTGATATTTAATTAGGTGTTTAGTTGGTTAACTATGATTTGAATGTGATGACAATTAAGAGTAATAAAGCACAAGGAACCAGTGACAAAGACATTTTGATGACTTAATAATGGAAATATAACTAACTAAGGATCACTTTAATATTTCAACAAATAAATGATCTTGTGAAGAATTTTAATAGGCATTAACAATGATGGTGAACTAATGAAGAAGAAGCATTGAGATTCCCTTATGACCAACTGAAGTTTTAAAACATAAAAAGATAGCCTCTTTAAACAAATGATTGTTGATAGCATGTATCATAATTTTTTTTTATATCATTAATGTTAGTGTGAAATTTGTTGGAAGGTGTACCAAAAACACTTGACTTAAGTCACTAGGTGACAAGTGACCCTAACAACAAGTTGATGGCTGCTACCAATTCAGATCTGCAATAAAAATGGAAAACATGCAACAAATGTATAGACGATCTAAAATAGAAATCAACAGTAAAAATATCCAATGCAATAACCCAAATGGAAAGACTTTAATTGAATAAATCTTTTATTAAAAACACCTGGTGAAGGAGACAAATAGATGGTTCTGTAAGTCCCCCTCCGTGGGATGGGTCCTTTGATGCTTCAAAAAATGATCTTCTCTCTCAATGTGAAAAACCAAGACAAAATGTGGAGAAATCGAATGGGAGCTCAAAAGAAAAAACACAATAATGGTGATGATGATTATGATCATGGAGAAGAATGAATGAAAAACCCCCATTTATAACAAAGTATTGAGTTAATCTCGAAAATGGGGAATAATAAAATAATGATAACCCAATCAAGATCTAAGTGCTTGGAATACTTTATTATATTTATTGGAGAGGGAAAATACATTTAGAATGGTTAAATATCTTTATTTATAAATAATTAACAAATAAAATGATTTATTAATCATTTCACGAGAATTAAGAATGGTGTGAAATTGAAATAATTATTAAATAGTGATTTAACAATTATTCCAACAACATAAATAAGGAAAATTAAATAAATAATGATTTATTTAATTATTCCTAAGGGATTTAGTCAAATGTGACAAGGAATAATTTTTGAAATAATGATTTAATAATTATTCCTAAAGAAAAATAAATAAATAGTGATATATATAATTATTCTCATGGGTTTTTTATTTGAATCAAAAAATAATTTAATAAAAGTGGTTTACTAAATTATTTTCCACAGTGAAAGTGATTTTATTATGGTAAAATTAATCCTGCATGGTGTATTTCAATCCACCTAGTTAGAAATGGCTAGGTGATCATTTTTTGGTGATAAGAGTTACAATGTATACATCATTGCATTTTCATTCTTCTTACTAATGGAAAAAGAAAATATTTACCTATTTCAAGTTTATCTATCATTATATAATTTTGTCATCTCAGGAATCATTTGAGTCAAAGCAAGCCACTATGGTCATGGCTTAGGATAAGTTATCTTCATTGCAAAATGTCATTCTTCTTGAATCTCGGGCCATTAGTACCATCTTCTTCTACTTGATAATGACTTGTGTGCTCTATATGCTGATAAACAAAAAAGAAAACCAATAATGACATATGTGTTATATGCTTTCTACTTTGCATTTCATTTTCCATTGAGTTCATCAAAGCCTGTTTTAAAGGAAGTTATCTTTCACAACAAGGTTGGGTTGTGTCAAATAAATTTTATGTAAGAAAATTTTTTCATATACTCTTTCTCTCTTCAAGAAAACATGGAAATCAACACACCCTTAGGCATATAATCAGAAAAGGCTACAAATATACCAAGGAATGGCAATAGAAATATACGATACAAGTGGCTAGTAAGGCAGAAGTGTGTAATGGGAAAAGTTTTGAAGCAGGACTACCATGTTGTTGAATTTCGTGATATGAGAGAGAATGAACAAGAGAACCTCTTAAGACCTTCTCTTCTTGATTGATATGAAATTTTATATATGATGTATGTAGTAGTAGGTATATTGGAAAATAAGTAATTTGTATGTATGAATTTTAAGTGTAATTGGATCATGTGTGTGATGTCGAATGTAGATTGATAGTGATATGATGTGGTATATGTGATGTGTCTGATATGAGGACTAATCATGGTTGTTGTTTTACTGATGATGAAACTACTAAAGACCATCAAACTCACATAGAACATGAGAAGGAAGAAGGAATTATGAGTTTCCTGAGGACCTAGAGGTTACTTGGAGTCCCCAAAAGGGAAGCAAGAAATCTTTGAATAATTGACTTTGTGAACGTCCATGTCTGACAATAACCCATCCCAGAGGTGGTAGAACAATATTTGAGGGAATGCTAGGTGCAGAGAAGGGGTGCACCACTTGGATGCAGGTGGATGGGGGGTATGAGTCCATAGGTTGTAGGATATTGGGGTTGGTTCCTCAGTGGGTTGAGAGCACTAGAAACAAGAAGAATACTTACATAGATAAGTATTTGGATACCTTCTCTTATGTTATGAATGTATGTGCTTCAATTATGAAATGAAATTATTTTAGATAGAAAACTTTTTGTATAAACATGTATGTTTAATTATTAAATGTTATAGTTGTATGTTGAATAACTAAGACCTTGGGTGCATCACAAGGAAACAAAAGGAATATTATGAGACATGAAGAGAATTAAACTACAGATGCAGTGAATATAAGTGACCTGGTAGTACATGCATATTTCTAAAGACAAAGGAACACTAAGGACGATGTTATTCTAAGGGGGAGGGAAATTTAACACCCCTAGTTTCATCCTTGAATGATTAATGTAATAACTATGTATGATATGTGTTGGCTAGTGAGCCTGGGATGTGTGAGACTAGTACAACCCTATGTATGCACATGTTATGCTAGTGGGCTAGTTATGAATATGATTAAAGGTAGTGCACTTATGAAATGGGTCTAAGGATTGTAATTATTAGGCTGGTGAGCTAGGACATAATTAATTAGTCTGGTGAGTCGATAGTTGATTCTGGGGTGATATGCCCATGTGTATGTCTATCTATGTGTTGTGGTCAGTGTGCCTGCATGGTTATGTTTTTATTGTTGCTGCTACAATACCCTCCAAAATTTTGCTATATTCAAATTTTTGAGCCTACCTTATGTCATGTGAAGTGTCGCTTTTGGTTGTCAAGTTTCGTTTTATGTTTTTACACATTATTCAAGTGTCCATGTCCCTTACTATGTACCATCAGATCATCAAGAGGGGAATAACACACTTTCGAGTCATAGTACACTTCCTATTCACAAAAGGACACTTGTTGGTTGTAACTACACATACTTTATTTATTGCACTTGGATATTATTTGTGAACTCATGTTTTGATGTATATTTCCTAGTCATGGGTCTTGTCTAAGATTTTTCTATGAGTTGAGATGTATTACACTTGATTATATCCCTAACTCATTTTGTTTCTCTATGTTTTACCTTTCTAGACTTACACATTTTTTTGACTTCGTAGCTTGACCACTGGGCTAGGAAGATCACACTGCACACTTCTAAGGCCTACCAGAGACATTATTTGTCAAATAGAACTATGAACTTTTCTAGCCTTATCCCTCCCTCTCTCTCATGTGCACTGTGTAATTCTAGTCAATAAACCCTCCTCCTAGCTCCTTGTTCTCCCTCACTATGCTAGTCTTGTCTTTGCCTCTGGGTAGTGAGTCCTCTTCCTATGCTTTAGGACTACGATTTATGCCCTCCTTGTGGCCTTAGCCTTCCTTCTTAGTGCATGGCACAGTTTGAGTGGAAAGTGTTGGAAATTGGATAAACCAACACTCCCCTTATGTTTTGTGACATGGAGTAACCACCTCTCATGGATACTTATGTTTGGCGTTGCAATTGTTGACTAACACCTACGGGTTTTTGTCTATTGAAAATCATGGTTCCCAACAAGTGGTATCAGAGCATAGGTAACAAGTTCAATACACACTCAACTTAATTTTGGGAGGATATTATTGGAAATTAGATAAACTAAAGCTCCCCATGTGTTTCATGACATGCACTAACAACCTCTCGTACATCCTTATCTTTGGCGATGCAATCATTGACTAACACTTGCTGGTTTTAGTGTCTGTATATCTTGTCCTGATGATGAGTCTTGCTCTAGACTCGAAACGTCGACAGAAAAAGATGAACACTGTGGATGATCCGAATTCTAACTCTCAAAAACCACTCCACAGAAACCTGCAATCCAAAATCATGATTACCAATAGATAGTCCTACTCCCTTACCTCTTCAAAGTGTGACCTGCACCCACCTTGCCTCCTCCTCTAGAGTTGTGCATGGAATAGTATTAGTGAGTGGTGAAGCACTCCTCTATCT
This sequence comes from Pinus tabuliformis, assembly GCA_031772625.1. Classification (NCBI taxonomy): domain Eukaryota; kingdom Viridiplantae; phylum Streptophyta; class Pinopsida; order Pinales; family Pinaceae; genus Pinus; species Pinus tabuliformis. The sequence goes on along the minus strand of CM062807.1, from coordinate 647,897,989 downwards.
CCTACAAGTGCAATATGCACCCAGAAGGTCTCCCTCTCTCTCCTCCATGAACTGTTGAGCCACAGTTAGAAAAATTGCATGAAACATGATAAAATAGGATATTTTTGAGCTAATGTTTTCTTGGCCTGAGTGATCTATACTTGTAGGTGTTCAATAAAGCATGGTAAAAATTTGTGACGATATTTGTCAAGATAGGGTGCCCATGGAAGCGTCTTGAAGACAAAAGGCATAAAGGTACCTTGTTTTGAGAGTTGAAGGAATGATGGATCCGAATGATTAAAGTGACTCATGAAGTCTCCATGATTTCTCACGACCCTTTGGATGGTAGAAGGAAACAACAATGCAATATTTTTTACAAGTATTGAAGACATAGTGACAATGTTGTCACTTCTCAAAGAACTCCATGTTACAAGTTACTCTGAGTCCAAGTCATCAATGTTTATGACTTGTCCTACTTTAGTCAGATGATGATGTGGAAAATGATGATGTAATCTAGGAAAATATTGTAAATGTAAATATGCAGAAGTCCAAGAGTCATATATGAACAAAAGAGTCATTAGGAAAAGTACAAAAGTATCATGGAAGTCAAAAGGTCACATTGGAAGTCCAAGGGTTATGAGGAATATAAAATGTCATTCCTATTGTTGTAAAATAACCCTCATTATTCAAGCAAGGGACTTTTCACCTTGGCTTCTCCAACCAAGCATTAGAGAGAAATATTATTCATTTGGAGAGTAGGTAGTGACTTAATGCTCCATTATTGGAGCTATTGGTGTCTTATTGTATCAATGTATCTTGGAAATTTCGATTAATATTTTAAGCTCATTGAGCCAACACACTTTCATGCATGCATCGTGAATATAATACAACTATTATTTATATGTTTGTGATATGTGTTTTTTGTTTCCACGTACTAAAGAAATTGAACTATGTTATTGGCTTTGGTGCTAATCTTGTTGAATATGTGTTGTAATTGTTTTAATGATCATTATGTCCACGTAAACTATTTCACTATACAATCAATAATTCTTTCATATATGTGTGTGTGTGTGTGCATATTTATTAGAATAGTTTGAATATTTTTCTTTTAAAGACTCACTTCTATTCCCTTTTGGTGAAAGAACCTTGGTACATATTGTAATTGAACATTTCACTAGGGACGCTCACCCACTCATTCAAAAGTACATGTGCATTTCTCTCTTATGCTAACTATTTCATCCAAGGAAAATATTTAAGAAAATGGAAGTCGAGCCACATTTCTGGATGGGGCTCCTATACCAAATGGTACGAGGCCTAATTTGGACTTAATATTGGGGAGACCCCCCGTATGTTGGTGGGATACAGAACCATTAAAATTCTAGCACTAGAAGGAGGGTTTCCTTTTTATGGCTGATAGTTCACCACATCCTAATAACTAACCATCCGTGCAAGGTAGTAATGGTTCGAGTTTAACTCCTACTCACATTCCTAAGATAGGGGAGTCCTCTCATCTAAGACTAGAATAGGGTTTTAAAGTTACTTATGATAAAATATACAAAATCTAACCTATTACTCATTAGTTTGTAAGAGCTCTTGGTTTACTTCTTGTCACTATTATTCTTCCTCATAAGATGATAAAGAAAGAAGCAAATTTTCATGATGCATTGGTTTCTTCAGTGGAATATTTGGTTATTGAAACCCTTGGATAATTAGTTGATCCTATTGAAGGAACACATCAACAACAGGACCTTCCACCTATTGAGGAGGATTTGGAAGGAGATGGGGAGGATTTTCCTTTTTTTGATGAAGAACAACCGAGAGAAGGAATTCCTGATTATAACAAGGATTTGAATGGTGAAAGGGAAGACTCTTAAGAATCAGAGGGTGAAGAGGGAAAAGAAGAAGACATGGATGATGAAAAATTTGATTGGATGGCCCAAGGGCCTCTTTCTCTTCCAGGAAATATACATCATATGCCTAAACATCTAGAAAATATACTTTCAAATTTTGATCCTAATAAGAAGATGAAAGTTGAAGACCATAGTAATGAATTCTACATATATTATCCAATTCTTGAGATATGTTTTAATGATGTTGCTTGTAGTCATTTTTGGTACATTCTAGAAGGTATATCATTAGACTGTATCACAATCTCCCACCTAACTCAATCCATAGTTGGAGGGAGTTCAAGAAGCTATTCTTGGACAAATTTGTCGATGATAAAACTCCCACCTTATTGCTTAAAGAACTCAATAATCTTAAGATGGGGGGAAATGAAAAAATGAAGGATTTTAATGAAAGGTTTATGTTCTTGTTGAATAAATTCCCTACAGATGTTCAAACACATGACATTATCACTAAATATTATTACACAACTACCTTTCCTACTAAGATTTTCGTATTTTTTAAAAGAGCTACAAAGGATACATTGGCTTTGAGCTTTGCAGAAGGTGTTGTTGTTGAAACATGGGCTTACATTCTATTGGATTCATTGAAGATCTGAAGACCCTAAAGACTCAAAAAATACTGGTAAGAAAACTAAAGCCTCTTCCACTAAATCCAAAGAGAAATATTCTTTTGACATGGCTAGCTTTGTTAAATCTTTGAATTTTCTCACTAGTGAAGTATCTGAATTAAAGAGGAAGTCAAGTGAGGCAACTACCATTAGTAAGTATTTTAATCGACCTTTATTTAAGAAGAATAACAACAGTCAAGTGGCTAAATATGTTCAAAGTTCCAATGTTGTGTTTAATGTTGAAATCTTGGGCATGGACAACTTTGTACTTTCCATCAGGAGAGGCATTCATAGAAAACATGTCCCCAATGGAACCACAACATGAACGTTAGATGACCAACTTTGTAGACACTTTATTAGCAAAGGATAATTTTGAGAAGCCTGAAGAAGAAAATGAATCTATTGTGACTGAGGAAATTTAAAGTGTTGGGCATTCAGTTAATACATTTGGTATTATATATAATGCAGATAAACAAAGTGTTGATGAAGCACCAACAAGTGAAAATCCTCCTCAAAAAATAAGTTAGCGATATAATTTGAGGACCAAAGGGCCAATTTATGAGAAAGAGATTAAAAGGAAATTGTTTTGAAGGATTCTAACACCTACTAATCCTACTCATAGTTTTCAGAATAAATCTGGAAGTTCTCCTCCTCCTAAGGACACTTCCATAAACAACAAGAATAATTTCATCACTCTGGAAGCTTCAAGCAAAGCTACACCACCTAACACTTTAGAACAACCTATTAAGAATGAAAGTAATGATTATAATATTGTTGAGGATATGGAAAGGGCTCATGGAAAAATTTTAATCTTCATGCTCGCAAAGATAATAGGGCATCGTGAATTGATCATCCAATCACTTACACCATAGCCTCACTTACACCATAGCCTCCATTAGGTAACAATGTTTCTGCTTCTCATATTATTTCTGGTAAGTCTCATGGTATTTGCGAGTCTGTAGTTAATTTTTCTAATTTAATGATAACACTCTCTTCCCCCTTTTCTTTTAACAATTGAAATCTTCAACTTTAATTTCCATAATTGTCTCGTTGATTCTGGTGCATTTGCAAATGTAATGCCACTATCTATTTCTAAGAAAATTAATTCTAAATGGGAAAATACCGATGCACAAGTCATATATCTGAAAATATCATTAGTCTAGGAAATTGGTGAACTTAATAATGTCATCATCCATTTTTCATCAGACCATAGAGTTCACCAATGCATTAATATTGTTATTGTGGACATTCTCGAAGCCTATGGTTTTCTTTTGAGTAGATATTGGTCCAACAAACTACAACAATATCTTTCAACAGAATGGATGCATTTATGGCTTCCTTATAAGGGTAGAAAAAATCTAATTTGAGTAGAAATTGAGTGATATATGAAATATACTGTGAAAACACTTGAGGGACACAATGAGCCAGTCGGCTTTGCAAACATTATTTTTGGAAATTATTTTCTAAAAGTTGATCACGGTTGTTATCAAGCATGGCCTTCACTTGCACCCTCTAGTACATAGTTGGAGCTCCTTTCTTGTAGTCCAACTAGTGCAAATGAAACCTATAATATAGATGTACATACTACTATGTAGGAACTAGCTCAATATATAATGATATTTAAACCTTATATTGTGATGGTTATAGAACTTAGGATGGTTATAGAGCTAGTTGTATTCTTATTGACCCTCAGAATAAAAGGTATATTTTATCATGCTTCTTGGAGTTCGAGTTCAGAAATAACACAATTGAATATGAAGCACTCATTTTGGGGTTAACGAAAGCCATAGACCTCAAGGTGGAAGCACATAAGGTAATTGGTTATTCATAGATTGTTACCCATCAAGTGTTGAATACCATTTATTGTGTTTCACCAAACTTGGAAAACTACCAAAAAGAGGTATGGTGACTTACTTCATTCTTTAAAGCATTTAATATTAGTTATGTTTCTAGAGTTTGTAATGTTATCACATATACATTAGCTAATGCATTTTCTAGAATGTCACCATTAAAAGATGGTTTTTCTATAGGAATTATTTATAAGCCAGTTGTGCCTGATAATGTCACTAAATTTTGTGTGTTTAATGATGAAAAAAAGATACTACACTTCATGGCCATTGAGGATGTGTTCAAAGATACAGCTATTGAAGAAGATGAACACGAGAAGGCTTTGCAGGAAGCAACTCAAGCATCAAAAGGGAGTACTATGCCCAATGGTGTGGTATCTTTTGAGAAAATCTATGACCTGCAAAACCACTTCAGAGGACCAGAGAATACAAAGGCTCAGAGCTCAATGTTATCACATGCACAAGTCAATTTGGGGACCAAAGACAATCCTAAATATGTGAACCTTGGTACATGTTGTTCTCCTCAAGAACGACAAATTTTTATTCATCTCTTTAAACAATATCGATATGTATTCACATGGACGTGTGAGGATTTAAAGACATATGATACTCACATCATCTAACATGTCATTCCTATTAGAGAGAGGTGAAGTTGTTTTGGAAGAAACTAAGAAAATTTCATTTGATGCTTGAACCCTTGATTTGAAAGGAATTAAGGAAATTTTTGGATGCTCGGATCATCTTCAAAGTTTGACATTCTACCTGGGTTTCCAACTTGGTTCTTATTAGAAGAAAGTTTGACGAGATATGCCTGTGTTTATTTTCACAACCTCAACCAAGCTTTAGACAAGGAAAGTTACCCCATGCCATCAATGGGGAAAATACTCTAGATGGTATCTAGTTCAGAGATGTTCTCACTACTGTATGGATTCTCCAGATATAATCAGGGGCCAGTAGTGGAACCGAGTTGATTGAAGACCATTTTCAGGACAAACTGGGGAAGCGCATGCCATTTAGGCTTATAAATGCTGGCTCTATATTTCAATGGTCCATGGACATCATATTCCATGGATTTATTGGACAAATTGTAGTTGTCTACTTAGATGATGTTACAATATTTTTTAAGAAGAGATTTGATCATATTTGTCATCTAAAGCATATTTTCGAGCGATGTCACAAATATTGAATATCATTCAGCCCAAAAAAGAGAATCTTTGGTGTGTTCAAAGGTAATCTCTTAGGACATATCATTGCTAAGAGTGAAATTAAGGGTGATCTAGAAAGGGTCAAGGCTATTGTGCAAATTCCTTTTCCCATGAACATGAAAGTGATGCATTCTTTCTTGGGTAAGATTAATTTCATATTCAAGTTGAAATCTGACTATGCACATATTGTCAAACCATTACAAGAGATGATAAAGAAATATGCTACATACAAATGGGATAAGAGGGAAAAGGATGTTTTTTCCTAGATCAAATAAGCGACAATTGATTTTTCAGCCTTATATAATCCAGATTTCGGCAAATTTTTCTTGTTGTATACTTTCACTTATTTTTGTGGGGAAAAATGCCTATTTAGGACGATCCTATCAACCTAAGGTGTGACAGCGCCTTAGCAACAAACGAATACAGCTATCATGATTTCTTCCTTTATGAAATATGAAAGAGAGGAGATCGGCAGACTTACCGTTATCTTCCGGTTGTCCCTCGAACTAGATCCTCTTCTCTTTGTGTGTCCACAACTACTTGCCTCCTCGCTCGATCAAGAGAACAGCTACTTGAATCCCACGAGATCACAAGAGAACAGCTACCTGTGACAAGAGAAGAACATAACACAAAAGCAAATATACATATTCATAAATGATTCAGGATTAGAAGTAAATCAAATATACTAATGCAATTACACAATATACACCAGCATATAGGAAAGAATCAAGATAGCTTTATTGAAAGTAACAGGGTTCAGGAAGAGATACAACCCATAGGGTTCCAACCCAGCATCTCCTTCCCAGCAGAATGGAATTCCTTCTTCAGCTCCTCTCAAAGCATAATACACCCAATATTTCTAGCCACAAACCAACAACAATTCTTTGCAAATACTAAATTTCAGCCCCCCAGACCTCATGAGAGAGATCTATATATAGGAGTTTTGGAGAAAGGATGAGTCAGCTTGAGGCTGGTATGAAGCTGACTAGTGTCCTCTCCCACTTCAGTTCTTGAGTCCACTTGGAGGTTCTTGCTTCCACTTGGAGATTTGGAACCTCTTACTCATCACCAGTCGAATTCCTTGATCCAAGTGTCATTTTGGATGCTTCCTGGACATTGACACCTTGAGGAATGACTCTGCCACATGTCCAAACTCGCCCAGCGCAGGTAGCCTTCTTTGCAGTTGACATTCAACGTAGGTAGAAAGTGGAGCAGTTGACATTCAGCACAGATGCTCAGTGGAGCAGTTGACATGATCCAGAATTGCCTTGTTTTTGAGTGTTTTCAGGTGGAGAACTTTTGTTAAGTGCTGTGGTTTGCTGGCCTTGTTTCTCTAGGGGTAGGAACAACATGTTTAGGGACTTTGGATCCCTTGATTATTGACATTTCATGCTCAGTGATGCAAGGCACAAAAATGTCTATAACAGTTGCCCCCTAAAGTATGAGGCCGTTTATCGGGTGAAATGCTTTATCCAGGAGGGTCCGAAGTTCACCCATCTGCTGGGAGGAGACCTGTAATAAAATATAATACAATACATTATGATTCATTCTGCTTTCATGATCTAGCTGAGGCGGGCATTCCCATGCTCAGCTTTATAAATTCATTTTTGTACATAGAACAGACGATCGTCTGATGGTAGACTGATAATTTTGGTGAAATTATCATCCTTTGAGTAGGATGATCATCTGCTGCAATGATGTACATGCCAAATGTCTTTATTTTTCCTGAATATATATCGCAGCCCGGATGGATGAAACTAGATCCGGGGTCTTCAAACTCGTTCGATCTTCACTCTAAGTACAAGTCGATCCATGTGAGAATTGCGCTGAAGTCGAACATGGAAATACATCGCTTGATTACCGGTCAATGATGTAAACCGTTAACAAGTGCGAGAGGAATCACCGATAATGATAATGACCCTCAAGGTACTGCAGTACAATTCACATGGTGTGAATAAAGGACTTGGCATCGAACACCACGCAAAATCTTCTGGTCGAAGGTCATTGATGTATACCTGTCGCCAGAAGTGAGAAACTTGCCATTGAGGTATGCAAGCTTCAAAGTACTGAAGGGGTTGTCCCTAGATCAACTCCTTGGATAATGAGCTGATGTCGACAAGGAGCGATCCGTCAAAGGAGGGCCTTAATGAATCCCACATCAGTGACACGGAACGGAGCCAATGATTTTAATGGAGGTGAAAACAATCTGTGACATATGATTCAGGGTGGCGGTCATGAATGGATGAAGGATAATGTATGGCAGTGGATGGGACCCGGTTGACTCTTTCTGAACGACTTCTCTTGAACATATGGCGACACTGATGCGATGGATTGGTAGCATTACCCCAAATATGGATGGTATGGCGAGACCATGGTGATGTGACCGGTGAATGAAACAACCCAACCCGAATGTGATACGGAGGAAAAGTGTCATGTTCAAGAGCGACCTGCTACCATCAAAGTTTTCTTGATTTTTTCCCAATTTTTCCCCAGTCATTGCTGACGAGTACCTCTTTATTTTTGTCAAGCTTGAGGAGGATAACATATGCTTGTTCTATAACCTGCCCTTCGGGGAAGCCCATCGCTATGTTTTAACGAGCCTAGCGATAGTGAAACTCGTTCTCGTCTAAAGACAAGTTTGTCGCTATTTAGTGATTTTAACGAGTCTAACGACAAGGAAAACTCGGCCCTTTTCATTTTTAGAGAGTTTGAAAAGGTACATAAAGTTAACTCCAAAATTCCTTTTTCGTCATCTAATCCCTTAAGTCTGAAAAAGTATAAAACAATACAAGGGATGAGTTTTCGATAGTTTTAACGAGCCGAACAAAACAAGCGCTCGATCTTTTTGTGCAATAATCCCTCAGGTCCAAAAAGATTAAAATCTAGAGGAGGGATAGCTCTTCCGGTCGTTTAACGAGCTGGAAGGCCAAAACTCGGCAATCTTTTCATATTTTACGAGTCAATTGAAAAGAGCTTAAAGAAGACTCGTCTTTTGAGGAACGAGTGATGAACAGGGTTAGCAGCTGATTCCAGGTACAGGTTGGAATTTTCCAATCACGGCAGTGTCACAAGGATGGCTAGGTGAAATCACTCTTCGCAGCTGTTCCTCAAAATGGGTAAACAATCAAATGGAGGTAAACGATCGGCCAAATGAACGGTGGAGGTGACGGTGCACGAAACACGACCAAGGCTTTTATGGTTGATCAGGTTACATACTCAATGGTTATTTACCAGGATGGGTTCATTTTTTAACGAGCTTGAATGCGCCAAAACACTGCTCAATCTTATGTTTATTTTTTAACGAGCATGAACTATGTGCTAAAAATGCTCGGTGATAAGTTTGCATGCCCCCAGCATAATAACGCAAATCGAGGTGCACGCCCCCCAAGCTTCATTGCATTCAACTCGGTGGTTGGAATGAAGGTTTACCTTTGAGAAAGGGGATTTGTTTCATTTTTTAATGAGGTTGACACAAGATAAGAACTGTCCTCGGCGTTCAAATCCATTAGATGTAGAAGGTTTCATATTCCACTGTGGCCACTTCCCCCAGATTACTCGGAGGCGGTAGGGCAAAAGTACCCATTAAGGCAGGGTATTTTAGGAGACCTACTCCGATATTTTGGAGCGAATGATTCCTTCCATGGATCATTGGAATGCTTCCCGTAACTTGCGAACTGTTGGGGAGAAAAGTTTGTTGGTCAACGATTGTAATTCCTCCTTGGAAGGGAAATGCAATCTTCCTAAAATAGGTCGACACAATAGCTGCCATGGCATATATCCATGGTCTTCCTAGTAGGATGTTGTAATCAAGATTCCCATCGATGACTTCAACATCTATTTCTACCGTTTTTCCCTCTAGTTCAACTTTCAAGTTATTTAGTATACCATATGGGGTATATGTCCTTCCGTCGAATGCTTTTAACATCGTCGCAGACCTCGACAAGGTTGGAGATCCTAAAGTTTTCTAGCAACTCATCGACATAATGCATGTAGATGCCCCCTCATCAATAATTGTTCGATGAACAGTTTTGTTGAGGGCTTTCACTTGAATAAGGAAAGCTAGTTGAGCTGGTAACTGAGGGTCATATCCTTTATGATCAAAGGCCACAAGATTAGAATCCATTGGGTCAATTCCACCTATTGCTGATAATAAAGCTTGCTCTTGGGAGAAGCAATTTTGCGGTACCTCAAGTGTCGACATAACGAACGGCGATTGGGCTAGGTCCTCTATCTATGCTATTTTCGCACAAGGATTAAATGTCGATTTGTGTACTGCTCCCTTTTGCGACTTTATCATTGGCTCAGGGACGATGGGTGGCACAACTTCGGTCAAAGTTGTTGTCGAACTACTAGGTTGTTCATTAGCCTTGTTTTTCGACAGCTTTGGATTCCTGTAATCCTTATTCCTCGTCAAAGCATCATTTTGCTGCTTTGATACAGACAACATAAGCACTTGGGATTGGGAAGCATTTTGATTAGCAACTAGCTCGGTTCTCGGGCTTGGAAACGGATCAGTCAACACAGCTGAGGTTTTCGAACTCTTAAAGAATATTTTAAGCTCAGCTTTGTATGGACAATCTGCTGTCCAATGATCCTCATCGCATATATGACACCCCGTAGGGGGTTTCCTTTTTCTCCCTTTCTTTTTCTTCTTGCCCCCTGGTTGCTTCAGTTGTTTGCCCTTGTCGTCCGACATGACACTTACTTCCGAGGCAAGAAGTTCCTCATTTGTATTTTGACCGGAAATCTTACGGGCCTTTTTAGATACAACCTTTATCGATTTCATGTCTGTTGCGCCAATCACGCCATCGCCGGCATGAGAGTCACTATTTGATTTAGGAGGAGGAGGAATTGAAAATTCCGGTCTAGGGGCGTCAGGTATTTTATCATAGAGCGTGCCGGACTGAGTATATACTAAGTCTAGATATTGTGCACGAGCAATAACTTGCTCCTCCGTTACGACTCCCCCCTTGGCCACATCTTCCGTTATGGCAGGAAGTAACGACTTTATAAACCATTCAGCTAATAGCTGATCTGGAACGTAAGTCTTTACCATTCTGCGACGACGACGCCACTCATGTATATGATTGGATATATGTGTGGCCGTCGTCTGCTTGAAGTTGGTTAAGATTTCCGTTCCAGTTTCATACCTTATCGGTAATTGAAAATGGGTTAAGAAAGTCGTGGCTAGGGAATTGAAATTGTCGAAAGAGGCTCTAGGTAATTCAATATACCATTTAGCCGCTGGACCCGTCAATGTCCTCTGAAAAAGGCGAAGCCTTATCGAATCATCGTTCAGGGTGTTCGACGAACACCACAGATGAAAAGTCATGACGTGATTCGATGGGTCTTCACCTGGATTTCCATTGAATTTAGGAATGTCCGATGGAAGTTTATGCGGAATCGCTGGCCACCAAGGGGCATAAGCAATTGGATCATTCGTCAGCCGGTTTAGATCTGGTAATTCTAGAGTTGCTACAAAGGGCAACTGTTGATTCAGGTTAGGCGGAGCATACCCAGGATAAGATGGAATCGCCTGAGCAGTGGGTCTTTGCATACCAGCATAATGTATTTGATGCTGGAAACTTTGACAAGTTTGATGGGCATAACCGTTATTATATGGTTGCCCATTACTTGCAAAGACTTGTTGCTCGGGTCCTTGATATGATTGCTGGAATTGCGGTTGTTGAGTTTGAACCAGCTCTGGTTGTTGGACCATTTGCTGTTGTCCAATACTGGATGATTGACCAAGATGAGGAGTCATAGTACTTGTTTGAGCCTGAGTCGCTCCAGATAAGGAGGCACTAACCGGAGGTTGTGATTGAGTTGTCGAGACAAGAGGCTGTTGTATGGCAACCTGAGAAACTTGGGGTTGACATACAACAGGTAGCGCTTGTACTTGCAACGCAATCAACATACCAGGTATAGTGGCAACATTCGACACAGGGTGGACTGGTTGCATTGAATATGCAACCCTTGGTTGCTGAGGCAGTATTGGTACCCATCCGCTGGATGTAATTCCAGTTTGACCTGAACTTTGTTGTAAACTCCCATATGGTTGTTCTCCGGGGGGGAACAATGAAAAGGCATACTGCCCTCCATATGGTGGCAGTCCAGTGCTTAAAGGGTAGATTGGCCTTTGAAGACACATTGGATCAAGTTGTTGAGTTTCAACCTAAGAAATACCAGATGATAATCCGGATGAAGAAATAGGAACTAACCATGTCGTCGAAAGAGTCTCTGATTGGACTCCAGCTTGTTGTTGACAATTTGCCGGGACAGATGGTATACCAGCGAACATCGTTGGAGTAGCAGTAGGAGGCTCTGCCGCTGCTGTGTCGGATGACACAGTCCTGGATGTCGACGGTTGTTCAGACATATTTAGTCTATCCAAAAGATTTCCTAGCGATTCTACAAGAACTTTGTGATGAAGGTAGACTAACTTCGAAGATCAACGCAGGAATAAAGGGTGATTGTTCCGTTTAAAATAAATTGTTAACGACGCTTTAGACACAACTTGCTTTTTCAGTTTTAAAGAGTCGAGAAAAAGCTAAAGATGACTCTAGTCTCCTTCGATGTTTTAACGAGCCCGAAGTGACAAATGCTCGGATGGACTTTTTCTGTTATAGAGTCTGAAAAAGGCCAAAAGAAACTGCTCTGGAGATCTAGGCAGAGGGTGTGCCAAACTTTTCGCAAAACCACAGAATACTTTTTACGGTACGGGTGGTCGATCTTCGTGAATGCTGTGTTCACTGCATTGCGATCAGTAGGGCGGCCGACACGGCTTCCTAAGGATAAAGGATATATGCCTATAGGGGTCTCCCAATATATACGCGACGGTACGTGGGAGCACAAATCCATACTAGTGCTATCGTCCCTCAGGAGGAATCACCCACCTTCCACGAGATCGACAGTCACTAGGCTTAACGATGCCGGAACACGTCTCTAGCCTAGACCTCTATGTTGTGCGTTATGTTGCAAAGCGTTGTTAGGTTCATTCAGTTTATTTTAAGTTGATCTTTTTAAAGTTTGTCTTTCAAGCTTCACCACGAGATGTATGATACAAATTCCTAAATGCAGTCTAAGATGATAAGCAAGCTTTACAATCTTTCAACTTTGAAAATCCTAGCTACTAAGGGAAAAGAGAGCGACTATCTTTTCTCAAAGAGCAATCAGCACACTCTAATGCACTTTCCCTAAATCCAACATGCAAACTTATCAAATGCAAAATGCAGGTGTTTGTTTTCACTTTCTTAGTATAAATGCCTACAAAGAAAGCTTTTTGCACAACTTTGAATTTGCTTTTACAATGATCAAAATAAACAAGTTCACTTTCTTCGAAATCAACAAGGGTAGAAGAGATTACAATCACTTTGCGATTTTTGAAATAAAGACTCGTTTTGATACTTTGAAAAGAACAAATTCAAACCAATAAGCAAAAGTAAAACTATAATCAATCTGAACAAACAGCCAATGAACTCTCTTCTAAGATCACTCTCAATCAGATCTGAATCAAAGGCTACAGAAAGACTACTTTACTCATGCAAAGGAAGACTGTAAATGACGCCACAAACACATAAAAACATTCACAATCTTTTTGTACAAAAATTGGGGCGAAATTCAGGCAAAGAAAAGGGTTACCAGACCAGCACCTATACTTGGTTAAAGGCTGCAAAAACAGAGATCAAAACAGGGCAAAAAGGACAAAGAACCCCAGCTGCACAAGGTCACACTGGTTCAGCGCAGGTCCAACACTGTCAGTTTGACATTCAGTGCAGGTAGCCCCTTCGGGACCTGTGTTGAAATGCAGATTGCCTTCACAGTGCCTGCGCTGAAGAGAGAAACTCTCGTTTCTCTTGGTTTCTGGGTCACAAAATGCTCAAAAATCAACTGTTTCAGGCCAAATCAGAAACACAAGCAAGGTATAAACAGAGGGATGCTTTGATAGGGTACTAAAGACTATCACAAGGATCAATCAAATCATTTGTGGATCTAGTTTAAATCATAGACAAGTCCAACATACTGGATCAAAGCAGCAACTTTTACTTTGCATCCGGGAAAGATGCAGTTCAAGAGTTGCTGTCAAGTCTATGAAGTAAACAAATGACGGAAACACAAATGAAATGAATAAACAAGTTCCTCTCCAGTGGAGTCGCCAATTTGTTGTGGGGAAAAATGCCTATTTAGGACGATCCTATCCACCTAAGGTGTGACAGCGCCTTAGCAACAAACGAATACAGCTATCATGATTTCTTCCTTTATGAAATATGAAAGAGAGGAGATCGGCAGACTTACCGTTATCTTCCGGTTGTCCCTCGAACTAGATCCTCTTCTCTTTGTGTGTCCATAGCTACTTGCCTCCTCGCTCGATCAAGAGAACAGCTACTTGAATCCCACGAGATCACAAGAGAACAACTACCTGTGACAAGAGAAGAACATAACACAAAAGAAAATATACATATTCATAAATGATTCAGGATTAGAAGTAAATCAAATATACTAATGCAATTACACAATATACACCAGCATATAGGAAAGAATCAAGATAGCTTTATTGAAAGTAACAGGGTTCAGGAAGAGATACAACCCATAGGGCTCCAACCCAGCATCTCCTTCCCAGCAGAATGGAATTCCTTCTTCAGCTCCTCTCAAAGCATAATACACCCAATATTTCTAGCCACAAACCAACAACAACTCTTTGCAAATACTAAATTCCAGCCCCCCAGACCTCATGAGAGAGATCTATATATAGGAGTTTTGGAGAAAGGATGAGTCAGCTTAAGGCTGGTATGAAGTTGACTAGTGTCCTCTCCCACTTCAGTTCTTGAGTCCACTTGGAGGTTCTTGCTTCCACTTGGAGATTTGGAACCTCTTACTCATCACCAGTCGAATTCCTTGATCCAAGTGTCATTTTGGAAGCTTCCTGGACATTGACACCTTGAGGAATGACTCTGCCACATGTCCAAACTCGCCCAGTGCAGGTAGCCTTCTTTGCAGTTGACATTCAACGCAGGTAGACAGTGGAGTAGTTGACATTCAGCCCAGATGCTCAGTGGAGCAGTTGACATGATCCAGAATTGCCTTGCTTTTGAGTGTTTTCAGGTGGAGAACTTTTGTTAAGTGTTGTGGTTTGCTGGCCTTGTTTCTCTAGGGGTAGGAACAACATGTTTAGGGACTTTGGATCCCTTGATTATTGACATTTCATGCTCAGTGATGCAAGGCACAAAAATGTCTATAACACTTATGACTTGTTTTTTGTATATGTATTAACACAGAAAGACAATCAAGGAAATGAGTAGCATATATCTTTCATGAGTGTTGTCTTGCAAGGATCATAACTAAATCATCCTTCCATTGATAAGCAAGTGTATGCAGTGTACAATGTGGTTAAACACTTTAGGACTTACCTCCTGAAACTCACACGATTATCTATGTGCCTCATCTAGCTATTAGGACACTTTTTGTACAACAAGAACTAGGTGAAAGATGAGCAAAATGGATGACATTCTTACAAGAATACGATATTTAATTTAAACCAGCTCATACTTTCAAAGGCCATGGTCTCTATCGGATCTTGGCTGAAGCGATGGATTCACCAGAAGAAGATCACTACGGATGGGAACAAGAAATATATATGTATAATATTGAACAAGTTCCTCCTCTAAGTACAACCACGTCTTGGTATATATATATACCACAATATTTAAAAAGGACACCTTTCCTTCACACCTATCAACTAAACATAATATGGAAACACATCTTAAAGAATTATCTTAGCAGCTTGTGTATGGTGTGCTTTTCCTAAAGCACTACAATGGTGTCCTACTTAGATACTTAGAGCTTCTAGATTTAGAAAGGGTGTTAAGATATCTTCATAATGGACCAGCAGGGGGGAACTTTGTGGGTGATATTACCACCCATAAAGTGATGATGGATGGTTATTATTGGCCTACATTATTTAAGAATGATCATTCATATGCCTGAAAGAGCCCAATATATCAAAGATGTGTTGGTCGTGATCAAAAGTCAGTTGCCCCATTGCTACCCATAGCAATGGTGATCCAGGTGGATATTGGTGGTCACATGCCAAGTCCACTTGGACCCCCACCATTGTTTCTCTCAGCATTTTCAGTTTCCTTAATTGTAGCACAAGTTACTATTTTTAGCAGTTTTTTGGGTCTTGAACTTCTGGAGCCGTTTTGAGGCCCTAAACGACGTTTTTTGGGAAATCTGGGGGAAACATGGGTCCATGGACCGATGTTGCTCTTCCCATAGTGGTAGTGCTCAGATAGATCTTTCTAACAAGCTATTGTACGTGTCAAATGGAGATTGTATGCCAAAGTTACGACCCCGGGAAGTTGATGTACCAATTTACCCAAACGGGGCCCACAGTTTAGCGTTTCATCTTCTAGGGTTAGGTTTTGGAATGTTAAGGGTTTTCCATTGTTTCTAAACAATAAATAGGCCTTTGAGCCTCATTGTAACATAGTTCATAGGCATGTAGCCACCACATCTCTTCTCAGAGATAAGCTACCATCGCCCTACCTGGTTTATTTCCATTACTGTTTGTAAGCATATCTCAGTGTTTTACATTAACGAAATGAAGTATTATTTCCGTTGCATATATGTGTTTATGGTTATCTCTATAATTTTTGCGTTCTTGTTTAAGTCCGGATCAGTGGTATTAGAGCAGTCTGCTTTTTCTCTGTTTTTCTTTGCATGTCCCCAACGAGGTCGGGATATAAGGAATTAGGGCTTGAATTGGTCGAACCGTTGCAAGACCAGCCTCGCAAACCCCGACGGCGTCCCATGGTGGATGAAAAGAAAGACGAGGGGGTAGGAGATCCTATCAAAATATTGCTCGAAGAAGCCCTCAAGCGACAACGAAATGCGACGATGGACATCTTTGCCCAGATCCTTCAGTGGCTACCCAGAAGCGACGCATTGGCTTCCAGTAGCTACTCTAGAAACGCCACGCCCTTTAAGGTACAAGTTAATTTTGAAATCCCCATATTTGAGGGTTAGATGGACGCAGATGCCATAGATAAATGGTTAAATCTCCTAGAGGGTTATTTTTCTGTTCATGAATTTTCGAGTCGGGAAAAGATTGTTTTCGCTCTTCTCAAAGCAGCCCCCCACGTTAAGGACTAGTGGGAAACTTACTGCGAGTGGAAGGATGAAAATACTGGCTCACTCCTTTTAGCCACACCCACTTGGAATTCATTCCGGGATGCCATTAAGGAGCAGTACTACCCTGTTGGAAGCTATGATGATGAATAAATAAAGTGGACCACGCTGCGACAGGGAAGGGACCAAGATGTGCCAAAGTTCACCAATCTTTTCCATACCCTTCGCACAAAGTTGGGTATCAAGGATTCAGAGCATCATTTGATACTCAAATACCGCGACTGCTTGCACAAGTACATCTAGGAAGAAATAGAATTCATGAACGTCTCCTTGCTCGGCACAACATACCGATATGCCGTCAAGGTCGAGCAGAAGTTTAAAAAAAAGAAGGGAGACTTTGGATCTGTGAATCCGAAGCAAGGGAAAGGTGCCCCTAAACCATAAAACAAAGGACAAAGCTAAGGCGGGGCAGCCCAAGACAACTAGCCAAAGCTGTAAGCAAAGAACAGCACCGTGAAGCCGAAAAAGGACATGGGAAAATGGTGTGAGTTCCATAAGAGCTCCACTCACAACACAAGTGAGTGTCGGGCCAAGAAGTCACTGGTGGCTGAGCTAAAGGTTTCAGAATCAGATGCATGTTCTGACTCTGAGTCAGAACCTAACAAGGGGAATGACAAAGGGAAGCAGATCATTGATGCAGATCCTAACACCACTCTTGCTACCACCAAGATTCAGAAAAATGAACCCGAAGATCCAGAGGATGAGGAACATCTCTTCCACTCCCAGATGTGGGTAAAGGGCTCCCCGCTACAGTTCATTGTCGATAGCAGCAGCCAAAAGAACCTGATCTCAGTAGAGGTCGTGAAGTGGTTGGTCTTACAGACCACAACCCATCCACAACCGTACACCATCGGGTGGCTTCACCAAGGACGAGATCTTTGCGTGAGCTAGCAGTGTCTCCTTCCATACAACATCAAGCCCTTCACGGATGAGGTAGTGTGTGACATTGCTTCCCTGGAAGTTTGTGATGTATTATTAGGATAACCATACTTGTGGAAGGGACCTGCTATGTATGAATCAAGGCCCCGTGCTGTTATTATTACATTGGGAAATAAGTTGTACAGGATACCAGAGGTAGTACCGCGTACCGCCATCTCTTTGATTACTGCAAAATAGTGTAGTAAGCTCATTTCCAAAATCAGGAAATTTGTTTTCTTAATGATACGCCCTCAAGGAAAGAAGAAGATAGTGGCCACAACCTCCATACAGAGCCCCTCCGCATGACAACTACAGATGGACAAGGTCGTGGAGGAGTACAAGGACATCTTCACCTCCCCCGCAGGGGTTCCTCTACACTGTCAGGTCAAGCACTCCATCAATCTGACCCCAGGTGCACTGCTACCCAATGGACCAATTTATCGGCACTCCGTTCTAGAGAACAATGAAATCAAGAGGCAGATTAAGGAGCTACTACAGAAAGGTCACATCCGTCCGAGTTCATTGCCTTGTGGAAGCCCAATCATGTTAGTACAGAAGAAGGATGGGACTTGGAGACTCTGTATTGACTATCGGGCGTTGAGCAAGATCACTATCTGTAATAGGTACCCGATCCCGCAGATTGATGACCTCCTGGACCAACTAAAGGGGGAAAAATATTTTAGCAAGATTGATCTGAAATCAGGATATCACCAGGTACCAATCGAACCCTCTGATGTGTGGAAAACTGCCTTCAAAGCCAAGGAAGGAATTTTTGAATGGTTGGTTATGCCTTTCATATTGACGAATGCTCTTGCAACCTTCATGAGGCTAATGGATGACATCTTGCGGCAATTCACCAACTCATTTGTAGTGGTATACTTGGCTGAAATTCTGATCTTCAGCCAGATTTGGGAAGAGAACCTCCACCACATCTGACAAGTTCTCCAAACACTGTGGCAACACTAGCTATGTGCCAATTTGGAGAAATGCACTTTTGGCATGACCCAGGTTCAGTATCTGGGATACATTATTGATGAATAGGGGGTGCATGTGGATCCAACCAAGATCCAAGTCATTCGAGATTGGCCATCTCCAACCACTCTAATAGAGCTCCATAACTTTCTAGGTCTTGCCAACTTCTACCGTAGGTTCATGTTGGGGTTTTCTCATATCACTTGGCCCTTGAGTCAAGTCACCAAGGGAGGAGCGAAAGAAAAATTATTTTGGTCTGAATCTCAACAGAAGGCATTCATAGAGTTGAAAGATCGCCTCTGCACGGCACCAGTGCTCGTGTTACCAGATTTAAAACAACCATTTGAGGTCGAGACAGATGCCTCTGACTATGCTATTGGGGTATTCCTTACTCAACACAAGCATCCAGTGGCATATCATAGTGAAACACTTTCAGACATAGTCCAGAAGTATCCCACTTATGATAAACATATGTATTCCATTGGGCAGACCTGCTGACAATGGAAACATTACATTTTGGGGAAGGAAATGGTCATCCACATAGACCACTGACCCTTGTAGTTCATACAGACCCAAGGGAAATTGCAGAATGATCGCCATCAAAAGTGGTCTACATACCTACAACAGTTCCATTTGAATATCAAGTATAAGAATGGCAACACCAATAATGTTGCAGATTGCCTCAGTTGACCACCGATCATGGCGTTAACCATCGTGCTCAACTCTTGTGGGCATGAGGCTTCTGATTGGCCACTTCTCTACAAAAGTGACCCAGAATTCGGCCACACATACTAGACACTCTTGGAGGGTTGACATGTTCCAGATTTTCACCTCCAGGATGTCCTGTTATGCCACCTAGGTCACCTTTGTGTTCTTTCAAGCAAGCGTGCCAAGATGATTTGGGAAGCACACTATAGTCAGGCTGTTGGGCATTTCGAGGTTGAGAAAATGGTGGCAGTACTACAAAAGTATTTCTATTGGCCGAATCTTCAACAGGATGTCAGGAAGTACATTAGATCATGTACTGCCTGTGGCATTGCCAAACCGACCATCAAGAAGCAAGGCCTCTATACCTCGCTGCCCACCCCTAGTCGACCTTGGGAATCCATCTCCATGGATTACATGTCAGTCCTTCCTTCCACTAAGCATAGAAATGACTATGTTTTTATGGTCATCGATAGGTTCTCGAAGATGGCCATTACGACGGCTTGAAAGAAGAATATCACAGCAGAAGCCACTGCTAAACTCTTCTTTGAATGAGTGTGGGTGCACTTTGGGATCCCAGAATATATCATCTCAGATTGGGACAGTCGGTTCCTCAGTACATTTTGGTCCAGTCTCTGGTCAATGCTGGACACCAAACTCACTACATCCATAGCCTTCCATCCTCAAACTGATGGCCAGATAGAGGTTGTTAATAGGATGATTGTACACATTCTGTGCATGTACAACTTAAAGCATCCACGCACATGGGACGAGAACCTCCCCTATGTTCAACACAGCTACAACCGAGCTCTTCATAGCTCGACTAGCCACAACCCTTTTCAGGTGGGCTTGGGATTCCAACCACTATGTCCCATTGATGTGGCCATGCCACTTGCAGTTACTCACACAGATTCAGCTCATGTCAAGTCCAAAACAGATAAGGCAACTAGATTCATTGAGAACATACAACATATTTTCCAGCAGGTGCATGACATTATGGAGAAATCAAATGCCAAGTACAAGTAGTGACATGATCAACATCTGGTGCCACACAAGTTTCAGGTGGGCGACAAAGTCTGGTTGCATTTACAAAAGGAACGCCTTACTGGAGCCTATCAGAAACTGAGACCAATCCGCTATGGTCCTTACACCATTACTAAGGTTGTGGGAGACAATGCATTTGAGCTCAACATTCCCCCATTCCTTGGCCTACACCCAGTGTTCAATGTGGACCACCTTCGGCCGTACTTTCCACCATTGCTAGACACATCCGACATTGCAGAACAGCTCACAACCACATAATTAAATCTAGATTGCATGGAACAAGCTGCAACTGATTGAATCATGGACACATAGATCAAGAAAACTCACCAACAGAATATCCAACTGTACTGAGTTGTCAAAGCAGGCCAACTCCTTCACCAGGGAAAGTGGCTCACCAGGGACTACGTTCAACAAAAGTTTCCTCATCTCATGGAGGAAGTCAATGCAATGGGGACCATTTCTTCCTAATGGGGGAGGAATGGTCCAAGTGGATACTGGTGGCCACCTGCCAAGTCCACCTGGAGCCCCACCATTGTTTCTCTCAGCATTTTTAGTTTCCTTAATTGTAGCACAAGTTACTATTTTTAGCAGTTTTTTCGGGTCTTGAACTTTCGGAGCCGTTTTGAGGCCCTAAACGACGTTTTTTGGGAAATCTGGGGGCAACATGGGTCCATGGACCGATGTTTCCCTTCCCAAAGTGGTAGTGCTCGGATAAATATTTCTAACAAGCTATTGTACGCGTCAAACGGAGATCGTATGCCAAAGTTACGACCCCAGGAAGTTGATGTACCAATTTACCCAAACGGGGCCCACAGTTTGGTGTTTCATCTTCTAGGGTTAGGTTTTGGAACATTAAGGGTTTTCCATTGTTTCTCAACGATAAATAGGCCTTCAAGCCTCATTGTAACATAGTTCAGAGGCATGTAGCCACCACATCTCTTCTCAGAGATAAGCTACCATCACCCTAACTGGTTTATTTCCATTACTGTTTGTAAGCATATCTCAGTATTTTACGTTAATGAAATGAAGTATTATTTCCGCTGCATATATGTGTTTATGGTTATCTCTATAATTTGTTGCATTCATGTTTAAGTCCAGATCAAATGGAACCATTTTAACAATGGGTATTGGATTTCACCGAAAAAATATTTCCTCATTCATCAAAACAACACCAATACATTCTTACGACAACTTATTATGTCACTTAGTGGACCGAATTAGTTCCACTAACACAAGTTAATGATCAGGAATTCATACAATTTTCTCAAACAGAACATCATAACCAAGTTTGGTGTTCCTACATCGCTTGTCTTTGATAGTGCACCTTATTTTTCTTCATTAAAGATTTATGATTTTTCATTAGAAAAAAGGTATTGTTTTAAAGCATTCATCAAACTGCTACCCATAGGGAAATGGTTTGGTTGAGTCCACAAACAAGAACTTAATCTGTAATATGAAGAAACATTTCTTCTTTGAACAAAAGAATTGGCATAACTCTTTGGTGAATGAATTACAGGCTGACCGTGTCACTCCAAAATGCTCTCTGAAAACCTCTCCCTATTTCCTTGTATACGGAAAAGAGGTTATTCTTTTGCTGAACATATACCTTCCGACCTTACATATTTCTCAGGAATCTCAAGGAAAACCATGTCTCCTTATTCAGAATCAATAAATTCTATTGTTAAGCATAAGGAAGAAGGCTCAGAGGAAAATGAAAATTTTCCATACACCAAAACCAAATCAAGCATTGGTTTGATAAGAAGTCTGCAGGAAACAAAGGTTTTGGGGTGGGTGACCTAGTATTGAAGTGGGATAAATCCCACAAAGAGATAGGAAAGCACACCAAATTTCAAGCTCCGTGGATTGAACCATAGACCATCATTGTTTTGTTTGTTCCTATCAAATCTTATTTATTTTCCCTCTGTCTTGGTTATTGTACATAAGTAAGACCTTATGTTAGACTGTATGCATGGCCTGAAAAGACTATGCGTCGAAATGAGAAAGGATTGTGACAACTACAATGATTTCCTATCTGTTAGTTCTCCTTCCTTGTTTAGGACAATGCCTTAAGTCAAGTAATGTCTAAACATAAAATAAAATACATTCAAGAGGAAACCTTTGAGTGGAACCATGATACTCATATCTATTCTAGCACCCTGATTCATTAACTTAGTATTGAATTTACTTGGTGTCATGCTATTAAATTTTCTTAGGGATATATTGTTTTTTTATTTACATAATTTCATTTCTTCCTTTGCATATTAGATTCACCCCATAGCATCGTATAATTATTCAGTTTTACAACATTCTTTAGCAACATATGTAATTATATAGAAATAAAAACATCATCATCAATGTCATGGAACATAAAGGAACAATAGAAGAAAATCATTCATAGATAGGTCCACCAAGATTGGTTGGAGACAAGGGAAAAACCTACTACGGGGAAAAACCTTTCAAATTAATATTCTTATTATATTTCCATTAAATGATTTAGCAAAAGAGAGTACAATGATCCATATCTTCAACCATAATCTTATCCAATAAAATCAACTAAATAACATCAATGATATGGACCCAACAATGTTAATTATCAAGGCCCTAATTCAGAAGCTTATGGTCAACTTCTGAACTCTACGGTTAACTATAAAATTCAAACCCTAGTTCCTAACTGCATGTAGAGAGTGATGTGCGTGTGAATAAAACCCTCGAACTGCATGCATAACCCTACATGCCTACAATTGTGATCGAAAAATTCATGTGTCATGCTTGCAGGTATACACAAAATCCCTAAACACATGTGCGAGCTTCAGACCCTAAAATTTCGGACCTGTGTGAACCAATCTCTGCTACCCATCCTTAGATCTTAGCGAGCCGAACCCAAAGAAAGAAGAATGATCATGATAATGATGATGTCAAAATGAGGGTCACTTGAATTGAATTTATTGCCATCCATGGGTGTCCAATTTCTCTTTTGAGCTAACCTGACCTTTTGTTCATAGGTGGGATTTTCCTCAAAAATACACTTTCCCTTGTCCAAATTGAGCACTTCAAGAGTCAAAATTGGTCCTCTCGAAAAGATAAATCTAGTCCCATGATTGAAATTTTCCACTGAGCTTCCAAGTTAACACCCCCTCTCATCTAGGGAGAAATTCCCACTGCATCATGTAATCATCGGAAGCATCCTGTCATCAAATCATGTCCCATATCAAGTATCACATCATCAAATATCATCATTTTTCATCTCAATTCATCTCTTATTATTCCTACTTATCTCTTGATTGTCTATGCTCATATGTTAAAAATTCTTGAATTTAAAAGAAGAATAATTTGACATTGAAGGGGAGCTTAAGATACCACCCTATATTCATCTGGGAGCCACTACTACCACTCGGAATCACTTCTAGCAGGGAGCTCAATGCTACTACCCGGGAAACATCAGACAGCTTAACATCAGGGAGCACATATTAACCTGAAACAAAATAGGGGAGTTCAGTATAAATATAGAATCTAATGAAAATGAGGAAGGTTCTATGGGAAACTCTCAACCAAAGTAATCTCATAGGGGAGCAAACATCTTCCACCCTATATCGAGCAATAGAAGTCATCACATAGGGGAGTAAACATTTTCCACCCTATGTCAAGCAATAATATCTCATCATTCTTATTTCCAATTGATCTTCCCAATGATGAATCTCAAGATTCATGTGGTAGAACACTTGCATCATAATCACCTTGTGTTGTATAGTTCCAAGAACTCTCTCAACCCATTGGCTAGATAAAGAGCGGTATTCCTAACAAGTATAGCTTTTGGTATGATGCCAACTGGGGTATAATTTGCATAGACCAAGATAGGGGACAAACTCCTCTGACCCTATGGATAACATATTAGAGTGATACCCTATTGTCTAGAGATCCCTCAACCCCAGGAGCCCTCCATCTCAATTCCTCATCCGATGAGCTCAGAAATGGGGGAAGAGTTGGCTTTGTGTCCTCGACCATTCTTGATTTCTGTAGATCAAAAGCATATCATCGTGATCATATCTAGTAGCAATATAAAAAACTTACTAAATATTTCAATCATAATGTCTCGATAGTAGCAGTCTATTGTTCATGAAGGACATCAAATCAAATATTATATTAGAACAAATATATATCACAAAAAGGATACCTTATTCATCATCCCTCTCATGGAGGTGACAACCACAAGCCTAAAATTGACTTATATGAGGACATTGTCTCAATATATGAATATATCTCAGTCCCAACTATATACATAATTCTCTTCCAATTAGACCCCACTCATTATTATCGCAATGTATCATATCCAAAACCTTTTCAAAATAGCTTTCCAAAGAGTTTCTTCAACTTCCCTCACAGTTATCCATGCTAGAAACATCATACCCAACCACGATCGTTATTAATGCTATAGAATTTTCATCAAAATATCATGTCATGTCTCATACTAAGGTCGCACCAAGATGTTCTTATCTCATCAATAACAATCCTAAAAAGCATCAGTACATACATGAAGTCACATGTCATAGGTAGAATATCTCAAACCAAAAAGTTGATCGTCCCATGCAAATATCTTGAAATGCGTTTGATGGTAGCCCAACATTTATAAGTGGCTAAATCATGAATTGACTCAATTTCTATGCAAAACATATATTAATGCTTCAATGAACTATCAGTTTCCAAATCTAGTTCAACAATATCTCTTCATAACTTTTTGAAGTTTAATTGGAGTGTCCAAGGATCTGCATTTCTACTTTCCAAAAACTCTTCAATAGCTTCATGATATAGATTTTCTTTTCCAAACTTCAAAAAGTAATTCATCATGCCATGATTCTTCATTTCAAACTTTAGAGGCCAACTCCATCTTACTTTGATCATCAGAGGCTCATTACCTATCAAGAATAGACCATCAGCATATAAAACCAAAATCAAAGTCATAATTTGGACCACTTTTGAAGTAGAGGATTGGATCGACACATCTTCATGGCTTTACTATGTAACTGCCAATGTAGACATACTAGGATCATGAAACTTTATTCCTACAATGCTTTCTACAAAGATAACACTTGACTAAACCAATACGATCAGCCTTCCAAAAATCAATACTATGTAATCAAATCAACTAAGTCAACTTATCATGCCTTAGATGTTAGATCAAAACTAATATCAATGTCATAAAAGTTTCTTATAATATCATTGAGCCACACTCTTTGGACTAGGTATCAGGAAGAGCTCACATCCAAATACCAAGTTGTCACATTAACAAATTGTTATTAAGAAATATCAAACTCCATCATGCCATTCACATAATCATAATATGAATTATTGTTGTTATTATACATCAAGGATAAGTCATATACGTTTCATCCAGTCATTGTGAGATTACTTCATACTGAATCATAATTTTTTATAATTCAACCAATGTGCCATAGCCAATGATGGCAATATAGAATCACTATTGAATACCAAGATTATTCACTGAAATTCATTATACTCACATAGCACCGTCATCAAGGAAAATGATCAGTTATCAAATCAAAACCCTAGTTTGTTATCACTATGAATTCAATCAATCCATAAGTCAAAACATATATATTAACTATCAAGCATCATGTCAAAGTTCCAAGGCATCATCAATTATCCAAGACAATATTTCTCTTCTATACTATGTCAGAAAAATAAGTCAAATATTTTAAAACCCTTGCAGCTGTATCAATTATTAGCTTCAATGATCAAATCAAAATTAACATATTGATATGCATATTCTAGTCCCTTGCAAACACAAGTTTAGTCAACATATTAATATTCTCTATAATAAGTCAAATATTCAAACTTCCTTACTCATAGAAATTTCCATTGTCTACTCTATATATCTAGGATTGTCATGGTTTGGTGTGCTCCTAGCTCTATGTAGAGGGATTTAGATTTTGTTTCCTACAGGAAAAACTACGCCCATGGGCCTTCTTTTGTAACACCACCTCCCACATTTACCCACGTTCACCGGCTTGTTGGGGTAAACATGAGCAGAGGGCTACTATGACATGAATCAATCTCCTAGATCACCTTAAGGAAATGGAGTTGAAAAAACAAGACTTTACTTACTTCCGTTAGGAGCTACATGACCCACAAGAGCTAGACTACCATTCTAGGTTACCAAACCCTGAGTTAAATTTCTCTTTTACTAATCTGGACTCCCATATGCTAGCATAACACTACCTAAATTTAACTATAACCCTCCAGTGACATGCATGAACCTACAAGGGAGTGATTGAAATATTTTTTGCCCATTTTTTTTCCAGTGACTGCGAGATCTAATCCACTTTTTTAGGGCTAAGATCCATACCTTTTCCCATAACTTAATGAACTCTTAGAATGATAAATAAAATAGATACAAGGCATCTAATGCAACACTTAATGAAGGAATTGACCTAACTCGATCTAACCATGACAGTTATTCTGTCAAACACATGGTGAATATGAAATATATAGGTCATGAATGCATATCTAAACATAGATATGTGAAACTTATCTGAGAAACATCAAGAAGTTCTAATTCCCTCTCACAATAATTGCAATAACATATATTAGGTCATGCATGCATTAACAAGTCATTTACAAGTAAAAAAATGATAAGAGCCATAACTTGAATTTGTCATAAAACCACACTTATAACTAGCATACAAACATATAAATAACAATGATAGAATAACCATTAAAGCAACATAATAACAAGCATAATTACACATGAATTACAAGGGTAAAATTCTATTATTAGTTATATGAAAAAGCCAACCAAGTTAGGGACTTCCACGTACTACTCGACCATAGATTGGGCTGAACCAAATATCTCTTTCAGCCAATCACCCCAGTGTCATATTTCAAGCATGAATGTGGGATCTCATGGTATAAACCAATGCATAAACAACCAAGGGAATCTAGACGTTAAACCACCTCCACCCTCACACTACCATGATCTCACCTAAATTGGTCCCAAGATCACAAAACCAAACCAAGCTTAGATGCATCAGAATTCCTTCACCATCCCTTGACGAATTTGTCCATATCCACTCACTTATTGAGAGCTTCCTAGAGAAAATAAAATCCACTCCCAACCCTTTGGATTTTCTTGAGACCACCTCACTCAGATTCAAATATTTTTGAAAATCCAAAGCTCAACCAATAATGAATCCTATCACACCATGGTTATTTGGAAATGGAAAGGCAAGGCTAAAACCACTGTCAAGCCAGACAAACCCATGCCAATGACAACAAATGAACCAAATACAGACATTCATATACCATGCATGACAAAACCATCTAGGAAATCATACATGCAACCTGTTACTTGCAAGTATTCTCGCTGAAGTTTCTTGACACAAATCTTCCTTGCTTGATCCTTACTTTCCTTTGATTTCCTTGTCCTTCCTTTTCTTGCTTGCTTGCTTTCTCCTCTCTGAAAACCAATTCAAAAACTCAACTAACAAAAGGCCCCAAACTAATGCTCTGATGTCTTTTTATTATTGAGGCCTCTAATTTCTTCATTTTTCTTTATTTTCCTTCAATTTTCTCCTCACATGCAACTTGTGACTTTTCACCTTCCTTTTCTCCTAATTTATTTATTTCCATAAATAAAATCCAATTAATGCCTTTTTTCCTTTTCAAAGCCTTTGCCAATGCTTTTTCCAATTTCCCCTTAGCCATAATAAAAAACAAGTGATTCCCACTATGATGTTTTTCCCAACATTCAGCTTGGAATCAGTGTCCTATGACCTTGGTCTTATTTTTCCTTTATTTACTTGATTACATAAACTTTTAACCCTGGGTTGTTACAGACCCCTCCCCCTTAGGGGAACACCATCCTCAGTGTTCAATGACACTTATAACCAGAAAAACCACTGAAAGCAAAAACATACTACCCATGGAGCTTTATAACCCACCTCGTTGTAGTGATTACAATGAACAACCTGCTCAAAAGAAAAACCATCATGACAAACATGACAACAATACTACTAATTGGAGATTTAT
This sequence comes from Pinus tabuliformis, assembly GCA_031772625.1. Classification (NCBI taxonomy): domain Eukaryota; kingdom Viridiplantae; phylum Streptophyta; class Pinopsida; order Pinales; family Pinaceae; genus Pinus; species Pinus tabuliformis. The sequence continues at coordinate 647,869,574 of CM062807.1, read as the reverse complement.
AACACAACTCATTATGGTATTTACAATAAAAACATACATAAATATGTACATATACCAAAACCTCATTTTCCTCCACTAGAAAATAATGAAGGATACATATCCCACATCTGATCAGCCATCTCCCATGTAGCTTCATCAGGCCCAAAGTGCTTCCAATACACTTTAACCTGATCTATAGCTAAGCTCCATAGCATGAGTTTTTTTTGCTATAATATGCACTAAGGTTTTAGCTGGTATTCATCTTCTAGCTCCACCTATAATACAAACAAATCAATAACATGATCAATATCTTGCACGTATATTTTAAGCAATGAAACATGGAAAACATCATGGACTATCACTGTCGAAGGAAATGCAAGTCTGTAGGCCACTCGTCCAATCCTCTCAAGGATCTCGAAAGGCCCGCAATACCAAGGTGCCAACTTTTCACATGACCCAATCCTTAAGGAACTGTTCTTGGGCTTGATGCACAATTACACATGTTCCCCACCCTGAAACTCCTTAAATTCCCTTTGTTGATCTGCATAACTCTTCTGTCTATCCTTTGCTACCTTTAGATTCCACTTGATAACCTGCATTTCTTGTTCCATCTCTGCCAACATATATAGTCCTATCAACACCATATTCACTGGCTCACTCAAGTTGATAGGAGTATTACAACTCTACCCATAAAGTGCTTCAAAAAGACTCATCCTCAGTGACTCTTGATACCCATTGCTATAATCAAACTATACCAGTGGAAGACACTCTTCCCACTTGCGTTATTGATGCATAACATACATTCTCAACATGTACTCTGAAATCCTGTTGACCCTCTTGGTATGTCCATCTATCTGTAGATGATAAGTTGTACTGAAGGCCAACTTTTTACCCAAACCTACAAATAAATCCTTCCAAAACTTGGAAGTGAACTTAGCATCTCTATCTAACACAATATTCTTAGTAATACCATACAACCTCACTATCTCCCTATTGAATACTTGTGCTAAATCACTAGATGAATAAGTAGTCTTCACTGGAATGAAGTGAGCTACCTTACTCAGCTTGTTAACCACAACCATGATGGAATCATGTTGCTTCATTGTCCTTGGAAGACTTGTAATGAAATCCATGTAAATGGCCTCCCATTTTCACTCTAGAATTGGAATAGGTTGTAATAAACTAGTTGGGTTCTTACACCCAACTTTCACCTACTGACAGCCGAGATATCTAGCAATAAACTCTGCCACTTCCTTCCTTAGATTCATCCAATAGTAGAACTTCTTCATAGCTATCAACATCTTCTGATATCATCGGTGACTTGAATATGGATTGACATGAAACTCCCTCAATATTAGCTTCTTGAACTCACTGTTCTCTGGCACATAAAACTTGTCCCTAAATCTCAGCAAGCCATCTATCGTGAGATGATAATCCACATCCTACTCACATGTACCCTGCTGTTGTAACATGTACTTAAGTTTTTGATACCTGTCATCATGTTTTCCTACCTGTAAGATATGATCTTGTAAATTTTCCCCATAAGAGCTCACAGATGCAAAATGGTTTACCTACACTCTCGTACTAAGAGCATCTGCAACCCTATTCTCCTTTCACTTAGTGTATCTAATCTAAAATTCAAACTCACTGAGCATGGCCAACCATCTAGCTTGCTTACCATTTAGATTTTCTTGGTCAAACAAGTACCTCTTCCCACTTTGATCAATCATCAATAAAAACCTCCTTCCAAGAATATAATTCTACCACATCTTCATTGCATGAATAGTAGTTTCCAATTCAAGATCATGAGTCACATAGTTCTACTCGTGCTCATTTAGTTTCATTGACTCTTAGCACACCACCTTTCCCTCCTCCATCAGGACTCCACCAATTCCTCTCTTGTAAGAATCTGTACACACCACAAACACTTTGTTTGGATATGCAATCTCTAGAGCTAGAGCATTTTTCAACAACTACTTCAACCGCTCAAAACTTATTGCACATTCCTTTGTCCATTCAAATTGATTTTATTTCCTCTGCAATGATGAAATTGATCTAGATTGGATCATTATATTTTTTTCATCCATCTCGATGCATTTGGAGTGGCAAAAGTGGAGGAATTAGCTGATGGCACTATTTTTACCGTTGGGACCTAGTTTGGAAAAATGGGGTCTGAAACCTTCTGGGAGCGTTTTGAGGCATCAAATGACTTTTTTTGGGGTAAAAATTTTCTGCTTTAGCACCACATCATTTCATGCAATTTTACAAACAAATATATTTCTAACGATGCAAGAAGCACGTCAATCAGAGTTCGTATGCAAAAGTTATGCCATTGAGAAGTTGACCTTCTTGCTTTCACACCTATAGTTTGGGAGGATGTTGCGTTAGCTACCATTATTCATGGAAAATGGGCTAGCCACATGATTATGATGTAAAAGAATCTAAAAGAGTCTATATTGTAACTATAGTTAAGAGTTGATGTAGTCAAAATTAAACACTAGTAGGCTATCGAGTTGTGTTATAACTGAGCCACTAGGAGGAAGAGGCATTCCATTCTTTCGAGATAATTTTGTTCCACAGTTGAGATAAGATAGCTAGGAGAGATAGGATGTGGAGAAAGAAGAGAGCATTTGTGCATTGTAGCATCCCACGGGCCACAAACATTACTTCTTTATACCTGCAACCATATTTCTAGACATAGAAAGAGAGCGAAGCGGCCTCACCTTCCAACTGGGTTTTCTCCCAAAAGAGTTTCCCATAGAGCATATCTTGTGTCTTATGTGTGTGTGTGTGAGCTTATTTTTTCATTCTCTACTTTTTTTCATAATTTTGATTCACATGCATGCACTAATTACAGTTGAATCTATGGATCTTAAAGTTTAATAAAATTGTAATAATGTATAAATTCTACATTTTAATATTTTATTATAAGATCCGTTGTGACAAACTATAGAGTGGAATATCCACAGTAGTTTATGGATCATTTGGTATCAGAGTAGGTTTATTTGGGTATTTTGTGGAGATTTCAAGGATCTAGATCAGTGGGGCCAAAAATCATAAAACCCTAATCATGGCCAATGAATCTGTAAATGAACTTCCTGATCCTACAGAGGTGAGGTTTACGTAGTTGGAAAAACAAGTCGCAGATATAAACCGCAATGTGAGCCTCCTTGTGGCAACCTTGAATAACAATCTAGGGACATTTGGAGATGATGGGGGCTCAAATGCAAAGGACAAATCTGAATAGGGATCAGAACATTGGGGAGAAATGAAGAACCAGTTGAAGAAAGGAACTAGGAAAGATCAACCTAGTTCAAGTGGCGCAAACCAATCACAGTACATGTTTAAAATGGAAAAAAAAGTCAATATCAAGTCATACCATGACAATATTGATGCTTTGAAGTTGAACCACTGGTTGCAGCAATTGGAAGTTTATTTCAGTGTCCATCAAATTAAGGAAGGGAAAACTATTTCATTCGCATGAATGAAATTAGAGGAACATGTATTGAATTGGTGGGAGAGCCACAAGGAAACCCTCAGGTTAAAGGGAGAATGTCTAGTGACTAAGTGGGAGGATTTCAAAATTATCATTAACTCATATTTTTATCCCATTGGGTATGTGGAGGATCAGTGGATGTGGTGGAATTACTTCAAGAAAAAGTTAGGCCAGAGTGTGCAGGAGTACATAGAGGAATTTGGGAGGATGGCTATAATGTTGGGTATCTCTCCAAAGAACCCAGATGTACTCCTCAAGTATTTGGGGGGTCTACATGATCCAAGGTGTTTTCTCTTATAGATGTATGGAAAGAATCACATGCAAAATTGCAGCCTAAAACCGAAATTCAATGTGCACTCAAGAAAAGAAGAAGAAAGCACACAAAGGCACAGAAAGAAAACACCAAAGCTTGATAACGGAGTTCATCCGATTCGGACTACGTCTCCAGGCCTAGCTCAACAAGGGGGAGGCATTTATATTAAATGACATGAAAGAAAAGGATTTACAATCATCAATTTGCATATAAGAGGCTTATACCTCCAATATGAAAGATGGCTGTGAAATGGATGCCTCAAATGGAGAAGTGGGTAGCATCAAAGCATCCATGGCACTAAAAGGGGCTAAAAACATCTGAAACTTGTCCCAAAATAGACAAAATGCACTTTCGGCCTCCTGCCAATCGAAACAGCGTGCTGCCAAATGCCTCTTCCCTACTGTTTCCATCGATCATGTTTTTATAATGGGTTTTCGGACAGAATCCCCATTAAATTGGTGTTGTCTGGTTCACAATGGATGCCGGTGGCATGGAAGGATCGGTGGGCATAACCACCCCTTAATATGGCCTCTTATTGTTGAAATAAACAATACAATAAAATCCATAGAAACACTAAAATCTGGCGAAAAAACCATTTACCTAGACCTCAAAACTGGTTAAATCGAGCATATATTCCTTATCGGGTCCAAGCCCGAGGTCGTAATTGCCATATCGGTGTCTCTAAAGCCTTGTAACTGGGGAATTGTTGACCACCGATGCGATACTAAAATATAGCGAAAAAACCATTTACCTAGACCTCAAAACTGGTTAAATCGGGCATATATTCCTTATTGGGTCCAAGCTCGAGGTCGCAATCGGCATATCGGTGTCTCTAAAGTGTTGTACTTAGGGAACTATTGACCGCCGATCATCGATCACCGATATTTGCATCGGCTAATCGCATCGGCGTCCCGCTCATATATCGCTCTGGTGTCCCGATAACAATCCCACCGATCGTTTTATCGCTGATCGCTTTGCCTTCTCGCTGATATGTATATAAGTCCTTCCTCTGACCTAATTGCCCTCTGGTCTGCCGATCCGATTTAATTGGAGATCAGTGATCAGGGGTTCCACTGTGCCTTTCTTAAGTCCACCTCCATGAATCCTCTGATTGCGATTTTGCCTTTAAGGCTTAAAGCCCATGTTTAGAAGAAAATCCTTATTTTCTTAAGGAACATAGCATCCTTCTTTTAGTGATAACTTCATCATCCAGACTCAGATTGAAGTGTCGTTCACGTCGTTAGAATCAGGATGACGAGATCTACGCCTTGGTCTTGAGTTGACTTTGTTCTGAGCACTTTTATTTTGAGATTTTCCATGCCATTGTATCTGAAGATCCCCTTGGATCAATCCTCCCCATTGAGGAGCTTTCGGACAGCCAAAAGCTTTTCATTAGTCAAATGGAAAGTGAGGGAATTGTCACCTCATTTTCTTTTTCTCCATCCACTTGGCCTTGCTGGGGTGCATTCCCTTTAAACCAACTCAAAGGTATTCTACATATCCTCACCATGAAGGCCTAGTTCTTCTGTCTAGGATGATGTCTTCGGGCAACTCATCGAGATATTCTGGTGCAAAATCATCGACTGTAGGAACTGTGCCCATCTCATCAGTGTTCATGACCAACGGTGGTTCATACAGCTTTAGGTTCTCCACATTCACTACTGTGTACATCTGCATATATACCAACAAGTCAAGATGAAAGGCATTGTTCCCAATATTCTCCAAAATAGTGAATGGTCCATATCGGATTGGTCGCAACTTCTTTCGTTCTCCCTTCATCTTGTCTTTGCTAATGTGGAACCATACTTTGTCACCCAATTGGAATTGATGGTAGACTCAGCGTTTATCATGTGGAGCCTTGTAATGGGCTTGACTCTTTTCCAACTGCTCTTGCACTGCTTGGTGAATCAATTGGATTCGCTGAATGAAGTGCTGAGATTTTTCCCTATCATTACATCCACTGGAGCCATCTTCCCTTCCAAAGACCATATCAAAAGGGTCCTTTGGTAGATAAACAAAATAAGTCTCAAATGGTGAATGCTACGTAGATGAATGCACTACTTAGTTGTAGGAATGCTGTACATAGGGGAGATGCTCATCCCACAATAGCCTTGTAATAAGTGTACCACGGTATGGTTAAAAACCTCTGTCTATCCGTCGATCTATGGGTGAAATGCCATGATTCTTTTCAATTTGGTGTACATCATCCTCAATAAGCTGGTCCAGAACTCTCCAAGAAAGCGAGGGTCCCGATCTGACACAATTGATGTGGGTAATCCAAAGTGGAGCCAAACATGCTGAAAGAAAAGAGAAGCAGTCTTATTTGTATTAATCTTCTTTTTACAAGGCATAAGAATACACATCTTGCTAAAATGGTCAACGATGACATACAAATAGTCATGAACCTTCCTATACAAAGGTAAACCTCCTACAAAGTCCATTGACACACTTTCCCAAGGACGACTCGGAATAGGGAGTGGTGTGTAGAGCCCAAGTTTTCTATTAGAGGGCTTTGAAACAGAACACATCACACAACCCTTTACATAGCGAGACACAATGTTTTTCATATGAGGCCAAAAACAAAATCTTTGTACATGACATAAAGTCTTTTTGACACCAAAGTGTCCAAGCACAAGAGAGGTGTGGGCCTCTCGAATTACATGTACTCCTTCCGCCGTGGGAATGCATAATTTACCAAGGTGATACAACAATTTCCCCTGCAAGTAATAGTTGTCCACCTGTGAACCATGGGTTAGTTTTCCATAAGCCTCCTTAAAGTCATCATGATTAGCATATTGTTCAGCATAACTCTCAAAAGATAACAAAGCATTATGTAAAATAACAGAAGCAAAAATAGGAGGGCGAGATAGCATATCGGCCACTTTATTGCTAGTTCCCTTCTTATACTTTATTACCAGATGAAACTATTGAAGAAAGCCCATCCACCTGAAATGACGAGATTGTTGCAACTTGGTTTGTGACTGAAGATACTGCAAGGGCTGATGATCTGTATGAATGATGGTTTCCTTGCCGATTAGGTAGTGTTTCCACTTTTTCACACTCTATACCAAGGCATAAAGTTCCTTGTCATAGGTGTGATAGTTTATCAAAGCTTGAGAAAACTTCTCAGAATGGTAACAAATTGGCTTCTTTTGCTACATCAGTACAACTCCCATGGCATAATTGATGGCATCGGTTTCAATCTCAAATGGCTGCCGGAGATCGGGTAGGCTATGATTGGCACGGTGCTAATCTTTTCCTTCAATGTCTCATAGGACTTCTGCTGTCTTCCTCCCCATTGAAAGACCTGTTTCACACTTGTCAATGTGTTCAAAGGAGCTACAATAATAGATAAATTAGCAATAAATCTACTCCAATACTGGACTACACCTAGAAAGCTATAGACCTCTGTTACACTAGTAGGCTTAGGCCAATTCAAAATTGCTTCAACTTTAGAGGGATCAATTTTTAACTGACCATGACCAACAATATGACCTAGGTAACCCAAAGAGGTTTTTCCGAACTCAAACTTTGACAATTTTACAAAGAGTTTCTCGTTTTTCAGCACATCAAGCACTTTCTTTACATGACACACATGTTCAGGCCAACTCTTACTAAAGAAAAGTATATCATCTAAATATACAAGAAAAAAATCATCAATGAAAGGCTGAAATATATCATTCATAACCTGCATAAAGGTGGCTGGAGCATTGCAAAGCCTGAATGGCATCACCATCCATTCAAACATCCCCTTCTTGGTTTTGAAAGCGGTTTTCCACACATCTTGCTCCGCAATTCGGACCTAGTGATAGCCACTGCGCAAATCCAACTTTGTGAAATAAACAACACTTTTTAATTGGTCTAGTAATTCATTTATGCGTGGAAGGGGATAGCGATTTTTCACCATTATCTTGTTGAGCATGTGGTAATCCACGCACATCCTCTAGCTGTTGTCTTTCTTTGGCACTAATACAATCGGTGAACCACATGGAGAGGTGCTCGGCCTGATGATGCCTTGATCCAGAAATTCCTGTACTTGTCTCTTAATTTCTTCCACTTCAATCGTCGACATCCTATACATGCAAATATTTGGTAGAGGGGCATCATGCTGTAGATGGATTTCATGTTGGATTTCCCTCTTCGAAGGTAATCCCTCCGGTTCCTGAAATAGCTCGTCATAATTAGAAATCAATTCAGTCAATTCCTATTTATGCTCTTGATCACAGCCCTCGAATGCATCAACGAATTCTACCTTTTCTTCCCTTACAACCATAAGCATGCATGTTATGTCCCTATAATACTAGTGATTACCCCATTACTATTGTAGTTATACCCCTTATTTATATTTTTGTGCCCCTATTACCCCCATATTGTTATTTCTGTGCCCCATAGAATCCCTCTATTGTTATTTTTGTGGCTTTATATTATTATTGTTAGGTCGACTGGATTATATTGTGACTCCTTAGACTCCTATATATAGAAAGGAGGTTTTGTCATTTGTATCATCCAAGAATTGTTCATTTATGTAATGTAAAGGAGGTTGACCCCTCGAAGAGGCTGAATTCTAAGGCGTTGATCTTTCTTTTCTATCTTTTCTTGAGCTGGTTTCATAACATTTGGTATCAGAGCTTTGGATTCTAGGGTTTCGCTGCTCCAAATAGGTCATCGTGGCATTTTCGCTATAAATTTTTTTTTTGTGATGTTTCAGAAGTCGCAAACAAAACCCATTTGAGAAGAAATCGCGCTGAACCTTGGGTCAAAAATTTCAGATCGTTTCGCGCGATATTTGCGGAGATATGCTCTGAGGAAGTTGGTCTTTTTGCAGAGTCCTGAATTACATTCAAAACAGGTGACCTAGGGAAAATCGTCATAACTTTCTCTCTAGGGATTAGATTGAAATTTTGTAAGAAGGTACAGAAAGAGGACGGACTGTAGTTTCTTGTATATCTGTTTCAAAACGAAAGGTCGAAAATTGTACACGTGGCACTTCATACAAGTTCACTCTTCTGGAAAGGTCTATAATCAGGTCATCTTGGGAGATTGTGCATAACTCTTTCTTGGAGAATCCAATTTGGATCAGACTGGTGGCATTGGAAAGAGGACATAGATAGCTACTACAGGTCACAATTTTAGAACTAGATGATTGGAAAGTACAGAGATACATCAGAGGCAATATCAAGCTCCTACAAAGTGAAAAAAGGTGTGTAGATTTTTTTAAATTTTTGCTTAAGCTTGGTTTGAAAATTTATTTTGAAGGAATTCAAAGGGCATAGTAGAGCATTATTATCGGTAACTGATGCCCCGAGGAAAGAAAATGCAAACACCTAGTAAGGAACCTGAAAGCTCTAGCATGACTCATGAAGAAGAGGAAGAAATGCAACATGATATATCAAAATTACAAGACCAAGTGCAACAACTGTCCCTTGCACAAAAAGGAATAGAATCTAAGATGGATGGTTTAAAGAAAGATGTAGAAGCTAAGATGGATGGTTTAAAGAAAGGTGTAGAAGCTAAGATGGACTGTTTAAAGAAAGGCGTAGAAGATAAGATGGATGGCATGGAAGCTAAGGTGAATGGCATGGACGCTAAAATTGATGGCATGGATGACAAGATGGAAGAATTGAAGATAAATATGAATAAGTTGCTACAAGAAATGGTTACTAAGGGTGAAAGAGTACTAAAGGAAACTCATGATGAGAACAAAAGAAATGTTAATCATGATTCCATAGACTCTAATGTTGGATCGAAGACTCACCATGTTCCAAAAATCGATATGAGGAAGTTTGATGGCAAGGATCCCGCCACATGGATATTACAGATGGAGCAATTCTTCGATCTCAATAATGTGCAAAACACACAAAAGGTACGTATGGAAACTTTATATTTGGAACCAAATCAGTTTGTATGGTATCAATGGCTTTGTTCTCGTAAACAATTTATCACTTGGGCAATTTTTACGGAAGAATTGATAGCACATTATGAGGATACAAAAAGCAACACTTTTTTTAGCCAATTGATAAGTCTCAAACAAAAGGGTTCAATAATGGAGCACATTGAGGAGTTCCAAAAATTGAACATAAGGGTAAAAGATATTCCAGAGGAGCATAGGATTGATGTGTTCATAGGGTCTTTAAAGGATAATATCCAACATGATGTGCGCCTTTGGGAACCTGATTCATTAGAGAAGGCATTCAGGTTAGCAAGAAAAATGGAAAGCAAAATTATGGCAACTAGGAAGCATACCATTCACAACTATAAAGACGGAAGTGTTGTTGCCCATAGTCTTCCACAACCTACAAGGTTGACACCACAACAATTGGAAGAGAAAAGAGCAAAAGGGCTTTGTTACAATTGTGATAGCAAATACACAAAAGGTCATAAGTGTGCTGAGAAGAAATTTAGATTGTGAAGAGGAAGAAGAAAAGGAGAAAGAAAGGTCAAAAGAAGAGGATATATTCCAGGAACAAAGCCTAGATGGAGAACAAATAAATCCGACCATATCTTGTAATGCATTGGCGGGAATTACCACTCCTCAAACCATCAAGATAGAAGGACAAATCAAGAAGAAAAAGGTAATAGTGTTGATTGATTCAGGAAGCACCCACAATTTTATTCATTGTAGGGTAGCAAAAGAATTGAATTGCTTCCTATATCCAGCACCAGAGTGTCAAGTGATGATTGCAAATGGAGGAACAATAAATTGTTCTGGAAAGTGCCATAATATCAAGCTATCCATGGGAGAATATGTATTGACTAGCCCAATGCTTTCCATTCCAATGGGAGGTGCTGATGTTGTACTAGGAGTCCAATGGCTACAATCCTTGGGTACAATAGCTTTTAATTTTCAAGAACTTTTCATGAAATTTTCTGTGGAAGGAAAGGAAGTTGAATTAAGGGGTATTGCAGGGAAACCAGGAAAGATAATCAGCTCTAATGGCATGACAAAGCTTCTAAAAAAGGAGCAAAGAGGTGTAATTGCACAATTATGTTCGCTAGATGTTTCCACATTGGAATCATCTATTTCTCCAGATCTCCAAAAAGTCCTGGACAATCATTCCAAGGTATTTGAGACTCCCAAAGGTCTCCCACCTATGCGTGATCATGATCATGCTATTCATCTGATTCCAGGAAGTGTTCCTCCAAACATCAGGCCGTACAGATATCCCTATGTCCAAAAAAGTGAAATTGAACGTATGGTTGCAGAAATGCTAGAGGCTGGTATAATTCAACCGAGTCAAAGTTCTTTCTCAGCTCCAGTAGTATTGGTGCACAAGAAGGATGGATCATGGCGCATGTGTCCAGATTATAGGGAGCTCAACAAGCTCACTATTAAAGATAAGTTCCCCATTCCTGTCATTGATGAATTACTGGATGAATTGCATGGATCAATTTACTTCACCAAGTTGGATCTTCGTTCGGGATATCATCAAATCAGAATGAAGATTGAAGACATTCCGAAAACAACATTTAGAACTCATGAGGGTCATTATGAATTTTTGGTCATGCCTTTTGGCCTTACCAATGCACCTTCAACATTTCAAGGTTTGATGAATTCAATTTTCAAACCATTCCTTAGAAAATTTGTGTTAGTATTTTTTGATGATATACTAATCTACAACAAGTCTTGGAAGGATCATGTTGAACATGTTGACAGGGTGCTACAACTATTGGAGGAGAAACAATTATATGCAAAAAGATCCAAATGTTTCTTTGGAGTCCAGGAGGTGGAATATTTGGGTCATATTGTATCTCATGAAGGAGTTAAGGTAGACCCTAGCAAAATTAAAGCCATTAAGGAATGGAAAATCCCCACATCCATAAAGCATCTGCGAGGATTTCTTGGGTTGACAGGGTATTATCGCAAGTTTGTTAAGAATTATGGGAGAATAGCAGCACCTCTAACAACATTATTGAAGAAAGATTCATTTTCATGGACTTCGGAAGCAACAAAGGCCTTTAAACATCTTAAAGAGGCAATGTGCCAAGCACCGGTCTTAGCTACACCAGACTTCACAAAAACCTTTATTGTGGAATGTGATGCTTCAGGAAATGGAATTGGTGCTGTTCTAATGCAAGATGAAAGACCCATTGCTTTTGAAAGTCGTCCAATCAAGGGAAAGTTTTTAAGCAAAGCTATTTATGAGAAGGAAATGTTGGCAATACTCCATGCACTTAAGAAATGGCGACCCTACCTAATGGGAAGACACTTCAAGGTAAAAACGGATCATGATAGCCTTAAATACTTTTTAGAACAAAGATTATCCTCTGAAGAGCAACAAAAGTGGGTCACAAAGATGTTGGGTTATGACTTTGAAATCATCTACAAAAAAGGGAAGCAAAATGTGGTGGCAGATGCACTCTCAAGAAAGGATGAGGATGTGGAAGCATTGTTGTGTGCCATTTCTATTATCCAACCAGATTGGATAAACGAAGCAAAGGAGGAATGGAAGAATGACGAAGAAGTGTGGGCACTTATTCGAAAGCTACAACAAGATTCCAGTACTTCTGATACATTTAGCTGGCAAAATGATTCGTTATGGTACAAAGATCGCTTATACCTCTGTAAGAATTCCCAGCTAAAACAAAAGATTCTTATGGAATTGCACACTTCTCCCTTAGGAGGGCACTCAGGATTTTTAAAAACTTACCACAGGGTTAAGAAGGAATTTTTTTGGGATGGCCTTAAATCAGATATTCAAAAGTTTGTGGCGGAATGTTTGGTTTGCCAACAAAATAAAGTTGAAACAATTAAGACACCGGGTCTATTACAACCTTTATCCATTCCAAGCCAACGTTGGGAGGAGGTTTCAATGGATTTTATCACAGGTTTACCCAAGTCTGAGGGAAAGAGTGTCATCATGGTGGTAGTTGACAGACTTACCAAGTATGCACACTTTTGTGCATTATCACATCCATTTAAAGCCAGTACAGTTTCTACTGCATTTATGGAAACAGTTCAAAAGCTACATGGAAACCCAAAGATTATTGTAAGTGACAGAGATCCCATTTTCACTGGAAATTTTTGGACAAAATTATTTTCTTGTCTTGGTACTCAGTTAGCTCATAGCTCATCTTATCATCCTCAATCTGATGGGCAAACTGAGATAGTAAACAAATGTTTGGAAGGATATCTTCGTTGCTTTGTATCTGATAAACAGACACAATGGGTCAAATGGTTGCCTCTGGCTGAATGGTGGTATAACACTTCCTTCCATACAACAACAAAAATGACCCCATTTATGGCACTTTATGGGTACCAACCACCATCCATCACATCATATTTAAGAGAAAATTCTAAGGTTCAGGCAGTGGAACATCACATCGAACATCAACAACAAGTCCTCCAACTCTTAAAGGATAACCTCGTGTTGGCACAAAATAGAATGAAACAACAGGCAGATCAACATCGCAGTGAAAGAAGTTTTGATGTAGGTGATTGGGTATTCCTACGGCTACAACCATATAAGCAAATGTCCCTAAAGCAAGCTAAGAAGGATAATAAATTATCACCAAAGTATTATGGTCCGTACAAGGTGTTGCAAAAGATTGGTACTATGGCATACAAATTGGAGCTTCCTGCAGCTTCTCGATTGCACCCAGTTTTCCATGTTTCATGTTTAAAGAAGGTTATAGGCGACAAGCTCCCAGTTCAAACAATATTGCCAGAACTTGACGAGGAAGGAAAAATTATATTGGAACCGGAAGCAGTCACAGAAACAAGAACTCGACAGCTACGAAATCGATCAATTTCAGAGTATCTTATCAAGTGGAAGAACTTATCTGCTGAAGATTCCACATGGGAGGATGAAATTTTATGCAGAAGTATCCAGAACTACTCAAGCGTTGAGGACAACACTTTTTTGAAGGAGAGGGGCATGTTGGGTCCCTATAATACTAGTGATTACCCCATTACTATTGTAGTTATACCCCTTATTTATATTGTTGTGCCCCTATTACCCCCATATTGTTATTTTTGTGCCCCATAGAATCCCTCTATTGTTATTTTTGTGGCTTTATATTATTATTGTTAGGTCGACTGGATTATATTGTGACTCCTTAGACTCCTATATATAGAAAGGAGGTTTTGTCATTTGTATCATCCAAGAATTGTTCATTTATGTAATGTAAAGGAGGTTGCCCCCTCGAAGAGGCTGAATTCTAAGGCGTTGATCTTTCTTTTCTATCTTTTCTTGAGCTGGTTTCATAACAATGCATCCTTTACTGGAATTCACCCTCTTTTCATTTTTCCAGTGCTTACAAGGTTGGCATTAATTTTATTTTGATGAGCCCTCACTATATATTCTACCCCATCCTTGGTGATTTGATATTTATTCTCATGACAAAAAAAGATTGCTTTTCTATCATACAGGTATGGGCTCCCCAACACCATGCCACAGATATCCAATGGTATTACATCCATCTCTACTTAATCTACTAGCTTAGACGCAATCACAAATTTGACCTTGCACTGCTGGGTTACATTCAATTTTGCTTTATCATGTGTTTGTTATCACTATAAAAAAAATTGGACAACTTGTATGGTTTCAAAGTTGTAAGTCAGTCTTGTTCAAGTCATTTCTATTGTTTTGTTTAAGGAGTCTAAAACCTATGATAGAGTCTTGTTTCCATTATTAAATAAGGTCAACAATCTTGTTTTAACTATCATTAGTCCCACATTGGTTCATAGTTGTCATGTGTTAAGACTGTTTCAAAGTTGGCATGTGCTACGAAATCAACTAGGAGTTTTCGTAGCGCAAACTCATGAAAATACACTATGTGCACTATGAAAACAGGGATTCATAACTAGGAGATTTCTTAGCGCAAAACATAGAATTTTCATTGGCTACGCTATGAAATCAGGTATTTTTGCCAGATCTTGTCTAGCTATCTTTTCCATCATAATCTGTTAATATTTCATCACCATGTGTCAGTCCTTGAACCATGCCTATCACATGCAGCCATTCATTCTCATCATTAGATTTTTTAGATGTCTTGTATGCACTATTTCAAATTTCAAAAAAATAAGGTGAGGTGAGTTAGTCTTGGTTTTTCCTTTGTTCCTTTCATGCATAAGAAGACAATTGGGAAGCTTAATGATGACACTCATCAGAACTTTTTGAAGGCTCAAGCGAGGTAGTGTTCAAACCAATACAGTGCAGGTTTATCTTCAAGTTTCCTTGTAGATATTTCATAGACATGTCTGAAGAAAGGAAAAATAACAGATCAGGCCGGTGTCTTAGAGCTGAGCCTGAAGGTTTAGATGTGCTCATGAGAAGCAGAGAGGTTGAACATGCATTCAAACAAGTGGGCTGTTGGAGATTCTGTGAAAAACTTCAAGGTGGTCATGTTCAAGTAACCAAATATTTTTCTTTCAATTTCACTGGTTTGAATTCAAGAGTTGGAGTGCTAGAAATTCCAATTTCTCCTAAGGTCATATCTGCAGTCACCGAGATACCAAGAGGCCATGAAAGATGGTTCAAGAACTTTAAATTCGAAATGACACCCTGCTAAGAATTTTTGAAGCCAGAATTCATAAGCTCAGACTTAACCAAATCAGTGCCCAGAAGCTATGTTAAGGATTCATATGCCAACTTGCTGACATGCATCCAAAGATATTTTACCCATGAGGGAAGATATCATAAGGTGTACTCTTACCATTTTAAGCTCCTCTTACATTTCACTAGAAAAATATCTCTTGATTTACCTTTTTATCTGTTTCGTAGTTTAGGAAAAATGTTTGATAAGGTTCAATTGAAGAAAGAAGCTTGTGAAGCCTCCTTATTCCATCATGGGTTGATCAAGTTGATTGTTTTACATGAGCTTCAGAGGATTGGAGGAGAATGGTCTACTTTCGTGTTTATGACAGGCTTTAAAACAGAAACAAGACTTAGTCCTAATGCTAAGGATATTTCTTCACCAGCAGTAAGTCATCAGGAGGAAACAAGATCAACTAGGTTTGTGAAATTGAAAGCTAGAAAGCAAGTGAAAGAGCCTATGACACCACTAGTAGTTCAAGACTCCCCTCAACAGTCACATAGGAAGAAGGTTCAAATAAATGAGGTGGTACAAGAGCAGTTTGTTGATAAAACTGTCCAAATAAGAGTAACAAGAAGTCAATTAGCCAAGGAAAATGGGAAGAACGTGATTGCTAATGAAAGCCCAGCTTCAAAGGGAAGTTTGAAAGATCTCCTCCATGCTATTGATATAGAAGAGACTCCTATGGTTCAAGCAGATTTACTTGAAGCAGGTAAGAACAAAACAAAAAGAGTTAAATCTTCTAAAAAGCTTCAATTTGATGACCAGGTATCAGAGTTTGTGTTCAAGCCAAGAAGACCTGTGACTAGACATTTAAGAAGAATACAAGAGGTAGAGCAAGAAGCAAGTGAGACAGGGGAGGTTGCAGAATTCTTTGAAGAGCCAGTGGTTCCATCAGTACAATCATCACTAGTGCACAAAGATGATAGAGGCAAGACAATTATCACTCATAAGGAAGATAGCTTTGAAGAGATCAAAAAGAAATTAGTGTCTGCCAATCTTGAGATTGCCCAACTCAAGGAAAGGGCAAGGAAACATGTAGTTGAAAAAGAAAAATTCAAAAGAGTAATAGCCATTTGGGAAGATGGAAAAGTTCCAAGATATGAAGTAGTGCGTAGTTATCACCAATATTTCACTTGGACCGTCCCTGCAATAAAAGAGGCAAGATATATCAGAAGGGTCAATGAAAAATTAAGAACTAAAATTTGAATGATGAAAAGACAGATTGAAGATTTGAAGATTCAACTGAATGAACCAGAAGAACAGTCTCAGCATAAATGAACCTGACAGTAAGTGAAGAAATTTTGACACAATTTTGATGCGAAACTTACTTTTTGAAGATTGAAGATTATTTTTGGATGGACAATGTCAGTTTTTTTTGGCCCATTTGCATATGGAGAAGCCATTAAAAATCCCAAGAATGACAAAAACTATGTTTTTAACTCACACAACAATTTCGTAGCGCGCTACGAAACTGCTAAAAATGACATATAATGCACAACAGTTTCGTAGCGCACTACGAAACTGCTGAAGCTGCCAGTTTTGTTTTTTGAATCAATTTTGAAATGAAAAGGGGGAACCATTATGAAAGAATGTTGCTACAGAAGATACAAAGGGGCCACCTCAGAAATTTTGAATACTAGGCAAAGGAAAATTCAAAGAATGAGAGGCATTTAATAACTCCAAATTCTGTGCTACGAAAACAACAGTCATTTCATAGCTCAAAGAGTTATCATGCTTCAACCAGCATCTAAGGGGTTTTTCTTAGCACGATTATATGAGCAGGACCTTTGGTCTAATTCAAGGCATCACATGTTATTAAAAGGGATAAAATGGTTAGCAGAATTCGAGGAAAGACTTTGGAGACCAAAGCAGAAAAAACAGGGGTAGTTTTCCTAGTATCCAGGGACAGTTAAAGGACAAGTAATCAAAGGCCAGCATGAAGTTCAAAGTCATCACTCAAGCCAAAGATGAAGAGGGATAGATTTCAAAGAACGAGTTTGTTTTCATAGCTAAGGTTGTTGCCAGCATAGATAAGGAGTTAAACTCCTAGTCAAATTAGGTCTCTAAGACTGTCAATTTACAATCAGTTGTAATTAATAGTTTGTTTAAAGTTAAATAGGTGTCAGGTCTAGAGAAATTTGAATTTCCCTCTTGCCGGAGAAAAGAATTCAAGCTTGTAAGGAAACTCTATATATGACAAGAGATGTAATGCACCTGGGTTGGAAATTTTCAGAGAAAACACTCATATTGTGTCATTGTAGAAGATTATTGTTTCATTGTAGACTTTGGCTTTACTTCTCAGGATTCAAAAAGAGTTCAATGGTGGCTTGTTTTATGTTTGTCCTCATTTCCTTATTTGTAGTAGTATGAATGTATGATACCTGTAACTCATTGGAAATGATATAACTTCCTTCATGCATTTGTAGACTATGTTTCCTACATGTTTCTATGTGTTAACTGATATATTGAACTTTTGATTCCCTGACTTCCATGTTCAGCTAATATTGTTGTCATACTAAGAATTTTTTGACTCTATAAGCCCAATGGATGTTTATTGACTGTGTTTCAACCATTCACAATCCTTCATTTGTTTCATAGAGTTAGCCATAAATCCATTATTGAAATCTTTAACCTAGTGAGAGAGCCCTCTCAGGTTGAGGAGGCTAAGCCTCAACCAAAAGTTGGTTTGAAATAGTTACTCAAGGTCTACCTGATCAGTAGCTTGTCAGGGTTAGGTTTTGTGATAACAGTATCCATCCAAACGGGTAAGGTTTTGGGTGTGGTTTTGTCTCTAAGCCAAGCTTCTTTACCATGGATTCTATAATTAGGTTTGCTTGGAACCCAGTATCAAACAGAGTTTCAACTTTGGTATGATTTTCTACAAATTTGATATGAAATAATTCAATTCTTTTTTGGTCATTCGAAAGGGACTCATCTACAGAACTGGTGTCTTCATGTGATTTATAATTAATATGAGGTATAAGAGTACCTTTTGTTCCTACTGCTATGATCAACGCTTCATCTCTCAAATCCGATCCAAGGTTTTGCTATGCTGTTGCCATTGATCCAGGGGGATCTTTAGATACAATGGCATGGAAAAGCTCAGAATCAATGTGCTCAGAATGAAGTCAACTCAAGACTAGGGCGTAGATCTCATAATCTTGATTCCAACGGCATGAACGACACTTCAATCCGAGTCCGGATGATGAAGTTATCGATAAAAGAAGGATGCTATGTTCCTTAAGAAAATAAGGATTTTCCTCTAAACATGGGCTTTAAGCCTTAAAGGAAAAATTGTAATCGGAGGATTCATGGAGGCAGACTTAAGAAAGGCATAGTGGAAACCCTGATTGCAAATCTCCGATTAAATCGGATCAGCAGACAGGAGGGCAATCAGGTCGGAGGAAGGACTTATATACATATCAACGAGCAGGTAGAGAGATCGGCAATAAAATGATTGGCGGGACTGTTATCGGGACACCAGAGCGATATATGAGCGGGACATCGATGTGATTGGCTGACACCAATATCGGTGATCGGTGGTCAGCAGTTCCCTGGTTACAGGACTTTAGAGACACCGATATGCCATTTGTGACCTCAGGCTCAGACCCGATAAGGAATATATCCTCTATTTACCCAGTTTTAGGGTCCGAGTAAATGGTTTTTTCACCAGATTTTAATTTTTCTCAGGATTTTATGGTATTGTTCGTTTCAATGATAAGAGGCCATTTTAAGAGGTAGTTATACCCACTGATCCTTCCATGCCATCGGAATCCATTGTGAACCAGACAACCTTGATCGGTGTCTCTAAAGTCCTGTAACTGGGGAACTGCCAACCATCAATCGCTGATCACCAATATCAGTGTTGGCTAATTTCATCAGTGTCTCGCTCATATATCACTCCGATGTCTTGATAACAATCCCTCCGATCGTTTTATCGTCGATCACTCTACTTGCTCACCGATATTTATATAAATCCTTCCTCCGACCTGATTGCCCTCTGGTCCACTGATCTGATTTAATCGGAGATTGGCGATCAGAGGTTCCACTGCACATTTCTTAAGTTCACCTCCATGAATCCTCTAATTGCGATTTTGCCTTTAAGGCTTAAAGCCCATGTTTGGAAAGAGCAGGGAAGAGGCATTTCGCAACATGCTGTTTCGATTGGTAGGAGGACGAAAGTGCATTTTGTCTATTTTGGGACATGTTTCAGATGTTTTCAGCCCCTTTTAGTGCCATGGATTCTTTGATGCTGCCCACTTCTCCATTTGAGGCATCCATTTCACAGCCATCTTTCAGATTGGAGGTATAAGCCTCTTATATGAAAATTGATGATTGTAAATCCTTTTCTTTCATGCCATTTAATATAAAGGCCTCCCCATTGTTGAGCTAGGCCCGGAGACGTAGTCCGAATTGGACGAACTCCGTTATCAAGCTTTGGTGTCTTCTTTTTGTTCCTTTGTGTGTTTTCTTCTTCTTTTCTTGAGTGTACATTGAATTTCGGTGTTAGGCTGCAATTTTACATGTGATTCTTTCCATACATCTATAAGCAAAAACATCCTGGATCACTGCACCACCATTTGCATGAGAAAGTGATTTTGTTCAAGCCCAAATTAGTGGATGAGACTTGTGTACACGCACAGTACCTAGAGAACATAGGCTTGAAGAGAGTGCAATCAAGTGGATTGAAGCAGAAGGAGCAACAACAAGCTTCTAAGGAGGGGAAGAAGAAGAAGAAATGGGGGAAAGATAAGAATACATAATCCATATCACACCAGTGAAAATATCCTAGCGACCATTGCAACCATTGCAACAATGATAGCCATACAGAGAAAAAAATTCTGGAAGTTGCATCTAGAGCTAAACCCAAAGAACAAGAAGAAAGGTAACAAGAAGAATAATCTCATGGCCACTGATTCGAGCAACCAAGTTGAAAGAAGCTTAGATCTGGATGAGAAGATTGTTTGTACATCAGTACAAAAGGAGGTGAATCTGAGTAGCCTTCAGTAACAGGATGAGAAATAAATGACCAGACTCTTCCATCTAAAGATAGAGGACAAGAAGACAAATATTGATGCTCTATTTGACTTAGAATCATAGGCGAATCTCATTGTAGTAGAGCTAGTCAAGAAGTTGGGGTTGGAAGTTCGTGACCATCCAAACCCATATCCATTGGGATGGGTGTTAGGCCTCTACAATACTAATAATTCCCCCATTACGATTGTCATTATAGCCCTTATTTTATTATTGTGCCCCTATTGTCCCCATATTATTATTAGTGTGCCCCATAGAAGCCCACTATTGTTATTGTTGTGCTCTTATATTATTATTGTTATGTCGGCTTTGATTATATTGTGACTGCTTAGATTCCTATATATAGAAAGGGGGTTTAGTCATTTCTATCATCCAAGAATTTTTCATTTGTGTAATGTAAAGGAGGTTTCCCCCTCGAAGAGGCTGAGTTTGAAGGTGTTGATCTATATTTTCTTCTATTTTGTGAGCTCGTTGCATAACATTTGATATCAGAGCTTTGGATTCTAGGGTTTTGCTGCTCCAAATAGGTCATCGTGGTATTTTTTCTATAATATTTTTTATACAACGTTTTAGAAGATAACAAAGAAACCCATTTTATCTGAAATATCTCTAAACCTCGAGTCCGAATTTCATATCTTTCCTCACTATATTTTCAGAGATATGATCCAAGGAAGTTAACATCTTTCCAAGATCCTGAATTATATCTCACACCGGTGACCTTGGGAATATTGTCATAACTTTCTCTATGAGTATCAGATTGAAATTTCTTAAGAAGATACTGAACGAGAACAGACTATATTTTTCTGTGCATCATTTTCAGTTCCAAAGGTTGAAATAGTGACATGTGGCACTTCATACACGTTTGCTCTACTAAAAAAGTGTATAATCAGGTCATCTTGGGAGATTGGGCATAACTCTTTCGTGGAGAATCCAATTTCAATTAGAATGGTGGAGTTGGAAAGAGGACTCAAAGGGCTACCATAGTGTGAAATTTTAGACCTTGAAGATCTCAAATTTCAGAGATACATTAACTTCAATATCAAGATCCTACAAAGTGAAAAAAGGTGTGTAGTTTTTTTATTTTTATTTTGTATAAGTTTGGTATGAAAAATTAGTTTGAAGGAATTCAAAGGGCATAGTGAAGCATAATTATCATTAATTGATGCCTCGAAGAAAGAAAATGGAAACACCTAGTAAGAAACCAGAAATCTCTAGCATGACTCATGAAGAAGAGGAGAAATGCAACATGATATATCAAAATTAAGAGACCAAGTGCAACAAAATTCACTCTCACAAAAAGTAATAGAATCTAAGCTGGATGGTTTAAGGAAAGGCATGAAAGCTAAGATGGATGGCATGGAAGATAAGATGGATGGTTTAAAAAAAGGTATGTAAGCTAAGATGAATGACATGGAAGCTAAGATGGATGGTTTAAAGAAAGGCATAGAAGCTAAGATGGATCGCGTGGAAGCTAAGATGGAAGGAAAAATGGAAGAATTGAAGATAGATTTGACAACATTGCTACAAGAAATGTTTACTAATGGTGAAAGGGTAGTAAAGGAAACTCATGAGAACAAAAGAAATGTTAATCATGATTTTATAGGCTCTAACATTAGATTGAAGACCCACCATGCTCCCAAGATCGATATGAGGAAGTTTGATGGCAAGGATCTCGTAGCATGGATACTATAGATGGAGCAATATTTCAATCTCCATAATGTGAAAAACACACAAAAGGTACAGATTACAACTTTATATTTGGAAACGAATCAGTTAGTATGGTATCGGTGGATTTTCTCTCGTAAAAAAATTGTCACTTGGGAAATTTTTACGGAAGAAATGATATCACATTATGAGGATACAAAAAGCAACACTTTTTTTAGCCAATTGATAAATCTCAAACAAAAGGGTTAAATGATGGAGCACATTGAGGGCTTCCAAAAATTGAATATAAGGGTAAAATATATTACAGAGGAGCATATGATTGTTGTGTTCATAGGGACTTTAAAGGATAACAACAAACATGAGGTTCGCCTTTGGGGACCAGATTCATTAGAGAAGGCATTTAGTTTGGCAAGAAAAAGAGAAAGAAAAATTATGGAAACCAAGAAACCTACCACTCATAACTATAAAGATGGAAGTGTTGTTTCCAATATCTTTCCACAACCTACAAGGTTGACACTACAACAATTGGAAGAAAAAAGAGCAAAAGGGCTTTGTTACAGTTGTGATAGAAAATACATTAAAGGTCATAAGTGTGCTGAGAAGAAATTATTTTACATAGATTGTGAAGAGGAGGAACAAGAGGAACAAGAAATGTCAAAAGAAGAGGATATACACAAGGAAAAAACACTAGATAAAGAAGAAATGAATCCAGCCATATCTTGTAATGCATTGGTTGGAATTACCACTCCTCAAACTATCAAGATAGAATGACATATCAAGAAGAAAAATGTAATAGTGTTGATTGATTCGGGAAGTACCAATTTTATTCATTGTAAGATAGACAAGGAATTGAATTGTTTCATATATCTAGCACCAGAGTTTCAAGTGATGGTTGCAAGTGGAGGAACCATAAATTGCTCTGGAAAGTGCCATAATATCAAGATATCCATGGGAGAATATGTATTAAATAGCCCAATGCTTTCCATTCCAATAGGTGGTGTTGATGTTGTACTGGGAGTCCAATGGCTACAATCCTTGGGTACAATAGCTTTTAATTTTCAAGAAATTTTCATGAATTTTTTTTCAAAAGGAAAGGAAGTTGAATTAATGGGTATCGCAGGGAAACCAGGAAAGATAATCAGCTCTAACGGAATGACAAATCTTCTAAAGAAAGAACAATGAGGCGTAATTGCACAATTATGTTCACTAGAGGTTCCAAAATCAAAATAATCTATTTCTCCAGATATTCAAAAAGTATAGAACAATGATTCCAAGGTATTTGAGACTCCCAAAGGCCTCCCACCTATTCATGATCATGATCATGCTATTCATTTGATTCTAGGAAGTGTTCCTCCAAACATCAGGCCTTACAGATATCCCTATGCCCAAAAGAGTGAAATTGAACGTATGGTTGCATAAATGCTAGAGGCTAGTATAATTCAACCCAATCAAAATTATTTCTCTGCTCCAATAGTATTGGTGCATAAGAAGTATGGATCATGGCACATGTGTCCAGATTATAGGGAGCTCAACAAACTCACTATTAAAGATAAATTTCCCATTCCTGTCATTGATGAATTATTGGATGAATTTCATGGATCAATTTACTTCACCAAGTTGGATATTCATTCAGGATATCATCAAACCAGAATGAAGACTAAAGACATTTCAAAAACAACATTTAGAACTCATGAGGGTCATTATGAATTTTTGGTCATGCCTTTTGGCCTTACCAATGCACCTTCTACATTTCAAGGTTTGATGAATTCCATTTTCAAACCCTTCCTTAGAAAATTTGTGTTAGTATTTTTTGATGATATACTAATCTACAACAAGTCTTGGAAGGATCATGTTCAACATGTTGACAAGGTGCGCAAACTATTGGAGGAAAAACAATTATATGAAAAAAGCTCCAAATGTTTCTTTGGAGTACAAGAGGTGGAATATCTGGGTCATATTGTATCTCATGAAGGTGTTAAGGTAGAGCCTAGAAAAATTAAAGCCATTAAGGAATGGGAAATCCCCACATCCATAAAGCATCTGTGAGGATTTCTCGGGTTGACAGGGTATTATCACAAGTTTGTTAAGAATTATGGGAGAATAGCAGCACCTCTAACAAAATTACTAAAGAAAGATGCATTTTCATGACTCGAGAAGCAACAAAGGCCTTTGAACATCTTAAAGAGGTAATGTGCCAAGCACTGGTCTTAGCTATGCCTGACTTCACAAAAACCTTTATCATGGAATGTGATGCCTCAGGAAATGGAATTGGTGTTGTTTTAATGCAAGAAGAAAGACCCATTTCTTTCAAAAGTCGTCCAATCAAAGGAATGTATTTACACAAAGCTATTTATGAGAAGGAAATGTTGGAAATACTACATGGACTTAAGAAATGGCGACCCTACCTAATGGGAATACACTTCAAGGTAAAAAAGGATCATGATAGTCTTAAATACTTTTTAGAACAAAAATTATATTAAGAAGAACAACAAAAATGGGTCACAAAGATTTTGGGTTATGACTTGGAAATCATCTACAAAAAAGGGAAGCAAAATGATGTGGCATATGCACTCTCAAGAAAGGATGAGGATGTGGAAGCATTGTTCTGCGCCATTTCCATTGTCCAACCAGTTTAGATAAACGAAGCAAATGATGAATGGAAGAATGACAAATAAGTGTGGGCACTCATTCAAAAGATACAACAAGATCCCAATACATCTGATACATTTAGTTGGAAAAATGATTCGTTGTGGTACAAAGAATGCTTATACCTGTGTAAGAATTTCCAACTCAAACAAAAGATTCTTATGGAATTGCACACTTCTCCCTTAGGAGGGCACTCATGATTTTTAAAAACTTACGAGAGGGTTAAGAAGGATTTTTTTTTGGGATGGCCTTAAATCAGATATTCAAAAGTTTGTGGCAGAATGTTTGGTTTGCCAACAAAATAAAGTTGAAACAATTAAGATCTCAGGTCTATTACAAGCTTTATCCATTCCAAGCTAACATTGGGAGGAGGTTTCAATGGATTTTATCACAGGTTTACCCAAGTCCAAAGGAAAGAGTGTCATCATGGTGGTAGTTGAGAGACTTACCAAGTATGCACACTTTTGTGCTTTATCTCATCCATTTAAAGCGAGTACAATTTCTACTGCATTTATGGAAACAATTCAAAAGCTACATGGAAACCCAAAGATTATTGTAAGCAACAGAGATCCCATTTTCACTGGAAATTTTTGGACAAAATTATTTTCTTGTCTCGATACTCAGTTAGCTCATTTCTCATCTTATCATCCTCAATCTAATGGGAAAAATGAGATAGTAAACAAATTTTTGGAAGGATATCTTCGTTGCTTTGTCTTTGATAAACAAACACAATGGATCAAATGGTTTCCTCTGGCTAAATGGTGGTATAGCACTTCCTTCCATACTGCAGCAAAAATGACCCCATTTATGGAACTTTATGGATATCATCTACAATCCCTCAAATCATATTTAAGAGAAAATTTTAAGGTTCAAGCAGTGGAAGATCACATCGGGCATCAACAAAAAGTTCTCCAACTCTTAAAGGATAACCTAACTTTGGCGTAGAATATAATGAAACACCAGGCAGATCAACATTGTAGCGAAAGAAGTTTTGATGTAGTTGACTGGGTATTCCTACAGCTACAACCATATAAATAAATTTCACTCAAGTAAGCTAGGAAGTACAATATATTATCACCAAAGTATTATGGTCCATACAAGGCGTTGCAAAAGATTGGTACTATGGCATACAAATTGGAGATTCTTGCAGCTTCCCGAGTGCACCTAGTTTTCCATGTTTCATGCTTAAATAAGGTTATAGATGACAAGCTCCCAGTTCAAAAAATATTTGCAGAACTTGACGAGGAAGGAAAAATCATATTGGAACCTGAAGTAGTCATAGAAACAAGAACTCGACATCTACGGAATTGATCAATTTTAGAGTATCTTATCAAGTGGAAGAACTTACCTACTGAAGATTCCACATGGGAGGATGAGAAATTATACAAAAGCATCTAGAACTACTCAAGCATTGAGGAAAACACTTTTTTGAAGGAGAGGGGCATGTTAGGCCCCTATAATACTAGTGACTCCCCCATTAATATTGTCATTGTAGCCCTTATTGTTATTATTTTTCCACTATTATCCCCATATTATTATTAGTGTGCCCCATAGAAGCCCAATATTGTTATTGTTGTGCCGTTATATTATTATTGTTATGTCAGCTTTGATTATATTGTGACCCCCTAGACTCCTATATATAGAAAGGAGGTTTAGTCATTTGTATCATCCAATAATTGTTCTTTTGTGTAATGTAAAGGAGCTTGCATCCTCAAAGAGGTTGATTTTGAAGGCATTGATCTATATTTTCTTCTATTTTGTGAGTTGGTTTCATAACAATGGGTAAATAAGGATGCAAAGTTGAAGGTAACAAAACAATGTAAAATTATATTTTCTATCGCTGTTGATTTTATTAATGAAGTAGGTCTCAATTTGGTTCCCCTTGAAGTATGTGGAGTTATGTTTGGGAGTCCATACATGTACATGCATGATGCGATATTATTGAGGAGAGACAAACATTATCATCTCATCAAGGATGGAAAATCGTTCATCATCAACATGCACAAAGGAAAGTCGAAAATCTCATTAGTAAGTGCCAACCAAACCAAGAAATTGATTAGTTCCAGCAAGAAGTATGTTTTATTGTTTCTAAGAGAAAGTCAGTTTGAAGAGGAGTCAATAAGAGGCAAGGAATCTCTGAAGGGGTGCACTAAGAAACATAAACAAAAAATTGGAGGAGTTGTTAAAGGCATACAAGGATGTGTTCCAAGAGCCTAAAGGATTATTACCTAAGAGAGAAGTGGAGCATGAGATCCAGCTATTGCTAGACTCCTCATTGCCAAATATTGGGTTGTACATGCAACATGTTATAGAAGCATGTGAGGTGAATAAATAGTTGCAAGGGTTGCTGGAATAGGGTGTCATTCGACCAATTACACCACCATGTGGGTCACCCATCATCATTGTGTCGAAGAAGGATGGGCCTTGGCGGATGTGTATAGATTACAGGGTGTTGAATAAAATCGAGCTCAAAACCAAATACCCCCTGCCCAAGATAAATGATATGCTATATTAGTTGCAGCAAGCAAAGTACTTCACCAAGTTGGAATTGAAGTCTAGATATCACCAAGTTCGAGTCAAAGAAGAAGATACATGGAAGACCGCCTTCAAAACCAGGCAAAGGTTTATATGAGTGGTTAGTCATGCCATTTGGCCTATATAATGCACCAGCTACATTTATGAAATTAATGAATGATGTACTACACCCTTTTATATATTCATTTGTTATTGTCCATTTGGATGATATACTGGTATATAGTGCTACCTGGGAGGAGCATATGTCCCATTTGATGCACATGTTGGAAACATTGAAGAAGCATCAACTGCTAGAAAATATCAAGAAGTGTGAGTTTGCACAGTAGTCTTTGGTGTATCTAGGGTATGTGATTGGTGGAGAAGAATTGAAGATAGATCCTTCCAAGATGGACACCATCATGAAATGGTCAGTTCCTACTAATGTTTCTAAGGTTGGGAGTTTCATTGGGGCAACACATTATGTGAGGAAGTTTAGAGCCTCATTTTTAGTGACAGCAACACCACTCCACACTATAATAGCAAGTGGAAAGAGTTTCTAGTGGGGAAAATGTCAAAAAAGGGCTTTCAAAGAGCTGAAGAAGAAGATCAACCAAGCACCAGTTCTAGCATTACCAAACATGCATCAACCGTTTGAAGTGGAGACAAATGCAAGTGGGTATGATATGGGAGTTGTCTTGATGTAGGTAGGAAGGCCTTGTATGCTACCATTCTAAAGTATTTCATGGAGCAGACCTTATATACCCTACCTATGTCAAGGAGCTATATGCCATGGTGCAAGTTGTGAAGAAGTGGAAGCATTATCCGATGGGAAAGGAGACAATAATCCACATGTTCGGTCCCTATAATACTAGTGTAACCCCTTATTGTTATTAGTGAAACCCCCTTATTGTATTATTGTGCCCATATAGTCCCCATGTTGTTATTATTATGCCCCATAGAAGGTCACTATTGTTATTTTTGTGCCCCTACAATATTATTGTTATGTAGGCTTTGATTGTATTGGGACCCCCTAGACTCCTATATATAGAAAGGAGGTCTTGTCATTTGTATCAACTAACAATTGTTCATTTGTGTAATGTAAAGGACGTTTCCCCCTTAAAGAGGCTTAGTGAGCTACTTTCATAACATTTGGTATTAGAGCTTTGGATTCTAGGGTTTCGCTACTCCAAACAGGGCATCATGGAATTTTCCCTATAATTTTTTCGGTACGAAGTTTTAGAAGCTAAAGAAAAGCTCATTTGAGCTGAAATCATTCTGAACCTTGGGTACGGATTTAAGATATTTTCTCTCTATATTTTCAGAGATATGACCTGAGGAAGCTAGGGTTTTTGCAAGCTCTAGAATTCCATCTCAAACAGGTCATCATGGAATTTTCGCTATAATTTTGTTTCTACGAAGGTTCTAACTATGAAATTAAAACCCATTTTGAGTTGAAATCTTGGTGAATTTTGGGCACTAATTTCAGATCTTGTTTTGCTATATGTTTGGAGATATGGTCTAAGACATTTAGGGTTTTTGTAGGCTCTTGAATTACATCCCAAATAGGTGACCTTGGGCAAATCATCATAACTTTCTATCTGAGCATCAGATTGAAATTTCATAAGAATTTATAGAAAGTGAATGGAATTTACTTCTATTTGTAGCTTTTTAGGTCTGAATGTCAAAACAGTGACACATGGAACTTAGTACAAGTTAGCTTTATTGAAAAAGTATATAATCAGGTCATCTTGGGAGATTGGGCATAACTCTTTCTTGGAGAATCCAATTTTGATTAGACTTTTGGCATTGGAAGGAGGATGCAAAGGGATACCTTAGATCACAATTCCAGACCTTGGGTATCCAAAGTTTTAGAGATACAATAGATTCGAGATCGAGATCCTAAAATAAAGAAAAAGAATGACTCGAATCAAGAAAATTGAAACACCTAGTAATCAAAATTGGATGGTTGATTTGAAGAATGCAATCAAAGCTAAGATAAATAGTTTTATCTATGCCATGGAAGATGATATCGATGGTATGGAAGCATATTGGAAGAAAGGAATGGAATATTTTAAGAAATACATTGAAGGTTTGAAGGAAGGTGGGACAAAGTTGCTACAAGAAAGGCCTCCTAATGGTGAAAAGTTAGTAGAGGAAACTCATGATGAGAACAAAACTAATGTTAATCGTTATTTCATAGAATATAATGTTGGATTGAAGACCCATCATATTCCAAATATAGATATGAGGATTTTTTATGGCAAGGATCCCATAACATGGATACTACATATGGAGAAATATTTTGATCTACATAATGTGCAAAACACACAAAAGGTATGTATTACATCTTTATATTTAGAATCGAATCCATTTGTATGGTATAGAGGGATTTTTTCTTGTAAGCAACTTGTTACCTGGTAAATTTTCATGGAGGAAATGATAGCACATAATGAGGATACAAATAGTAGCACCTTCTTTAGCCAATTAATAAATCTCAAACAAAAGGGTTCAATGGAAAAGCACACTGAGGACTTCCAAAAATTGAATATAAGGGTAAATGATATTTTAGAGAAGCATATGATTGAAGTCTTCACAGGGACTTTAAATGATAACATCCAACATGACGTTCACCTTTGGGAACCTGATTAATTGGAGAATGCATATAGGTTGGCAAGAAAAATTATGGAAACAAGGAAGCCTACCACTCATAACTATAAAGATGGAATTGTTGTTGCTCCTAGCCTTTCACCACCTACAAGGTTGACACCACAAAAATTGGAAGAAAAAAGAGAAAAAGGGATTTGTTACAATTGTGATAGAAAATACACTAAAGGTCATAAGTGTCATGAGAAGAAATTAATTTACATAGATGGGGAAGAGGAGAAAAAAAAGGAACAGGAAACGTCAAAAGAAGAGGATATACACCAGGAACCAATCCCAGAGAAAGAAGAAATGAATATGACCATATCTTGTAATTCATTGACATGAATTGCCAGTCCTCAAACTCTCAAGATAGAAGGGCATATCAAGAAGAAAAAGGTAATAGTGTTGATTGATTCGGGTAGTACCCATAATTTTATTCATTGCAAGATAGCCAAGGAATTGAATTGCTTCCTATATCCAGCACCAGAGTGTCAAGTAATGGTTGCAAATGGAGGAACCATAAATTTCTCTAGGAAATTCCATAATATCAAGCTATCCATGGGATAATATGTCTTGAATAGTACAATTCTTTCCATTCCAATGGGTGGTGCAGATGTTGTACTAGGAGTCCAATGGCTACAATCTTTGGGTACGATAGCTTTTAATCTTCAAGAAATTTTCTTTAAATTTTTTTGGGAAGGCAAGGAAGTTGAATTAAAGGGTATCACAAGGAAACCAGGAAAGATAATCCACTATAACAGCATGAAAAATCTTCTAAAAAAAGAACAATGGGGCGTAATTGCACAATTATGTTCACTAGAGGTTCCCACATCGAAATCATCTATTTCTATAGATATCGAAAACATTTTGGACAATCATTCCAAAGTATTTGAGACTCCCAAAGGACTCCCACCTATTTGTGATCATGATCATTCTATTCATTTGATTCCAAGAAGTGTTCCCCAAAACATCAGGCCTTAAAGATATCCATATACCCAAAAGAGTGAAATTGAACATATGGTTGCAGAAATGCTAGAGGTTGGTATAATTCAACCTAGTCAAAGTTCTTTCTCTTCTCCAGTGGTATTGGTACACAAGAAGGATGGATCATGGTGCATTTTTATAGATTGTAGGGAGATCAACAAGCTTACTATTAAAGATAAATTTCTCATTCCTGTCATTGATGAATTATTGGATGAATTACATGGAGCAATTTACTTTACGAAGTCAGATCTTCGTTCAGGATATCATCAATTCAGAATAAAGATTGAAGACATTCCAAGAAAAACATTTAGAACTAATGAGGGTTATTATGAATTTTTGGTCATGCTTTTGGCCTTACCGATGCACCTTCTACATTTCAAGGCTTGATGAATTCCATTTTCAAACCCTTAGAAAAGTTGTGTTAGTATTTTTTGATAATATACTAATATACAACAAGTCATGGAAGTATCATGTTCAACATGCTTATGGGGTGCTAAAACTATTGGAGGAGAAACAATTATATCCAAAAAGATCCAAATGTTTCTTTGGAGTACAAGAGGTGGAATATTTGGGTACTCAGTTAGCTCATAGCTCATCTTATCATCCTCAATCTGATGGGAACACTGAGATAGTGAACAAATGTTTGGAAGGATATCTTCATTGCTTTGTATCTAATAAACAAAAATAATGGGTCAAGTGGTTTCCTCTGGCTGAATGGTGGTATAAAACTTCCTTCCATACTGCAGAAAAGATGATCCCATTTATGTCACTTTATGGATATCATTCACCGTCCATCACATCAACTTTAAAATAAAATTCTAAGGTTCAAGTAGTGGAAGATCACATCGAGCATCAACAACAAGTTCTCAAACTCTTAAAGGATAACCTCACTTTGGTGCAAAATAGAATGAAACAACAGGGAGATCAACATCACAGCAAAAAAAGTTTTGATGTAGGTGACTAGGTATTTCTATGACTACAACCATACAAACAAATGTCCCTCAAGAAAGATAAGAAGGATAATAAATTACCACCAAAGTATTATGGTCCATACAAGGTGTTTCAAAAGATTGGTACTGTGGCATATGAATTGGAGTTTTTTACATCTTCCCGAGTGCACCCAGTTTTCCATGTTTCATGCTTAAAGAAGGTTATAGGTGAGAAGATCCTAGTTCAAACAATATTTCCAGAACTTGATGAGGAAGGAAAAATCATATTGGAATCAAAAGTAGTCACAAAAACAAGAAATTGACAGCTATGAAATCGATCAATTTTAGAGTATCTCATCAAGTGGAAGAACTTACCCACTAAAGATTCCACATGGGAGGATGAAAATTTTATATAGAAGCATCCATAACTGCTCAAGCGTTGAGGACAACACTTTTTGAAGGAGAGGGGCATGTTAGGTCCTTATACTACTAGTGTAACCCCTTATTGTTATTAGTGCAACCCCCTTATTGTATTATTGTGCCCATATAGTCCCCATGTTGTTATTATTATGCCCCATAGAAGCCCACCATTGTTATTGTTTTGCCCCTACAATATTATTGTTATGTAGGCTTTGATTGTATTGGGACCCCTTTGGCTCCTATATATAGAAAGGAGGTCTTGTCATTCGTATCATCCAAGAATTGTTCATTTGTGTAATTTAAAGGAGGTTTCCCCCTCAAAGAGGCTTATTTTGAAGTCGTTGATCTATCTTTTGTATCTTTTTGTGAACTAGTTTCATAACACCACATAGATCACTAGCCATTACAATATTTGCAGGCCCAGTTTAAGATACATCAGATGAGGCATTACAAGTAGATGGGATTTTTATAGTAGTTTCATTTGATGATGAAGTTTAAGAAGGGAAATGAAAAAAAGTTGGTTGACATGCTTTCAAGGCCACCTACATCAAAGATCATAGCTTTGTGGACTCTTATGCACATGGATCCATTCACCCATGATGCATACATAGAGGCATATTCAGAAGATTAGGACTTCAAGGAGGTGCATCAGCAATTGCAAATTCAGAGTCATGTGCATGATGGCAATAACACGGTTGATTACCATCTCTAGGATGGGTAACTATATAGGTTGGATAAGCTATGTGTTCCTAAAGGTGAGTGATTGCAGCTGATCAAAGAGGCTCGCACCTCTAAGATTGTAGGGCACTTTGGTGTAGGGAAGGCCATGACTAACTTGCAGAGGTATGTGTATTGGCCCAAGATGCAAGAACAAGTAGATAGTTTCATAAGAGGATGCATGCTTTGTTGTACCAGCAAGCCTAGTAATAGGAAATAGGGTCTATATCATCCCTTACTTGTACCTACTCGTCCTTGGGAAAGCATTTCCATGGAATTTATGGGAGGTTTACTGAGAACTAGGAAGGGACATGACTACCTATAAATGGACCATCAGTAGGAAAGAAGCACCAAAATTGTTGTTTGGACATTTCTGGGGTGCACTTTGGGAAACCAAGGAGCATTATTTTAGATAGGGATATAAGATTTCTTAGTGAATTTTAGACTAAATTATGGGAGATGATGAACACAAATTTTAAGAGATCTACAACATTCCATCCATAGATAGATGGGCAGACAAAAATAGTCAACAAGAATTTGGCACAACTTTTGAGGGGATACAACCAAAAGCATATGAAGATCTAGGATGAAAATATGGTATATATACAACATTATTACAATAGAGAAGTCCACAATTATACAATAAATTCCCCTTTTGAGACTTGTTTTGGATATTTTCAACCTTAACCTTTCAATTTTGCATATGGGTACAAGAAATATTGCAAAATTCATAGGAGAAGTATAAGGCCAAGCATGATCAACACATAATAGAGAAGGCATTCAAGATGGGAGACAAAGTATGGTTACAATTGAACAAGGAGAGGTTATAGGGGCCTGGTAAGAAAATAAAGGCTTTGAGGTATTGTCCCTTTGACATACTATAAAAGGTGTGTGATAATGCCTATTGACTCATTTTACCACCATATATGTGCATTTAATCAATTGTGAATGTAGAGAATTTGAAACTCTATGAGCCTTCCATGCTAGATCAGGAAGAGGAACAGGTACTACATTATGTGTAGGATTTCGCAACAGATGCTCAGTCAGAGTTGACAGATGATACAAATTTGTAGAAGAGGTCTAGAACTACAAGACATGGGTAGCATGACTTTTTTGGAAGATTATGTTTAAGGGACAATTTCCAAGCAAATCTAAATGGTACACTAGAGAAAAGGTGGAGGAAAAATTTCCTCAACTTATTCAGTAAAAGCTTTTGGGGACCAAAAGCCTCCCAGAATGGGGAGGTATGATCTAGATTGGATCATTATATTGTTTTTCATCCATATTGATTCATTTGGAGTGGAAAAAGTGGAGGAATTAGCTCAGGGGACCATTTTTACCAGCAAGACACAGTTTGGCAAAACAAGGACTGAAATTTTCCGGGAGCATTTTGAGGCATCAAATGACATTTTTTAGGGGTAAAATTTTTCTTATTTACTGCCACACCATTTCATCTTAGTTTGCACACAAAGATATTTCCAACGACATAAGAAGTGCATCAATCATAGTTTGTATGCAATGGTTATGCAACTTAGAAGTTGAACGTCTTGTTTTCAGACCTATAGTTCGAGGGGTGCCGTGTCAGCCCCAATTATTCATGGAAAAGGGGCTAACCTTGTGATTATGATGTAAACAACTCTAGAAGAATTTATATTGTAACTCTATTTAAGAGTTGATGTAGTCAAAATTAACCACTAGTAGGCTATTAGGCTGTGTTATAATTGGGCCACTAGGAGGAAGAGGCATTCCATTCTTTCAAGAGAATTTTGTTCCATAGTTAAGAAAATATAGCCATGAGAGATAGGAGGTAGAGAACATAGAGAGGATATTTCCACTATAGCAACCCACGAGCCATATACATTACTTCTTTGTACCTACAACCATATTTCCAGATAGAGGAAGAGCATGAATGACCTCACCTTCCAACTGGGTTTTCTCCCGAAAGGGTTTCCTAGAGCGCATGTATTGTGTCTTATGTGTGTGTGTTTGATTATTTTGTTGTTCTCTACTTTTATGCATAATTTCCATTCACATTCATGCACTAATTACAATTAAATATACATATATTAAATTTTAATAGTGTAGAAATTCTGCATTTTAATATTTTATTATCAAATTTGTACTAACGAACTATCCAATGGGATATCCACGACAATTTATAGATCCACAATAGGATAGGAAATAAATGAGAATTTCTTGATGAACTGCCTATAGTAACCTGCTAAACCCATACTAGATTTACACTCATCCACATTCTTAGGAGTTGTCCACTCCATGATAACGCTTATCTTTTCTGGATCCAATGCAATGCCTTCCTTGGAGACAACACGCCCCAAGTAATGTACCTATGTCTGAAAGAAACTGCATTTAATAAGTTTATCGTACAATTGATGCTCTCTTAGCAATATCAAAACTGTTTCTAAGTGTTTGAAATTCTCTTCTTCATTCTTATAATATATCAATATATCATTAATTAATACAATCAAAAATTTTTCCAGATAAGGATGCAAGGCACTATTCATCAAACACATGAAAGTAGCTGAAGCATTAGTCAAACCAAAAGGAACCACAACAAACTCATAATTCCCATGCCTGGTCCATAAATAAATCTTGTAGACTTCCTCTTCTTTGATGTGAGCCTGATGATATCATGATGTCAAATCAATCTTTGAGAACACTGCTACTCCCTTCAACTGGTCAAATAAGTCATCAATCCTCAACAATGGATACTTGTCCTTAATCGTCACAATGTTCATCTACTTGTATTTAATGCACAATCTAAGAGCGATGTCCTTCTTCTTCACGAACAACAATGGTGAACCCCAAGGAAATACACTTGGCCTAATTTATCCCTTCTCAAGCATTTCCTTCAACTACAACTTCAATTTCACTAACTCTAGAGTGGTCATCACGTAAGGTGTCTTTGATGTTGGTGCCACTCCTCGTACCAAGTCGATAGAAAATTCCATTGCCCTGTGGGGAGGAAAATATGAAATCTCTGTTGGGAACAGATCTTGAAACTGTTGCAAGATAGGGTACCTCTTGATGACTACAACATCCTCAACATCCTTACCCTTTCACTAGAAATATGAACTTCAAACATTACACACACTTTCCTAGAACTGCACTTAGCCAACATAGATATGAAAAACCTCACCAATATAGGCTTCTTATTTCCCTACATGATTCCCTTTTCCCCATTATCATCCATGCACTCAATATCCTTGTCATGAAAATCTACTTTGGTTTGGTGGAGGTACACCCAATCCATGCCCAATAACATACTATATGATCCCAATGGAAGCACATTTAAATGTGAATATGTAGGCATACCATTTAGCTTAAATGCACAAGCTATTACCCAATGATGAACTCTCTTCATAGTACTTGTAGCCAACTACACCAACCAAGATTCTGCATACACTTATTTTCTCTAACCAAACTTATCCACCAGGTCAGGATTAACATAACTATAATTTAATCTAGGGTCAATCAAAATAGAAAAAACTCAATCATAGATCTTACCTTCCATCTCAACAATGGATTCCTTGTGATCTTCTTGGTTTTTGGCCACATCTGCATAAATCTAAGGAATGCTATCGCCCACATCCCCAACTGTCTACACCTATTGAGCACTATAGATATGAGGCCTACCACCCTGGTACAATGGACAATCCTTCTTGCGATGATATTTTCCACATATCCAAGGCTCCAACAACCCCCTACCATCACCTCTATTGTGATACCCTCCAAGCTACGACCCATGTCCCTTCTCAACTGGATTGAAATTCTTGTAAGGAGCAACATTTTCTTTCTCACCTGCATCATGATGTCTTCCCCACTTCATTGGCCACTTCCCTTTAACTTTGTCATTCCCCTTCAAATCACACTTAGGCTTAAATTTACTCTTTTATTTCTCATAAAAATGCTTCATTTTCCTGATGGCTTCCTCCAATGACCTAGGTTCATCAAACTCAATCTGATTTCCATATGCTACTGGAAACCCACTGATGAATTGTTGAATCTTTGCTTCTCATCCTTGAGGTAACGTAGATACCTCAACAACTCCAAGAACTTGTTAGTGTACTCATCATCTATAATAGAACCTATCTGTAGATCATAAAACTCCTTAGCTTTACCATCATAGTATCTATCAGATAGATACTTCTTCTTAAAGAGTCTCTAAAACTAATCCTAAATCAAATCTTCTTCCTGATTTCCCTTGAAATACCCATAAATGTTTTATTTCCCTTTAAGACTGAAGGTAGCTATTGTCTCTTTCATGTTCACTGAATAGTTATGAAACCTAAATAATTTCTTCATCCCAAGCAACCATGCCTCTGCATCTTCTGACTTCTTCATGTCTCCATCGAATGTAGGAGGTTTGACTTTCTTGAACTCCCTAGGAAAGTACTCACTCCTCCTATAAGGATGATGGTGGTGATGATGGTGATAATGTCTCATGGATAAGGACCTGGAATGATACCCATACATACCAGTCCTCCCATCAGGTGTGCCCAATGATCTGACACCTCTGACTATGTCCCCTCTATCCAACATGTATCCAGATCGAGACCTGCTACCATAGGCTCCATTAGTCTTCTCTTCCTACCCTTAACTAATCCTCATTTTTCCGTGTGTCTATAAGTCTGCCAAACTTTGACGGATCACTGCATTGACCTCTTCCTACTTTTCCTGAGCCCTTGCAAGTCTTTCTCGAGTCTCAACCAACCTGTCATTTTCTGCCTTGCAACTTTTGATCTCTA
Source organism: Pinus tabuliformis (assembly GCA_031772625.1). Taxonomy (NCBI): domain Eukaryota; kingdom Viridiplantae; phylum Streptophyta; class Pinopsida; order Pinales; family Pinaceae; genus Pinus; species Pinus tabuliformis. Next base: position 647,831,930 of record CM062807.1, on the reverse strand, counting down.
CCTTGAAACTCCTCAATGTATCTGTTGTACCAGTAGAATACTCATCTCCTTACTACTCGACTAATCTGTAGGTACAGCCACATGAACTATAGTATACCATTTTTCTCATCATCTACGATTCTCTTCTTTCTTAAAGCATGCCATGACAGATAAAGCAAATAGATACCATAATAAAAATCATACCTCAATGACGTTCAAGAGAGGCTTATCTCATTTGTAAAATTATTCCAAATTAGCATGATACATGTATAATCGTAATCATATGAATATATCAACATCATGCATGATAATACCAACTATATATAGAGACCTCATGCATGAGAACCATAACCATGACAATGCATGCCTAACAACATGCATCTAACCCATATGGTCCAAGTGTTTGAACCATGCTTTGATACCACTGTGTGGTATTCTATATCACTATGTGGTATCATATATCACCCAAAGAGAGTGAAACGCGCTCTGATACCACTATATAATGCCACCTCCCAAATTTACCCACTTTCACCAGCATGTCAGCGAAAACATGAGAGGAGGGATACTATGACTTGACTCAACCTCCTAGATCACCTTAAGGAAATGGAGTTGACAAACCAAGACTTTACTGACTTACCTCAAGTGCTACAAAACCTCCAATTGCTAGACCACCCTTCCAACTGCCCAAACCCTGAGTTAACTTGCTTTTTTACTAATCTAGACTCCTAGACACTGGTATAACACTACATAAATTTGATTGTAACCCTCCAATCACATGCATAAGCCTGTAAAGGAGAAACTGCAGTTTTTGTGCTCAATTCTATGCCTATGACGACGATATTTAAGCCACTTTTTCAGGGCTACGATCCATACCTCTGCCCAAAACTTAATGAAACACTTAAAAATGATAAATAACATAAATAGAAGGATTCTAATGTAAAAATTAATCAATTAATTGACCTAACCCAGTCTAACCATGACAGTCACTCTGTCAAACAGATGGTGAATATGAAATCTACAATTCATGAATGGACATATGAACATACATATCTGAAAATTATCTAAGAAACATCAAGAAGGTCTAATTCCATCTCATAATAGTTGCAAAAGCATCTATTAGGTCATGAATTCATTAACTAGTGAGTTACAAGTAAAAACATGATAAGAGTCATAATTTGAATCTGTCATAAAACCATGCTTATAACCATCATATATCCAGATAAATAACAATGATAGAACAACCATTAAAGCCACATAATAACAAGTATAATTAATCATTAATTACAAGGGGAAAGAACTCTTAACAGTCATCTGCAAAAGCCAACCAAGTCAGGGACTCTCATGTACCACCCGACCATAAATTGGGTTGAACCAAATCTCTCTTTCAGGTAATCACCCCTGTTCCATATTCCAAATATGAATATGGGATCTCATGGGATAAAAAAATGCATAAACAACCAAGCAAATTGAGAGGTTAAACCACCTCCACCCTCACACTACCATGATCTCACCTAAATTGGTCCTAAGATCACAAAATCAAACCAAGCTTGGATGCCTCATAATTACTTCACCATCCATTAAGGAATTTACCTATCTCCACCCACCTATTGAGGGCTTCCCAAAGAAAAACATCCCCCCAACCCTTGGGATTTTCCTAAGACCACCTCAACTAGATCCAAAACCTTATGACAATCCAAATCTCAAATAAGAATGAATCCCATAACACCATGACTATCCAAAAATGGAAAGGCAACGTTGAAACCACTATCAAATAAGGCATAACCATTCTAATGAAAATAAATGAATCAATTACACACATGCATATACCATGCATGCCAAAACTAGCTAGGAAATCATACATGAAACTTGTTTCCTACAAGTATTCCCATTGAAGCCGCTAGATCCAACTCTTCCTTGCTTGATCCTTGTTTTCCTTTGCTTTCTTACTTGATTTCTCTTCTTGGTTCTCTTCTCCTTTCTAAAAACCATTTCCAAAACTCAATTGAAAAAAGGCCCAAAACTGATGCTTTGATGTACTTTTATTATTAATGCCTCTACTTTCTTCATTTTCCCTCTATTTTCCTTCAATTTCCTCCTCACATGCAACTTGTGACTTTTCACTTTCCTTTTCTCCTAATTTCCTTTATTTTCATAAATAAAAGCCAATTAATGCCTTTTTTCCTTTTCAAATCCCTTACCAATTTCCCCTTAGCCAAAACAAATAAAAAGTGATGCCCACTAGGAGGTTTTTCCCAAAATTTAGCTTGGAATACGTGTCTCATGACCTTGGTCTTATTTTTCCTTAATTAACTTTATTACATGAACTTTTAACTTGGGGCTATTACATCTTTCGTGTGGTTGGGAGTCATATAACCACACTCTTAAGCCTTTCTCCCAGTAGTTGTGGCTTAGACTAGGAGAAACCTTCTCTTCTCAGACCAAAACTTGCTGCAGACTAACAAGATCAGATATTTGTCTATTCTTGTCCAAAAATCTTGCTTCAACAATAAAGAATGTTCTATACATTTAATGAAAATGATAATAGGTGTAGGGATCTTATGTAGAATTTCTCCCTCTGAATGGGAAGCCACTTTAGTCATCATCATTCAAGATATCAACTTGCCTCTCATAATCTTTTCACGCATCAACAAAATTGTTAGATATATCATATTCTTAAACAGTTACATATCATAGTTACAACATGTTAGCATCAGCTACTTCCAGGGAAAATTTTAGGGGCTAATATTTGCAAGTGGGCTAATTTTCCATCCTTTTTACAAAAAAAAAGATTCGTTAATTTCCAATTTTTATAAAAATGTTTCATCCAAATTTTATAGTATAAAATTATTTTACCTTTAAAATCGCGAAAATTTTATATAGAGACTATATAAAATTATTACAAATTTGAATATTTTTACATAAATACCACTAAACATTTTATAGATGGAATGTCATGGACTAGTGAGATTCACCAAGGTTTCTAAACCTTAAGATAAATTTCCATCCTTAAAATTTTCCCTGGCTACTTCATCACCACATATGAACATGACATTAGAATTTCATAAAGGATTAGAGTCATATAATTAGGAAAGTTGATAAGTGTATCATCATACTTCTGAGATTATAATCACTACATCACTTGTTTATCATATTACTCAACCATCAAGTCAGGGCATCTATATTGATCACATTGTCCAATTTACTATGCTTATCAAAACCAGGTAAACAAGAAGATTGTGAATACCAATCTTATTGTTACACTTCTATCAACATGGTTATCATGCTTATCAAACGCATTAATAATTGTATGAAGTCACCATATATAAAAAAATCAATGTATCTAGCCTCCTTCATAAAATGAAGAAATCCATCATGTCCAAAAAAAAAATGTAATATACTTGATAAATATCAAGTGCACCAATATATCTTATGTACCATAAATAAAACTTATTTTCATATGCATGCATGAGCCATTTTTGAAGGAGATATTCTCATCATACCTTAGGGCTTACCTTGTCATCCAATATTGCAATTGAAACAATAAAATATACATACCTTACTAACATTTAGAGCCCTTTACATTTTGTATCACTTACTTGTCATGGGAAACTGTAACTCATTTCTTCCTACACTAGTCATATTTTCCTGCACCTCAAATTATTCTTAAGAAGTAACCACTTATCACATCTCATTAGGAGGTTAAAAGTATCTAGATATTAAAATATAAATGCAAGATGTATAATCATTGATCAAATAAAAGAGAGAGTAAAGACATAAATAAAAAATATTACTTATCTTCAATGAAAGGTGATCATCTCTCTCTTAAGCCAATATTCAAGAGACATGACTGTACATTGTCCATATAAAGTTGTTGCCTTCATTATATTTCAACCAACGTCATCAACAACTAGGCCTAATCGAGACTATCCCATCTAGGGATACATCAAACTTGTCACAGTGCTTGAACAAATTCACTCTAATCATGTTAGGGTTTCCATATTGCATATGTCAAATATTTTCCATAATCCAGGGTTTCTTCCAAATCCTAACCTCATAATATCCATCAAACCATAATAACCAAATTTCTTAAGGTTTCCTTCAAACCTTATCCTTCTTTTAGGTCTCCTCCATATTCTCTTTCTCCCATCAATGTTGTCTTTATAGGGGTGATCTTAATGACTTTTCTTCTTCCCAACTCTGATACCATGTTAAATTTTCTTAGGGACATATTGTTCTTTTCTTTAGATAATTGCATTTCTTCATTTTCATATTAAATTCGCCCCATAATGTCATATCATTATTCAGTTTTACAACATTATTTAGAAACATATGAAATTATATAGAAATAAAAACATCATCATCAATATAGTGGAACATAAAGGAACAAAAAAAAAAAAAAAACCATTCACACATAGAGACATCAGGATTGGTCAGGGACCAAGGAAAAAACCCACTATGGGGAAAACCCTTTCAAATTCTTCTTCTTATTAGATTTTCATTTAATGATTTAGAAAAAGAGAGAAAAATGATCCATATCTTTAACCATAATCCTATAAAAAAAATCAAATAAACAACATCCATGAGATGAACCCAATAATGGTGATAATCAAAACCATGATTTAGAAGCCCTTGATCAATGATCGAACTCTACGTTCAACTGACGAAATTTGTGGTCAACTACAAAATTCAAACCCTAATTCCTAACTGCATGCAGAGAGTGATGTGCATGTGGCTAAAAACCTCCAACCACACACATGAGCATGTGTGCCTATGTTTGTGATTGAAAAATGTCTGTATCATGCATGTAGTTAGAAACAAAAACCTAAACACACGTGCAAGCTTTGGACCCTACAATCTCAGACATGTATGACCAATCTCCATGACCCAGCCTCAGACCTATGTGAGCCAAACCTAAGTAAAGAAGAATGATCATGGTAATGATGATGTCCAAATGAGGGTCACTTGACTTGAATTTATAGCCATCCATGGGTGTCCAATTTCGCTTTTGGGCCGACCTGAGCTTTTGTGCACATGTGGGATTTTACTTAAAAATACACTATCCCTTGTCCAAATTGGTCCTCTCAAAGAGAGGAATCTAGTTCCATGATTTAAATTTGTCACTAAGCTTCCAAATTAAAATATTCATGCTAATCCAATTGAGTAGAGAAGGGCAAGGGGAAAATCAATAATTGGAAAACCAATGAATCAACAGTATATATAACCTTCTCTGAAGGAACAACCTCCTCTAATTTCAATAAGTTGAGAACCCTCTTCCTCACCTATGAAATAATAAGGTCGCAAAATAGTTTGATAAATAAAATAAATAAAGGGTGAAAGAAGAGAAAGACTTCCTGTGTAGAGAGGTGGAGCAAGTAACTTTGTCGGGGTACTATTTAGGCTCACTAGCAATGACGCAATGCTTGTGTTCCTGTAGCAACTATGATAGGGTATTGTTGTTGGCTTAAGGGGTCTTGACCAAGGTTCAAAGTTAGTTACGCCAACCAACAAAACCCTACACCGCCGGTCCTTTTGGCAGCAACCTATGTAGCGCAGGTCACAGTCTCACTGAAGCAGTATTGGGGGATGCAAGAACCATGTTTCTACATCTAGATACTAGTGTGATGTCTTCCAATGCCTTAGATATGCTTCCGTGTAGATCTATTATGCGATGTCTTCCAATGCCTTAGATCTTCTTCCGCGTAGATCTATCCTTCTGATAGAGCTAAAACCCCTAATTCGGCCCTAAATACCTTCAACTCTTCATGGAACTAGCCAATGGCATTAATCAAGCCCTAACAGGATATGTCTTCTACTTTTGCGCAGCTGAATAGGTCTTCTAGGGCTTCTGAGATCTAGATCTGTCATCGCGTAGACCTATCTTCCTTATCTGAAACTAAACAAAACTAGATTTAGATATTCGTGAATATCATTCAATCATCTTATTAGGCATAAACATGTTCAATTAACTAGATTCGCACAGAGAAAACACATTGAATTACAGAAACATTAGTGAAAGTGACATAACAATTAAACAGATAGATGCAAGTATTTTCAACCCAAAACTAGTCTTTATTAATCATAATTGCTCCACTACATACTTCAACTACCCTACTCACTCAGTTGTAGGGGTCCACACACTCAGTTGTGGACTCTTCCAGGCCTCCATGAACTTAGCTGCGGAGCCTTTCCTTCCCTATTGACAGGAACATACCTTCTTGTTTATCAACCCTTTACAACATCATTCATTCGTTCATCTCTCTATTCTTATCTATTTAAAGTTGTCCTAAGGCTTGCTATGACTCAATGATTTATAACTTCCTTTCATGCAATACCATGATCCGCGGACCATGGGAGAATATTAAAAACATCCAAAACAAGGGGCTAAGACCTCTTTGACTCCTATCATTTTGTGCGTTCTGCATCCACATTTCGCTAACACTTAACATTCTTTACAAAATTATTTACGAAAAATGACTTAATTAATTCAATTCTACCCATGGGTACCCCATCCCAGTAGGCCCCCAACACAAAGATCGTGACTCGCCCTCGAGTCACTTAGCTGGTTGTTCCAATTTCTGGCAGATTTCTCTTACTAGCTTGGTCAACGCTTGAAGCTCCATGGTACGTTGTTCTGTTTCTTGTTGTACCTCCTGGACTAATTTCTCTGTGGTTGGACCTTCCACTTCAAGTTGCGTAGTCTGCTAGGTTTGCTGCATGGCCTTTAGCTTCTCATGAATATGTTGTGAAAGTTGGTTGGCTTCCTCTATCCAAGGCTAAAAATGGTCTCTTAGCAAAGACTATTTTTTCTGCAACTCCTAGATCTGCATCTGAATCACCTTGCCTTCCTGCAAGAACGCGAAGCGCTGGACTGGCGCCAACGTTCGCACAATTGTACTGATTTCATCATATTTTTGCTGCGTTTCATTGATCTATGTGTTCAATTGTTGTAGCTTAGGTTCCTCCTGTGATGTATCCCATAGGCCCATTGCCTGATTGAATAGATGGTCATAGTCATGAATTGTGACATCTAGTTGACCCATTAATTCTTTTATAGCTACACCTCTTTGTTCCCGAACTTCTGGTGCTGTGGTTGGTTGAAGCTTGAGTCAAAGTTCGTATATCTTCATCTGGAACTCAAAAATGACTCCTCCAACCTCATCTTTGGTGTCGTGCACCATAGTAGCTAATTTCCTGACTTTTGTCTCGACCTGTGCATTGTCTGGGATATGCAATTCTGGAACTGTTTGAAAGGCTTGCTCAATTACTGACTCTAGGTTTGTGCTTCACGCTTTCATTTCCTCTTTCTCCTTTAGCAATTATGTCTTCTCCATGTACATATGTGTATTGTTGACTTTACATTCACTGAGGACCGTAAGGGTGCATTGCTCGATGATCTGAAACTCATTTCAGACCCCCTAATGCAACGCGCGGAGATCCTGGCAGTGTCGCCACATTGATCCCAATATCCTTGATCTTTTCTAGCATGCTGTAGTCTTCCTGGTTATCTTCTCGCAAGGATCCTTCTGGTAAAGGAATGATATTGAGGTGCAATGTCCATTCCACTTCTGGAACACTCACACTCGCTGGAGTCAAGCTCTCCTGCACCACATTCGCTTGCCCCATGCTCACCTGGATCCTACCGGCCTGGATCTGCAGCTCGTGCATATCTTTCTAGACACTCCACAGTATCTGCATATACTGTTTCTCAAAGTGTGACCATAACTCTAATGTGGTATCTCTAACCTTGTCATCGATCTCATCTAAATTGCCCTCTGTTAGCACAAGAGGGTCCACTTGTGATTTTTTATCTGATTTCCACTTCTTTCACGGATTTGTTGCTGTCCCTTTGGTGCAATTCTAGAATTTAAAGGGGGTGGACACCTCCTCACCCCCATTGTCACCCTGTGTAGATATCTCCCACTCATTAGTGTGCTATGAATTTGATTTGTTACTTGCTTTGGTATCTTGTTTTTCCTTCTCAACCTACTCTTTATGGGTGCACTCCTTTATAACCCGCTCTTCCTCTGCAGCCGCCTTAGCAACAACTTCTATTTTCTTTTGTTGGGCAACTTTCTCCCATACAACTTCCTTCTCTTTTTCTTTTTTCTTTTTCACAACAGAGGTCTGCACGGAGGAGTTTTCTCCTACTTTGCTTGTCTCGACATCCAACTGGGTAGGCTCGTGCCATTCTACTGGTCATCCACCCACAACCTCCTATAGATCTGTTTCGACCACTAAATAAGGCATCTTATGTCATACCTCTCGAAGGTCTCTCCTCACATGGATCTAGACATTGTGAAAGTCTGCCTTAAATCATGCGAAGGCACTCAGTTGTTCGAATAAAGTGGGAGATAATGTTGACCTCTGGTTTATAGCCATTCGGATGTCCATCTCCATGCATACCCAAAAAGCCTTGGATTTTGTAATTCGTTCCACATCTTTTGTCTGCCATAGTGAAGTGAACTTGGCTACCTCTGGGAGGGTCTCATTAAGTGGAGGAACTGATTGTCCTCTGGAAGCCTCCATGGCACCAAAACAATTAGAAATAAGAGCCAAGCATAGTGGAATGACTATCTCCTCTCTTGCACCTCGCGACAATTTTCCAAAACTTCTCTATAGAGATATTGGGCCGAGTTATGGTGGACCCTATTCACACACTGCGTTGCTAATGAAATAACTAGTGTGAGCACTTCATCTGGGAAACACTTCTGCATTATCTTTCCTACTAGGATCTGCACTGCAAAATTGTACCACCTGGTATTTTATGGATTGGATAGAATATCCGTGCTTTCCCTTTACAAGCTCAAACCCGTTCTTCATGCGGTCTATGAGTTTTTTCCCTTGGTTTTGCTTGCAAACTCCTTTTCCGGGTTTGCTCCTTTACAGGGTAGCTTAGTAATCCGATGGATTAACATAACCATGATGGGGATAGGCTCACCTAGGCATAAACAACCATCATGCAATAATGTCAACAATTGGTGCATACATGTCGTATTGATGTTGGAGTGGTGAGAATGGGGTACGAATAACATGTGTAATAGTCCCGCCAGCTGAACTCCTCTGACCCATTTCATTAGTTCCAACTTCGTGATCCCTTGTATATTCATATTATTTGTGGGACATATACTGAATTGTTGCTAAATGCGGTAATTTCGCCTGGTCAGCAAGGTCCCAGTCTTCCATCTTTAATGTCTGTATGTCTGTTAAGAGCGTACCCTCAAATGGAACTTCAGCTGGGAGTAGTGGGATAGAAATTGAAAATTTGCTGGAATTAGGGTCTTTGGTCACCTTCTTAAGTCCTCTTCACATAAGCACATATGCCAAAATCATAGTGATTGGTTCAACGTCCTCGGTATTCAACTCATCAATCCCTTGGTAGAGTTCCTCTTCATCTAGGTCAAGGGGAACAACAAGTTGTTTTTTCTTGTCCATTTTTCCCTTCTGTCGCACCTCCGACGGATGCTTTCTGGGAGAGTGGTACACTGGTTTGACGACCGACTTCTATTGCTTTGGCTTAGTAGAAGACTACTATGGCCTAGGCGACCTTGGTGCAATAAGTACTGCTGGTGTATCTTCTATGCCCACAACTTTCAGAGCTAGGGCCTCAGACATCACAACCTCAAAAATCATAGGCTTAGATATCCTCTCCAAAGAAACTCAACTCAATGTATCAAAATAATGACCTAGCCCAAGGTGCTTGAACAAAACCTCCCAATCTTCTTAGTGCATGAAAGAATTTCGTAGACAACAAAGCGGTTCTTTGCAGACCAACAGGGTGTACTAATAGCGATTTTCGGATTCAAATCCGATTGTTACCTCCATAATTTCATCATAAATGTGCCTTTGGCAGCAAAATTTCAAATATTTTCATCTTAATTGCCACCTACCCACTCCTCCTAATGGGATTTTCTCAGTCCAATTAGGTACAGTGACTCCAATTGCTATTTTTGGGCTGGGTTGCATGGCACCTTCCTCCATGGTGTAACTTCCTAAGCATAGCTTAATCTGTGGCACCCTTGTCAATCTTTGTGTAACTTGTTTGTTGCCTTGTCCTCCCAACTAGGTAGTGTAGTTTCTAGTCCCACGCTCCCTTGCAACTTCCTAGAGCACTAAGATTGTCCTGCATTCATATAGTCATTGCACAGGCACAGGATCCCCCATATATAGCTTTAGCTGGCTCCCATTCACTTTTCCCAGAAAAGGTTCACCATTAAGCTTCGCAAGCTGAACTGCGTCACCCTCTGTAATTTCCTTGACAATATATAGTCCTAACAAATGTGTCTAGAATTTAACTAGAAATTTGGTGAACTTACTATCATATAACAACACGAGATCATTTATCTTGAAAGTGTGAAGCTTGATATGGTGACCATGCCATGCTTTTTCACGTTCCTTTAGTACTTGTTGGTGGAATCCCACCAGAATTCGATCCTCCTCTAACTCCATTAATTGCGTGAGCCATTCCTCTAAGGCCTCGCAATCTGCCATGTTTGTCAAAGCTGATATGCATAGACTAGGTACAATGTACTCCATAGGCATCATCGCTTTGACACCATAGACTAAACTGAATGATGTTTTCCCTATCAACTTCTTACAAGTTGTCTTATAGGCCCATAGTACTGTAGGTACGTGCACGTCCTATTCATTCCGTTGCATGTTATAGACCTTTTTCACCACGTTCTCAATTTTTTTTTTTTAAAGCTTCGACTATATCATTTGCCTGTTGGTGATTTGGTGTGCTCTTCTAATGGTAGACCTGAAATTCATCCATCATCGTGCTAATCATTTAATTCAAAAAGTGTGTTCCCATATCACTCATTAGTACTTTTGGACATCCAAACCGCGTAAAGACATATTCAAATAAGAACTTTGCTGCAGTAGCCACTGTAAAATCCTTCACTGGTTGTGATTCCACCCATCTGGTTAGATATTTCGTGGCAGTGATAATGTACCACGTGCCCATTTTCTTTCCAGGCGGATGAATTGGCCTAATAAAATCGATCGACCATTTCTCAAATGCCTAAAAATATACATGAGGATGTAGTGGTAGTTCGTCCCTTCGCGACAGTCTTGAAGTTCATTGACATGCATTGCATGGCTTACAGTATGCTTTGGAATCCTTGTGCAATGTAGGCCACCATAATCCTGCACGTAAAATCTTCTGCGCAGTTTATTTTCCTACATAATGGCCTCTCGTAGCTCCCCCATGAGCTTCAGTGAGAATAATCTCATGCTCAAATTCTAGCACATATCTTCACAATATTTTGTCTGCCCTATTTTGTACAAATGCCCTGCAATGACCGAAAAATTTGCTGCGCAAACTACTGGTTATTTCTTCTGCTGATTGGTATAGCCTTCAGGTGCCATCCCTATAGTTAAGAATTGAATAATGTCAGAAAAATGGTCATTTGCGAGATGTACTATAAAGAGCTACACGTCTGGCAACCCTTCCTCCAAATTACTGGGTTCTTCGCCAGTTTCGATCCTTAACAGATGGTCTGGACTGACATTCAACCGACTAAGCTTCACAATAACTTAAAAATCATATTCTTGAAATAATAATAACCACCTACAAATCTCCCCCACAACACAAGCTTATTGACTAGGTACTTTAAGTTATAATGATTTGTATACATCTTGAAATGTCCCCATAACAGATAATGCCTGAATTTTTGCAGCGCTTAAACCATGGCCAACCCTCACGCTCTGTTGTTGAATAATTTTGTTCAGACTTGGATAACTTCCTACTTGTGAAGGCTATAGGATGGTCTAGTTCAGCTTCACTTGCCTATGTTAGTACTGCACCTAGCGCAATGCAAGAAGCATCCACATGTACACGAAACTCCTTCTGCCAATCAGGAAATACCAAGATTGGTGCAGCCACCATATTTTCATTCAACACATCTAAGTTGTGTTGACTTTCCTCATCCCAAAAGAATGTTGCATCCTTCTTCAGCAATTTTTCCATGGGTGTGGTAATTTCAGCATAGGATTTAATGAATTTTCAACAGTATCTAGCATGTCCTAGCATCGCGCGCAACTTCTTAACGTTCCTATGGCCTCCAAGTTTACAATTACAACGATCTTTGTAGGGTCCACCATCAATCCTTGCTTACACACAACATGACCCAGAAAGATCCCAAAAGGAACACATAATATACATTTTTTCAAATTGAGTACAATATGGTATCTTCGACATGTATCCAACATAAGGCACAGACTTGCTACATGGTGTTTTACCAATCCAAACACGGTCCAATCATCAAAGTATACTTCTAGAAACTTATGAATGAATTCTTTTAATGCTACTATGACTATGCAGGAAAATATTGCAGGTGCATTCTTTAATCCAAAAGGCATAATAGTGTAGTGAAAGCAACCCCACTCTATCGCGAAGGTGGTTTTGCTTCGATCCTCTGGCGGAATCTTAATTTGGTGATAACTAGAAAACCCATCAGTAAAGGAATTGGCCTCCTTCCCTCAAACATTGTCTAACACTTCATCTGTAAACATCGTTGGAAATGGATCATGAACACATGCATCATTCAACTTTCATAGATCGATACAGATCCTTATTTCTCCCTTTTGTTTCTTCTCTTGGACTACGATTGGGCTCACCCAATCGGACTCTTCAACAGGTTCTATAATGTTAGCATCCAACATTTTATCTAGCTCTTGGAAAACCTTCTCCATATACTTAGGATTAAGGTGATAAGGCATTTGTTTGAAAGGCTTTGTATCTAGCTTCAATGTGATCTGCATAACACCCAAATCACTAAGTATGCCCTATAAATCTGAAAACTTAGTGGTGAAGAGATCCTGGTACTCACGAAGTAATTCAGTAACTTTGTCTATTGTAGCATTGTCCCAATAATCTCCAGTCTTTGCGAACTTCGGTTCTTTCTCATTGTCAATGTTTACCTGTTTTGATTTCAAAGGCATGGAGATGTCTGGGTTCTCTACTTGTGGTCCTTCTATTATGTGATGCCCTTCTATTTCTGGAATATTGATATTACTAGGGTCTTCTTCCTCCTCTTCAGTGGTCACATTATAACATTCCAATGGATGGCGTAGCTGGGTGCTCCAATCAGGTTGGGTTTGTTAGCTACCTATACCAATAGGTTTCATATTTTATGATTGGCTATGAAAGGTCCAAATATGCTCTGCTTTGATGATTCAAAGATCACATATTTCCATAAGAATACAATCTATGCTTATAGCTTAATATGGACTCAAATTTTGATGGATGGTCCAACAGTCTAATCTGGATCATGTCATGTTTTAAATTTTCAGCTTGTAGAATAGAGAAACAAGTCTGTCCAAACTGTTTAATCTTGGCAGACAAATAGTTCAGGTAGAGAAAAAAGGCTCCCAACAGCTTAATATGGGACCTTGGAAGAAATAAGGGTAGAAGTAGATAGAAAAGCAAAAGAAGAGGCCAAGGAAAAGAAAAGGCAAGTAAGGGTCTGCAAGTCCAAGTGCACCCTCCAAGAAGAAATAAAAAATGCTAGGCAAAGTAGTTGGGTAAGTAGATGGGGTTGCAGAAGTGATATTCATTTCCAGAGTGAATCTTGCTGGTTCAGATAAGAAAACAAGGCAAAGGAGCATGTCTAATTCCCCAAATCCCCTTCCACTCCTATTACTAACATCCCTTCATCCATGGAGATTGATGAAAAATCTGAAGTGTTATGATGGTTCTTATGACTCTAAAAGCCACATTTCCTATGTAAAAATCTTTTCATTTTGATCTACTCCTTAAACTAAGTAAGTTTCAGATAAACTTAGTGGTTTTCCCCCCTCATTCACATTTTCCCACCATATTAACCTCTAATACTACTATGTAAATCCCCTATATTACCTTTCCCCTACTAGTATTAACACCATGGTGTATAAACCCCAAATCTTGTATAAATATCCCTCCCCTTGGTATTATAGCCAATAAGTTCTGTGTCAGGGATCAAATGGCATCTGGTCACTTTGATGAACCTAAGTCCAACCCCCTCCCCTCTTCTGAAGTCATTTGGCCCCTTAGAAAACTTCATTTGCCAAAAGAGCCTCATAAATGACCTTGTTTTACCTATACCCGCTTCATTTGCAAAAATAACCCAAAATACCCACTTTGTTCGCTTATCCTAAGTATCGGGCCTGCATTATTGCGCATTGAAAACCATTATAAATCTCCTTTACCCATAAAACCCCTTTGAAATTATCAAAAATCCAAAAAAACCCACCTTTTGGCACTTATCCAAAATTTCTGCGCGCACAGTTGATTTTTTAAATTACATTGAAAAACCATACAAAGCACCATACCCCGATGGTCTCCCGCCTAAGCACGCATCCCGAAAATAAATATTAAATAATACCGCGCCCGCGTCCGTATCCACCTATCATGTCATCATCCCGTCAACCGTCGGATCGGACCCACGGGATCCGACGGTCCTTATTGATATCGGAGCGGCCCCCACGACAGAGGTTTAGTTCCCGAGAAAATGACGTAGCGATACGTCAGGGCGCGGCCACGCGTCACCCGTTCAGGACTCTCGGAGCACCTTTTGACAAGATCTCGTCCGTATCCAAACCGCCCCGAGAAACCGTAGCAGCTAGCGCTTAACCGTAACTGCTACGGTTCTTACTGCGCGGTTGCTGGTCCCACGTCATGCCCACGTCACCCCCAGCCTGCCATCGCATCAGTCCTTTTGTCCGCCCCTCCGCCGACGTGGCTGCCACCGCACCATCCCCCATGGACCCATAGCAGCTCGCCACGTCACCCGATGACGTCAGCTGACGTCATCCGACCTTGACCCCACCAATGACGTCATCCTGACATCATCCCAAAAAAGGCGCCAAATGGCCAAAAGGTCTATATTTCAGCCAAAAATCACATTTTACGTTCTTTTCGTTCATTTTCTACTGTTGTTTTCTGCATGCTGCTCACGTCCAAATTGCTACCAACCTGCTAAATCGACCAGGAGACCTCCAGAGCACCAATCCTGCCCGCATATACGACCTCTGCTCGCTGTTTATCAGGTATTTCTCATCATCTATCCTCCGTACGCCTGGAATTGTCTGTAAAATTATTCAGAAGGCTTAAGGAACACTGAAACTCACAATTTCACCGGCTATTTCCCTCTGCAACACCTCTATTTACAACTGCAAGGTCGAAAAACACTAGCTGAGCCTTAATTCCCGAGTTCCTATCAAAAAACTGTAAACTGCTCGCGCAATCGTGAGACAGTGGGTTAGTCCATTAAAAACCTGCCACAAGAGATAGAGTGAAACCTGACAGTGGTCCTATTCCTAAATTCAAACAGTATTTCAATTGCTGTTGGATCAAATCTCCCTCTGCTACCTGAAACTCACTTTCATTGTAAGAAATCATCCCTGGGTTGGTCTGCTCACTTCAAACAGTTCAATTACAGTTCAAAAAGCTTAATAGACCATGGAGACACCAATTGCATTGAACATCAAACCTCTCAATGCCCCTCATAGGGAGTTGGAATGGAAAGCCCTGGGAGATATGGATTATCAAATGTTAGACTGGTTTCCATTAGGCTCCAAATACAATATTCAGATGCTAAATGAGTTGAAAGCCCAGCACCTTAGTGGAGCTGATATCCTAGGGATTTGGGATTCAAACTTGCCCATCTACAACCTCCCCCAGGTAAATTCTATGCCAGAGTTGATCTACAGATGCCAGGAGTGCTATGATCCAGGCCAAAGAGCTGTCCTCAGCTCTACAGGCTCAATTCTGTTCCATATCACCCCAGAGAGCATAAATGAGATGCTGCATTTCCACACAGCAAAACCATTGACCCCCCTCCACATGCAGAACTTGATAAAGAAGGGGAATAAGTTGTCAAATGACCAAGTCATCAAAATCAACCAGCTGTTTGTACAGTCAGGCTCTGAAGCCATCAGAACTTCTCCTATTGGATATCATTACTTGAATGAATTGGGCAGAATGCTAGTAGATTTGATCAGCTATGTCCTAGGGTTCAAGGGAATGGAGGATGTGGATGAAATCATAATGGCAATGCTGTCTATATTCTCTCCTGGAAAGCCTCCAGCTGTACATTATGACTATGCCACATACATAGCAGACAAGATCCATGAGCAGCTAATGAATCTGCCAAGGGAGAGATTGTTTAGATACTCTTCATACATTTACCATCTATTCTTATTTTATCAACCAGCCAGCTTCCCCATTCCCCTGAAACAAGTTAATGCCCAGGGGAATCCAAGGTCAGTTGTGTTTTGGACCTCTGTTTTTCATCATACCTCTGTATCACCATACACATACTGTGAGTTCATAGACTCGTTCATTTATCCAGCTATGACAGTATTGTATGGTGTTCCTCCTCCAAGGTTAACTGATGACATGAGGAGAATTCTCCATCTGAACAAAACCTACAGCATTGGTAATTGGTACTTTTACCAACACCACACAGTGATCAGAGTTTATGGCTGTCAGTTGAAGCCTTATAGGCTGCCAAGGTATGTCCCCATGAGACTGTTTGCCTTAGAATACTTCAGGCAATTTGGGAATGCCGACTACCTCCACTTCCAAAGTAAGAACAAGAAGGCACAGTTGAAGGTAAGGAGCCAGCTGGGTCCTTTCCTATATAACAAAAGAGAGGAAGGATGGAAAGAGGCGGATGAGATCCTAGAGGGACTCAAGCTGCAAACTAGTTTTGAGTGGGTACCATATGACCCCAATCATTTTGTTTCCCTCAGGAGGATAAGATACAAATTGGGCACCTATTCACATGTGAGGCAGCCTGAGATTGAGAAATACGCCAATACATTGAGCTGGGAAGAGGGTACCCTAGAAGAGGAATTTACTGATAAAGAGCTGCTAGAAAGAGAGGCTAGAAATGTTCAAAAGGAAGCTGACTTGGAAACTTGTGCACAGGTTCCCCCCTCATATAAAAGGCAACTCGGAGCAGCTACTTCATCATCAACAACACATCAGCAAGCTGCCGTAAATACTGCACAGACAACCAGTAAAGGCAAAGAAAAGCAGGTGGAATAGCCACCTCCTTTGACAGAAGAGCAAGTGGAAACGTTGTTGCAGCAGCAAGAAGAGATGGAACAACAACAACAGAAAGAACAAAGGCAGGAACAGCCTGCCCAGCAAGAAGAAACAGTGGAAAACCCCAAGACCACTGAACAAAATATGCCTCCAAGGCAAGAAGTTTCACCTGATGCATCAATCCTCCAAACTCCTCAAAAGGAGGATACATTTATTTTTAGAAAAAGGGACAGAGAAACTCCCCTTACAACACCAGCAACTCATGGGGAGAAAAGACAGAGAGTCAATCCCTTCTCTGAAGAAGAAATGCCAATGGGGCAGTCTTCTGGCATGGTCCCACCCAGCAGAGAAGCCTCAGCCAGTTCCTTCCAGCAGGAACAGGACAGAACTATGGGAGGAGAGGTCAGCTCCTCCAGCCAGCAAAGGGAAGGAGAAAAGAGCATCAAGCAGCAATTTATAGACATTAAGAGGAGAAATGAGCCCATCAAAATAAAACTGTATAACCATCTGTTAAACATGGCTCCCACCAATCAACAAAGACTCATGTCTGCCTTTGATGTGCAGGAAGGAAAAATGATCATGAGTCATTTTAAGCCAACAGCAGTGCAGCCCCAATCTGCCTCTGACTACTTAAGGACTAACCTGGAAGTCCTTGCCAAAGATATCCACCCAATGGATAAGATAGAACTGCACAAGCAAACAGGTGAGATGGTCTATGCTTCCTTAGCAGACCAAACATTGGATAACTACAGGCTACAGAATAGCCTTAATAATACAGCCTCTCAACTAGAGTTGGAGAGAGCATCATCCTAGGCAAAGGACAACAGAATAAGGTCCTTAGAGGATATCATCATAGAGATTGGGCATGATCCCAAAGATATCAAGGGCATACAAGAGATACTAAAGCTGAGGGATGCAGACATGGCAGCTTTGAGGAGAAAGATTAAACTTCCAGCCACAATTCACCCTCAAACAGATGATGTTGCCCAGCAGAGACATGATCAAGAGGTAACTGCTTTGTTGATGTCTCTATACAAGCAGCTGATCCAAACTCAAGAGAAGCTGGGAGAATCAGAGGCTGAAAAAACAGCACTACAGGCAGCCTTAAAACAAAGAGAAGAAGGGCAAACTTCCCAGCCTCCTCCTCAGATCATAAATCTTGAGGAAATTGCCCCTATTACTGCTCCTCCTCCTCAACAGACTGAGCAAGCAGCACCATCCACTACAGCACCTCCACCAACAGAGCAGGCCCCTAGCTTGGACATGCAAAAGCTAAAAAATGAGATTCAAGCCCTGGAAGCTCAAATGGCAGAGCTGAATGAGACCAGGGATAAATTGGCCAAGGTGAATGACAGATATGATAAATCTAAGCAAGCGGTGGCAGAGAAGGGCAGGGAGGTGAAAGCCCTCAAAGACAGGATAAAAGAGCTAGAAAATGAGCTCAAATTAGATAAAGTTATAGCTGGGCTTAAGGCAATGCTATGGGCCAACATTGGCCAGTCTATTACTGACCAATGGCAGTATATAGAGACAATCCATGAGCAGCTAGAGCTCATCCCAAAAGCACAAGCTGAAATTCACAAGTCAAGGGCTGCTCTAGGCAACATGCCTGAAGTTGCCACCAGGATGATCAATGTGCTGAATTATAAAACAAGTACTCAGTTGGCGAAAATCGGAATTCCCAACAGAACTGAGACCATTCAGTCGATCAAAAGGGTTCTCACATTGAGAAATTTGGTGCAGACATTAGATAGAAGAACCCAGGACATGCAGACAGAGGTGAAGAGGTTCATGGATAAATTCCTGGTGCTGCAAAACAGAGGACTCCCTAGCTTACTGAACAGCGCAGGGAGACTGCTCATTCATGAGCAGTATGCCACAAGAGTGAATGCATTTGCCACAAATGAAATCAATGAGAAGCCCAGCAACTCAGAAGAAACAGGGCCAGCTACAGGATAGACTATCTACAACAAGGTAGAACATCTATTTTTTATAATGCATGAGATCAATCACCTGTTTGAGGTGGCTCCCAATTTTTTCAAATATACAGAGGCAGAGGAGACTATGGATGCAATTCTCAGGCATCAACTCCCTACACAAGACTGGTGGACAGATGCAATACAGAGAATTTTATAGACAGTAAGCAATTCACCAAATTTTGTTTTTAAAAATATAAATTGTTGAGCAAAGGACAGCTTAGAAAGATCAGCATACATTTAAGATTAAAGTTGAGCCAACTCAGCAGAAATTTCGGCCAAAAAAGCAAAGTATAAAGCTACAGGTGTCCAGGCCGAGAAGCTACAGCAGCGCAGCTCCAAGAGCGCATTTCACAGCATTTATGCAGATCACTCCGACCGACTCAGCGGCCTCCAAAGGCCAAAATATCTTCTGACAAAGCATAAAGATGCATTTACTTTGTATTTAATGCATTTACTTTGTATCCAATGCTGTAATAACTTTCTAATCTAAATATCTTAAAAGTTGGTAAAGGTATTCAAATCTGAGATAACTTAGAACTCAGATATTTTGTAATGACCGATAGTATATATTTGCCCCTCGCAGAAGTGTGAAGGATTGTTGTTGATTTCTCCTGAAGAAGTTCTTATGCTGTAATCCTTTCAGAAGTTAATAAAGAAAGTGATGGAATTTCTCGGATTTCTGAAGTGTTGAATGCGTACTGGTGTTTGTTGGAAACTGTTGGATTCCTGTGTATTTCGCCATACAATAAGTCTCTGTAACTCTCTCTGTTATGTATTTTGTTTGTTAAAATCCATATGTTATCTCACTTTAAATATCTAGCAACAAGGAAAAAGAATAACTTTCAGGATTTATTCAATGAATACCCTGAGTTCAATCTGTGTTGTTAATGAATGTTTTCTTCAGATGAAATCTTGATAAGTGTAATTCTTAACTGCTGCACTTTCAGAATACATCTTTCACAGTGGCCTTTGTCACAGGAATTCAAGTTTGCTCCTGTGCAGCGTGTCTCACTTTCACCTCACCAGCTTAATAGAAAATTCTTAATTTCTTTCTGTTGGTTGACATACATCACCAGTTAAGCTAAGTTTGTTTGTCTAAGATACACAATAGGCCCTGCAGTTTGAACACCACCAATCCTGCATATCAAATCATTTCACAACTCCAGACTCCATTGCCCAATGATATTTCACTCCCTAAACACTACATCGTAAGACCTGAAAGAAATCCTTCAACCAAAACATAAACCAAAACCTGAGCATAATAGCTAGCCTAAAACAACATCATAACAGAGACAAATCATAAAGAGAGAGCCCTCTCTGATTACAGTTTGGCTAGAAGCTGTGATCCAAAGATTGGTTAGTGGTTACCCCGGCCGTATTCCCTTGGGAGTCATAGGGAACAACCTGGGTGTTAACATAATTGGCGACTCCACTGGGGACTTCCTAAGATCTTTCAATTATTATCTATCTCCCATAGCTACTATCAAGCCTGAAATCAGCCAAGAGGCCTTAGAACTGTTTCTGCATCACAGTGACAGTTTTTGGGGAAGAGCATTTAGGGAATCTTCATCTTAGCTTTGAAAGATATATAACCATTCCAAAATCTCCATCCAGTCCTTGCAGATATAAAATTTTCCCACAAAATCCTAAAAACAGTTAGAAACTGGCTCCTAAGAAAAATCCACGGCATACTAGGGCAAATCCTGACCCTAATCCACCCGTAATTGTTGATAATCCAAACGCCATCCCTAGAAACATCAGGAAGCAACAAGGGCAGGATCAGCCTGCTGTTTTGACCTCAGTTGCAAATTTCCCTAACCTTTCTACTCCACTTAAAGTCCTCTTTCAGTCTGTTCCTACCTCCCCTAGTTCACCATCCACTTCTCACAGTCCTCCTCTAACATCTCCATCCACTGCACATATCCCCTTGAACCACACTTTAGGTTCAGCTTTACCTGTTACCCCTGTGCTACCCATCGTCCCTATTATCCCAGCTGCCCCTGTTAATCCTTTAAACCCTGTAAATATGGCTAATAGATATGCACCCTTGCAGCTACCTGCTAATCCTGCAGCTCTACCCCAGGATTACCAAACCAAAATCTCATATTTTGACTCCACTGGCCCTTACTCTGCTATTCAACATGCTAAGAGGATGCAAGATCACTTTGAAAACTACGAGATAGATGATGACAGTGTGAGGATGAGAATCTTTGTCCAAAGCCTGACAGGCGATGTTAGAACCTGGTTCAGGTCAATTGCTGCAAACACTATCACAACCCCTGATGAGCTTTATCAGGCCTTTACTACCAGATGGGAGAAGAAGAAAGATCCCCTGCACATACTTGGTGAATATGAAACAATCAAGAGAGGTCCTCAAGAGACCGTTCTGGAGTATTGTGCTAGATTCAACAATGTGTACAATGCAATACCACAAAACCTCAGACCTCCTCCTGATTTGGCCTTGTACAAATTCCCTGATGGATTTGATCCTGACATGGCATATCAGTTGAAGGAAAGAGAACCTGAAACCCTTGAAGATGCTCAAAAGGCTGCTGTCACAGTAGAAGCAAACCTGATTGCCAAAAGAAACAGGGCAAGGTTAGAAAAGAGAAGCATATACAAAGAAGAACCTACAACCTTTGATCAAAAACTTGATGCAATACTTAATGGTATGAAGAGATTGGGTGATAGGGTAGAATCAGTTGAGAGAAAAGAATCATGGGAAGCACCACAAAACAATCCTCCTAGGAATCCAAATTTTAGGAGAAATCCAAACCTAAACATTGGCAAGCCCAATGCTGATCCAGAAGTCAGACCTCCATTTCAAGAAAACTATGCTGAAACATCTACTTCAAATGAGCAAGAAGATGACACCCACATCAACCTGATGGGTTTGAATGATGGGCAGCAAGTCTTTCTTAGTCAAGAGGATCAAAATGATGATGACATTTCACAATTCCAAACCAAATCAGGTGAATCGTTTGATTTCAAACAAGGCTATGACACTGCTATTTATGAAGTTCATAAACAGTACAAATTAAGGAGCAGAACTGTAAATATAACACAGCCTGAGAAACTAAAGGACAGGCTGCAACCTAAAAGAGCCATAATCATAGAACCAATCAACATAACTGATTCACTTACAAAAGAGGTAACTGTTGAAGAAGTCACTGAACAACTTCCTTCAACACACCAGCCACTAGCTGTGCCTTCTTTACAGCCTAATCTAGGGGACCTTCCTCAAGAGGTGAGTGTGAAAGACAAGCCTCGGGATCAAGGTGAAAAATAGGAAGAAAACATAGTACATAAAGAAAGGGTTGCTGTCCAGAACACTAAGGTTCAAACTGAAAAACCTTTCGACTTGGAGGCTGAAATTGGCAAACTGAAAGTGGCCATTCCTCTCTCAGAATTAGCCAAACATGACATTTATAAACAACAGATCAGGAAATCCCTTCAACTCACTCATAGTAAAGACAATGTCAATGTGTTAGATGACACACCAGAATTGTTATTTGGTCCAGAGGTTGATGGAAAAACACTAGTCACAGGGATCCTACCTTTCTATGTTAGCTTACATGTGCATGACAAGATACTGCACAATGCAATGTTTGATTCAGGTGCTTCTCATAACCTTATGCCTAAATCAGTGATGGAGAGGCTGAATCTAGACATAACAAGACCATACAAGGACCTGTTTTCCTTTGATTCCAGCCAAGTCAAGTGTCTAGGTCTCATAAAAGACTTATGTGTATCCCTTGTCCAGTACCCAAACAAAACAATCCTAATGGATGTTGTAGTTGCTGACATCCCACCCAAATATGGAATGCTGTTATCAAGATCATGGGGGGCTAAACTCTAAGGTTCCTTACAGCTAGACATGTCATATGCCACAATCACAGTCTTTGGTCAACCCAAGAGACTATATAGAGAATCCCTCATGAAATACATGGTTAGCTGTGAAGAGAAACCTCAGAACTTTCCCATATATGTTGTCCATTCTGACATAGATTCATATATCCTCTTCAATGACAATTCAGGTCTAACAAATAATGATGAAACTAAGATACCAAAACAAGAGCAGAGCTGTAATAAACAAACAGCTGCTCTAGAGGTAAAAATGATCCAAACAAGGGGTGAAACTGTCCTGAAAGATGAACTAAATAAAAAAACAGAACTCCAACTCATAATCCCAGACCATAGACAAGTGATTAAGACTCCCCTACAACAAGAAATCCTATGGTTCATGGAGTTTGATGGATCAGTCAACAAGTTAGGGGCAGGGGCCGGAATTTGGATACACAATAAGCAAAACAATTATGCAGAAGGCAGAGCTTATAGATTGAACTTCAGATGCACCAACAACATGGCTGAATATGAGGCTCTTTTATTAGGCCTCAAGCTAATGAAATTCCTACAAGCTATAAAAGTCTCAATTCTAGGGGATTCAGACCTAGTTATCCAACAGGTCAAGGGTAATTTTGTCACCAATGACAAAAGGCTGAGATCCTATAGGTCTGCTGCTGCTGAATTATTGAATTCATTCACGAAATTTCAGATTACGAAAATCCCTAGGACCCAGAACCTTCATGCCCATAGCTTGGCCACATTTGCAAGTACCTGCAAGTTACCTTTTGAGCCCCATCATTGTTTTACAGCTGAGGTAAAACACAGACCATCTGTCCCAAACAATGTCAATGATTGGCAAGTGTTTGATGATGACAAGCAAATAAACAATTTCTTGACTTTGCAGCAACAATTTTCAGGACTAAATATTGACAATGACAGAGCAAGTCAATCACAAATACTTGACAAAGCAAGTCAATCACAAATACTTGACAAAGCAAGTCAATCACAAATACAGTTTCAAAAGATTACTCACCCAATATCACCTAGAACAGCAAAACAAATGCTAAATCCAACCATTTTCAACAAAGATAACATTCAGCAAATCCAATCAATCAATTGTGAAGAAGTGGCCAATGTTGAGGCTGAAATCATAGAGCTGAAAGACAACTTTTTACCCACTGGCTTAGCTCCTTTGGAAGACATGTTTGATTCAAATGATGTTCCCAGCAAGCCAAAAATGCAGCCCATCAACAATGCCATAGAAGAGTGTAACATTGGGACTGTGGAAAAGCCCAAAATAATTAAACTGTCTGCTTCTTTACCTCCTGACCAAAAGCCTAAATACATTGACCTCTTCAAAGAATTCCAGGATGTCTTCGCATGGGGTTATGAGGATCTAAAATCCTATGATACCTCTGTTATCCAACATACCATCCCTCTCAAGCCTGATCAAAAGCCCTTTAAACAAAAACTGAGGAGAATCAATCCTATGCTCCTTCCAGCGATGGAACAAGAGGTACAAAAAATGTTTGAGGCAGGTATCATAGCACCTATCAGATTCTCTAAATGGATCTCCAACTTAGTCCCTACAAGAAAGAAAACTGGTGAAATAAGGCTGTGTGTGGACTTAAGAAATCTGAACCAAGTATCCCTCAAGGACAATTATCCCTTACCCAAGATGGATCACATTCTCCAAAGAGTGGTAGGGGCCTCAAGGATCTCATTACTGGATGGATTCTCAGGATTCAATCAAATCCTGGTGCACCCTGATGACCAAGACAAAACATCATTTACAACCCCATGGGGAACGTTTAAATATGTAAAAATGCCTTTTGGGTTGAAGAATGCAGGGGCAACATTTCAAAGAGCAATGGATATTGCTTTTGCAAAAGAGATTCATGACTTTTTAGTCATTTATTTGGATGACCTTACACCTTTCTCAAAATCAGACCAAGAACATATAAAACATTTGAGACAGATCTTCCTAAAATGCAGAAAATATGGAATTTCTTTGAATCCCAAGAAATCCCTGTTTGAACTGGAGGAAGGCAAGCTGCTGGGTCACATTATCTCAAAGGATGGTATTAGGATTGATCCAGATAGAATCCAGGCCATCTTACAAATGCCTCACCCAAGAAATGTCAAAGAATTGCAAGGATTCTTGGGAAAAATCAATTTCTTAAGAAGATTCATCCCAAATCTGGCCGAATTAAGTAGGTTACTCAATAACATGCTTAAAAAGGATTCAAAAGTAAAATGGTCGGTAGAAGCCAATCAAGCCTTTGAAGGTATAAAACTGGCCCTTACCCAAACCCCAGTGTTGACTAATCCTCAGTTTGACAGAGAATTTATCATTTTCTCTTTTGCCTCCCAGCATACTATTGCTGCTGTTTTATTGCAGAAAGATGATCAAGGAAATGAAAAGCCAATTGCTTTCTTTAGCAGAGCTCTTAGAGATGCACCTTTAAAGTATCAAATCATGGAAAAGCAAGCTTATGCTTTAGTCAAAGCAATTAAAGACTTTAGGATTTACATCCTTTATTCCCATGTTATAGCATATGTGCCAAGTCCAATTGTCAAAGACATTCTCACTCAAGAAAACTTAGAAGGCAGAAGAGGAAAATGGATTGCCAGCATCTTGGAATTTGACATTGAGATAAAACCTACAAAACTAATAAAAGGGCAAGGCTTGGCCAAATTAATGACAGATACAAATTTTCAAGCCTTAGACATCAATCAGCTGGACAGTGAACCGGAGTTGGCGACTCCAAAGATCAATGTAGCCTTTGAACAATCTCCTTGGTACTCTGATATCTGTTATGTCTTGCAAAACCTGTGTGCTCCCCCAGGACTGTCCAAAACTAAGTGTAGGTTCTTGAAAATGAAAACATCAAGATTTTGTGTGATGGATGGCAATCTGCTTTGGAAAAACCATGAAGGTATATTGCTGCACTGTTTAATTGAAAATGAAGCTGACAATATCATAAAAGAATTTCATGCAGGTGACTGTGGTGGACACTTGTACTGGAAGTCCACTGTGGACAAGATACTAAGGGCTGGATACTACTGGCCCACCATGTTCTCTGATGTCAAGAAATTCATCACCTCATGTCATAAATGTCAAGTGTTTGAAGGAAAGAGACAGTTGCTGCCACTTCCTTTAAGGCCTATTGCAACAGAGAGACCTTTTCAACAATGGGGATTGGACTTCATTGGGGAAATTCATCCCTCATCTTCAGGCCAACACAGATGGATCTTAACAGCCACAGACTACTTCACTAAGTGGATTGAAGCTGCCCCATGCAGACAAGCCAATGATTCAATAATTATTCAGTTCTTGGAGAACAACATATTGGCTAGATTTGGCTGCCCTGACAAAATAATTACAGACAATGCTGCTGCTTTCAGATCTAAAAAGATGGTGAATTTCTGCCACAAATTTCACATTACCTTGGGTCATTCTACTGCCTACTATCCCCAAGGTAATGGTCTTGCTGAATCATCAAACAAAAGCCTTGTAAACATTATAAAGAAAGTACTTGAAGAGAACAAAAAGAATTGGCATAAGAAGCTTGTGAATGCCTTATGGGCAGATAGACTAACAACCAAGAGATCAATTGGGACCAGCCCATATGAGTTGGTTTATGGACTGGAAGCCAAATTTCCCTCATCACTAGGAGTGCCTGTTATGAAACTTCTTCAAGAAAGCCAAGCTGAACCAAATGATATGCAAAGAAGGATAAATCAAATCATATGTCTGCAGCAAACCAGAGATCAAGTTTTCAACAGAGTTCAGGTATTACAAGAAAAACTGAAGAAGGCCTTTGACAGAAGAACCAAAGCAAAAGATTTTAATGTTGGTGATAAAGTCCTCAAGTGGGATGCAAGAAGAGAAGATAAGGGAAAACATGGAAAATTTGATTCCCTTTGGAGAGGACCATTTGCTGTCCAAGCAGTGCAAGGAAACAATACCTACTTCCTTAAAAATTTAACTGAAACTGACTTGGATGAAGGTCCTGTGAATGGTAGGATGCTGAAGCACTATTTTGACTACCACCCATAAGTGGAACCTGAGTTTTCCCTTGTACATATCCAGATGTATATATTATTTTTCTGTCAACAAGTAGAAATGCAATTTCTCAGAGTTTTCTTAAAACTACCAGCGAAAGGTGAATAAAATCAGAGGTCTCCCAAGAAGAAAAGCACACAATTTTGGCACTTCAAAGCAGCAGACTTCAAGATTGGCAAGAGCAGTCAAGGAGCAAGGCAATCTGACCTGCTGTTCTTGGTCTTTCAAATGAAACACCATCCCCAAGTGGAGCCACTGTTAGCTACCTATACCAATAGGTTTCATATTTTATGATTGGCTATGAAAGGTCCAAATATGCTCTGCTTTGATGATTCAAAGATCACATATTTCCATAAGAATACAATCTGTGCTTATAGCTTAATATGGACTCAAATTTTGATGGATGGTCCAACAGTCTAATCTGGATCATGTCATGTTTTAAATTTTCAGCTTGTAGAATAGAGAAAGAAGTCTGTCCAAACTGTTTAATCTTGGCAGACAAATAGTTCAGGTAGAGAAAAAAGGCTCCCAACAGCTTAATCTGGGACCTTGGAAGAAATAAGGGTAGAAGTAGATAGAAAATCAAAAGAAGAGGCCAAGGAAAAGAAAAGGCAAGTAAGGGTCTGCAAGTCCAAGTGCACCCTCCAAGAAGAAATAAAAAATGCTAGGCAAAGTAGCTGGGTAAGTAGATGGGGTTGCAGAAGTGATATTCATTTCCAGAGTGAATCTTGCTGGTTCAGATAAGAAAACAAGGCAAAGGAGCATGTCTAATTCCCCAAATCCCCTTCCACTCCTATTACTAACATCCCTTCATCCATGGAGATTGATGAAAAATCTGAAGTGTTATGATGGTTCTTATGACTCTAAAAGCCACATTTCCTATGTAAAAATCTTTTCATTTTGATCTACTCCTTAAACTAAGTAAGTTTCAGATAAACTTAGTGGTTTTCCCCCCTCATTCACATTTTCCCACCATATTAACCTCTAATACTACTATGTAAATCCCCTATATTACCTTTCCCCTACTAGTATTAACACCATGGTGTATAAACCCCAAATCTTGTATAAATATCCCTCCCCTTGGTATTATAGCCAATAAGTTCTGTGTCAGGGATCAAATGGCATCTGGTCACTTTGATGAACCTAAGTCCAACCCCCTCCCCTCTTTTGAAGTCATTTGGCCCCTTAGAAAACTTCATTTGCCAAAAGAGCCTCATAAATGACCTTGTTTTACCTATACCCGCTTCATTTGCAAAAATAACCCAAAATACCCACTTTGTTCGCTTATCCTAAGTATCGGGCCTGCATTATTGCACATTGAAAACCATTATAAATCTCCTTTACCCATAAAACCCCTTTGAAATTATCAAAAATCCAAAAAAACCCACATTTTGGCACTTATCCAAAGTTTCTGCGCGCACAGTTGATTTTTTAAATTACATTGAAAAACCATACAAAGCACCATACCCCGATGGTCTCCCGCCTAAGCGCGCATCCCGAAAATAAATATTAAATAATACCGCGCCCGCGTCCGTATCCACCTATCATGTCATCATCCCGTCAACCGTCGGATCGGACCCACGAGATCCGACGGTCCTTATTGATATCGGAGCGGCCCCCACGACAGAGGTTTAGCGCCCGAGAAAATGACGTAGCGATACGTCAGGGCGCGGCCACGCGTCACCCGTTCAGGACTCTCGGAGCGCCTTCTGACAAGATCTGGTCCGTATCCAAACCGCCCCGAGAAACCGTAGCAGCTAGCGCTTAACCGTAACCGCTACGGCTCTGACCGCCCGGTTGCTGGTCCCACGTCATGCCCACGTCACCCCCAGCCTGCCATCGCATCAGTCCTTTTGTCCGCCCCTCCGCCGACGTGGCTGCCACCGCACCATCCCCCATGGACCCATAGCAGCTCGCCACGTCACCCGATGACGTCAGCTGACGTCATCCGACCTTGACCCCACCAATGACGTCATGCTGACGTCATCCCAAAAAAGGCGCCAAATGGCCAAAAGGTCTATATTTCGGCCAAAAATCACATTTTACGTTCTTTTCGTTCATTTTCTACTGTTGTTTTCTGCATGCTGCTCACGTCCAAATTGCTACCAACCTGCTAAATCGACCAGGAGACCTCCAGAGCACCAATCCTGCCCGCATATACGACCTCTGCTCGCTGTTTATCAGGTATTTCTCATCATCTATCCTCCGTACGCCTGGAATTGTCTGTAAAATTATTCAGAAGGCTTAAGGAACACTGAAACTCACAATTTCACCGGCTATTTCCCTCTGCAACACCTCTATTTACAACTGCAAGGTCGAAAAACACTAGCTGAGCCTTAATTCCCGAGTTCCTATCAAAAAACTGTAAACTGCTCGCGCAATCGTGAGACAGTGGGTTAGTCCATTAAAAACCTGCCACAAGAGACAGAGTGAAACCTGACAGTGGTCCTATTCCTAAATTCAAACAGTATTTCAATTGCTGTTGGATCAAATCTCCCTCTGCTACCTGAAACTCACTTTCATTGTAAGAAATCATCCCTGGGTTGGTCTGCTCACTTCAAACAGTTCAATTACAGTTCAAAAAGCTTAATAGACCATGGAGACACCAATTGCATTGAACATCAAACCTCTCAATGACCCTCATAGGGAGTTGGAATGGAAAGCCCTGGGAGATATGGATTATCAAATGTTAGACTGGTTTCCATTAGGCTCCAAATACAATATTCAGATGCTAAATGAGTTGAAAGCCCAGCACCTTAGTGGAGCTGATATCCTAGGGATTTGGGATTCAAACTTGCCCATCTACAACCTCCCCCAGGTAAATTCTATGCCAGAGTTGATCTACAGATGCCAGGAGTGCTATGATCCAGGCCAAAGAGCTGTCCTCAGCCCTACAGGCTCAATTCTGTTCCATATCACCCCAGAGAGCATAAATGAGATGCTGCATTTCCACACAGCAAAACCATTGACCCCCCTCCACATGCAGAACTTGATAAAGAAGGGGAATAAGTTGTCAAATGACCAAGTCATCAAAATCAACCAGCTGTTTGTACAGTCAGGCTCTGAAGCCATCAGAACTTCTCCTATTGGATATCATTACTTGAATGAATTGGGCAGAATGCTAGTAGATTTGATCAGCTATGTCCTAGGGTTCAAGGGAATGGAGGATGTGGATGAAATCATAATGGCAATGCTGTCTATATTCTCTCCTGGAAAGCCTCCAGCTGTACGTTATGACTATGCCACATACATAGCAGACAAGATCCATGAGCAGCTAATGAATCTGCCAAGGGAGAGATTGTTTAGATACTCTTCATACATTTACCATCTATTCTTATTTTATCAACCAGCCAGCTTCCCCATTCCCCTGAAACAAGTTAATGCCCAGGGGAATCCAAGGTTAGTTGTGTTTTGGACCTCTGTTTTTCATCATACCTCTGTATCACCATACACATACTGTGAGTTCATAGACTCGTTCATTTATCCAGCTATGACAGTATTGTATGGTGTTCCTCCTCCAAGGTTAACTGATGACATGAGGAGAATTCTCCATCTGAACAAAACCTACAGCATTGGTAATTGGTACTTTTACCAACACCACACAGTGATCAGAGTTTATGGCTGTCAGTTGAAGCCTTATAGGCTGCCAAGGTATGTCCCCATGAGACTGTTTGCCTTAGAATACTTCAGGCAATTTGGGAATGCCGACTACCTCCACTTCCAAAGTAAGAACAAGAAGGCACAGTTGAAGGTAAGGAGCCAGCTGGGCCCTTTCCTATATAACAAAAGAGAGGAAGGATGGAAAGAGGCGGATGAGATCCTAGAGGGACTCAAGCTGCAAACTAGTTTTGAGTGGGTACCATATGACCCCAATCATTTTGTTTCCCTCAGGAGGATAAGATACAAATTGGGCACCTATTCACATGTGAGGCAGCCTGAGATTGAGAAATACGTCAATACATTGAGCTGGGAAGAGGGTACCCTAGAAGAGGAATTTACTGATAAAGAGCTGCTAGAAAGAGAGGCTAGAAATGTTCAAAAGGAAGCTGACTTGGAAACTTGTGCACAGGTTCCCCCCTCATATAAAAGGCAACTCGGAGCAGCTACTTCATCATCAACAACACATCAGCAAGCTGCCGTAAATACTGCACAAACAACCAGCAAAGGCAAAGAAAAGCAGGTGGAACAGCCACCTCCTTTGACAGAAGAGCAAGTGGAAACGTTGCTGCAGCAGCAAGAAGAGATGGAACAACAACAACAGAAAGAACAAAGGCAGGAACAGCCTGCCCAGCAAGAAGAAACAGTGGAAAACCCCAAGACCACTGAACAAAATATGCCTCCAAGGCAAGAAGTTTCACCTGATGCATCAATCCTCCAAACTCCTCAAAAGGAGGATACATTTATTTTTAGAAAAAGGGACAGAGAAACTCCCCTTACAACACCAGCAACTCATGGGGAGAAAAGACAGAGAGTCAATCCCTTCTCTGAAGAAGAAATGCCAATGGGGCAGTCTTCTGGCATGGTCCCACCCAGCAGAGAAGCCTCAGCCAGTTCCTTCCAGCAGGAACAGGACAGAACTATGGGAGGAGAGGTCAGCTCCTCCAGCCAGCAAAGGGAAGGAGAAAAGAGCATCAAGCAGCAATTTATAGACATTAAGAGGAGAAATGAGCCCATCAA
The DNA here is from genome assembly GCA_031772625.1 of Pinus tabuliformis. NCBI lineage: Eukaryota > Viridiplantae > Streptophyta > Pinopsida > Pinales > Pinaceae > Pinus > Pinus tabuliformis. Next base: position 647,800,348 of record CM062807.1, on the reverse strand, counting down.
AATACAACTGTATAACCATCTGTTAAACATGGCTCCCACCAATCAACAAAGACTCATGTCTGCCTTTGATGTGCAGGAAGGCAAAATGATCATGAGTCATTTTAAGCCAACAGCAGTGCAGCCCCAATCTGCCTCTGACTACTTAAGGACTAACCTGGAAGTCCTTGCCAAAGATATCCACCCAATGGATAAGATAGAACTGCACAAGCAAACATGTGAGATGGTCTATGCTTCCTTAGCAGACCAAACATTGGATAACTACAGGCTACAGAATAGCCTTAATAATACAGCCTCTCAACTAGAGTTGGAGAGAGCATCATCCCAGGCAAAGGACAACAGAATAAGGTCCTTAGAGGATATCATCATAGAGATTGGGCATGATCCCAAAGATATCAAGGGCATACAAGAGATACTAAAGCTGAGGGATGCAGACATGGCAGCTTTGAGGAGAAAGATTAAACTTCCAGCCACAATTCACCCTCAAACAAATGATGTTGCCCAGCAGAGACATGATCAAGAGGTAATTGCTTTGCTGATGTCTCTATACAAGCAGCTGATCCAAACTCAAGAGAAGCTAGGAGAATCGGAGGCTGAAAAAACAGCACTACAGGCAGCCTTAAAACAAAGAGAAGAAGGGCAAACTTCCCAGCCTCCTCCTCAGATCATAAATCTTGAGGAAACTGCCCCTATTACTGCTCCTCCTCCTCAACAGACTGAGCAAGCAGCACCATCCACTACAGCACCTCCACCAACAGAGCAGGCCCCTAGCTTGGACATGCAAAAGCTAAAAAATGAGATTCAAGCCCTGGAAGCTCAAATGGCAGAGCTGAATGAGACCAGGGATAAATTGGCCAAGGTGAATGACAGATATGATAAATCCAAGCAAGCGGTGGCAGAGAAGGGCAGGGAGGTGAAAGCCCTCAAAGACAGGATAAAAGAGCTAGAAAATGAGCTCAAATTAGATAAAGTTATAGCTGGGCTTAAGGCAATGCTATGGGCCAACATTGGCCAGTCTATTACTGACCAATGGCAGTATATAGAGACAATCCATGAGCAGCTAGAGCTCATCCCAAAAGCACAAGCTGAAATTCACAAGTCAAGGGCTGCTCTAGGCAACATGCCTGAAGTTGCCACCAGGATGATCAATGTGCTGAATTATAAAACAAGTACTCAGTTGGCGAAAATGGGAATTCCCAACAGAACTGAGACCATTCAGTCGATCAAAAGGGTTCTCACATTGAGAAATTTGGTGCAGACATTAGATAGAAGAACCCAGGACATGCAGACAGAGGTGAAGAGGTTCATGGATAAATTCCTGGTGCTGCAAAACAGAGGACTCCCTAGCTTACTGAACAACGCAGGGAGACTGCTCATTCATGAGAAGTATGCCAAAAGAGTGAATGCATTTGCCACAAATGAAATCAATGAGAAGCCCAGCAACTCAGAAGAAACAGGGCCAGCTACAGGACAGACTATCTACAACAAGGTAGAACATCTATTTTTTATAATGCATGAGATCAATCACCTGTTTGAGGTGGCTCCCAATTTTTTCAAATATACAGAGGCAGAGGAGATTATGGATGCAATTCTCAGGCATCAACTCCCTACACAAGACTGGTGGACAGATGCAATACAGAGAATTTTATAGACAGTAAGCAATTCACCAAATTTTGTTTTTAAAAATATAAATTGTTGAGCAAAGGACAGCTTAGAAAGATCAGCATACATTTAAGATTAAAGCTGAGCCAACTCAGCAGAAATTTCGGCCAAAAAAGCAAAGTATAAAGCTACAGGTGTCCAGGCCGAGAAGCTACAGCAGCGCAGCTCCAAGAGCGCATTTCACAGCATTTATGCAGATCACTCCAACCGACTCATCGGCCTCCAAAGGCCAAAATATCTTCTGACAAAGCATAAAGATGCATTTACTTTGTATTTAATGCATTTACTTTGTATTCAATGCTGTAATAACTTTCTAATCTAAATATCTTAAAAGTTGGTAAAGGTATTCAAATCTGAGATAACTTAGAACTCAGATATTTTGTAATGACCGATAGTATATATTTGCCCCTCGCAGAAGTGTGAAGGGTTGTTGTTGATTTCTCCTGAAGAAGTTCTTATGCTGTAATCCTTTCAGAAGTTAATAAAGAAAGTGATGGAATTTCTCGGATTTCTGAAGTGTTGAATGCGTACTGGTGTCTGTTGGAAACTGCTGGATTCCTGTGTATTTCGCCATACAATAAGTCTCTGTAACTCTCTCTGTTATGTATTTTGTTTGTTAAAATCCATATGTTATCTCACTTTAAATATCTAGCAACAAGGAAAAAGAATAACTTTCAGGATTTATTCAATGAATACCCTGAGTTCAATCTGTGTTGTTAATGAATGTTTTCTTCAGATGCAATCTTGATAAGTGTAATTCTTAACTGCTGCACTTTCAGAATACATCTTTCACAGTGGCCTTTGTCACAGGAATTCAAGTTTGCTCCTGTGCAGCGTGTCTCACTTTCACCTCACCAGCTTAATAGAAAATTCTTAATTGCTTTCTGTTGGTTGACATACATCACCATTTAAGCTAAGTTTGTTTGTCTAAGATACACAATAGGCCCTGCAGTTTGAACACCACCAATCCTGCATATCAAATCATTTCACAACTCCAGACTCCATTGCCCAATGATATTTCACTCCCTAAACACTACATCGTAAGACCTGAAAGAAATCCTTCAACCAAAACATAAACCAAAACCTGAGCATAATAGCTAGCCTAAAACAACATCATAACAGAGACAAATCATAAAGAGAGAGCCCTCTCTGATTACAGTTTGGCTAGAAGCTGTGATCCAAAGATTGGTTAGTGGTTACCCTGGCCGTATTCCCTTGGGAGTCATAGGGAACAACCTGGGTGTTAACAGGGTCCATTCCATAGGTTCCTTCGGCATCCTAAATATAACCTCTTTAATCTCTTGAAGTGCTTCGTCGATGCTTGCAAGCCTATCCTCGAAGCTGAAAGTCAATAGGAAAATTTCTATCAATACATCCCACTCCGTAGTGTCATGGCAGAGCTCTGTCTCGAGATACTAGTTCATGGGGATTGTATCAAAGGTATGACAAAATATATTTACCCATTCTGGATGCGATTCCATACCCCATGCCTTAGTCCACTTCGCTAGGTGATCTCATGGATCATCCTTCCCACTATACTTTTCAGTCATTCTTGTATTAGCATACCCAAATCTTAACTTCATCATCTGCATGTAGTCTCTCCATCCAGCAAAAATTTCCTTGTGTGTACTCCACCATCATGTAGGCATAGTGCGTAGCACCAATTCCAGTGCCTGGAATAGATGTTCTTCCAGTACTTCACGTTAAAATTCATCTAAAAACAATTCCACATAAGTCAACCCATCATAATAAGGTAGATTTCTTACCTTTGACGAAATACAGCGCAGTGACTTCGTCATCATATTGCATCACAATCTAGATACTTTATGTAAATGGTTTTGCCACTGCTCTAATTCCTTATCTGAGTTAGAAGTACATGAAATCTACTGGTCCCATGCGATCCATCCATGTGATCCGTCAATCACGCTATTATCTTGTATATTTGATCCATCTCATCAAATCTTTCTACATAATCACGGACATGTTTAGTATAGCGCGCTCCTTCCGCAAGATCCAGTGGCACTACGACCCTAAGCAACTTATTTTCAAAGGTCATTTTCCTCTTCTTCAAATTAATGACCCCATTCATATCAATAGTCCAGTCGATTCCCGAGAGTGCAGGGTAGGGAATGTTGTCATCGACAATTTCTATAACTTTGAAGTCTGCTAATTCATTCGCACTTCAATATCAACGTCACTCCATACAATCATCCCATGGGGATGATTTTATGCTAATTCACCATTCGGAGCAAAATCGAAGACCACTCTATCGCAGGTTTACCCATCCTTTCCCATGTCTATTTCGACTAAACATTCACATCAGACTCCAGATCTAAAATTATCCAGTCCATTTTGTAATCGCATAGCTGCACTGTTAGCTACATCTTGCGTCCTGTTTGTGCCTTATGCATACCAATATTTCTTACCACACATTTTTCATCAGGAATATTTTCTTTATTGGCACATTTATTTATTAATTCTTTCAGTCCTTCCACAACCTTTCTGTCACATAGTAACTTCATGCAGGTCTACAAAAAAGTAGTGAGTATAGAAGGATCAACCTCTTGCGTCACACTGGTCTCTAGTTTCGTTTCCTGGCTTCCTGAGGTAGAGGCCTCAACAAAGCTCTTCTTTGCTTCCATGAATGTTTCCTTAGCGCAATTGAAGTCAAAGGCATATTCTTTCTCAGGAGCTTTGTGGACCCATCCATCTTCCTCAGGCTGCTTACCTTTATCTACGCCAATTGTCATACCACTTCTTAGTACAATATTAATGCTTTGATCTTCCTCATGGGGCTCATCCTTCCTCATTTGTAAATTCTGCGTAGGCTGCATTTCCTTTTCTTCCATTTAGCTATTAGCACTGGACAATCTTCTATGGCATGGTCAAATTTTCTACAATATTGACATGAAGGGCGTGTAGGATTCGGGTAATATCGCGTGAAGTGCCTCGGTTGTCCACAATTGTAGTAGATAACTTGACCATGGCCTCTACTAGGTCCCCCTCCTCATCCTCATCCTTAGCCTTGAAAACCCTCGCGCAATCTTCCCACCCCTAGATCTTGAGGTCGGTTTTTTGCCTACATGCGGTAAGTAGGGGTTCTTTCCATCATTAGCTCATAACTTCGAAAATGGCGTTCATCAAGGCCCACAAATTTACAGAAATTGAAAAACAGCTACTGGGGTGTCTGAATGAACTTATGAAGTAAGTGGCAATTATCCGTCGCATTTTTCCCAGTGAGTTGACAAATGGCGCACCATAGTGCAGCTCATGTGCTCGACCTGGCTGGGGTTTTTGGCTTTAGGGGGGTTGCGCCCCCCCATAAGATAATTTGCGTATAATGGACAATGATTTTTATCATGTCTGTGGCCCTTGCACTTCAAGCACCAAACCTCTACGCACACTTTTGGCTTAGTCTCCTTCTCTTTCTTTAGACTCTTTAATTCTAGGTGCAGACTCTTTAACTGCAAGTGGATCTGTTGTATCCCCAGGTTTTTATCCTGAATAGGTGATGCATGCAGCCTCATCGTGATATCCAAGTCTTCCGCTTGCGTTGCTATTTTCTCCTGTGATAGAGGTATTCTTAAGTGTGGCAAAAGCAATATGTAAATGAGTCGTGACACTGATTATCTGATATTTGCATGTTAGCCTATTTGATCTAGCACTTAAACCTATGATTAAATTCCCAAGGTGTCTCATTGAATCTCATTTGGATCTCCTTAAATTCAATTACCGACTGCGCCTCAGATTTAGGCTTACTAAATTCTTTTTTCAGAGTTGTCTGAGTCTTTGCTAATGATGCATGAGGATTATCAGTGCAATACTTAATGTACCAAGTTAGTGCGTGATCCTGCAAGGTGGTAACTAACTACGCCTTCTTTATATTATCATCGGTGATTTGTTGCACTGTCCATACAACATTTGCAACAAACTAGAATTGCTCCGGATCTTCACTTCCTATTCCTTTGAAGATCAACATCTTCATTGTGTTTTTCATGATGAATGGTGGAGGTGGAGGCAGAGGTGTAGGTGAACGTGTATGCAGTGGAGGTGGATGTGGAGTGGATGGACAAGATATCCTCAGAATACCCTAATTTATTAATTGAACAGTGCTTCACGGTGTAGTCAGTAGCACCCCTTCGTCACCACTTGAAGGAGGTTCAATTAATGGACTATACTCTGGACATGATCCATTACTTCTAAAGAATTTACCACTTCGCGTAAACATTAAGGTAATGGAACTACTGGCTTTTCAAATAATACCCTTTTAATCCAAGTATTCAATGACCTTAAGTACTTACTTCATGGTCCTTTGAATAATCTTTGCTATAGCTAATTGAGGTTTCAACTACAAATTTAGTAACAAATCCTCCCTCAATTCAAGTCAATGATCGACACCCCGCGTGATCTTGTTTTCAAATTCCTCTAGTCATCGCACCACTTCTAGAGTCCACACTATAGTACTATTTAGCTTCCACCTCCCTTGACTATCCACCAATTTAGCTAATCACTCATACAATTCGCATGGAAAAGTGCAAAAGAAAATTTCATGTATCTCAGTATAGAGATATCTTTTCAACCAATTCTCCTTCGATAGGCATGGATTCCTATTTTCTTGAGCTGAAAACTTGTGAATCTTCCGATATAACCACTTTTAAATCTCTTTCTTGGTCAGATTCCAATGATGCAACATCACACATCTCTTAAGAAGATCCTAGTCCCGACAACAGAACCATTTGTTGGCTTAAGGGGTCCTAACTAAGGTTTAGAGTTAGTTGTGCCAACCAATAAAACCCTACACTGTTGGCCCTTTCGGTAGCAACCTATGTAGCGCAGGTCACAGTCTCACCCGAAGGAGTATTTGGGGATGAAAGAACTAAGTTTCTACAACCAGAGATTAGTGTGATGTCTTACAATGCCTTAGATCTAATTCCATGCAGATCTATCCTTCCGATAGAGCTAAAACCCCTAATTCAGACCTAAATACCTTCAACTCTTCATGGGACTAGCCAATGGCATTAATCAGGCCCTTACATGATATGTCTTCTATTTCCAAGCAACTGAACATGTCTTCTAGGGCTTATGAGATCTAGATTTATTGTCGTGCAGACCTATCTTCCTTATCCGAAACTAACCCAAACTAGAATTAGATATTAGCGAACATCATTCAATCATCTTATTAGGCATAAACAAGTTCAATTAACCAGATTCGCATGGAGACAACACATTGAATTATAGAAACAACAGTGAAAGTGACATAAAAATTAAATAGATAGATGTAAGTATTTTCAAGCCAAAATCAGTAGTTATTAATCAAAATCATTCTAGTACAGACTTCAACTACCATGCGCACTCAGCTACAGGGGTCCACGCACTCAACTATGGACTCTTCCAAGCTTCCGCACACTCGACTATAGAGCCTTTCCTTCACTACTGACAGGAACAGATGTTCCTATCTATCAACCCTTTACAACATCATTCATTTGTTCATCTCTCTATTCTTATCTATCCAAAGTTGTCCTAAGACTTTCTATGAATCGACTATTTATAGCTTCCTTTCATACAATACCATGATCTGCGGACCATGGGAGAATCTTAAAACCGACCAAAACAAGGGGTTAAAACCCCTTTGAGTCCTATCTATTTTCACACCGTGCATCCACATTTTTCGAAGGCGCTACATTCTTTACAAAATTCTTTACAAAAAATGATTTAATTAATTCAATTCTACCCCTCGGGACCCCATCCCAACAACTGTTTAGGCCTGTTGGTAGAAAGGCAACACCATATATGAAAACTAAGACTATGATTATATTTAACTTGCAATTACATATTACCCTACTCCTAGATCGAATCAATTGCGAAATGGTAAGTTTTATTGGTGTATTAAATGAAGGAAGGAAAGGTGGGTACTACATCTATATCTGGGTTAAGTGGTAAAGCCTAAGTAATCTACTTAATGAATCAATACTTCTTGAAGAAATAAATATTTATTGAAAGATACACCCAAACAAAGAACCTAAATTTCACCTAGTGTGTCGCCAAGTGTTGCCGCTAGTAAAACACCCTCCAAAATTTTGTTATATTCAAACTTTGGAGCCTACCTTTTGTCATGTCAAGTGCCGCTTTTGGTATTCAAGCATACTGTTATGATTTTTCACATGTTTGATGTGTCCATGTCCCTTCGTAAGTTTTTTCATATCATCAAGAGTACCAATAACATACTTTGGATTCATAGTACACTTCATGGTCACAAAACAACACTTGTTGGTCGCAAATGTGCATACTTTGTTTTCTGCACTTGTAAATTATTTGTGAACTGAACTTTTGATGTATATTTATTATTCATGGGTCCTATATAAGTTTTTTTGATGAGTTTATATTTGTTACACTTTTTTATACCCCTAACTCATTATGTTTCTCTATGTTTCACCTTTCTAGATTTAGACATTTTTTTGACTTTGCAGCCTGCCCATTGGGCTAGGAAGAGTGCACTGAACACTTATAAAAACTAGTGGGGACCCTCCTTATCAACTAGAAATACAACCTGTGCCATTCTGAGCCCTCCCTCTCTCTCCTGCACATTGTGCAATTCTAGTGAGTAGACCCTCCTCATGGATGCTTGTCCTCCCTCACTGCATCAGGCTTTCCTCTTCCTCCTAGTGTGGTGTACTACACACTTCCAATAGGAATTAATGCCTCTACCCATTCCTTAATACTATGACATATGACCTCCTTGTGGCCTTGGCCTTCCTACCTAGTGCATGGCGTATTTTCAGTGGATAGTCTGACTCCCTTGCCTCTTGCAAGTGCGACCTGCACCCACCTTGCCTCCTCGTCCTCCAGAGTTGTGAATGGTGTAGTCTCAGTGAGCATTGAAGCCAAAATATATCTCTTACAAATGCATTTGACACCCATAACGACCCTCTCTCTCTCCTTCGTGCATTTTTGAGCCACAGTCAAAAAAATCGCATGAAACATGATAAAATAGTATATTTTTGAGATATTGTTTGCTTCCCATGAGTGATCTATACTTGCAAGTGTTCAATAAATCATGGCAAATATGTATGAGGATATTTGTCAAGAAAGGTTGCCACAAAATTATCTTGAAGACAAAAGGAACAAAGGTACCTTGCTATGACATTTGAAGGAATGATGGATCCAAATGATCAAAGTGACTCATGAAGTCTCCATGATTATTGAAGACCCTGTAGAGGGTAGAAGGAAACAAAAATGAAATATATGTTACAAGTATTGAAGACATAGTGGTAGTGTCATCACTTCTCAAATAACTTCATGTTATAAGTCACTATGAGTCCAAGTCATCAATGTCTATGACTTGTCATGTTGTCATCACATGATGATGTAATTTGGGAAAATATTGTAAATGTAACTATGCGGAGTCCAAGAGTCATATATGGACAAAAGAGTCATTAGGAAAATATCAAAAGTCTCATGGAAGTCAAAATGTCACATTAGAAGTCCAAGAGTCATGAGGAATATGAAAGGTCATTCCTCTTGTTATAAAAGAAGCTTGATTACTCAATCAAGGGACTTTTCACCTTGGCTTCTCCAACCAAACATTAGAGAGAAATATTTTTCTTTTGGAGAGAAATTAGTGGCTTAATGCTCCACTATTGGATCTAGTGGCGTCTCATTGTATCAATGTATCTTGGAAATTTTGCTTAATATTTTAAGCTCATTGAGCCAACATACATTCATTCGTGTATCGTGAATATAATAAGACTATTATCTATATGTTTGTGATATGTTTTTTGTGTTTCCATGTAATAAACAAATTGAACTATTTCATTGGATTTGGTGCTCATCTTGTTGAATGTGTGTTGTAATTGTTTTAATAATCGTTATGTCCATGTGAGCTATTTCGCTAGAAAATCAATGATTCCTTCATATCTCTCTCTCTCTCTATCTCTCTCTCTATATATATATATATATATATATATATATATATATATATATATATATATATATGCAGGTGTTTTTATTTGAATAGTACTAATAATTTTCTTCTAAAGACTCACTTGTATTCCCTTCTGGTGAAAGAACCTTGATATGTATTGCAATTGAACATTTCACAAGGCATACCTAATTTCTCAATCAAAAGTACATGTGCATTGCTCTCTTAAGCTAACTACTGTAGCCAAGGAAAATCTGTAATAAAATGGCAGTCAGGCCACATTTCTTGATGGGGCTCCTATACCAACACGTGTGAGGCGTAATTGGGACTTCATATCAAGGAGACCCCCTATAATTTGGTGGGATTTATTATTGTCAATAGTTTTATATGTATATATTTGATGTGGTAAACACGTTTAATTTATGAATATTAATAAGCGCATAATGGTTGTTGGTAGACTAAGACCGAAAGAGTATGAGGGGCCCATGACTGCATGGTTGGAATTATGATATTATAATTTAATATTATAATATTAAATAAAGGAGAAATATATTTATTAAAGGAGGTGAAACTAAGTCTATGAGATTGATGGCCAAGGATTCCTAGGGGTTGGACTCTATGAACTGACCAAGGTGTAGTTATTAAGTTAATCATTGAACCAATATGATGGCTCTAGGATCTTGGTGCTTTGAGGTTTTACTAGCCCTTTTTATGGCCTAGAATATGCCTGAAGCCATGGAGCAACACAGTTGTTTGGTTAGCACCTTGGCAATTAGCCAGGAGGGTGCCTGGAGTCTTGGAGCAGTTTTTTTATTGGGTTGGAATATTGGCCATGATATTTGGATGTTTTGTAGTTATCTTTTCTCGTGAGCTGTAGCCCTAACTCGAGGGCGACCGATGGTAAAAGATAATGAACAATGCGGTCTATGGTTGGGTGGAACACCAGAGGTTCGAAACAAGTTGATAACATTCATAGATGAGTAATTGAAAATGGGTTTTATGTTTATTCCACTACAAATAAATATGGTTTTTTAATCTCCTAGTTATATGTGCTAAATTTGGTATTATGGTTAAGTTATGCATATATTTTTGGTTATGCTTGGTTATGTTCAATATACTTAGTCACATTGTATCGATATTACTAGTTTAATTTTTCCTAGGGTTTTGAGTGAAATGGTAAAATTCTAGGGTTGGTCTAAGTGGTGTCACCCAGGGGTGGCTGGGGACATTACAATAGATTACCTTTCAAGAATTCAAAGTAAGAGTGCTATGTAAAATATGAAGGGAAAAAATTGTCTATCAAACAAGGCCATATGACAAATGTTTTGAATGTTGAGCTACATTTGGTTAGACTACTCGTCAACTATATAAGAGAAGGGAACCTTCGGTATTTAATTATACTAGGTCATACAACTTATAATTTTAGATAAAATATATGATTCTAATTGTGATTAAAATAGCCACTAAAATAAAGGACAACTTGAATGTAACTGAAAATTTGAATACTTGAAAGTTCAAATTATCATTTACAAAGGGATTTTCATTTATATGGAAGTATTCAAAATTGTGACCAATGTTTGCAGAGTTGGGGAAATATGATACCTTGTATTCAAAACCCTACAATAGATTGGTTGTATAACCTTGCCTAACATGATGATCAACTACAGAATAACCCTGGTTAATAGAATCTTCCCAGCTTGTTCCATTGTTTTGATTCTCGAGGAAACTCCTATTAGTGTCCTTTAAAAATTTGCAAACAAAGGAGCTATACACACTTCAAATCAAACCCTAAGAAGAAAAATAGAAATTACCATAACAACAGCCTATAAGGACAATTTTTCTTCTCCCAGTGACTTGTATATAGGTTCCCTTATTAGGCCATTTTTCCCTAATCCTTACACATGTCATGCATGTTGGAAAAAATACTTGGGGGGGGGGGTGCGGGGCTGAATCAGTATTTAAAAAACTCACAATAATAATTTTCTTAAATTCTAAAATGTATACACAACTTGAGTGAACCCAACTAACGTATATGCACGACTGTTATAAAATAAACTAGCATATGCTGAGTAAATTTGTAAAACAACTAATTCTTTATCTGTTAAACTTAAACTAGGATGTAAGAGATTTATCAGGCATTTGATAAGAAGTAAATAGATGCAGTAAGAATAGAATAAATTATCACACATAAGTAACACACATGAACACCATGATTTAAGGTGGAAACCCCATGTGGGAGAAAAACCACTGTTGTTGTCATCTCAGTCTTCAAAACTTATTAATATAAAAAACTTCTTACATTCTTGTACTGGTGCAAACTCATACCAGTACACAGGAACCCACCTTATAAATGCTACAACCTTCAATCATTCTCCAGCTCCTATTGGAAGGGAGACCCAACCCCCTGATATGATCACCAATTACTACTGGCAAAAATATTCGACTTCCTCACTAAAGGCTACACCCCTCAGCAATATCCATGGACCACGTTTCATAAATTTTCACACCAGATCTAATATCAACACTTAAGCTCAACAATCAAAATGTAAATCATCACTGAAATACAATCATCAATCTCTAATAAATTTGAACCAACCAATCATTGAGACCCAATTTACTGACACTTAATCAAGACTCAACCAATCAACTGGAATAGTTAGATCACTGTAACCAGTACACAGAAATGAATTCAGAATACTGTATCAACACACATAATAAATTGCAACCTTGATCATTCAAATGCCAAAATGTATACACTACATCACTTAAGGCAACTCGCATATATATGGGTTTTTCTGTAGAGCAACTTGTGTATAGATCTGTTGATTCCATGAAAATCACTACACCAACATGGGAAAAAACCACCCGGTCCGAACCTTAAAGCAGTGCCTTTTCCATTTGGAATAATGGCTCCGACTAGTTTAACTAGGTCCAGTTACCTTTTCCCAATTACGATCAGTTTTACAATATATCTTTAACTATCAATAGCTCGGGACATCAAATCAATTCTTTTAGCTAATCAGGCAAGAAGAATGACCCTTAAGTTGTTTTTGTGGAACAACCAAACCAATCTAAAGTTTTTCCTCTTTAAAAAGAGGGCTTCTAAAATGCAATATCTATGATAACACATGCAAGACTAAGTCTACAATGTAATTAATCTAACCTATCTCTATTGAAGGAAAGGTAGCCCTTCTCTCAATCAAGAGCCAACTTAACTTAATGAGAAAAAAAGCTTTAAAGGATTGGAATTAAGATGGAGGAACTAGATCAAGGAGATAGCTCACAAGATCCGATTCCTTATTAACATAAATACTAACAATTAAACTCTTAGTATATAGTTACATAAGAGCCTATTAAAAATATATCCAGTTCCTTATTTATCATATGCATAAGAACTACAAATAGTCATGATGAATGACTGAATTAGTTCAAATAAGACATCATTTATGCAAGCAAACAATTATTCATCTTAAATCGGAAGATATCTTATCGATCTAAGATTTTAACTATATATTCCTATGCAAACTTCATCTCTAATATTATATCTAAAATAAAGGTTGTAGAATAGTATAAGAAAACTTTTAAATTAATTAACACTCAACATTCAACAATAGTGCATGAATCCAATTATTAACTCATACATTCAAAATATAAATTGAAAGACTGAAATAAGGATTTATTTCAGCTAAATCGTGTAAACAATAGTGTTAAACATCATTAACTGAAATAATCCTTTATTAATAAATGAAATCAAATTACAGATCCTCATAGAACAACAGTAGTGCACAATCCTCTGGAGTCTATAATCGATCTGTGCTTGCAGAAAATGTTTCCTCCTTTCAGTAGTAGTGCATGATAAATAAGAGATTCTCCACCAACATATATAATCCACAGTTACAGTATTACAAGCTTCTCCCCCAAGATTCGGGACCTATCATTCTATTAAAAAGACTAAGAGGTACAATAGTGCAAGCCTCCAAGGCTTTGTCTTTCGAATTTTGGACCTTGGTTCAATGCCAAAAGCTTATTTAAATAGATGCTACTAAAAACAACTTCTTTTTCTTCAAGAGTTAAGGGATTTTAACAATTCCTTTTAATCATGTATCTGAAAAATAGAATTTTCATCATAATCTCTTGATCTTTTTATTCTGTCAAATGAACCTTATTTCTTGATTGGATTCTCTAGGTGTTTGTCAATTTATATAAACTGAATTTCCACTTATCAACATAGTTTTCCTCCTCTATCATGAATCTAAACACAGAAAACAAGAATTGATGAGCTAAAAATAAATAAGACTAATAATCTTGCTTCATTTGAAACAAATGACATTTGCAGAAAATCAGGCTTAAAACTTGGAGCGTAACAATCGCAGTCGTAAACACCGGGGAGGAGAAACAAGAGTAAACCTTTAATTTTATTTGAAATATCGTAATTGCGGTAGAGAATATGGAAGAGGGATATGGTGGAGTTATATCGCAATAGGGTATCGGAGCAGAGACAAAGGAATGGGCATGAAGTGGAAAGTGGCGTAAGGCTTGTGGCTATTTAATTAAATCGCAATCGCAACAATATATATAAGTGTAATAATTGAAATCACAATCAAATCACAATTACAAATCCTCAGTGGTAACGTGATGATGACATGATGCAAGAAATCATAATCGCAAAACGCAATTTTCTATGTAGCGTTATGAAATGAGCCATTTGATTTTTTGTGATTGTGATATATGCGGTGATGTCATGAATGAAGTCATGATGTGACGTGGTGGGTGATGTGGCATGTGACATGGAAGATGAAGTGGTGATTATGTGGCAGATGATATGGAGTATGAAGTTATGGTTGACGTCGGGGATGATGTGGCAGAGGTGGCTCTTATCACAAATCACAAATCACTTTTAGAAAAGGGTTATGGTATGGCGGATGTTATGGAACTTGCGATGTGATGGATTATGTAATGGAGTTAATAATCCCATTGGGTCCAAGTTACATTGCAAATCACAATTGAAATTGGTATGAGGTAAGAGGTATGACCCTTGGAACTTGCAATTGCATGGACGCGTGGAATTGAATGTATAATCCTATCGGGTATAGTTTAAATATCACAATCACAATCACAGAGAGGCAGAGAGGTGTCAATCTATGGCTTTTTTGTATCATACAGACAGGAGAGTTTATGGACTATAGTGTATAATCTTGGTGGGTCCGGCTATATTGCAATCACAATTGGTTAAGGCTAAGAATTAAGTTCTGCGATCATTACAATTTGTGGATGCGAGGGATAATAAAATTTCATTAATTTTACCATCGGGTCCAAGATGATATCGAAATCGCGATGGAGTTGTGGAGGGGTCATTACCTTATGGAAGTTTTGTGATGCGGGGAAGCGATAAGGAATAAGACTCTATTTATTCATATTTTTTCTTAATAACCCCTATTGCTTAATACTTAAAGTTTTTTTAAGGCCTAAGTATAGTTTTGGTCTTCTGGGCTATTAAAAAAAAGTTTTATTCAAGACAAAGAAAATAATTTTTTAAATTTTTATGTTTTAAAATTTATTAAGGGTCCCCATTTTAATAAAATAAATTTCATAGGAAATTTATAAAATATAAAAATGGGGGTTGTTGAATAGCACAACAATTGGTGATTCACATGAAGAACCAGATATCTCTGATGAATGAAAATGAAGTTTCAAAAATTAAGTAAAAATAATTCAGGAAGGGGAAACTACTTTTTGAAACATTAGATAAATAAAATTACTCTCATCATAAAAACTCATTAAATTGCAATTTCTTAAAAAAAACTCTCAAGAATGAAAATACCTATTTATCCATATCAGTCATTAATAAGTTATAAAGATAAACTAGGGGGCCTTTTACAACTGTGCTTTTTGATGTACTCATTTGTCACAGGTAGAGCCTTTTAACCATTAATTATTTAGTATCCCATATAATTAAGAGTGCAAAAGGTAGAGGTAAATTCATAATTTTTTATTTTTATTTTTAACAATAAAATCCATTATCCTAGTTTGGTGGCTAGATAATGACAATGCCATATAGTGGTAGTAATTAAACTAAATAAGTTGGCTTGTGATGAGACCCATTGTCTTACGATTGAAACAATCACAAACCATTACCTTGATTTGGTGTTCAGTATTAGTAATTCAAATTTTATTATTTCCCTATGATCATGGTAAGTAGCCTCGTGATGAGACCTTTTATCTTTTTAGATTTATTATATTTTATAATTACACTCTAAAAATTACGTTTTAATGGATGGGGAGAATCATTGTTTAGGATGAAAAATTAGAGTTGAAGTTGCGAGGTTGTATGAAAATATTTACTTTTTAAAGATAACCTTTCTTGACTGATATTAGAATAAAAGGATCTTATGATTTTGACGTTTAAAAGATTTTACAATTTAATGGAAAAGATTTTCAGAGTTCTATATTTTTTTATCTAATTTTTAATTTTCATAACCACTTCCTGAAAAATACCTACTTTCAAATTGAAAAATCACAAACTGATTTTAAGGGATATTGATGAAAGGCCAAGAGTATGTCATTTAACATTATTATCTAAAAGAAAAAAATAAATGTGATATGAGAACTAGATTCTCAAGATATGACCATTCACAAGTATGATGATAAAATCACTCAAAACCAAATCTAAAAGGAAAACTTTACAAAATTGTTTATGAAAATTTCTTAACAAAAGAGGAAAAAGATAATGAAGAAAACATTCCTTCTTATGTCGAAATCTTGATAAATCAAATTTGCAAAGTTAAAAGAATTTAGTAATAATTCAGTTTGAATGAGGAAATTTGCTATTTATTTGTCTTTTTCAAAATAAAAACTTGAAAAAAAAAAATTTAACCATTTTTAAATTAAAGTAATGTTTTTTAAAGAAAAAGATTAAGGTTTAGAAATTCCCCATTTTGGCTGATTCGATGAAAAATCGTTACTGCTTCTTTAAGCTCGCAATTTTGATCTAGTGAAGGTGTAAAAATGTTTGTGAAGAGCTACAAAAGAGAGTTACATATCAGTGGAAAACAAGAAAACAAAGCTAAATCTAAAAAGTAAAGAAGTGAATAAAAGTGAGTATGAGAGACTTACCATTAAAGAATTTCATTTAATATTACCACAAGATATGACTTTCTCCAATGCAACACAATTAACTCAAAATCATTATTTATTGAATCTAATCTAAACTAATCTACTCCTACTTCTAACATAATGAAGGAAACATGACTATATATAATCATAATTCCAATGTAACCATTCTCTCATTTTATTACCTACCTGTATGTACGAGTCAAACTTTAGTAACAAGATAACGAAAACAATCAAAATGAAACAAAATCTATTATTTACATCTAATGTAAAATTATGTACAAAAACAAGTTTAATTATAGTTAACCTATTAGTAAACCATCTTTTTTGGAAAGAATGCTCTAAACAAATATCAATGGGATCTTCAAAGAATGGATGAATATTTGTTAGAGAGTCAAAACTTTCCAAAGGAGATGATGGCAAGACATGTTGTGAAGGAACACTCTCAAATTAGATTAGACTGATGGTGAAATGATTGGAATGAATTTATGAATATGGAATTAAATTGGAAACGAAAAGATTTTTTATACAGCATTTGGAGTAACCATTTCATCATTTTCATTTAATAAATATTGAGGATATTCAATATGGCAAGATTGAACATGCTTGCAAAAGGAAAAGAAAGCAAAAGGAAAAAATGTAAAAAAAATAAATCATTATGAAAACTAAAATTACAAAATAATTTTACAAGGAAATTCTGGAACTCATCTTGGAGTTCAGTCAATGAATTTCCACTAAAATGACATTCCCCGAAAAAATTATAATTGCAAGTTTCTAAAATAGAACTAGAATCAAATACGTTAGAAATTCACAACATTAACTCATCAAAATTCTGAAAATTAAGTTTGTGTTCAGTAAGAGGAGACAAAATTAAAGTATGTGAATATCTACAAGATAGATCAATTTTCAAAATTGGTGCACTTTGTACAAGATGTGATTCTTTATCCTCATTGTCGTGATAACCATCATAAATTACCTTCTTATAAAAATTAAATGGCTAATTTGAATTAATAGAATCAGAAAATATAAAAGAAGAGGGTTTTGCAATTAAAGAATTATCATCTAAATGAGTAATAGATGCATAATTTTCATAACAAAGATTAGGAATATTATCACGCGAAAGATTAAGGTGATCATCATTGACTATATTATGATTTAAAACACATCAGGATAAGAAAATATTGCATTCCAGAATATAATGACGACTAAAATGAATCGTTTATAGAACTTGTCGTATTATAATATAGGTTTAAGAATGTTCTTTCAATTAGAGAAACATGTTCTGAATTTTCTAAACTTTTCCTTGAAAGAATATAAATTAATATGTTCACTATCCAAGTCTTGTTGTAGATTGGATTTTGTTGGAACTACTGATTGATCACATGCATCATAAAAAAAATGTTTCAATTGCATCTTTAAAGAGAAAATGAGAATTGAAATTTTCTAAAGAAGAACGTTGTGATTCAATTACAGTTTCAAGTTCGAGTTCCATAAGATTGTTAAGTGATTCAAGACTAGTTAATGAATTAGGTGTGTCTTGTTCTTCATTAATTGATTTATTATTTTCAGTATGGGAAGAAAAAGGAGAAGTGAAACGTTCAATTAAATCTTTAGTTGAAGGAAAATCATCTAAATGAAATCTATAACAAAAAAACCAATATCTATTATAAAAATCATCTAAAGATTCATTATCATACATGTAAATATTATCTAATTCTAAACACTAACTATTGTAACTATAATTTTGATGTGCTTTGAGAAATACCTAGCAAAAATGTTTCCATGATTGAATCGACTTCTCGGGAAGAACCAAGAACCATTTGCGGATCCATCCCTTGAATGTGAGAGTGAAAATCCTGTAGATCTCATTATCAATGATTATATTAAAAGATTTACATCTATTAACAAAACATCAATATGATTTAATGCAGAAATATTACTCTCACCATCGAAATTTAACTATGACAAGGACTCTATCTGCTTCTTGGGCATGCCTCGTGTATGCTTAGGTGAACTAAATGCATGACCAAGTGTAGGAATGCATATGGGAGCCATGGTTGGTTAAAAATGATATAACAAAATATTAAACAAATAACTAATGAAAGGCCCTCCTTCTAGTGCCAAAAATGTTGATGCCTCGAAAATCATTGCACCAACATGGGGGAAAACCACTCGGTCTGACCTTAAAGCAGTTCCTTTTCTGTTTGGAATAGTGGCTCCGACCGGTTTAACTAGGTCTAGTTACCTTTTCCCAATTACTATCGGTTTTACAATATATCTAGGATCAATTCTTTTAGTTGATCAAGCAAGAAGAATGACCCTTAAGTTGTTTTTGTGGAACAACCAAACCAATCTAAAGTTTTTCCTCTTTAAAAAGAGGGCTTCTAAAATGTAAGATCTATGATAACACATGCAAGACTAAGTTTACAATGCAATTAATCTAACCTATCTCGATTGAAGGAAATGGTAGCCCTTCTCTCAATCGAGAGCCAACTTAACTTAATGGGAAAGGAATATTTAAATAACTGGAATTAAAATGGAGGAATTATATCAAGGAGATAGCTCACAAGATATGACTCCTTACTAACATAAATATTAACAATTAAACTCTTAGTAAATAGTTACATAAGAGCCTATTAAAAATATATCCAATTCCTTATTTATCGTATGCATAAGAACTACAAAGATTCATGATGAACTACTGAATTAGTTCAAATAAGACATCATTTATGCAAGCAAACAATTATCACCTTAAACCGAAATATAGCTTGCCGATCTAAGATTATAACTATATATTCCTATGAAAACTTCAACTCTCATATTATATCTAAAATAAGGCCTGTAGATATTCGAAGTAGACTTTTAAATGAATTAACGCTCAAGATTCAACAATAGTACATGAATCAAATTATTAACTCATACATTCAAAATATAAATTGAAAGACTGAAATAAGAATTTATTTCAGTTAAATCCTATAAACAATAGAGTAAAACATCATTAACTGAAATAATCCTTTATTAATAAATGAAATTGAAATTACATATCCTCACAGAACCACAGTAGTTCACAATCCATTGGAGTCTGTAATTGATCTCTCCATGTAGAAAATGTCTCCTCCTTTCAGTAGTAGTGCATGATAAACAAGAGTTTCTCCACCAACAGATATAATCCACAGTTATAGTATTACAAGATTCTCCCCCAATATTTGGGACCTATCATTCTATTAAAAATACTAAGAGGTACAATAGTTCAATCCTCCAAGGCTTTCTCTTTCGAATTATGGAACTTGGTTTAATGCCAATAGCCTATTTAAATAGCCACTAATGAAAAACACTTCTTTTGCTTCAAGTGTTAAGGGGGTTGAACAATTCCTTTTAATCACGTATTTGAAAAACATAATTTTCATCATACTCTCTTGATCTTGTTGTTATGTCAAATCGACCTTATTGCTTGATCGGATTCTCTGGGTGTTTGTCGGTTTATCTGAATTGAATTGCCACTAATCAACATAATTGTCCTCCTTTTTCATGAATATGAACATGGAAAATAGGAATTGATAAGCTAAAAATAAATGAGGCTGATAAGAGAGTTTCATTTGAAACCAATGACATTTGCAGAAAACTAGGCTTAAAACTTGGAGCATAACAATCGCAATTGTAAGCACCGGGGAGGAGAAACGACAGTAAGCCTTTAATTTTATTTGAAATATCATAATTGCAGCAGAGTAGATGGAAGAGGGATATGGTGGAGTTATATCACAATCAACTATTGGAGCGGAGACAAAGGAATGGGCGTGAAGTGGAAAGTGGTGTAAGGCTTGTTGCTGTTTAATTAAATCACAATCGCAATAATATATAGAATCGTAACAATTGAAATTGAAATCGAAATTAAATCGCAATCACAAATCCTAAGTGGTGACGTGATGATGATGTGATGTGAGAAATCAGAATCGCAAATTGCAATTTTCTACATAGTGCTATGAAACGAGCCTTTTGATTTTTTTCGATTGTGATATGTGGGGTGACGTCATGATGATGCCATGCTATGATGTGGTAGGTGATGTGGTATGTGACATGCTAGATGAAGTGGAAATTATGTGGCAGATGACATGGAGTATGACGTCATGGATGACGTGGTAGAGGTGGTTCTTATCACAAATTGCAAATCACTTTTAGAAAATGGTTATGGTATAACAGATGTTTTGGAACTTGTGATACGATGGACGCAGGATAGATTATGTAATGGAGTTAATAATCCCGTTGGGTCTGGGTTACATCACAAATCGCAATCGCAATTGGTACGAGGTAGGGCGCATGACCCTTGGAACTTGCAATTGCACGGACGTGGGGGAATTTAAGGATTGGGATGTATAATCCTGTCAGGTCCGGCTTATATCACATATCCCAGTCGGTGGTATGGAGGAGTATTGACTTAAGCCTTTAAATATTGCGATTATTCCAGATGCAATATTTTTATTCAATGGATTTAAATCCTTTATCAGGTATGGTTTAAATATCACAATTGCAATCGCAGAGAGGAAGAGAGGTGTCAATTTTTGGCTTTTTTGTGATCATGCGGACGTGGGAGTTTATGGACTGTAGTGTATAATCCTGGCGGGTTTGGCTATATCACATATCAAAATTGGTCAAGGCTAAGACTTAAGTTCTGTGATCATTGCGATCTGTGGATGTGAGGGATAATAAAATTGCATTAATTTTACCATCGAGTCTGTGATGATATCGCAATCACAATGGAGTTGTGGAGGGGTCTTTTCCTTATGGAACCTTTGTGATGCGAGGTAGCGATAAGGAATAAGACTTCGATTATTCATATTTTTTGTTAATAACCCATATTGCTTAATAGTTAAGGTTTTTTTAAGGCCTAAGTATAGTTTTGGTCTCGGGGGCTATTAAAAAATGTTTTATTCAAGACAAAGAAAATATTTTTTTAATTTTTATGTTTTAAAATTTATTAAGGGTCCCCATTTTAATAAAATAATTTTCAAAGGAAATTTATAAAATAGAAAAAATGGGGGTTGTTGAATATCACAACAAGATCTTAATATACATAAAACTAAAAAACTTGTAATTATGAATTAGACATAGAGTTGACCATAGATACTCTAAAATATTCTATTGGCTTATAGAACCCTCATACAGTCAACAAAATCAATAATATTTTTAAGCAATGAACATGTAAACAAATTCAACTTCATCATTCAATTAGTTCTACTTCAGAAATTATCACTCAACCCAGATCAACATGAGGACATCATTGACAGACAATAGAGAAACAAAAACACTAATAAGGTTGATCAGTCATTTATGAACAAAATCCCCTTACCTTATATACACAACTTTGAATAAGTGAACCCATGTGTATACACACTTTTCTCGAGACCAACCAGCGTATAGATCTACAAATTTTGACCAAAAATTGCGCAACTCTTTAAAACTTAAGAAAGACCCAAATCATAATATTCAGATATAAAAACATGTGGCAGTACTTAGTTATAGTCGATCCATGAGCAGATCATATAATGAAAATTAATTTCAGGTCTCATGATCTTGATCCATCATTGTATTCATCGGTGCATAATTATTTCATATCTATGTGAAAATTATAGCCCTTACAATGCAAATATACTTCAGATTGAAGTATTCATAAAAAATCCTTTCAGTTGCCCCCTTAGAACTTTTAACTTCACCTCTTTATATAGTTTAGCCCTTATCTAATACCACGGGTCAAAACCGCATTAGTGTTGGTAGTAATATTTGAAGGGATCAATATCCATTTTCGCGCTCATTACTACGGGCCAATACCATGGTAAGGAGCCTTGGTATTTAGAATACCATGGTGTAAAAACCATACACTACTTTTCTTCTCCAAACTCACATGTATACACGACTTGGCCTTGACGAACCCATTTTCAAGTATTCACCTGTATCAAACTTCTGATTCTGATATGTAGACCTTTGACCCATCATTCTAGTATTTTGTTCCATCATTATATCACCTCTGAACTGACCTGTAGATTCATCTAGTTACCATATACTTGTTCTGTTACAAGTGAGTTGCCATTAAGGGCAACACATGCATCATAATGCCAACAATATCTCCCTTTGCACTTGATGGAAACCATGTTGGTGTTGATCACCGCGACCTGTAGAAACCTATTAGGTAAAGCAAATAATCATTATTCAAACACCAAAATATTCTCCCCC
Source organism: Pinus tabuliformis (assembly GCA_031772625.1). NCBI lineage: Eukaryota > Viridiplantae > Streptophyta > Pinopsida > Pinales > Pinaceae > Pinus > Pinus tabuliformis. The sequence goes on along the minus strand of CM062807.1, from coordinate 647,777,436 downwards.
TTTGACATCAAGGGTAAAGGGTGGACTAAAGCTCCCCATTTGGATCTGATTTGTACTATACTTTATGACCTTTCTATCACCAAGGACTCATACTTACAGCAATCACCCACCCAAGTGGGGATACATATTTGAGTCAACCAACCAACCAAGTGGGATTACATTTTTACACTACCACCCAACCAAGTGGATATTTGAGATGACTTCAAAAGTCCATACATGATTGAATATGAAAACTATTACATCATAGGTCTCCACATGATCTTTAAATCAAATGAAAGATATGGCATTAATAACTTAGACCAAAAGATCTTAAAAGTAGCATAATTTAGCAACCAGAATGACAATAATGCATTATATTCTACAAGGCTAATGCTCCCCTTGAACCTATGCTACCTGTTCATTTTCAACAACTCATTCATCAAATCATATTCATCAATAAGATAAATATCAATGAGAAAAGCATAACTCAATACCATATTAGTAGATTGTACCCATCAACACAAGACCAAGAAAAATCAAATCATAACTGTCCGAAGCATGTCAGAGGTTGATCTTAAGTCTTTCCCACTATTTTCTATCAGAGAAAAATATATGCGACTGTCTGCTAAGAAACTCATGTATATACATGACTATACTTCTGAAACCCGCGTATAGACAACAACCTTTTGAATTTTCACTTGTATACTGAGCAGATAGGATTAACAACAAAATGAGGCAGAGACAACTCCCAATTTTTGTCTGAGATATTCAAATGCTTCTCTGAGAAGGGGTTTAGTAAATATATCAGAAACCTATTATTTGGAGGAAACATACTCCAATTTAACCTTTTTCTCAATCACTTGTTCTCATAGAAAGTGATACTTAATGGGAATATGCTTGGTCTTGGAGTGTATAACAGGATTTTTAGAAATACTAAGAACACTTGTATTATCACATAGGATAGAGATGGGTGGAGAACATTTGATTTCTATATCTTGTAATTTTTTCATCATCCAGAGAAGCTATGTGCAACAAGATGAAATAGCTACATATTCTGCTTTTGTTATAGAAAAGGAAATGGAACTTTGTTTCTTGTTGAACCAAGATACCAATTGGTGTCCCATGTAAATTGCACCTCCATTAGTGCTTTTTGAGTCATCACATTTCCAGCCCAATCCGCATCTATGTATGCATGAAGGGTAAGATATGCATCTTTAGGATACCTAGACCAAAGTCTTTGGTTCCTTGGAGATATTTGAATATTCTCTTTACTGCCTAAAGATGTGATTCCTTTGGAGTGGCTTAGAAATGTCCAACAATCCCAACTGCATGCATAATATCTGGTCTGGTACATGTTAGATAAAGAAGACTTCCAATCATATACTTGTACTCTCGTTGGTTTACTACGAGAGAATCATCATTATAACTGAGGTTACATCCTATCATCATGAGAGTACATACAAGTTTGCAATCTTCCATCCGATACTTCTTCAGAATTTTCTTGAGATATTTTTTTTGTGAGAGAAAGATCTCATCTTTTGCTTGTTGCACTTGTAGACCAATAAAATAGGTTAGTTCCCCAAGTAAAAACATTTCAAATTCTCTCTGCATAACGAAAGCAAAGTTTTGACTCATAGATTATTCATTAATGCCAAAGATGATATCATCAACATAAACAACAATAATTAGCAGTTTATCACCCTCAATTTGTGTGTACAAGTTGTTGTGAGTGGATCCTTTTGTGAAACCTTGTGGTTGAAGATATTTTTCAAGACGATAATACCATGCCTGAGGAGCTTGTTTTAGCCCATATAAATCTATTTTGAGTTTTCATACAAGGTTTTCATCATTCCCCAAAATGAATCCTTATAGTTGTTCAATATATTCTTCTTCTTGTAGATCTCCATTAAGAAAAGAATATTTTACATCCATTTGATAAACTTTGAAATTTTTAAAACTTGAAAATGCAAGAAACATTCTTATGGCTTCAAGTCTGGCTACTATTGCAAATGTTTCTTCAAAGTCTATACCTTCTTGTTGAGCATAAACTTTACAAACAAGTCCAGCTTTTTTCCTAATTACCTATCCATTTTTAGTCAACTTATTTTTGAATATCCATTTTGTCCCAATAATATTTTTATCATGAGGCCTTGGAACCAATTCCCAAGTATCATTCTTTTCAATTTGATAAAGTTCTTCATTCATGGCCTTAACCCAACATTCATCTTTACTAGTCTCATTTAAATTTTGTGGTTCAATGGTGGATAATAAAGCTAGATAACTAGAAGATTTTACAGGGGTTCTTCTTGTTTGTACCACATATTCCTTTTCTCCTAGAATTTGAGTTTCTGGATGATTCTTTTGAACATACCTGGATGGAGCCTTTTCTTTTTCTGATGTATCTTCTTCTGCTGCTTCATTAGTTTCTTCTTCTATATCATTGTGATTTGATGTGGGAAAGCATTCATCATCATCATCCTCTTTTGTTGATGTTACCTTTTTGGGCCTTGTGCATGCTTCATCAATCACAACATCAATGCACTCAACAATTTTATGAAGTCCCTTATTGTAACATTTGTATCATTTGCTTCTATATGAGTAACCAAGAAGTATTCCTTCATTTGCTTTAGCTTCAAACTTACCAATTTTTGCATCATTATTTTTGATGAAAAATTTTCTTTCAAAAACTTTAAAATGCTTTACAGTGGGAGGCTTACCATACCAAAGTTCATACGAAGTTTTATCACTATTCACACGAACATGAGCCTTGTTGAGAATATTTACTGCAGTATGTGCAGCTTCACCCCAGAAGGTGTCAGGAGTTCCAGACTCATCAAGCATAGCATGAGCCATTTGTTGAATAGTTCTATTCATTCTTTCTACCACACCATTTTGTTGAGGATTTTTAGCTACAAAAAATTGTCTTTTTATGCCATGTTGTTCACAGAAATCAAAGAATTCATCTGATATGTATTCTCCTCCTCGGTCGGATCTAACAAATTTGATTTTTATATCTAATTCATTTTCAACTAATGTATTGAAGACTTTAAATTTATCAAATTCTTCATATTTGTGTTTCAATAAACTGATCCAACACATTCTAGAAAACTCATCAATGAATAAGATATAATATTGTTCTCCATGGTGTGAGTTTTTCCTTACTGTTCCACACAAATCAGTATGTATAAGTTCAAGAGGCTTACTTGTTGATCCTTATTTGGCATTGAATTTAACTTTGGTTTTCTTACTGAATTGACATGACTTACATATGGTACTTTATGGTATGGTGATGTAGGGTAGATCACGAACAACTTTGAGCCTACTTGATTTGCTTATTTGAGAGAAGCTTAGATGTCCCAACCTTTTGTGCCATAACCATTTTTCTTTTGCATTTCTTAGGTAACATTTTTCTTGGCCACCTTTCATGATATATAGATTTATTGGGGTTCTTGTTCCTTTTATTATGGTCTTTCCTGTGTCAAGTTCACGAACCACACATTCTTGTGATCGGAATACCATATAATTTTCTTGGTCACACATTTGGCTAACACTCAATAAGTTATGCTTTATTCCATCAACATACATAACATTACTAGATTTAACCTTTTCTTTTAGAAAAATAGAACCTTTACCCTTAATGACAGCAGGTGAGTGATTTCCAAAAAGTGACATTCTTTTCTTTATCTAACGCATTGTATGAAATATGTTTATATTTATCACCTGTCATGTGTTTTGAGCATATTCTATCAATGTACCATTGATTTTATTATCCTTCTGTAAACAATGCTATGCCATAGCTTTTAGAGTATAACTCCTTCCTTTTTCAGACCTTAGAATTTGTTGATATTTGCTCCTTTTGAGATGTTGGTTGTAATTTGTTCCTGCATTTAGATTCTTCATGTCCAAATTTATTGCAAAATGAGCATTCAATTTCATTTATAAGAGGTGAGAAGATATTATAAGTGTTCTTATTGACTCCTATCTCATTCCTTTGTTTTCTTGCTTCTCTATTCATGATAGTTTTGCATGCAACATGTTGATCAACCTTATGACCAAAATTATGACATGAGAAACATTTTCCATTAAAGAAGAAATTTTTGTGATCATAGAAGCTTCTGGTGTTGTTTACCTTTAGACTGGTGCTTCTGTTTTTGTTTATCCTTGGATTGGAGTGAACATGATTTACCAGTGGAATGCCTTTATTCTTTTACTAAAGGCTGAAGCTTTGCGGACTGGTTTTTGCTGCATTACTGAAGCTTTGCTCATTGATTTTTGTTGCATTACTGAAGCTTTGTTGATTGGTTTTTACTGCATTTAGATAGCTTTTGGTGGTGGATGAAGACTTTTTTGTTTGAGATGTTTCTCTAGTGTATCCAAGACCTGTCTTCATAAGAGGACAACGTTGTACCTTGATAATTTCATCTAAGGTTTCAGATCCTTTAGCAAATCTAAGATTCAAAGTTTTTATTTTCTCAAGTTCATTTATTAGACTTAGTACTTCACATTTTAACTTCTCATTATGCTTTTATTTTTCTATGAGTTGATGTTTCAAAGTATCTATGGCTACCTTGTTTTCCTCAAAGAAAATTTTGAGTTGAGTAATTTTTTCAATAAATCTTTTTCCTCTAATGCATCCACAAATTTATCATTAGGCTCATTAGTATTTTTCTCAAAATCCATGGGTATTTTAAGATCTTGATCAAATTCACCTTCTTCACTATTTGACAAGCCATCACTATCTTCATTAGTATAATAACTTCTTCTACTGTCAAACCGCCTCCTATTACCTTTTGCAGTATCCTTCCCTTTGTCATGGTTATATTTATGAGGAAATTTAGCATCATAATGACCAACTCTAACACACGCAAAACATTTGAAGGGTAGATTACCTCTGAACCTTCTGGTGCCCAGTTGAATTTTATTTACAAAGTTCACCTCATCTTCTTATGATATGTATCTCGATTCCTTACGTTTGTCCTTTTCTATTCCTTTTGCAGATGCTTTAAATGCAGTTTCCTTGACTTCTAAGGGACCTCCTTTGCTCATTTCAAAAGCAGTTAGGATCCCATGAAGTTGAAAAATAGTAAGAGTCTATATATCCTGCTTCTCTTCAATGACAGACACTTTTGACTCGAATTTAGGAGTTAGAGACATAAATATTTTCTATACTAAAGTAGTGTCCTTTATTTCTTCCCCCAGATTTTTCATGTGATTTACAATCTCATCTATACGTAGAAAGAAACTGGCAATACTTTCATCATTATGCATTCTGAAAGTTTAATATTGAATTCTAAGAGTTTGGAGTTTAGCACTTTTTACCTTCATATTGCCTTCATACATTTGAATGATTTTGTCCCAAATTTCTTTTGCTGTGTTTATTTGCATAACTTTGACAAATTATAATTCTATTAAACTTCCCAATAATACGTCTTCTTTTCTGCTGCATCTTTGGGAACTACAACTGGATATTGGTAACCTCCTTCCACAATTGCCCAAATATCTGCTCCAAGAGATTCAGGATAGGATATGGTTCTTATCTTCCAATATATAAAATTATTTCCGTTGAAGAGTGGTGGTCTAATAGATGCCATTCTATCTTGATTTTTCATCTTGGACGTCTTCATTCAAGCGATCAGGCTTCTTTAAAGGACCTACTCTTATACCAATTGTTGGGAAAAACACTGAGGGGGGCGAGGCGTAAATTAGTATTTAAAAAACTTGTAGTAGTAGTTTTTTTTCTTAAATGTATACGCGACTTGACTTAACGTAACTAGCATATATACACGCCAACGTAAAACAAACTAGTGTATGCTCAGTAAATTTTTAAAATAGCTAATTCTTTTTCTGTTAAACTTGAACTAGAATGTAAGAGATTTATCATGCATTTGATAAGCAGTAAATAAATGTAGTAAGAATGGAATAAATCATCACACATAAGTAACACAAATGAACACCAGGATTTAAGATGGAAACCCAATGTGGGAGAAAAACCACTGTTGTTTTCGTCTTCGTCTTCAAAACTTATTAATATCAAAAAATTCTTACATTCTTGTACTAGTGCAGACTCATACCAGTATGCAGGCACCCACTTGTTGAAGGCTACAACCTTCACTCATTCTCTAGCTCCTACTGGAAGGGAGATCCAACCCCTTGATCTAATCACCACTTACTACTCGTAAAAAGCTTCGACTTCCTCACTAAAGGCTCCACCCCTCAACAACATCCATGGACCACATTTCATAAATTTTCACACCGGATTTAATATCAACACATAAGCTCAACAATCAAACTATAAATCATCATTGAAATACAGTCATCAATCTTTGATAAAAATGAATAAACCAATCACTAAAACCCAATCAACTAACACTTAATCAAGACTCAACCAATCAACTGGAACAATCAAATCACTGTAACTAGTAAACAGAACTGAATTTAGAATGATGCATCGACACATAGAATTAACTGCAACCCTGATCATTCAAATGCCCAAATGCATATGCTACTTCGCTTCAGGAAACTTGTGTGTATACGCATTTTTCTGTAGAGAAACATGCATACAAATCTTAATATAATGAAAACTAAAAATCTTGTAATTCTGAATCAGAAACAGAGTTGACTAGAGATATTCTGAGATATTCTATTAGCTTACAGAACCCTCATACAATCAACATTATCAATAATCTTTTCAACCAATCAACATGTAAACAAATTCAACTTCATCATTCAATCTATTCTACTTCAAACATTATCACTCAACCTAGATCAACATGAGGATATCATTGAAAAATAGTAAAGAAACATCAACACTGATTAGGGTAATCAGTCATTTATGAACATAAACCCTTTACTTTATACACGTAACTTTGAAGAAGTGAACCTACGTGCATACATTCTTTTCTCAAGACCAACCAGCATATAGATTTGTAAATTTTGACCTAAAATTGTGCAGCTCTTCAAAACTAAAAAAAGAGCCAAAACATAATATTTAGATCTAGTAAATACTTAGATATAGTCAATCCATGAGCATATCATACAATGAAAATTTATTTCAGGTCTCATGATCATGATCCATCATTGTATTCATCGGTGCATAATTATTTCAGATCTATGTGACAATTATAGCCCTTACAATGCAAATATACTTCATATTGAAGTATTCATCAAAAATCCTTTCACTTCCCCCTTAGCACTTTGATCTTCACCTCTTTATATAGTTCAGCCCTTATCCAATACCATGGGTAAAAACTACACTAGTGTCGGTGGTAATCTTTGATGGGATCAATATCCATTATCGTGCTCATTACTATGGGCCAATACCATGGTAAGGACCCCTGGTATTTAAAATACCATAGTGAAAAAAGCATACGCTACTTTTCTTCCTAAAACTCGCATGTATACGTGACTTGGCCTTGACGAACCTATGTATAGATTTTCAAATATTCATCTGTATCAAACTTTTGATTTTGATCTGTAGACCTTTGACCCATCATTCTGGTATTTTGTTCCATCATTCTGTCACCTCTGAATTGACCTATAGATTCATCTAGTTACCATATACTTGTTCTGTTACAAGTGAGTTTCCATCAAGGACAACATATGCATCATAATTCCAACAATGCAATGAGTTTCGAACAATTGCTAAGCCAAAAAATTTCATTGTAAATCATTACACATACCTTTAAAGAAGATGAAATGAAAATCATTAAGAAAAGAAACCTTAGAAAGGAAACGAAGAATGAACTCACCTAATGACAGGGGCATAAATTAGTATTTAAAAAACTTGTAGTAGTGGTTTTTTTTCTTAAATGTATACGCGACTTGACTTAACGTAACTAGCATATATACACGACAACTTAAAACAAACTAGTGTATGCTCAGTAAATTTTTAAAATAGCTAATTCTTTTTCTGTTAAACTTGAACTAGAATGTAAGAGATTTATCATGCATTTGATAAGTAGTAAACAAATGCAGTAAGAATGGAATAAATCATCACACATAAGTAACACAAATGAACACCAGGATTTAAGATGGAAACCCAATGTGGGAGAAAAACCACTACTGTTTTCGTCTTCGTCTTCAAAGCTTATTAATATCAAAAAATTCTTACATTCTTGTACTAGTGCAGACTCATACCAGTATGCAGGACCCACTTGTTGAAGGCTACAACCTTCACCCATTCTCTAGCTCCTACTGGAAGGGAGCTCCAACCCCTTGATCTAATCACTAGTTACTACTCGTAAAAAGCTTCGACTTCCTCACTAAAGGCTCCACCCCTCAACAACATCCATGGACCACATTTCATAAATTTTCACACTGGATTTAGTATCAACACTTAAGCTCAACAATCAAACTATAAATCATCATTGAAATACAGTCATCAATCTTTGATAAAACTGAATAAACCAATCACTGAAACCCAATCAACTAACACTTAATCAAGACTCAACCAATCAACTGGAACAATCAAATCACTGTAACTAGTAAACAGAATTGAATTTAGAATGATGCATCGACACATAGAATTAACTGCAACCATGATCATTCAAATGCCAAAATGCATATGCTACTTCGCTTCAGGAAACTTGCGTGTATACGCATTTTTCTGTAGAGAAACATGCATACAAATCTTAATATAATGAAAACTAAAAATCTTGTAATTCTGAATTAGAAACAGAGTTGACTAGAGATATTCTGAGATATTCTATTAGCTTACAGAACCCTCATACAATCAACATTATCAATAATTTTTTCAACCAATAAACATGTAAACAAATTCAACTTCATCATTCAATCTATTCTACTTCAAACATTATCACTCAACCTAGATCAACATGAGGATATCATTGAAAAACAATAAAGAAACATCAACACTGATTAGGTTAATCAGTCATTTATGAACATAAACCCTTTACTTTATACACGTAACTTTGAAGAAGTGAACCTACGTGCATACATTCTTTTCTCAAGACCAACCAGCATATAGATTTGTAAATTTTGACCTAAAATTGTGCAGCTCTTCAAAACTAAAGAAAGAGCCAAAACATAATATTTAGATCTAGTAAATACTTAGATATAGTCAATCCATGAGTAGATCATACAATGAAAATTTATTTCAGGTCTCATGATCATGATCCATCATTGTATTCATCGGTGCATAATTATTTCAGATCTATGTGACAATTATAGCCCTTACAATGCAAATATACTTCATATTGAAGTACTCATCAAAAATACTTTCACTTCCCCCTTAGCACTTTGATCTTCACCTCTTTATATAGTTCAACCCTTATCCAATACCATGGGTAAAAACTACACTAGTGTCGGTGGTAATCTTTGATGGGATCAATATCCATTATCGTGCTCATTACTATGGGCCAATACCATGGTAAGGAGCCCTGGTATTTAAAATACCATAGTGAAAAAAGCATACGCTACTTTTCTTCCTAAAACTCGCATGTATACGTGACTTGGCCTTGACGAACCTATGTATAGATTTTCAAATATTCATCTGTATCAAACTTTTGATTTTGATCTGTAGACCTTTGACCCATCATTCTGGTATTTTGTTCCATCATTCTGTCACCTCTGAATTGACCTATAGATTCATCTAGTTACCATATACTTGTTCTGTTACAAGTGAGTTTCCATCAAGGACAACATATGCATCATAATTCCAACAATGCAATGAGTTTCGAACAATTGCTAAGCCAAAAAATTTCATTGTAAATCATTACACATACCTTTAAAGAAGATGAAATGAAAATCATTAAGAAAAGAAACCTTAGAAAAGAAACGAAGAATGAACTCACCTAATGATAGGGGCCAAAGGTAGGGGAAGATATGATGGAATGGAACCACCATGGAATTCCTTGAGTGTCATTGTGAATCTACTGAAAGCCTTTTTCTTTGACATATTTCCTTCTTTTTTTTTTCTAGATGTTTGAAAATTGAAAATGGATATTATGTGGTTTTTTTGACAGGTTTCAATTTTATTTCTTCACTTATGTGAGCATCACTTAATACAACAAATGCTAAATGGATTATTCAAGCTCATAAGAAACTCATTATTAGTGAAGGAGGTAAATATAATATCGATTATAGATTAATGGATTCAAATATGCAATTAATCTTATAACAATGGTATTTCATAATGTTGAAATGTTGAAACTTTCTATTAGATTATATAAAGAGAATGGATATTTAAGTGAATAGTTTATAAGGCATGATGATTGTTAAGGTTTTGTGCGTGGGGTAGCAAGCTAAGTGAGTTTGACTATTGAGAAAATATCATGGTTAAGTCTATGAGATTTGGAAGAGTCTTGGAATGGGTGACCTTCCCATGAAGTATTGGTTATATGGAACTAAACCTTAAGGTGATAATTGATGATATATGATTCCTTTTCTGATTTCAATCCCCCTTCTTCACCCTTATGAACATCACCAATTGCAATGGGTTATAGATGAATGACTTTGAATATTCAATCAGTCTCAAAAAAGAAAAAAATCATCATAAATTTTTATTGTAATAGTTTTAGTGATTTATAGTATTTTACATATTTTTTTAGATTACAAGTATATAATTATTTTTAATGAAATGAAAGCCCCAAGGATTAGCTTAGTTGGTTTTGAGCTAGATGTGATATATCTCCCCCAAAGGTTGGGGAAGTCATGGATCCAATTATTTTGATCCACTTCGAGATAGGATCCATAATCAAGCCCGGTGGTTCCTAAGGAGTGCTAAGGAAACAAAGTGTCACGAAAACAGAATAGAGTACCAAGTCAAAATGCATGGAAAGTAATGAATACAAGGGTGTGCCATGGAGTGTCAGCGAGTGTTAGGCATGATAAGGATGGAGTGATAAGGCATGCTAGTTAGTGCCAAGGCATGTTAGGGAATGCTAGAGCATGTTAAGAAGTGTCAGTGAATGCTAACATGTGTTAGATAGTGCCAATGCATGATATGCATGCCAAGACATGCCTTGTGTTAAGGCATGACAATATGTGCCAAGTGCGAGGGTATGCCAACGCATGTCAAGGAGTGCTAGGGAAAAAAAGTGGAGCACTAGGTTAAAATGAAAGGAAATGAACATATAAGAGGGTTAATAAGTTAAGACCTTACCTTTTCAAGAGGGGCATGCTAGGCACACCAAAAATAGTGCCAATATGTGCCAAGGGCTAAGTTCTAGTGTGTCTCAAGTGCCAAATCATCCTCTATTACTTCTCTCTTAATTGTGAATAATTCATCTCAAATAAATTTAATCATAAACCATTCCAAGGCATACTAGGCATCCCAATGCATGCCAAGAATTTTTAGGAGCCACCAATTTTTATACACAGTATTAAATTAAGGATTCAATAAAAATAAACAAGCTATTAAGTTTTACATAAACCATTTAACATGTAAAACTTAAGTTTCAACAAATGTAATTAGTGGTCATATGCAATGATATTTATGTGTGTCGAAGTGTATAACCTTATTGAATCTCTAGTTGTTTATGTCGCCACCATTTCTCATGTATTGAGACAAATTAAAAGACACAACATTAAAATCATGTCAAGATTTCTTCCCATTTCAAGATAGACATAGAAAGGTATGATAGCACGCCCCCTCCTAAAACTTTGACAATTATTATTTTTTTGAACTAAGCCTACATCTATCACAATGGGGCCAATTTCCCAGATTTAGCAGTATGAGAGGTTATGACCAATGGAGGAATTTATATTAGGGCATTTATCTTTACTAATATTTTCACAACATTACCACATTTTTCACACTAGGAATAAATCTCAAGGCCTTTACCAATGCACATGAAAAGGGCCTTAGACTAGTAATATGGGCACCATTATTATTCTTTGCATAATAAGAATTAGTATGAGGGAAGGAGAAAAATGTATTTACTTCTAAAATGAATATTCTCATGCTTAATGGCCATGAATTTGTCATTGAACAAACATATATATCCTCTCTAAATAATCTTAGTTATATATAGGATATCAATTCCATTAGGAAGTTTTTCACACCATGTATAGGAGTCAAGGAATGTACCATGGGTAGGGGAGGTAAACAAGGGCATTAGGCCTTACAAGAATCTTTTTAGTCTCAAGGGCTATGAGCTAGACTTAAAAACCACATAGATCTTCTTTAATGGATCTTTGGTCTTAAGTTGGGATATGGGCACCATAGGAAGTATTTCTCACCATTATAGGAGTTAGTGTCTATGATATAGTTAGGAGAAGAAAACATAGGCCTTAGTCCCTAAATAAATCTTTCTCGTGCTTAATTTCCATGAATAAGACCTCTAGATGGGAATATGGACATTTAGTATGTTTTTCATAATAAGAATAAGTCTCACGCCACTCCCGGTTGATTCTGGTCTCGATGGCGCGGAGCGAAAGGATTTCCCAAGTTTCGAACTTGAGACCACCCACCGCCATGTATCAAATCTTAGACAAGGGTTTGGATGGCAGATCAAAAGGCCTGCAGGTGTCTGCATCCCACCTTGCGATCTGGAACCTGAAGAATGGGCGTTTCGATCTGATTAAAATCCCTCCGCAGTTTCAGAGGCTCGTATCGGGCACCCGCCAGATCACCGATGATGGCCTTCTGGTTGCTGGCTGCGACGGCCTGTATACACAAGTCCATCTCCTTTTCCGCCTAAGAGGGGGCAAAGGGGGTTTCGGCAATCCTATGAGGGGCGCCGTCACCAAGATCGGCCAGAAGAAGACCAGCAATCTTGATGCTTGCCGCGACTTGAGTGGAAGGTGGCTTCGCCGCGTGAACGCTGAGAAGAAATCTGTAGTTTTTCACACTGATTTGGTCAATGCAATCAAAGAAGGGGGCCTGCATGTGGTAGATTTGCCCCCTCACATAACGGTTTGGGCCAAATATTACAGATCCGGGATGGATCTAACCGATCTGTCCAGTCCCAGGCAGCAGATCGGTGGAATGGTGCATCGGCTGAGCGGAGGGGAAGAAGATCTTGAAATGCAAAGGGCAGAAAGGTTCAACAAGAGGTTAGATCTGGAAGACAGTCTACAGGCAGAGCACTTGCTAATCAGCAGTGACATCAAGTCAGGAAGACCAGGAACTCAGCGAAAACCCAGCCCTCAGGTAACAACAAATCATTTTCATTTTCAGATTTTTATGAAAACCCCAGAGGGGAAAACCTGTTTAGTGTGGGTACATACAGGAAGCACTATCATGCAGCTGAAACAGAAAATCTGGGCAATGACCGGATATCCTGTTCAGCTTCAACATTTGGTCAGAGGCAGGTGGTCTCTACAGGATAATAGATCTTTGGGAAGTTATGAGATTAGTCCAGAAGAAACTATTGTTTTAAACTTCAGGCTGAGAGGAGGGGCTATGCATCAGGGACAGACAAGCTTCTCAGGAGGAGAAAAGGGGAAGAAGGCAGCACCTCAGCATCAAACTAAAGGGTTTTCTTCCTACAAAAACATTCTTCAAGGCAACAGAGATTCAGGGTCTTCTCTAGAACAAGGCAGATATATACCCAGGCCATATATAGTAGATCAGCTAGGGGAAACTCCAGCCCTTAACTTTGACTCTTCAGGGATCGATGATTTCGTAAAGGACTATGAAACGCAGGCCCTAATATGTCGTTTCAACAGTTTTTTGCCAAAACCTCTGGACCTTTTTCACTGGATTTTCACCAGTTGGACCATGGAATGTGATATACATCTATGCTCTAAGGGGTTTTTCATCGTCAGATTTGCATCCAGGGAAGTCAGGGATACAATCATCAGTGCTGGACCCTGGTTCTGGGGAACGTCGGGACTGTTCATGACTCCATGGTTTCCAGATTTTGACCCAAATAAAATGACTGTATCCAAAGTACCGGTCTGGGTCCGTTTATACAACCTTCCCCTCCATTTCTGGAGTGAACAAGTCTTGGAAGGAATAGGGAACAGCATAGGAAAATACATCAAAACAGATCTGGAAAGGATTGAAGAAAGGGTCTACACTTTCGCATGCATTTGTGTGGAAGTAGATTTAAGAAAGGGGCTACCAGACAATATAAGGCTGATCTACAAACAACAAAATTGGCTGCAAGCACTAGACTATGAAAACACAGCTTTCAGATGTAGGCTTTGCAGGAAAACAGGAGATCTGCAAAGCACATGCCCAGAAGCTAAGAAAGCAAACGGAAAAAGAAAGCAGAAAGGGAAGCAGAGGAAAGGATGGCAATTTTCTCCCCCTAATGCAGAAGGTGAAGAATCAGAAGCAGAAGAAGAAGATTCCCCTGAAGAGAATGCTGAATCATCTCAAGAAAAGGAGACCCAGAAGGAAACCACGGTAGACAATAAGGTCTCAAAGCTTCATCCAAATCAGGTAGAAAAGGCAAACGAGGAACAAAGTATGGGAGGGATCAAACGACACCATCAGTCAGATACTTCAGATTCAGACAAGGAAGGGGGTTCTCAGAAAGCAGAAACCCAGTTAGTTATAGCTTCGATCGAGCCCACCCAAGGAGAATGGCGCAAGGTCGAAAAGAAAAAGGGAAGAAAAACTTGATGTGTAAAGTTTAAACTCAGTTTTTCTTGCCCTCTTTTTTCTCTTTTTTCTCTTCAATCTGCACGTTAGTTCTTTAACGTTGCGTGGGGTGCGGAAGCACTCGAGCCCAATGGGCAGATTATGGAAATGCCTCAATGCATCTGCTAGTGTAACTTTTCATTTTTCTTAATAAAAAGTTACCGTTTTTTCCACTGGAAAAAAAAAGAATAAGTCTCACGATCTTTACCATGGCCAAGGAAAGAAATTAAAAAAAAGGACTTAAGTCCTAAATAACTAGTAGGCATCAAAAAGTCTTCAAACCACCACATTAATTATATTCTCTAAGGGATATTCTTTCACGTCTAGGAAGGATGTGTTTACCATTCAAAGGTTTTTCACACCATGATTGAGTCTTGGAGCCTCATCATTGGACCTTAATGAAATTGGGAGGCTTTCAAATCACATATGATGCTTACAAGTTTAGGCTTGGTCAAAATAGGAACATAATGGGCTTAGGCCTTTTTTAAAAATTTAATTATTAAACTTTTTGAAGTAGTCCTCAAAAAACCACACATGACCTCTATAGGGGATATTAGGCCTTTATGTGGCATATTTAAGGTCATTAGTATGTTTTAGATATATAGTAAGAATGGGTCTTAGTATTGTACCATGGAAAAGGGATGAAAACAATGGCCCCAAGCCCAAAATTAAACTTCTCTAACTTACACTACATTAAAAAGACCATAAAGAAAAATATAAATCCTCTTTGAGGGATTTTAGGCCTCCATCTAGGATAAGGGTTCCATTATGAGGTTTTCCACATCATATGTGTGAGTTATGGTTTATATCTTGGCCAAGGAATGAAAATGGGTCTTAGGCCTAAAACATGTCTTTCTCATGTTTAATGTCTATGAACACGATAATTGAATGGTTATATGGGCACAATTAGTATGTTTTTCATAATAAGAATGGATTTTATGGCCTCTACGATGGATAGGGAAGGAAAACAAGATCCTAAGTCCCTAAAAAAACTTCTCTAGTAGTTCAATGAATGTGAATAAGGCCTTAAACCACCGCACATATCCTATCTAAGAAATATCTAGCCTTTAGGTGCATTATGGGTGTTATTTAAAGGGTTTGTGTAGCATAGTTGGGTCTTGGGGCCTCTAAGCTCGGCCTCAATATCATTAGGAGGTTTTTTGCACCATGTATGGCACTTGGGCCTTAATGATGTTCAAGGAAGGATCATAAGGTTCTTGGGTCATATTTGATTCGTCCCATGATCAATATTCTTGAACACGTATTTTAATTATGACACGAGACACCTCTAGAGGATATTTTGCCTCTATGCGAGATCTTTGTCACCATTCATATGGTTTACATCATACGAATGGGTCTTAGGGATTGTACTATCTCAAGGGGAGGAGAAAATAGGGTTGTAGACCCTAAACAAATCCTCTAGAGTTAAAGGAACATGAAGTAACCCTCAAACAACCACATAGATACTCGCTAAGAGATGTTCAGATTTCAACTTGGATATGGGAGCCATGGCATGTTATTCTACATAAAGAGTCACCATAATTGTTAGTATGTATGGTCTTCTAATAATAGTGTGTGCACTTTCTAAGAAAGTGAATGTGCTATTAGATTTTGTGCACATTTTTGTAATGCATGTATCTATAGAATTATTTATAGAATAATATGGATTTAGAGTAATATATATATATATATATATATATATATATATATATATATATATATATATATATATATATATATATATATATATATATATTTATATTAATTGACCAAGTTTAAATCAACATGCTTTGAAATCAAATTAATAAAATCACTGTCTCTATGAATCTAGTGCAATAATCATCCATGGTATGTAACAACACCACAAAACCCTACAACAAATAGTGTGTTGTTTCTCTAAGATGTGAGGAAAAAATTCCTATTAAACCTTATAACCTTTTTATATAAGTTTCAAACTCGAAGTATAAAACTATTATATATTGTAAAATTATACTCTATATTGTATAAAAATGTTATAATTTTAGCATTATAGATGGATTCATAGACCCCTTTAAGTGGGTCATTGAATCCATCTACCTAAATTTTTACATTGCAGACAGATTTAGAGACCCCTTAAATATGTCTCTAAATTTTAACACTTTAGATGGATTCAAAGACCCCTTTGTCTCTAAATTTTAATACTACAACATCAAAATTTAGTGTAATGTAACACTTCAACATCAAAATTGCAATTTTCCATTTCAGGAGTGACACAATTAAAAATGACTAGCGTGAAGGACTAATTCATATACTTGTTGTTGTTAGTTGGCCATTTTATTATTCTTGGACTATAGTAGTCATTTACATTAACCATTTTTTATTTTGTCACTTATTATCTAGCCATATATTTTAGTCCTGGAATTAGTCATTTAGGTTAGTCACTTTTAGTTGGGTCACTTATTATCTAGTTGTATATTTTATACCTAAACTAAATTAGTAATTTAAGTTAGTCACTTAAAATTTCTCAAATTTAGTAGTATTCCACTTGAAATAATTGTGGTGGCTAACATTTTTAGTCGCGTAGTCACTAATCTCTCATTTTGTACTGGTGATAGTCCAACATCATAAAATATATGATGAACTCTAAACTAGAGGCATTATTTTTGGTGTTTTTTCTATTATATTACTAGGCAACAAATCTAGTTTCCCTTGTGGAAGGTTGAGACCAATATTTTTTTAACTATGGTTTTGGTTATAATGTAATGTGATTTATGAGGCGATAAATATTTAACTTACGCTTGAAAAACAAACCTAAAAGTGTATCTATCTATCTATATATATATATATATATATATATATATATATATATATATATATATATATATACCCATTCAAAATATTATGATAACAAAAATTCTTACGAGAAAATGATGACAAAATATGCTAAAAAATCCATAAAATGTAAATTCAAGAAAAGTTCATTAACATTAACAGGTAGGTGTAAGATTTGTTTTAAAATTTACGAGTAACAGATCAAGTTTTGATAGTTGAAAAGGGTTTGTAGATGTTGAAAAACCCATAATCATTATGATTCAGGAGGAAAAATAGTCAAATTATTTGAAAAACAAAACACAACTAATCAAATCATTGGCAAATATGTTGAAACTATATGAAATTTAATTTTGTGATAACCAAAGGTATGCAATAACTTCAATAAACCTAGGTGAAATTGTAAACAACAAAATAATCATGCATGAAAAATATAAATGTGACAGAACAATAATTAATTGTCGTCATGATGCAACAAAATTATCACCAAACTTGCAATCATTAAACAATTATTAAATTAAAAATCAAGGGTATTGTTATTTCTTACAAAGTCAAAAATACAATTCAATGATTTCCCACTCTCCTTGAAAAAATGTTTGCAATCTATCCCAACACCTTTTAATGTCTTCATTCCAAAAGCGTTGTATCATCGAGTCTTCCATGATCACAAGATTGAAGTAAGAAATAATAATGAAGTACAAGGAATACATGAATCAAGCCAAGTGAGTTATGAAATCACTCAAACATCAAATAGAATTAAAAAACTAAAAATAACCAAAAATATAGTAAATTGTTTGACTATAAAACTCCCAAATTTAAGAAAATGTAGGATTAAGTTACAAAAATAGAGATGTATTTCAATGTTTAATCCCTCATTTGTTGATACTCAACAAAATGGTATTATGTATTTGAAATAAATTTATGTTAATTACAAAATTTTACCAATTTTGGCTATCCAAACAAAACCATTTTCATAATGTAATCAATCCATATGAAACTTCTATTCTTCAAACAAAACAATGTGTGAATACAAAAAATCTAGTGTCATGTATCATTGTAACCAATCTAGGCTACCACAACACAACACATGTAGCCATAGCAACATAATTACATGAGCCTTAGCAACATAATCACGTTATTGGATTTGATTTAAATTAGATCAATGCCAATGATGATGGCCCACAAAAAAATCAATGATCTCACTATGATTTATCAAAAGAAATCTCATTAGATCTTCAAGAATTAGCATCATAACCATGAAAATATTTATTATTAGATCAATGATAATAAGGAAAATTTAAATTGGACCAATGAAATGTATAAACACTTGTAAGCAAACCAATGGTCACATTTTCATTTAACAAAGGATGCCTTATTATAACTTTGAACATTCTCATTTTAACCATGTGAATGATAGTGTAGTCCTTAACTAGATATCAAATGTAACAAAAATGTGACTTGAAGAAGTCAAAAAATCAATTTTAAGTTGTGGGAGGAAAATAAGCATGTTCTACAACTTTCAACGCTTAGAAAAATAAATGCCAAAACTAATGGTGTTGAAATAAAATGTTCATATGTTTGTTTTTTATCTAAAAAGGAAGTTTCACCTCCAACCTCACAACGATAGCAATTAAAAATAATGATAGAAGTGAAACAGGTAGTTATGTAAATTTTTGCAACTAAAAATAATGATATAAGTGAGACAAGTAGCTATGAAAACTTATGCAACTAAAAATAATGATAGAAGTGAAACAAGTAGTTATGAAAAGTTTTGCAAATTTTTATATTGTTGGTGATTTTAGTGATACAACCAAAATTTTGGTGAACATTCTATTTGTATCCTTAGCGCATACATTTTTTTGTTTACAACATTCATTCGACTTCCTCTCTATACTATTTCTTCTCTCATATACTTTTGTCATCTTTTCCACACCCTCTCTTTGATGAGTTTTTTTTCTCCTCAAAATAAAAACTAATTTGATACCAAATGACATACACAAATGTGGCATTCCCAACTTCCATCAACTTCTTTGTGTATTTGGAAGTTAGATAGTCACATATACTAAAGAAAACTCACAACACAACACATAGACACTAGTACAGACTCAAATCACTCCACATAAACAATAAGAGAATATCACACCTAACAATTATTTTTCCTAATTATACATTTAGTAAACTCTAATGTCATGTCACATATATACTAGTAGGTAGTCATGTCACTCCACATAAATATTAGCAAACACCCATGATATACCTCTCTAATACTACATCAGGTCATGTCACATCATATTAGATTGCATAACGTTGATGCCACATTATGTATATTAGATAGCATCACATCCTCTCATGTCATTACATATAGATAGGTGATATGTTATATACATTGTAGCATGGATTAAATGTGCATCATTGTAACAGTCCCTCCCATCCCCTTAAACTTTCCAAGTCGTGGGAGGTTTTATTTTCAACTAAATCATCGTCCATGGTCTCACTATGAAGAATGGGTTACAAAAATACTTCTTCACCAAATCTTTTGGAATTAAATTTGGACAACACCATGATGTTAAACTCATCGAGAGATTTCTAGTGATATAAATTTTACTTCAATCTCACCCTTGGTTTAAAATTTATACCCTTCTAAACTTGACCAATTAACTCTTGTCACATCAATAGGACACTGCAATGTGGAATCCAAATTAGAGTGACTTTGCCTTTCCATGTCACTTGTTCCACCAACATGGCATCTAGAAAACCACAACAATGCATCCACGATGCTTTCCACCTTAGCCTCACTCGTTGGTCCCATAGAACCTAACTTCTTTGTGTAATGTGACATAGTCCTTTTTATCTTATTCGAGGGGATATCCAAGTGTGCATGCAATTTTCATTTTGGAAAACCTCCCAAACTCCTATACCCCTAGATTACCTCAATCCATTAGAGTATCCACATGAAAACTCCTCCTCAACTCTCTAAATTTGCGTCCACTAATCCTCCAACTCAATGGTATTTTATATTTTCACATAATTTCACATGAACAAATATACATAGTGACATTTACAATAGGGGTGGCAAGAAGTGTTTTTAGAAACCTAGCCCCCTTAAATGAACACTATCCTTGGTATTCTATACATTCACTTACACAATAAAAAAATGGGTAAGATATTCTCATCTGATCAACCATTTCCCAAGTGGATTCATGTGGTCCAATGCTCTTCCATTGCAACTTGATTGCTTGATTACTTGATTACTTGATTACAAAATGTAATCTACCTCTAATCCAAAATGCACTATGGCTTTGGGCTCATTTAGGGAATGATTTTAGCTCATTGTTTTCTAGGAAATACCCAATGCATTTCTGATCCCAATAAGCATGAACATGATTCTTTGAAAATTGGTTCACTTTCCACATTCTATCATCCCCTTCTTTACTTCATCAGTCTCTTAGGTGATCTGTTCCTCTTTTTTGTAGTCACTTATCTTCTAAGTTCATTCATCCTCTTTTATTCTTCTTTAGTCCCTCGTCCAATCCATCCCTTGTCAAGGCTTCCTCACGCAAGAAGAAATTTATCATCTAAGGCATACCCTTGCCTTGCTTGAATAATACATCACATGTATCATGGCATACCTCATGTTAATTAGTTCATATCACAAGGTTCCAATGTCGCAACAATGGCCTAGTTCTTGAAGTCTCCAACTTAGTATGTTGTTGTAGTGTACTTTGATTGAAGTTGATGCAATTTTCTTTGTAATAAACATCATGTAGTTGTGTTGGATATTCTAGTAGATCTCCTACATCATAAGCATATGATTTTTATAAGATTCACCATAAGAATTTTAAATAAGTAAACCATACTTCAAGAGAGAAATTATTTGAACTAACAATTAATACTTATCTCTATAGTTACTCTTTACTTGACTTTGCAATCATTGAGTGGTGTATATGCTCCATAGTTCCACACATTCTATAGCTCCATATTTAAATATAATTCACTAAGTGGTTTATAAGCCAAATAAATTAACACTCAATGCAAGTCACAATGCTCCACACAGTGTTTTCATACAACTCAATCCTCAAGTCTAGCTCACTTTAAATAGTTTCACCACCAAAAGAAGTACTCAATGGTGGATATAATACTCCATGCCATATTTTCACATAGCTCCAAATCAACCCCCCCCCGCCCCGTGCCCCCCTCAATCACCTCCCAGTAAGCATGGGAATATAATCTACCATCAAGGTAGGCATATGTTGATAGGAATATCATCACACCTCCAAGCCTAGGAAACCCCCATTCTGGACAATCTATTGTCCCAAGGTTTTCACGCATGGGGTAGTCCTTATAGTCTTACAACTGAACACTCTCGTGGGATGCTATAATGACATGTGCATGGAATTGTATGGATAGGTACCCATTTGGTGTGCTCTATTACGCTAATCATGGAGTCTTATAATCAAGTTACAAGTTATGAGTTGCTCCAGATAACAAATTTCCACAAGATGAAATACCATCATGAAAGTCTTATTTTGGAGCTCCCAAAACCATTATTTCACTTGTATCACAACATTTAATATTTTTCATGAGATATACTAAAAAATTCAAACCAAAAACTGTAATTGCTAAACTTTGTTTAACTTAGAAACCTAATCATATAAGCATGATACTCACAGTAATGTTGTTGGGTTCCTTTGTAGGTGTTGTTGATATTTCATGGTGGCTTTGACCTCACACCAAATTCCAACACTCTTCCTATAGCCTAACCTTTCAATCAACTAACACTTGTATGTGCATATATATACATATATGCAATCTCCTTATTGTAGAAATTTACAATATCCTAAAGTGATCTTAGAATTATTATGCTCGTAATAATTTCATCACTTCAACTGAATTAAAAATGAAATGAAAAATGACAAGGTTATTGCGCTATGCATGTGCATCACATTTATTCTAAGCATTTCACAATGCAATTCAACATTTACTCTAACAAACCAAAGAGTTAGAAATGATAAATGAACATATCTAAATTTTTAGCATTTTAATTCTTCATTTCACTCAGTAGGAATTACAAAAGTCATGGCAATATTTCATATCAAAATCTTATACCACTTCCATTGAAATAATGCATTAATTTGAAACAATAGTAATCAAATTCAGCAAAAGGAATTCTTACCGAATTCCTTTCCTTTACCTCTTTTTACCTTGGCTTGTTGTTGCTTTACTTTCTTGGCTATCACTACTCGCACTTTCAACTGAATCCTTTTGAAGGGTCCAACTGGTTGATAACATTCTCATTGTTACAATACTTAACAGATCCTAGAATGATCTCAGCCTCACACATTAGTCAGAAATTCATGCATTCAACTATTTCTAAATTTCAATGAAATCTTCATAAAGGAATTTTCATTTATATCCAATTTAAGAATCTCTTTTTACATGCTATTCATTTGCTTTCAATTTCCAGTCTTTATCATTTTCATTCATTATTACAACAAATGTTAGGAGCATAAGCATATAATATTAATAATGATAATTATTAATAGTGGGTCATTCTTGCACACTTTCCCAATGGATATTCCATGTGGCATTGTATCCATTAAATAACTTCACTATGTTATTGTTGATTTTGTTGGACCCATGAACATGTCAAGGGATCTCCCCGGTAAGAAGTCCCAACTAGAACTTAGACTGTTTGGAGTAGGAGTCCCAGCAGTGGGTAGTAAAGTAGTGCCTTGACTGCGGTAGAACGCAGAGGTAAGTATGATAAATTTGTAAGAAGCAAGTGTGTTACCTTGCATTGAGTCAAGTGAGATGCATGGGCGTTCTAACACACAAAGGGTAAAAGGAAGTGTGTCCCTTAGAAGCATGTAAATGCAACATGAAAGGAACAAATGAGTGGAATGACATCACATGCTAGAAGTGGAATAGTCTACAATCCAAAGTGATGAGTTAATCCAGCAACATGTCTTCAACAAGATTCATACAGTTGCATACAAAATAGTTCATACAAAAATGTGTAGGTTAAATAAAATACATTTCTAAAGTAACTAGAATACTCGAACTACAATAACAACATATGTATGAAAACATGTTGGCTCAGTTATATTATTAAGTAAAAGTTCCATCCACACATACACCATTGACAACCACTAGCCCCAAAAGTGGAACATTACAGCCAACAAAGCCTGATCCTCCAAAGAGATGTACTTTCTCTACATTGTGGAGAATCCAAGGCTTGTCACAATACTCTCCAAGCCTTCTCTAAGAAATGCCTAGCCAAAATCTTGGCTCCCAAAAGCCTGTTCTATGAGTTATGAGGTTCTATTTATAACAAAGGGTGGGGTGACCCTTGACATTCCCCTTTGTGACTCTTCAACTACCCTCATGACTCTTCAAATTCTTTACAAATAACTCTTTACATTACATAGTGATTGTTCACATTCCACTAATGACACTTGGAATTTCACTTACAACATATTTACAAATAATATACATTTTCCACATGTACCCATGTGAGACAAAATAGGCTAGAGACAACCTAACAAGACACAACACTATGAATCTGAAGTTTGGGGAAAGACCAACTTGGAAACCTCCACTTAATGATTCTTGCTCACGTACTGATTCCAAGCTTGGTACTATGCTATGATGTCCCCAAACTACTTGATGGTGTATTCCTAATAACATACTCTTTCCTCCATAGCTTCTGGGTATATGGTCTTGGAACATGTGTCCATCTCGTCCTGAAGCATGTGTAGCATGATGTAGACCATGACAGGACCACCAGTGTGCTTCTGCATGTTTGGTGTTCTCAGCTTCAAGTCATCCTTGGTGGCCTCTTGCCTTAGCTACTCCATGTACTTGTCGACCTCTAACTGGAATTGGTTCTTGTGCTTTGCTTTGGTGAAGGAACATGCATCTGTTCACTCTCTTCCTCAGTTGCTGGTTGTTGCATCTCATCAACCTATATTGTTGTTGTTTTCTCTGTCATTGCACCTTTCATTTGTTATTATTCCCACTTATGTTTCTCTTCCTGTTCTTTCCTCCACATTTCTTGTCCTTCCTTTGGTTGTTGTTAAGATTATTACAGTCTCAGTTCTACTACCTACAAGATCTGCTTTTCTTTCTTCCTCTGCTCTGTTGTTTGTGTCCTCTTCTTCCTTTTGCTTCTATTTTCAAAGCTTCCTACTTGAAGATTGAATACTCTTTCTCTCTGCAACTTTGTTCTCCCTTTATTATGTCAACTATTTTCTCTTTCCTTGATCTTGTCCTAGATTGTTGCCTTCTGCCACTACTGCTAGTCTTGCTTCCATGTTAGTGTTGATTCCTTTTCTATAAACAGTCGGGAATTTGCATATATTGGCAAGTAAACTGGAGCTTTCTCAACTTCTTCCCCAAAACTTCTTTCAGTGGTAACTCTTGAAACAAATCTCTTTGGTTCTATGGTATAATGATTGCTGGAGAGAAGTGTGTGGTACTTGTGGGATATAATAGACACTCTGGAAAACAAACATTAGCTCTTATAAATCTAAATTCACCTCATGATCAAGAAGCAACCAGGGCATCTAATGAGAGGAATTTCACAATTTTGACTAGTAGGGGTGACTGAATGACTGTGGGAACTATGCACTGCATAGTCCCATTAGTCAATGTGGAAGCTTGATGTCTACAACTGCGCAATGTGTAGTTCATTCTAGGACAGAGCCTAGGAGATACTGTGCATTATGTAGTCTTAGTGACCAAGATGGGAGACTGGCTCCTGGAATTT
Source organism: Pinus tabuliformis (assembly GCA_031772625.1). NCBI lineage: Eukaryota > Viridiplantae > Streptophyta > Pinopsida > Pinales > Pinaceae > Pinus > Pinus tabuliformis. The sequence continues at coordinate 647,752,327 of CM062807.1, read as the reverse complement.
TGCAATGCATAGTTAGAGCCAACCTAGGACAAACTTTTGCGTAATTCCAGAAGCCAAGGCAGAGGCCTTGATCTCCTAGATTGTGTAGTGCATAAGTGAAGTGCGAGATCTGGGCAGGGGGAGCCTAAATCTGTCCATGGGGAGTGTACAAACAAACAAATCTGAAGCATGATGTAAAGATGAGTGCAGATCTGACTAATTGTAGATGTACGCATGTAAAACAAGTGCAACAATGGATAAATTTGAAGGAACACGAAGCATGTGAAGGGGGTCGCCGCAACGGCAACCATTGGTGCAAAAATGGGAAAAATCATGCGACACTTAGGAAAGGAAATCTATAACTTGAAACAACACTTTTGCAAGCTAAAACAAGTTAAAATTCCAGTAACTATTCAACAAAACTAGTGAAACAACACTCTCACAAGCTAAACAAACAAAAGCAACATAAAAAGTAGCAAAAGACGATAAAAGAAAAACTCACCTAGAAAAGTGATGAAAATGCTCTAAAAGCTCCTTGATCTCCTAAGGAAGCTAGAGCTTGATGATCGAATGTATAAGTAGGATCTAGAGGCATCCATTACATAGATTTGAGAAAAATGGAGTTCATGACATGTATGATTGAGATCAAGGACAACAACAACACTTGGAAGAAACTTCTAAAGATAGAAATGTGCAACCTTCGAGAAACTAATAATAGATCCCTACTTCCTAGGGATGCTTTTCCTCTTAGCTTCTTGATTTTCAGGAAAACTGCCATGCACTTCCTAGAAAGATTGTGCAGTTCTGAGAAGGACCGAGAAACTCTTTGATTCATGAACTAAGAAGTTTCTAAGCATAGTAGATTTTGTGCAATTTCTAGGTTGAGTGGTTCTGGCCTCCTCTCATGCTCTACATAGTTTCCCAGCTGAAGGCAGACTACCAACTAGCTCTACACAATTATGGAGTTGAGTGGCTTTGGCTTCCTTTCATGCTCTGCATAGTTTCCCAGCTAGAGATAGACTGCTAGTTGGGTCTACGTAGTTCTACAGTCAAAGCTCACTATTGGCTTGAACTGCACATTTCTTAAGAGCAAGGATGGTTTCCCGTTAGCATTACGCAGATCATCAGGGCAGTACTAAAACCAGATTGCAACCAAGTGAAGAGGTAATCTTGTGGTTAGAAAATAAATCAAGTAAGGAAACACAAGCTATAGATCGAAAGATAAAACTCAAATGAAAGCACAAGTACCTAGGCAGTGCGAGATGAGTTGTTGCGCTTGAGGAGGGAGGCTCCAAAATGAAGCATAGGAAAAAATTTGGAGGGTGGTTGTAGCCACTACAACAGTTACCCAAAACATGGCAAGTACAAATTCTATTTTCTTACCATTCACACAATTATCATATTTTTATATATTAATCATTTACATTATTACTATGATGGTTCTCAGGTAATGACCTTTCAGACGAAGTATTTCACTTTCTCATCTTCCAAATATTAATAGAATATAGGACACACACACACACACACATATATATCAACCATGCACAATTTCAGTTAAGGAAACTTCCTTCTTAAGCTATTTTCATAGTTTTCATGTCACTATCTGTTTTGTTAATGTGGACCCAACTGGTCCACCTAGTTTTTTTTTCATCTTCTTCTGCCTTTATTGTCATTCATCTTATGTATAGGGTTTAATCATGATCCTACACTTGTGGTTGGGATTTATTTAGCTCTTTTCCATGAGCCCCATTCTATTTCCATTCCTAGACCCAGCAAACCAACCAAGACATAACTGAAAAAAGGATAGAAGATAGAATGAAAAATAGAGAAACACCACAATAGAAACACATGGAAAAAATATAAAGAAACATGGCCATTCTCAAAGCCAATGAACCAAAAAAAGAAAGAAATTTTTAGCCAAAAATAATAACAAAGACATGTAAAACATCCCATTTACACATCATTCATTAGTCCACAACAAACTTAATCACTTGAATTCCAGTGTTTAGTTTTTCCACCAACATATGAAAAACATTTAGTGAGAGTCCTTTCCAAGGTTTATAATGACCTCAAATTCCAATGTCCCTCTAAGTAGTTTAAGGAGGAACTTCCTAGCATTTTAGAGAGTTTAAGGGGATGCTCCCTTATCTCTTTATGCATTACAAGTTGTTAGGTCTGGTGTATGGAATTTGCATGAACATTTCTTCTGGTTTTGTTGTTTGTTAGGGTAGTATTTCTTCAAATGTTGCTCTCTAGAGTTCCAAAATGAAACTAACTTTATTTTCTCTCCACCCTTATGAGGTTCTTTTCTAGTCTTGTTAGAATGACATTCCTCTATACCTTTAGAGGTTGATGCATGTTGCAACAATCATTGCGTGTATGGAAAATGTTGTAGAAACATTGTGTTTATCCTTGCCTATTTTTTTTCTTTCTAATGAGACTTTCATTCTCTGCTTCGCAACTCTCCAACTCAACTTCAAGCTCTTGAAGGTTTCTATCTTATTAGGGTAACCTTCCCCTTATTTCTCATGATGGTCTTGGTCCATGGAAACTCCATGCTATGTATACAATATTGTTATCTATCCTTTTATTTCCTTCTACAATTGTGTCTTCTTATGTGTTGTTGCACACACGTAGTTGTCAGTTATACCAAGCATAGACATATTGACATATTACATTTTCTTTCCAATATTATGCATCATGGCCCGAAGCATGTTGTCAACTACTATTTCACATATCTAAAACCCCATTTTAGCCACATATCCCATAGTCAAAAGGGACATATCAACATGCTTATAACCATATCATCACTAGTAGCCATGAAATCTGCAGGTTCAAAGTCAGTATACATACATACATACATATAGAAAAAAACTTATCATTATATTATTCTTAGTCCTTTATGAGTGAGCCTCTTTAGGTCCAGTGTAGAAACTTTGCATTTTATTTAAACTTCTCTTGAGCCCATACAGTTCAAGCATGGAACCTGAGTATTATGATACCACTCTATAAAATTCCTCCCCACCCCTTAAACTTTTTGGGTTGTGCAAGGAGTTACTTTCAACTAACTTGTGCTTCATGGTCTCACTATGAAGAAGGGATTACAAAAATCCTTCTTCACCAAAGCTTGTGGAATTAACTTTGGACAATAAAATCACCTTCAAGTCATCAATATCTTTTTAGTGATATAAATTTTACTTCAATATGACTCATGGATTGAAAGTTGTGCCCTTCTAAACTTGACCAATTAAATCTTGCCACATCAGTAGGACACTTCCACGTGGCTCCCATATGAGACCCAATTTTCCTTTCCATGTCACTTGTACCACTTACATGGTGTCAAAATAGCTACAATAGTGCACTTGTGGTGCTTGCCATCTTAACCTCTCTTTTGGGTCCCATAGAACCTGACTTCTTTATGCAATGTGATGGAGTCTTTTGTATCTCGTTCTAGGGGATATCCAGGTGTGCATGCGATTTTCACTTTGGAAAACCTCTCGAACACCCATACCCCCGCATTAATACACTCCACTAGAGTATCTGGACTTACCCACCATCTAGAATTTTCCAAGGCTTACACTATGCCTTTAGCCCAAATGCCTCACATACTTTCATGAGTTAATTGTCTAGACTCATGCTCATTATCTCACCATGGTTATCCAACCCTAGATACCTTTCATGGATTGTAAAATTTAGCTTGAATCATATTTGGCTCCGCAAAAACTTTCGAATTTGGGAAAACTCATGGATCGCTCACATCCCAAATTTAATTACCCAACAATACAATATCCAAGATTTTCCTAAGTAAGGCCCTTACTGGATTTCACCTTTTACTTTCTCTCCTAGATATCCAAATCATTTTGAATTTTGCATACTCTAAAAAATTCACAAGAGAAAACATCTTAGATTTCCAAACTCTTGGATACCTATGCCAGGCCTATAACACATCTAACCTAGATACAAAATATGCCAATGACTCATCCAGTTCTAGATATAATTCTAATTTCTTGAAATACTCAGACTTAGAAACTCTAAGGATTTCAAGGACTTTTCCCAAGTTTTCCTTGGATATTAATGTTGCTCAAAACACTAACTTATACGAGAATGAAACCCTCATTCCAACACTAAAAATCTAGACATTATACAAAACTACAATATAATTAATGAAGTCATCAACATACCTATTATCAGGCACTAAAATAAGCCAATCCATGACTAACACTGCTCTGTAAATTCAAACATGAAAATATCATAACCTACCATATTATGATGGATCCCATAGAATACTATCAGATCCACTGATAAATCATATATTGGATCATCATTAATCCATTACCATGTAGGTAGACAACAATATTTAAAGTCAAAGATCTATGAGATTGATAACATGCTAAACAATCGAATTTCACACCTCATAAAAATTTAACTAAGCACATCAAGTTGTCGTAGCTGACTGTAAATATAAATTTACATTTCATAATATACAACATGAACACCAATTTCATCCATTACCCGTGCATAAGAGGTTAGTTGAAGAATATTAAGCAATCATGCACAATTATGAAAACAACTCATTATCATACAGAGATCTCACCAACATTTTGAGATAGAGTTATTCCATATACATAGCACATAAATTGAACTACTATTGAGATCACCCACAAACATGGTTATCGTAGTGAGTTTCCCAACTTATAAGGCCATAAAGAAAACTGAAACTCACGATATCACTATCAGTCCTGAGTGATACCAGATCACCAATCAGGGACATGTTAGATAACCTGCAAATGACTAAGAAGGATGTCTCCACATAACTCAATAGCTCAACCTTGATTAGATTGTGAATCAAGCATTCTTACATGAATGACGCATGATTGATCATTAGTCATAAGCACAATAAGGTAGATCATAATCTGCAGTCTATCATATGTAACCAAGCATACTTATCTGAATGAATTGAAATGGTTGGCAACTGAAGGAGGGACTTCAACTCTCCACCTAACCATAGGCTAGCTACACTACAATGTTTCTTATAGCTAATCACACTCGAGCTGGCTTAAGATTTTAAGGAGTTAAGCACTCAAGAGTACTCACGCCAATAATTAGTCAGACATGTAATAAAGAGGAGGAATCCACTATTTAGGTGGTTTATTAACTTCTCCCAAGAAGTCACACCATAATTACTCACTCTATCTCTCAAAAATCAATCTCAGGGATTCAACCATGGTTCGGGGAAGGTTCTCTTAGTCCAAGGGCCTGATCTCACTCTAAGGGTGTTTTCTCATCCCCAAGGAAAACACCAAGTGAATCAATATCTCCCCTGTGCCCTCTTGACCATATCCAACACCAATGCATGCACTGGGTCACTCTAGAATGTAGGGAATGAGTTCCAAATCACACCAGTAGGGTTTTTTGTAATGCATTTTCTCCTTATCACTCCCACTCCTACATGTGCTTCTCTTTTCATCACTTTATTTCTCCTGCGATGACCCCAATTTCTTTCACTCACATCATGGGGGAAAACTAAACAATCATGGGCACTCTCCTTTCCCATCCACTCATTTTCCCTATTGTTAAGCGTGGATCTTTTTTTAATTTTTATTTTATTTTTTATGTCGTAATCACCCACTGTTAATGCCACTCCTCCCCTGCTTTCTTCATGTCCCTTCTCTTACATGTTTACTTCCTCAACATGTCCCATAAGAATAGGGATAGTACGAGCTCATCTTTCACTAAAGCATCCCATACCCAACTTCAATGCTAGCACCAACAGACCATTTAATTCATCAGAGAGATAGGTGGTAAAATAAATACATTGGCTTGGGTTTACACTCAACATAAGCAACTCATCCTCCTCAGTCTCTAAATCCATGTCTAATCCTCTAGCTCAACCATATCTTATATTTTACATAAATTCGTGTGAATAAATATACATAATGACATTTACAAGAGGGGTAGCAAGAAGGGTTGTCACAATCATATTGTAACTACAAGAAATAAAATGAAATAAAAATTGAGATAATAATGTAAAAGAGAGAAAAAAAACCAACCATGATAATTTAAAAAAATATATAAAAATGTAAAGTATAAAAATGAAAAATAACATATTGATTAAAGGAGTTTTTTGGTACCAAATGTCCCTCTTTGGTAAGTAATTTGATGGAATCACCTAATAAAAAATCACGATTTTGATAATAAAATGCAAAATCATAAATTTTGACACTCTAAATGGGTTTTTAGATCCCTATTTGCATTAGAACAACTCCATTCTAGATTCCTATCCATACTACAATAACTTGATGCTACAATTTCAAAAAGCTCTTGGATCCATAACAAAAATTGACTTTTACTTGCGATACGACTGTTGGACACCTAATCCTCAATGGGTTAGTGTGGAAGCCGAATGGACAAAAGGAGTCCAAGAGACCTTGGGATGTGAAACCCAACGGTCAAACAATGTACTATAAATGTATATCATTTGTCAATAAAAATTGTACTGCATGCTTTATCTTTCATATTTTCTCTTGCTACCCATGTGTGTTTAACATGGTATCAGAGCCATGATGTGTGGCCTGTGTAGTTTTCCTCCTCATGGTTTATCCTTTAGTTAAAAAAAAATAAAGAAAAATGACATGTTGTTATTCCCTGAGCATCTGGTCTGAGCTGCCTTGAATAGCACTGGCCTGGTCTTCATTACCTGTAACTTTCCTGACTACCTAACGCCCCTGACAACCTAAAACATTGAAGTTGAGCGCATCAGACTGCGTGCATTGCTGCGAGAATGGCATGATTGAGTGTGAAATGTCGAAATTTTTATGACTTGAGCTATTTGGTTAACGCCCGACCTATACCGCCTCCTCAGCCTATATTTGATTGAACGTTACCTGAGCACTCCTGCACGTCCAGCTTTTCCATTATGAAATTCTGTATTAGTTGAACGTTACTTGAGCACTCTGACACGTCCTGGTTTGTTAGATAAACGTTACCTGACAAACTGCTGTCTCAATTCAATTCGGAGCCAAACTATCAAAGGAATTTTAAAGTGTTTGAGTTCATATTATCCTGTGCTTCAGATTTCAGACCGTTTCCATGAATCTCACCTGACATGGTAACGCTGTATAATGGTATGCGTAACGCTGTGTAGTGGTATTATTGAATGGTATGTGTGTCATGGTAATGTTTGTTTTATTGAATGGGTTAACGCAGTTGAGTGGTAACGTTGTCCATAACTGTTGATGCCTGTTGAATATTAACGCGGTGCCGACAAAAGGAGTTCATTCCATATGCCTGTGCGTTATTGAATGGGTTTATATGCCTGTGCGTTTTGAACGCTGTGGGTTTTGAACGCTGTGCGTTTATATGATATTAACGCTGTGCCCGTCCAAGTTTTGAATGGTATTGAACTGTGCTATGAATGCTCATTGACTGGATTTGAATGATGTTGAACTCTGCTTTGAATGCTCATCGACTAGATTTGAATGTGCATATACTGGATTTGAATGCTGTTGAATTGTGCTTTGGTATTGAACAACATACAAGTTGGTATTGAACTACATTTGAATGGTATTAGATTGCGTTGATGGCCATTCAAACAATCTCTAGCATCACTATGTACATTGAGTTTTTGAAGGCACTGCGTTGCAATGAAGCCTTGAAGTCAAGTTCCAGTATGTGTGTTGAATAATCTCCTAGTTTGTGCTCTTTAAATGTTCGTTAATATACAACACAATTTTAATGAGCCTGGAAGAAGACATGGAATGCATTTAAGAATGGAGCCTTCCATGGAGGTCGAGCATTCCTGAAGATAGACAGACGATTCCACGAAGATTAGACATGACAAGATTTTTCCAAATTAAAGTTGGTCGATTATCACTGTTATGGTGTGATTTCAAGGAGGAAGAGGGTCGAATCCTATCACTACCAAGTCTGGACTAGTGCTGGACATTTTTTTGGGCCGAGTTACAGTGAAGTTGGAATGAGTTTGATCTTTGTTTGAAGGTTGTATATCACCTTGTAGAGGCTCAATTTGGATCTTGTGTTAACTGCGTGGAGTTCTAAGCCAATGCCATTGAACTAGAAGGAGCTACGAATAATTTGTTGTGTTTATAACAGTTGATTGCATCCTTTGTTGATTGTTGGTGTTGTATTAAACTGATGCTGCAACGTGTGTTTGAAATCATGTTTTCAATGCAACGCAGAAAAATTGAAAGCAAATGTGTTGATTTGGTCTCCGTTCACTATTCCTACTCTAATGCCATTATTCTGCATTTTTCCTGGTGAATTTGCTAATTTAAGAGGCATAAAGTATCTGGAGGACCAACAATAGCACTCAGGCAAGGTTCATTTGGAGCAAATCCGTCGGTCAGAGTGGAAGGCTTTTCTTGTTCAAGCCCAGAAAAGCACTGCATTGTGTCAGCTCGTGCTTGATTCCTCTGCCCCCTTTTCGAGGGGCAGCTCCAAAACTTTTGTTTCTGTACAGTGCTAAGAGTGTTGAGTGCAGTGCTTGTTCTGGCAAGTGCACCAACTTGTATTTTTTCTAGGTTTGAGAGGAGGGAAGCTCGCCAAATGCGACCGATTTTTGCACGTGCCAATGAGGAGGCTTTCATACACTTGCTGGAGAGTATTCTTGTACACAGGATTTCGTTTGTGAGCACTGGGAGTAGTGTAGGGATAGATATTTCTTGAGAGTGATTTTTGTCAGAACTTGAAAGTAAGAACAACATTCAGTTCAAATTTACGGTGGTAATTGTACAGTTGGGAATCTTGTAATTATGTAATTAAAACATTCAGCTAGACTGCCTGTCCTTGAGCAGCTGTACCTTGTAACAAAATACTTGAGAGGCAGGAACTAGTGATGATGCGTTTTGTGAATGTAGTTGGATCCTGCTGAAGAGTGGAGCATGGTAAATTTTGTTATTTCAAAAAAAAAAAAGGCATTAAGGCTCTCTTTCCCATTATTGATTATGTCCTGTGCACAGCTAGGAAAATATTTTTTTTGAGGCCTAAATTTCTTATAGCTTTGTTGGAAGTTAAATTCTCAGGTGAATTGAAGAAAATTCATTTTTTGAATGAGGAGTCTGTTTTCCGGATATCACCATTCTTTGTATGTTGAATCTATTGCAAGCTGATTGATTTGAAGTTGTTGCCATAAGTTTATATAAAAGAGCAATTGGTGTCCATCTTTTCCTCATTGTTTTACTATTTTTTGAGGTTAGAAATGGCTCCAATCGGTGCAATATTAGAGTTAGTGGACAATCTAATACTCTCTACTATGGATAATACAGTCAAAATCAGCAAGGATTTTCTCACCGATATTCATAGTTGTTTACAAGATGTACATGAAAAGATTGACTTTTTACAACTTGAATCTCAGCTTCAGCAAGAAGAATTAAAACAGAGGAGTCATCATTCTAAACATGTTTCTGTTCAGAACATTGAGACTGCAACCCATCAGAAGCAAGTCAATAATGTTACAGTTCATTCAAATAAAGCAGCAGTTGTATATGCAGATGCAGAAACTCAGTCTGCACTTCCCAAGCCTATCATCAGACCTTGGGAACAACTTGTCCACAACAAGCACAGAACTGGTCTTGGATATGACAAGGACTTGTCCTTTCATATTCCAGACTACTCAAAGCCCATTCAGTTTCAGAGTGTTGGATTCATTCATGATAGTTCACCTGCTCCTCATGATAGTTCACCTCTAGATGTTCCAGATTCTACTCCTCTTCCACAGCAACAACAACAACAAAAACAACAGATCGTGAAATGCCAACACTGTGACCGAGTTGGCCATTTGAAAGATCATTTTTTTGATCTTCATCCATGTAAGCATTGTCATAAAACTAGCCATTCTTCACACAGATGCTTCAAAAACAAACTTCCTGCAAGAACAAAGATTCATCTTGGATGGATCGCTTCTTGGCAATGGGCATCAACAGCCAAGAAGATATTCCAAACACATGTCAGAACTTGTTCGAGAGTATTAAACAATCTTGCAGTTGAGTTTTCTCCATCATCTCACCTTGTATCTGACAGGGGGGGAAATGATGGTCATCTACAAGCTTCAAAGTCACATCAAGCGAGCCTGAGCCACAACCTGCCACACCAGTTTCAGAGTTGTAGCCAGAGACAAAGATGCCCCTGAACATGCCTTCAATTGGCAATCTGGGGCACTTCCTCTAGCAGAAGACTTCAGCTTCTTGCCAGTTTCGGAAGCATTCGAGGAACAAAATTGAGAACACTTCCTCTAGCAGAAGACTCCAGCTTCTTGCCAGTTTTGGAAGAGTTCCAGGAATTGCATTAAGCATTCCAGAGTTGTTGGTTATCCTTAAACCATCACAGGTTGAGACTTCCCTTTTCAAGTTGAAGTTTTACCTTTTATGCGGGGTGAGACCTCCCTTTTATGGTTGAAGGTTTCCCTCTTTAAAACAATAGGATCACTTCCTCTAGTAGAAAACTTCAGTTTCTTGCCAGTTTTGGAAGAGTTCCGGGAACTGCACTAAGCGTTCCAGTGTTGTTGGTCATCCTTAAACCACCGCCCTTTATACCAACATTTTAGAGAGCACATTCAGCCTAGTGCTGCCATGCATTTTTGCACATTTTGTATTACAACTCTCTTCTTGGACTCATACATAATCCTTCGGATTAAGGGGGGGAATGTTGGACACCTAATCTTCAATGGGTTAGTGTGGAAGCCGAATGGACAAAAGGAGTCCAAGAGACCTTGGGATGTGAAACCCAACGGTCAAACAATGTACTATAAATGTATATCATTTGTCAATAAAAATTGTACTGCATGTTTTATCTTTCATATTTTCTCTTGCTGCCCATGTGTGTTTAACAAGGACTAACTTATTTTATAATAAAATTACTATCCTATATTTGCCTTAACCATAACCACAAGCACAAGCACTTAAGAATTTGCACCTAGACTTCATAGATCCAAGATCTAGACTTCGAAGTTAATCAAATCTAACTTTGGTGGTTGTGCGGAATCATTATGAACCTACCTATGTTAAAATCTAATAAGTTAACATATTTAAACTTTAGAATAGAATAACTATATTAAAATTGCATGGTAGATTATATTATGTCAAACTATGCAAAGATGGCATATTATTGTTTATAAAAAATTGGTTTATATAATTAAAATATGATTAAAAAATGAAAAATAACACAAAAATAAAATATCAGCTAATAGAGTGAAAGAAGTGAAAGACTATTTTTAATTGTTTTCAATAAAATTTTAAGTGATTTTAAATTCCATAATATAAAAATTATTTATTTGTTACATCTAAACACATTTTCTAATCCATCTAATAAACTAATTTTGTTATATATATATATAGTGGTTTATTAAAAAAACCTAATTTATTTTTATTTCTTAAATTTCTTTTAATTTTTATGTTAAAACATCTAACTTTTCTTTCGTTTTAATCAACCAAACAAAGCTTTCATTTTAATTAACAAAACTTCCTCGAATAATCTCAACCTTCACAATTTAACATGGAGACTCTTCGGGCTATTGCGTTCTGTGTCCTCTCCTGTACTTGAGTTTAGTTTTCTCAAGCGTGCCATCCTCGTGTACGCAACTGTGGCACTGATTGGCATTCTTACCGGTACTTCACGACCTTGGCCCTATTCCTTCTTCGGTGTCCTTTCTGTAAAAGGAAGGCGGTGTACTTTCTGTAAAAGGGTTAGCGGAAAGCAAGATGCAAAGGGATGTTCAGATTTAGTGCGCTCCGATATTTTTTCTATATAGTTCATCGCTGATATCAATTCACCGTCACATCTTGATTTTACCTTTTCTTGAAATATCAATCCTAATTATCAATAATGATCAGTTATACCAATTTACCAGTGAACCACAAACTCGACCGACTGATATTCTTGAACGCCAATAAAGGTAACTTTTCCCTACACTTTTTAATCCATTGGACCTATTGGAGATATCCAGCTTTTCTGTGTCGAACTGACAGGTTCCCACGTCTGTCTCGGATCCCTAGGCGTGTTCAAGACCCATTGGTGACCCTTGCAATACAATTTTTTTTTAAGTTGGTTCATTAGTTGCCCACGTAACCTCTGGATTCATTTAACTTTTCTCTGCATATAGGTCTCTGAATAACTGTGCTTAATGGACTCCACGCTATGCGAATCTGTCCTATCTGACGGTGGGGGATCCGATGCCGCCCTATACATACTGATATTGAAAGCGCAAGGGCTTCTCGCATACTTTTGCTCAAAGGTTTCGTGGGTTCCTGCATTCCACGGATTTGAGAAGAAAAATAAAGGTGGGATTTCAGTCCCCCAGTTCGAGTTATGTTAGGTTTCAAAACTTTGAGTGAAAAGGAGGCCTCTCTGGTTATGACGATAATTAGGTTTCTTCTTCTTCTTCTGTCACTCAGCTTTGGTGATGGGAGTCACGTTCATTGCAGCGTGCACAACTGAAAATTAATGATGTCTGCCTCGCGTTTATTGCTGAACCAAGCGTGGAAGTTTTCACAGGAGGGAAAAAAAGAGGCTGCTGCTTTTCGACACGCTGTACTGCTGTAGCCTATTTGCTTTTGCAATATGAGTTCGCGTAGTGATGGTTAGTCATTTCTGCCGAAACCTCATCATACATATTGTTATCATCATAAACATATCTACAGTTCTGAATTGATTTTGGAGCATGCATCCTAACTTTTTATTTGAGTCGATGTTTCTAGTAAGCAAGTATGGTTTATAATTATTTTTATTTGAGTGGAATGTTTCTAACTAGTAAATATGGTTCATCATTATTTTTATTATCCTTAAAAACTACACACTGATTAACTGGAAATATCTATTCAAATAACAAGTTGTTGGGATGCATCAGAAAGAATCCATTCAAAACTATTCACATCACAAACGCTTAAATTTATACATATTTAGTTACTTCCCTTAAATTTTTTTATGTGATTTATATTGAAACATTTTACTTAATATGATTTATATGGAAATATATTGAAAGACTTACTTCATTATGGAAAATTATTAATTCTTCATTCATCATCTCATTTTGTAATCTGTGTTGTAGTTTTCATCATCACTTCCGTTCGCAGAAAGAAGGCTATGCGAACAGTGCGAGAACTGCGGGGAATTGAACGAAGCTGGTCCGAACTTTCTAACTTTGAATCTTTGTATTATCTAATGAGTTTTTTTTGCCAGACAATGGCCACAAATATTTTGTTCATTTCAATTTGGTTTTTGCTTTTTGTTTTCAAACCTAACGATAACGATGAATATGACGTGATCGATGACTTCCTGGTTTATATAGTTCATGGTTAACGAGATTGTAATGTCTTCGTTCCATTAGAAGTAAATTTGGAGAAGATTGATGTTGAGATTTCTCTTACAATCAAGTTCGGCCCTTGCATTGAGCTACAATCCTTAGATGTGGATCCTGCAACTTTTGAAACGTAAAAACACGTTAAAATCTCACTTCCAAAGACTGAGGAAATGATGAAAGTCAAAAGTTTTTATACTTGATTTTTTTAACTTTTCTGTATCTTAAGTTGATAATAGATTTGGGCTATTTAGAAGATTTTGCACGAGAGCTTCTGATGATGCATCTACAATTAAGACATAAATTTACTATGAACTTAAAAACAACTCTAACTTAAATTTACACTCAAATTAAGAATAATTTTAATGTAAAATATCTTTAACATATACATGATTAAAGATATTTGATTACTCAAATTGATGTCATCATTAATATGACATACTTTGGTTGTATCAATGGAGATATCAATATTGTGATCTCCTGCAAATTAGCTAACCCTAATTGACAAACGGAATGAGAGAAGAATAGTCATGTCCATCGCCTGTAGGCACAAGCAACAATAAAGGTCGTGGTGACCTGGTATGGTACGGTGTCCTTTGGCCCCTTCATTAAATCTTTTAAAGTGACGTGCAATAATATTATTGGATTGAGCTCGGATGCATATATAGTTATTTGTCAAATCAACATTTGAATATTATTGTTTTAGAAAACGAGAAATAACAAAGGTTTACATTTTTAACCGGTTAAAATTTCCATTTAATTTAGAAAATAAAGGGTTTTTTTCATGAAACCGTGTAAATTATTCTCTAAATAATTTCATATAAATAATGATATTTAAAAAAATGATGTAATCTTGATATAAAAAATGTTTTTCAAAGACTTATGTTAATTATTTATATGGAAAAGAAATCAATTTCACGTGCGTTACCAACTATTTTTATCCACGTCCAGATGGGGGTGAACATCCCGGAGTTGTGGAAGTGGGGTGAGGCAACCTGGCCGCCTCTCGACATGCTGAAAGGCACCTACTTAGCCCCTTGTGTGAACTCGTAGTTGGGGAACAGACGAGATCAAATATGGTGCAATGAAGTTTGAGGTGGAGTTAGTAGGGGTTCATTTATTCCTCGAATTGGTGGAGGACATTCCTACTCAAGGGAATTGAGAGCCTAACTTTGTGTAATACTCTAGTTCAAAAGGAAAAAGCCTTGAAATCGAGTTGAAGGGCACTAGAATCTCCTCCATAGTGGTAAAGGCAATGATGTTCTGAGTGTATGCAAGGGTGAAGGTTCCATAGTGGTAAAGGCAATGATGTTCTGAGTGTATGCAAGGGTGAAGGTTGTTTGACTTTTATGATGTGATTTTTACTAAAGGTTTTTTATTATTCATGATGTAAGGGCATCGATAATTCAACTATATGGGGTATTAAGATTATTCAATTCTAAGCTTCTATGGATCGTGAATCACACAAAACAAGACCCATCTTCTCTTGACTTGCTAGCATATCTTTGGTAATTTCAAGTTCTCATTATGGTTTGCATCTCTTAAATTCCCGTTTCATCTTTTGCATAGGGTATCCTTCCCTTCTATGCAGGGTTATGTTGTCTAGTTTTAGTTAATGAGATCCTACAACATTATTTGGATGGCTATTATATTTTCTTGGAGGGGGAGTCTTTTGGCTCAATTTCATTACTGGTTAGGAGGGAGCATCTCCTTTTGGGTTATTTCATTTCTAGCAAGTTGTCCCTAGACTTTCTTCATAGATTGGTTTTTAGATCTGCTCTGTAATGTGTTTACATTTGGTATGTTGTTTGGTTTCTGGGAGTCTGTCTTTAGGTCCTCCTCACTTAGAGGTCATTTTCATACCCTATTTCCTTACTAGTCTTGTCAATAGCCACCTTATCCGACATTTACATTTGGTATGTTGTTTGGTTTCTTGGAGTCTGTCTTTAGGTCCTCACGCCCTCACTTAGAGGTCATTTTCATACCCTATTTCCTTACTAGTCTTGTCAATAGGCACCTTATCGGACATGCCACAATGCCACGACAAAGGATGGGGTCCCAATGAGGAAACAATAGTAGGCACCTGATCCTTAGTGTCATGAAGTTTGGGTGGCTCATGGGCCCATGAACAAGCTCAATAGGTCACTTGGGGCTTTCAAGCTTGCACCTCAAAACCAATTTAGGAAGACATTCATAGAGTGGAGATTGAGATCATTGGAGAGGATTTGGATGAATAGCTAGTTCGATGTATTTGGATGAATTGCTCTGTTGGTTTTATGTCAATCATTTTTTTAATTATCGATGGCACGTTAGCTTGTTATTTGGTTTACAATTTTATAATCTAAGTGTAGGGAAAATTATTTTTGAATCTTTAGTGTTTGAGAGATATAATACATCTTGAACTCTTCTTATAACACCATTTTGAACTTGAACTCTTCATATAGCACCAGGTGGTCATATTGGGTTCTTGTAATGGAGGTATGCTCCAAGGAGCATCACCATGTCTTCTAAATAGATATTTGTGTGAATAGAAGGATGTTACTAATTAATAAGAAAAAGAAAAAGAAAATATTTTTATCTATCTATATAGAGATTACTTTTTAGGAAAGAGGGATGTTCATAAATGAAAACTATTTTTATTTTTAAAAAGGAAGAGATTGGTTCAGATAGAGAAATTTTATATACTTTTAAGAAAAATGATCATTTAAATAAAATTTATATTATAATAAAATAAGTTTATTCTAAATTTATTTTGACTTTAAATTTATTATTGTGTGGAGACACACTTTAAATTTATTATTGTGCTCAGAGACTCTCTACAATGGTATAGTGGAGGAGAAGTAGTGGTTGTAAATTAATGTAAATATTTAAATGTGGACTCAATATGAGAGAGATGTCAATTTGTTATATTGTAATTTTTCTTTTTCTCTTTATTTTTTTATTTTTGCATTGAGAGGCACTATCCAACCAGTATGGAATATAAGTTGTAATGCTATGTAAACATAAAAATAAAAAATAAAAATAAACCTACATTAAAATAAAATAACTTTAAACTAAAATAAAAAAAAAAAAATTATACGTTATTATTATTATTTTTATCGATTTTACTCGGTCAAGTTACGGTGGTTTTTGAGCTCTAGGTTTATAAGAACCCATGGTATTCATGTGGTTTTTGCATTGAGAGGCACTATCCAACCAAGTGTGGAATATAAGTTGTAATGTTATGTAAACATTAAAAAAAAACCTACACTAAAATAAAATAACTTTAAACTAAAATAATAAAAATAAAAATTATATGTTATTATTATTTTTATCAATTTTACTCAGTGGTTTTTGAGCTCTATGTTTATAAGAACCCATGGTATTCATGTGGAATATAGCCTATTTAAAGAGGGGAAGACTCTTTATTATTGAAATTAAGCCAACCTAGATCCATCATAACTCTGCATCTATCAAGTGCATCTTGAGAGATTTGACCACTCTCGATGCTTGATAGATCCAGATTTAAAATAGATCTAGTTATCAAACAGTCTAGAGTTAAAATGGATCTAGTTATTAACGAGTCTAGATCCATCTTAACTCATGATCTATCAAGAGCCAAGAGAGATCAAATCTCTCTCAAGGTGCAAACCTCTTTTTTTGGTGCAAAATTTGAAAAGAGGTTTGAGCCTTGAGAGATTAGATCCCTCTAGAAGCTTGGTAGATGTAGAGTTAAGCTTGGTAGATGTGGAGTTAACATGGATTTAGGTCATTTTAAAATATTTATATATTGTTACCTTCATATAATACTATTATATTTTTATTTATCTCTCTTATGATTAAAAAATGAAAGAAAAATCTTCTAATAATAAGTCTCTTCCATTTTTCTTTTCAATTTATCATTTTTTAGTTATAAATTACCATATGTGAATATTATATTTTATTCTTATTCATATATTTTATTTTAATAAAATATATCATAAATTTACATAAAATTTATTTTTTATAAATTAGTATTTGAAAAATGATTAATTTAATACAAACTTAATATAGTAATATAGTAAAAAGAAAGTGATGTGGTAAATAATTTATATTTTAAATTTTAATGACTATTAATATCTATGATTTTTTTTGGAAACAAGCTAACAAAACAATATTATAAAATATTATTTACATTAATAATAAAAAAAATTATTTGTCTCATTCTTGAAGTGAGATAATGAGAAGAAACATATAAAAATATAAAAATGTTTAACCTTAAATTTTATTTACATATTGGTAATATTCTTCATATATCAATAACACTATAAAATTAATGGTTATCACTTTGAATGCAAAAATTTCAAAACTTGATTATGGGCTTTGATGCATAGTAAAAAAAAAAATCCATTACTTATGATGCATTGCTAAAGTCATTCTATTTTATTTTATGGTAAAGTAAATCAACACACAAACTAAACCCAAAAAGCCATTCCACAAAGACACCCAAAGTGAACCCTAAATCCTTTTCTAAATATGTCCAAACATTTGAGGGAAAAAGTTTAAAAGGAGAGTAAAACACATGATCTGAGAGTAAAATAATGTGATAAAGAATTTATATTTTAAATTTTAATAGATCTCTTAATATCCATAAAACTCTTTGAAAATATTAATAACCTAAGCAAAATAATATTATAAAACCTTACTTACATTAATAATTTAAAAATAATTGTCTTACTTTTGAATTTTATATTTAAATTCATAAAAAAATTTCAACCAATAGAACTAAGTCAATTATAAAAGCATATAAAAATATAAAAATTTTAACTTTAATTTTTCTTAAGATATTGGTATCATTCTTCGTATATTGGTAACACTGCAAAATGAATATTTATCACTTTGAATGCAAAAATGATGCATTACTCAAATCAATCTACTGCTAAATTGAAACTACTCAAACTAAACCCAAAAAACCATTCTACAAATATGCCCAAAATTGAACCCTAAATCTTATTCCAAATATACCCAAAAATCCAAGAGAAGTTTAAGAGAGTAAAAACATGGTGAATAAAAAAATGATTAATTGCTAATGAACTTATTTTTGTGAAATCATTTCTTCCAGATGACCTGCAATCTCTATTATCTCCATTCTATGTATCCTTTCAAGCTTGAGTGCACTATTACTTTCACCTGTAGCTCATGCTTTAAACCTAATTTATGGTGTTTTATCCCTAATTTAAAAGTGTAAATTATATATTATAATAAATGTTTTATATATTAAATGAGATTAACGCTAAGATAATTGTATAATTTATAGGTGTAAATTATAAAATATTAAGAAATTTAAATTATAAAATAATATATTAATAAATATATTATTTCAGAGATAAGGCTTTTCTGAGTAGAACAATTTTGATTTGGTATTTTCGGATCCATCAAATTAAATTATTTAGTCGATATTTCAAGCCAGCAAATGTGGCTTATCATTAGTGTCTTGATGATAAGCCGCTCGAAAGGTCGACTAAAAATTTCAATATGATATCTAGAAATACCAAATCAATATGATATCTAGAAATACCAAATCAAAATATATTATGTTTTAAATCAAACTTATAGTGCTTTAACCCTAAGTTGTAGTTATAAATTATATATTATAATAAACATTATGTATGTTGCATCAGATTGATCTTAAGATAATTGTGAATTATACAGTATTATATTAAGAATATTAAATTAAAAATATTATAATTTTAATTAGTACAATCCACAATATACATATCATGTTAAAACAAATTTAAAAAATAATGATTTCTATTTATAATCTTAATATATAATTAATAAATACATCAAAGCTATATATATATATATATATATATATATATATATATATAATTAAAAATTCAATATTTATAATATATTTTTTAAAGTTATATTTTTATTTATTTATATTATACTATTAATATGTATATCACATTAAAAAATAAATTACAAAAAATGTTATATATATATATATATTAGGTGAGATTGAAGTCGAGAAAGATTGATAAATATTGATTTTTTTTTTCAAAGAAAAAAATTACTCTAGTTTCAGGATTAGAGTGAGGTTACTAGTACCAAGGTAGCCCATAGGTATAACCTCTTAGGAATTCACAAGGCTTGAAGCTCATATACTAATATGTATAGGAACAAAATCATTACAACAATATTTATCAATGTATTATAAGTTATCATATTACTAGCGAGAATTTAAATTTGAATAAGAAAATAACAACCATTTTACCTAACCATTTAAAATAATACTCACTAATTATATTAATTCACATATACTATTTATTATATTAATTTTATTATTATGATATTAGAAATTATGATATTACTTTTTTATTATTAGAAATTACATATAGGTTAATTAATTAATAAAAAATAAATATAACGATTCCATGAAAATTATAAAATGCTACTTATTAATTACCTCTTTAATTTGGATGATATGTTCTGGTAATTGTACTTGAAGAGATAAAAAAAATCATATTTCATTGATGTAGGTTTGCAACCCACATCCAAGGTACTTGCTATTATAGAATCTAAACATTCGTTGTAATTACCTCTTTAATTTGGATTATATATTCTGGTAATTGTATTTGAAGAGATAAAAAAAATCATATTTCATTGATGTAGGTTCGCAACCCACATCCAAGGTATTTTCTATTTTTCGTTGTGACTATACCTCAAGAGGAATAAATAACTATTAAAAAAATATAAAAATTAATTATTTAATAAAAATTTATATTTATGTTGTTATTTATTTTCTGAAATAAAATTATTTTATTATTTTAATATATTTTTTTGAAGTTTGGTAGGACTTTCTGATTTTCAGTTTACATGTTCATTATTCACCTCTCTACAGGAGAGGATAGCAAAAGATTCAAATCCAAGATCTCGGTTGGTGAGACTTCAATCTACGACCATCACCATAGTGAAACTTCAATATACAACCTTAGTCACTTAAACCGATTGGTAAGACTTCAATCTAGGACCATCACTCTACGACCATAGCCACTTAAGCCATCCTAAGTAGAAAATTTAATGTTATAATACCTTCAATATTTATATTAAATTATAAAACCTTCTCATTATAATATAATTAAAATATTTATAAATTCAGAAAAATAATAAATAGAAATATAAAAACAACTCATAAATAAAATATATTTTTAAAATTATTGATTTAATTTTTTCTCATACAAAACAAGTTTTATGCACGATTCACAAAATTTTAATAAGTCATTCTTGAAGTAGAAATAAAGACACATTTATAGCCCCCTGTTATCTTTATAGGGTAAAATTGGAAATTGGAAACATTTATAGTATTTTGTTATTTTTGTATGGTTAAATTGGAAATTGGAAACATTTATAGCTTCTTGTTATCTCCAGTTAAATTTGAAACTGGAACTTTTTAGAAAAACTGAATAATTTCTTAGTTTTCACAAATTTCACACTACTTTGATCACCAATTGAAGTGCCCCCTTGGACAACCTTTTTTTTATGGTTAACAACATTTAAAATATATCTTCACAAGTTATATAGTGCCCCCTTGGACAACCTTTTTTTTATGGTTAACAACATTTAAAATATATCTTCACAAGTTATATAATTTATTTAATCTATTCATTTTAATTTTAATTTTATAATATTTTTAACTTGATACATTTATATTACTTAGAATCTGAAATACATAGGGTTATAAAGATATCCAGTCTGAAGTTGAAGAATTCATGGATCCTTAGCAAACCCTATCATTGAACTTTGTGAAAGGAGTTTCAAAACCACTAAAAATTACACTTCAGATCCCAACATTTCGCTAGCCACAGACATAAAATTGGCATGCAAAAAGCTCTAGAGGGCCGCACAAATACAATTAGAAAAGATACAAAATAAAGCCAACAGAGTTCGAGGCCTTAATTCCATGAGGGACACCCCTTCAAGTATGACAAAAATAGAAGAACAAAGATAAATTCAGAACCCAAATCCAAAAATCCAGACTGAAACTTCATTCAAAACTTAAATGTCGTGAATGGTTGAAGGCCAAACCATATGTGAACCAAGAAATACACCATATGCCTGCCTAATTAGAACAATCCCAATCTCACAGACCGCCATGCATTTGAGAGGTGAAAAGACACTCCACACGCCCAACTAGATAGGCCAAGACCATTTTTTTTTTTAGTTTTGAGATGTTCTTCACAATATGGGTTATCAATTCTTATTAACTTGATTTTATTTTAAGGTTTTTATTTTGTAAGACTGTAAAGATTGAATATTCATTGTAGTTATGATGAGACACCAATTTTTTTTTCCCATGTTAAGGGTTAGTGTCCAACCACGTTGAGGGTTGGTGTGAGCATGTTAAGGGTTAGTATCCAGCTATATTAGGGGTTGGTGTGATTCCAAAAAGATTTTGGTAGCTTAAATGCCCTTGGTCCACAATTAGAATAATATATTCAGTTAATAGTAATCTCTTTAGTTATAGTTATTAGTCCTAAAATTTTCTTCATAAGGGATAATCTATGTATTAATATAAGTCCAAAAATTACAAAAACAAGACTTAGTTATTAAAATTGACATATTATCGAGAAATAGAATTCTATTGCTCCAATGTGAAATTATATTTTCCACCTTGTTGGTCTTCCATCACCAATCATTCTTCACATAGTTATTTAGTTTTGTATAGAAACCTAAATACTTTGGCTATGCTTTGATATCTAAATCCTAGAAGGGTAGATATTTATAAATAATTGCATCAAGTTCATCTTTGAGCTTATATGCCATGGTTTTTTAATAAAGGAGGAGAATATCCCAATATACACGAAGCTCTCAATCTTAACTGCAATAAAAAAAGAAGAAACACATCATCTACTAATAAAAGGTGTATGAGTCTCTCCTGCCTGCCAACCCTTATACCTTACATAGTTCTCTTGTTTTTAGAATCAACCAAATATTTGCTAAAAATTTCATCCAAAGGAAAAAAATTATTTTGGGATAGATGATAACCTTGTCTCAACCATTTGGAAGACTTAAAACATCAAAGGTGACACCATTAAATAAAAATGCAAAGGAGAGAGTTCCTTACACATGCCATAATCCACTTGATTATATGAAGAGACAAACCAATGAACTAATACTAATATTAGATGAAGTCTTTCTTGTGTCATTCCAATGGTTTCATGGATTTTTGTACGCTCCAAATTGTGTTACTTAAATGAAATTGGAGAGAAGTGGTTTCAGTCTTATTGCTAGCACTTTAGATGATATTGTACACATAGTTGTAAAAAAAAATGGGCTTGAATCCTTAAAAGGTATTATGGCATCCACATTCGGGATTAGTGCAAAAAAAGTTTTGTTAATCTTGATAAGGATATTTCCTATCCTTTTGACTTCTTCAACCACCTCAAGTAGATCTTATTTGAACGAGTAAAAGAAATCAAGATAGAATCTCAACTATCCATCCATTTGGACTCAAATTTGTGTCCTTTTCTAAAAGTGGACAATAGATATAAAAAATATTGCTTTCTGATAGACATGAACTTCCTCTCATTATCCTCTTCATTTACTAGCCTAGGAAATAGTGAAATCACCTTTGATATCTCACCAATGTTTGCACCTGAGCCGATCACCTTATTACTTGTAATGTTGGTCATGTCCCATATCATGTTAACGATTTTCCTATAAATAGAAAAAAATAGGAATAATTTTGTTTTCTGGTCTCCAAATTCAAGCCAAGTGGATTGAATATTGATGCAACAATCCAATTCTTTTCTAGAGGTAATTTAGGTTGAAATTTTAGCACTAGTACAGAATGGTCAATTAGTTACTAAAAAAATGACTAAAGCTTGCATATAAATGACTAATTTTCAGTCGGTGACCAATAGTGGCTAATTTACAGCATCTTATAATGTGAATAAATTTTAGTCGTATTTGACTTAGTCATTAATTTGTTGTCTTAAATTTACCATCTAGTAGTATATTTAATCATTAATTTGGTCATTAATTTAGTCATTAATTGCCGTATTTAATGTCCAACTACACAACAAAATATACTACTATATAATCGCCTGATAAAACCAATAAATGACTAGATAAATATGATCAAAATGTTGGTCTCATTATAAGATACTATAAATTAGCTACTAATAGTCATATATATGCAAATTTTAGTCATAATTTGTAATCACAAATTTATCATTTACAATAGTAATTTATCTTTTTTTGGTAGTTTCATCTTCATTATATAAATGACTAATTTAGTTATATATTCATTTTATTTATGCTCATCTTTAATCAATAGACTACTAATTTAGTAATACTAGATTGATTTTATGTGTTCATAATTAATTAACATATATTAATTAGTATGATTTTGTGACTAAATTAAAAAAAATGTCATCCAATGTGCATGTTCATCTAATATGAAAACAAAAAATTACATATGTTAATGAAATTACTAAATAATATCAAGTACAACTATAAATAATTTCAACCACATAAATTATATTATATGAAATGTCAAGTATTGCAATATGAAAGCTTATTGTAACGTGCCTTGGCTTCTCCACTGTGCAAAGCTAGTATATCTCTTTGGAGGAGCAGGCAGCTGTGGTTGTAACATTCCATTATTGGGACTAGTGGTTGGAAATGGATGTATTGTATGACTGGAACTTACACTTCTTAATATAACATAGGCAACATGTTTTCATGCATATGTTGTTATTGTAGTTGGACTATTCTGGTTGCTGTAGAAATGTATGTTATTTAAGTTATGCATTTGTGTATGAACTATTTTTTATGCAATTGTATGAATTTTGTTGCAAATGTGTTGTCGGTTTAACCATCACTTTGGATTTCTCACTATCTTGATTTCTAGCTGGTGATGCATCTTTGTTCGTTTGTTCCCTTCTAAGCCGAGTACTATTATAGGTTTCCAAGGGGCGCACTCACCTCACCCTCCATGTGTTAGAACCTCTCGTGCACCTTCCTTGACTCACAGCAATTGTCACACCCTTGCTACCAACAGGGACATATTACTTTCTTCTGTACAAAACCACGGTCAAGGCATTACCCTATGACCCACTGCTGGGACTCCTACACCAAACGGTTTAAGGTCTAATTGGGACATCTTACTGGGGAGATCCCCTGACATGTTGACGGGTCCAACACTGTTAACATTTCTGGTGCTAGGAGGGCTAGATGACAAGTTGTGCCCTATCATCTTGTTTTGAACCTTTGCATATCTATCATGGAAGCTTGAACTCTCCTCCCTCCAAGATTTTTTTTACATGTCGAATCTGTCACCATCACGAGAGAGTTCTTTGATCTCTTGTCTACATTCATTTATGATGGTGAAGGCAAAGTGGCCTGGCCTGAGTTCTTACATGACTTCCTCTCCATGCTTCATGAGAAAGATGGATGTTCTGACAAACAGGCTAGTCTGCTGCTTGCATACATACTTCACAAATCTCCACATCAGTGGCTGTGCAGCGTATCAGCTGACAGAGTTCACTCACTTGAGCACTTCTATGATCTCTTTGAAGACACTTTCTATCATTTTGATCTAGAATATCTTGACAAAAAATTGTTACAACAACAGAAGGCTCCACATGAATTGCCTATGGATCTTTGGCAGCACTTCTGTGATTTGCAATTTCATGCTCCAATGAGCCAGATCAAATTTCCTTATCTTTGGGATAGATTCGAGTACTATCTTAAGAAATCTGCACATCCCAAGAAGAAGTTCAAGATCAAGCCCCTCTCAACATACTTTGGTGATGGAGCTGCACAATCGCAAACAGATACGGTCACTGTCACAAGCGACGGTCTGCCATCCCCTCATCAAATAGCTCCACCATCCTAGAGTGATGTGGGAGAGCATGAACAAACATTTGTTGAACTATCACACCCTCCTAACATCGCTCCTTTCAATTTTCGCGCAGACTTGGTTCTGAGTCCCATACCGTATCACATGTATTTTGTACCTCAACCTCCGTCTTCGTATTCTAATCATCCTCTGGATGACACTGTTTTGTGTTCTTCCATTCCAGAATCTACACTTGTTTTGAATGAGGATCGATCTATCAACGAATTTGGTGGTGCACAACCAACATGCGTTGGCATTCATGAAGAGCATGATGAGGAGCTTGAAAATTCGTTGATAGTAGGGGACCATCCCTGTCTGTCTGTACCTCCTCCATTTTCTCCTGACATCCTTGATGACCCTGCCATCCCTGATTTTTCATGTGCATCTCCATCCACGAATGCACCCATTTTTTATCATTTGCATGGCACACTAGATATCATTCCATCATCTGACAACAGGAAGGGCCAATCATTCATTGAAAATCCACTTGATTTTTCATCTATATTTTCTGGAAATGCATATGATGAACATCCTTGCTTCTCATATACCCCTCTATGCGATTCATCAAATCATGAGGATGTCAACCAACATCTTGAGTTTTTTTATCTTGGTTGTCGTGATCTCTTTACCTCATCATCTGATCACGATGTTGATTCACTGGTTGTTAATCTGTCTAAGCCACTAGTCTACGATGATCCATCTATCAACGAAGTTGAAACCCCACAGATTGTCGAGGCACTTTAGCTTGAGCTGATGGTTATGTCAGGCCCTCGCTATCCTGAGGTTGGTTTCACTTCTGATCAAGAAATTGTTCAAACATGCAAGGCTCCTCATCACTCATCTATATGCATTGAAGATCAATCTAACACTCAGATTTCACTTCCTCCACTCGAACTACATGATCCCATCGCTCATGCATTGGAGGAATCTTAGTCAAAAAGCACACTTGTGGAACATAAGTGGTTTACCTTCCTCACATGTGCTTGCATTTCATAGTCAAGAGCATTTGTGTGCTTAACATCTGCACGTAGTGTCACATAGCATCATGGTATATCCACGGACTGCATGTCATGCTCTTTCACTCATTTTTGTTCTATGGATGCTTGTAAGCTTGGAGAGTGTCTGTCTTCATTGTTATATCTTTCATGTATGTTGGTTCACACAACTGTGTTGTTCGAAAATGATGCCTTCACCAACATGGGTCAACCAATGCACTGTGGCTACATTAGAAGTATCACTTGATGTGGTTAGGCACATGCACTATTAGCTTAGGAGTAGGGGTAGTTTTTTCTTTTTGAGTTGTTTGCTGCATTCATGTTTGCATCTTTATTTGTGTGTTTTTTTGCTTTCTTGTTTGTTTTCTTACTTGCTTTGCTTTCACATTTTCTTCTACTCCTTACTTTGCTTTTGGTTTGTTTGCTTGTTATTGTTCATAAGTTAGTTTCACATCGACTGTGTGCAACTCTTGAAACAAGTTGGGTAAAGTACAAGAGGACTTGTACAACTATTAACATTTGGTTAACTGTTGTCCACTCTCTCATGAAGAACTTGTTACTTTCAATCTAGGGTACATCAAGGAAAATACGTACTATTCAAAGTGAACTTTGGTGAAAACACAATGCTTGCGCACTAACTAGTATCACCTACTTTAGTCGGTTGTTTTTGGGTTAACCCTTGGCAGCTCAGTCAAGTAGAGTAAGGTGAGGGGGAAAACCTTAACAAGCATGTCAGAGGTATATAATAAGCTACTTCTCTAAAGGAACAACCTGTTTTCCTCTCAATAAGTCGGGATCCCTCTTCCGCCTCTAAAATGAATAAGTGTTATGCGCAATTATGAAAATGAAAAATAAAAAAAATAAAGAGTGAAAAATTTCAAAAATGAAAAATGAATAAGGTGAAAGAAGAGAAAGGCTTCCTGTGTAGAGAGGTGATGCAAGTAACTCTGCCGGGTACTAACTAGGCTTGTTGGCAGTAGAGAGATGCTTGTGTTCCTGCATGAATCCATCGAGGTACTGTCCAGGCCTGCTGGAAGTGGAGAAACACCAGAGATGAAACTAAGACTCTGATGACTATATTTCCTGTGCACCAATATACCCCTCAACCCCAATCGAAACAAATGTGTTTCCTTCACTTGGAATGTGTGTCAATTGACTAAGAGCTTGGCAGATGCTACATCTTACAATCAAGCAAGTGTGGAAACCAAGACGAACTGAGAACTGAACAATACTTCCGGAGGTGTTAGACTTTCTTTTAACGAACAAGGTCCATTTAGAGGGCTAGAGTTCTACTAGTGCATCACCAAGTGTTGTAGCGGCTACAACCACCCTCCAAAATTTTTCCTTAGCTTCGTTTTGGAGCCTCACTACCAACCTTTCACAAAAACATGTCTTGCCTTGTAAAGTACAAAAGATTTAGTGATTTTCTTGTAGAATGATAACCTGTACATCAAAACTTGTTGCATCCCCCTCACAGGCTATTTCACCAGAATTGGTTTAGTTGCGGGTTGAGCAGCTCCCTCAAGAAATTGTGCAACTATGGAGGGGAACCAACCTTCCCTCCAGAAATTGCACAATTCTCTCTGGCAGCCTACTGGCCTCCATAATTGCACAAATCTGCCTGTCATTGTTCACTAGAAAAATTGTGCAATTCCTCCCAGCAGGACTGCTCAGCCCAAAAATGCATAATTCTAGGCAATAGTTAGCTACTCTGCCTAGAAATTGCGCAATCCCTCTGGGCTGCCAGCCCAATGCCCTCCCAAAAATATGCTTTTTTTCTTCCCATTTAGGAAGATTGTTGGATGTGCAGTTGAGTTGACCGATTCCCTCTAGGACCAAGCAAAACTAATTTGCATGCATGGGATGCTTCTCCCTAGGTAACATGCAAAAGGCATCCATTGATTCATGGATCTACTTTTAGCAGCTGGAGGTTGCACACAAGGATCATTTCAGAAACCTCCCACGAAGTGTCACTCTTCCTACGTTTGTGTCATGGGTGTCACATCTTCGATTTTATCAAAACTCATGAACCGAAGAATACAAATCTCTTTCCTCGCATCAACCTTGCAACTTTGACATCCCACATTGCATCTAGGAGTCGTCAGCACATTCAAGTTAGTAGTTTTGGGGTAAGCCTGCCTTTCATGTCTTGTGTTGCATTTCTGTCACTTTTTGTGTTACGCTTTGTGTGATTGTTGTATGCTTGATTTCATTGAGTGCTTGTTGTTGTTTTGATGCATGTTAGCTTGTAGAAGCACCATTTTAGTTTTCGTTCGTATCTCACTATTGTCACATGCATAACATTGTTTTGCAAAGATGGTTGTCATTACAACGACTTGCTTCACACACATTCATGCTTTCCCTTTTTCTAAATCCTGTGCTTATTTTTTGCATGAACGATCATTCACTCTTGTTTTCACTCATCTCATCATGAATTTGCACTTCTTAGGTTTTCAGTCGTTCTTGACTAGAATAGCCTGCCTTGGCTCAGATCATGCCTTGCCTAGCTAGCACTGTGCATTTCCAGAAGTGAAGGCTCAGCCTTCCCTCCAGAAATTGCACAAGTCTAGCAAGACACTAACCTCGAGGCTTGCATTGCAGAATTCTTAGAGGCAATGTCTTGTTGGCCCCATAAACTACATAATGGAGTTTGCTGGTTGCATTTTGCTACTGACTGAAATTGTGCATTGCGCAATTTTAGTCCTCAACAGGTTAGGATGGACTATTCATTGCGCAGTTTCAGTCCTCAGCAGTCTAGATGGATTGTTCATTGTGCAGTTCTAGTAGTCAGTGTGTCTCCTGACAGATTAGACTGTGCCTTGCACAGTTTTGGCAATCAGTCTCCCGACCTCCCGGTGGAAATTGTGCAACCTTCATGATCAGTCACACAAGTATGTTGCAAGTCAATTCTCAACTTCGTTTTGGTTTTAGACTAACAAATTGCTTGCCATGGGTGTTTCCATGTCTCCAGGTATCGTATGTTTTCATCTACCTCTCAGCAACATAGGTACAATGGTTTCCAGGAGAGTAGGGTCGAAGACACCATTCGAAGCACACTTGGGGATGCAGTTGATCAAGTGTCTATGGACTTTCCTACCCATGAAGACATAAAGTTTTTTGTAGACAAGGACATCAAGATATGAAAAAAACATCATCACAACAAGAAGCACCATCAACAATAGCTGAAGGTAGCATACCAGATGCAACGAACACAAGAGGAAGGTTGTTGACAACACAAAGGCAGAACAAAGTTGCAAGCTCAAGAAGATCCACTTGTGATGAAAGAAACATTGGAGACTTGGGCTATGAGGTGACGACGTGATGTGAATGTTGCGTGAGGGCAGAGAACGGAATGGAGAAGGAGTTGCATGTGCTGAAGCAACAACTCAAGGAAGAATAGGAGTTGCATAGACGAGAGAATGAGTTGTTGTAGGAATAGGTATAACAAGGGGTGCAACATGCACTCACGGATGAAACTGCACCCATACAAGTTATAGATCCATCCCAGCAGCTGGCATGGAGCAGAAAAGGTGAGAAGTGTTGTTGATCGCGTGCAAGGGAATGCAACAACATGCATGCCATTATGCGCACACATGTGATCCCAACCATTTTGCACACTCACCAAGGTGAAGACAAGAAACTAGTTCGGCTAGAGTTGAACATGTACTTCGAGAAGTTGATGTGCATGGCCACCAACACATGCTTGGAGAGTAGCGTAGACACTATGCATCATGTTGCTAGTCCAATTGCACTAGGATGGCTATGTGCATGCTATCAGACAAGTTAAACAGAGTAGCCATATCAATGCACTGAGATGCAATGAAGGGAAGAGATTTCTTTAGCAAGATTTCACCATTGAGCACATGGACACCATCACAGACAACCAAGCTTGGCATTAGCTCACCACCTTCGAACATCACATGCATGTCAAAGAGTTTCTCTCACCACAACAGTCCGAGTGTCAGTGATGTCTTGTATGGCTTTCTCAAGCCATTTTGTCTCACATGGGCACATGTGCATTGTAATGTAATGCCTTGTCAAGTGGAAGTTCAAGTGTTGATAGTTGGATGTAATAGTCATAGAGTAGATGAAGAGTCATGAGGGTAGATGAACTGTCACAAAGGGGAATGCCAAGGGACACCCCACCCTTTGCTATAAATATTCCCTCATAACTCAATGTAAAGGATTTTTAGTCAGCGAAGCTTCAATAAGACTCTCTTAGAGAAACCTTGGACAATATTGTAATACACCTTGGATTCTCCACTGTGTAGAGCTAGTATATCTCTTTGGAGGAGTAAGTGGTTGTGGCTGTAACATTCCACTATTGGGACTAGTGGTTGGACATGGATGTATTGTATGACTGGAACTTACACTTCTTAATATAACAGAGCCAACATGTTTTCATACATATGTTGTTATTGTAGTTGGACTATTCTAGTTGCTATAGTAGTGTATGTTATTAAACTTACGCATTTGTGTATGAACTATTTTATATGCAATTATATGAATCTTGCTGCAGATGTGTTGTTGGTTCAACCGTCACTATCTTGATTTCTAGCTGGTGATGCATATTTTCTCGTGTGTTCCATTCCAAGCCGAGTACTATTACAGGTTTCCCAGGGGTACACTCACCTTAAGTTCTATGTGTTAGAACCTCTCATGGACCTTCCTTGACTCGCCGCAATTGTCACACCCTTGCTACCAACAGGGACATCTTACTTACCTCTGAGCCAAACCTTGATCATGGCATTACCCTACGGCCCATTGTTGGGACTCCTACACCAAATGGTCTGAGGTCTAATTGGGACTTCTTACCAGGGAGATCCCCTGACATGTTGGCAGGTCCAGAACTGTCAACAAAAACTCAACAAACAAACTGATCAAATATCACTCCACCTATGTCTCACCAAGTGCCAAGTGATGATTAACAACATAAGAGAAGGGGAACATGTGAAGTGTACCCTCCTAACCAATCAACCAATCATTTATCATCACAACTATAACCAATCCCTTGGGGAATTAAACCCATCATACTCAAGCATAGGTGCTGTACTCTATAAAAATAATAAGAATCATACCAATAAAAAAATCATGATGCTAAGAATAGTCACATGAAGTAAAGTTTAAGCACCATAACCAAATATCCAATATCATACTAATCTATTAACCATAGATATGTCACCTTGAATAGAGAACCAGTGGATAAGCCATTGCCACTGATCCCAAAGGGATAAAATAATATAATCCAATCCAAAATATTGAAGAAACCTAATGGAATTACCATCTCCAAGGAATCACTTCTCATAAAGCTATCATCTTGCAAATCCTTGTAATGCCTAATAAAGCTCACACATAAAATCCTCATTTAGTGTGAAGGGTAACAATGAAAAAAGTGGAAATAATATAGCACACTGATGACTGAGGATTGGAAGCTCAATGCTTTTGGTTATGGATTCCAATGTTAATTCCATAATAGTAATAACTGATAATAGTTCTCTAGGAATTTGTTATACATACAAAGGACTACATCCATGTCAACAAAGCAAGCTAGATCTATAATGTAGTATTGTAATATAATTCAGTTCTCCAACATGATGTGCTAATATAAAACATGATGGTAGAGTCAAGGATGTTGTTATAGTCCTCAATAACAACCTAATGAACATCAAAATCAACAAATGGTGGGAGCGGGATCTTCAAGCTGGTCAGGGAGTTCATCAGGATAAGAATCTAGGTGAAATTTCCTTCAATGCCCAAAATTGTCAATCATTAGTATTGAAATTTTTTACTTTAGTACATGATAACTTAACATAATACAAAGAGTGATTCTTTAGAAAAAAATAAAATTTGTCCAGATGTTAGAAGCCATTTTAACTGCTAGATGGGAAATATCATTATATCAAATATCTCAATAAATAAATGAATGCTCTCCAAATAATCTAGTTCATTATTAGTTATGTCCACACACATGGAGAAAATGAGGCCTACATATTGTCTATAAATAACCTTGTGCATTCAAAACTGCAAGAAGAATGAAATTAAATAGAATCACATGTGAGTTCAATTTAGATATAATACACATGAAAGCAAAAAGAAAGCTAAAACCATGGGAAATATTTTCAATCTAGTAATTTCAAACTCTCAGATCCATGCTGAACTCAAAGAATAATATAAATACAAAGTATTAGGAGAGTAAATGGATCCCTACATTAGTATGGCAAGTTTCCAAAATTCTATATCATTTGAATTTAACTTTATAAGGGTTGAAGCATTCAGTGTGGAAATTCCTTATAGATTCAAATTGCAAATTGTAATATGCTAAAATAGTTGACTTGAATATACTCTACTCATTAGTGAAAACAATAAACGATCGATGAAATCATGAAGCATAAAATATAAATAATTTAATCAAACATAACACAATAATTTTATGGGGAAACCCATAGCTAAAAGCCCTTGCTATATGTATATTGCATTAATTAGAAAATATGAGAAGATTACAATGTTGTTCTCAAGCTCGAGCAACCTATGCACTATCTCAATTTATCTCAACTGGGTGTTTCTTTGATCTGACATGCATGATTTAATTGAGTGAATATTTACTTTACTAGTTGAACAATTCTTGTTACACCCCACTACTTCATCTTACACCCCACTACTGGATCTCTAACTAATTCCTCCATTAGTTGGAACTAGTTTAACTAAATCTAACTCGGTTAAATTGAATTAAATAATTACAAAAAATAACTCAACCCGAGCCCCTAAAATTTAGGAACCACTCTTCATGACTCTAGATAGACTCCCAACTCAAATTAACTAAGCCAACTAAGTCAAATTAACTTGGTTAACTATTACAAGTTGCTATGAGAATTAGAATTACAATTTAATTCAAGAAAAAAATTAAATTAGGATTTTCTTGTTACATTTTTCAAAACTTCGTTTCAACAAGAAAGGGATTATCTGCTACCCTAATCCTGCCTCTATGAAATTCAAATTTTCATCTTGACAATGCCTTTGTCAAAATATCTGCATCCTACTCTTTTGTAGGAATGTATTCCAACAACATGATTCTCCGCTGCACATAATCTCGTAGATGGTGATACCGTATATCTATATGCTTAGACCGATCATGATAAACTGGATTCTCATAAAGTTTGATGCAACTCTGACTATCACAATAAATCATTGTAATATCCATCTGCTGACAAAATAACCCAACAAGGATATTCCTCATCCATATAGCCTCACAAGTTGCTTGACTAGTAGCCATGTACTCTACTTCTCCTGAACTGAGTGCAATTGATCTCTACTTCATGTTGTACGAAGAAACTGCTATTGATCCAATACTGAAGATTCCCCCTGATTTGCTCTTTCTATCAGATGGACTCCCTACCTAATCTGCATCTGTGAAGCCTTGAAGCTTCACTCCCTCTATCTGTCTGTATCAAAGACCAACTGAGTGGTGCCTTTGACGTATCTCAACACATGTTTAGCTTCCTTCTAATATATTTTGGTTGGATAAGCATGGATTGACTAAGTTAGTTAACTGCAAAACACATTTATGATCGTGTGTTCACCAAATACATAAGTGAACCCACAAGATGTCTATAAATAGTAGCCTCCACTACTTCACCTAAAGTAGCATCCTCCTTCCTCTAGTTACCTACTAGAGGAGTCTCCATGGGTTTATTGCTCTCCATGTGGAACTTCTTTAGTATCTCATTGGCATACTTTACCTAAGAGACAACAATTCATCATCTCCTTGCCATACTTCCATACCAAGAAAGTAATACATGAGCCCCAGGTCCTTCATCTCACAATCTCCTACAAGATCCTATTAGCAAGATTTTATCAGCTACTCATCACTTGTAAGAATCAAATCATCGACATATAATACTATAATCAACAATTTACCTTTAACCACAATATGGTAAAGGTTCACATCTTGTTCACTTTTGGTGAAGCCCAACCTAGTGAATAACTATCTATTTTGGTGTACTAAGCACAGGGTGTTTTTTTACTCCATACAATGCTTGCTTGAGTCTGCACACATGCGACTCTATATTGAAGGTCTCAAATCCTACCGACTGCTCAATACACACCTCTTCCTTAATCATACCATTGAGGAATGCTATCTTCACATCCATCTGATGTATCTTCCATCCCATCTGTGTTGACAATGATAGAATATATCTGATTGAAGAATTCTTTGCTACTGGAGAAAATGTCTCATCGTAACCAATTCCATCCACTTGAGAGAATCCTCTGGCCACAAATATGACCTTGTGTTTCTCCACACTCCCATTTACTACTTGCTTTACCTTGTAAAGCCATCTGGAAATCACCACTAACTTGTCTGCTGGTCTTAGGACCACTTCCCAAACACTGTTTCTAATAATGGAGTCACACTCCTCAACCATGTTATCAACCCATACTATTTGTTGCACTGTTTCCTCGAATGAGGATGGCTCAATCTCTACACTCTCTCTCATCAGATCCATGTAGC
This sequence comes from Pinus tabuliformis, assembly GCA_031772625.1. Classification (NCBI taxonomy): domain Eukaryota; kingdom Viridiplantae; phylum Streptophyta; class Pinopsida; order Pinales; family Pinaceae; genus Pinus; species Pinus tabuliformis. The sequence continues at coordinate 647,717,669 of CM062807.1, read as the reverse complement.
CACTATAATGATATGGTGACCTCCTCTACCTGCACTGTGATGTGGGTACTCCCACATTCTCTCTAACATCATGCATCAATTTTTCAGCCACTTTGGTGTGCTTCCTTCCATCTTTAGAAGTATATGCATGAGTGGGTGTTTCCACTCTTTGCTCCTCTGCATATGTTTTTTGCACAAGATTATGAGGTTCCTCCTTTGGAGATAAAATATCCTCATATAAATGTAACTGAAGTTCCATCTCAACGGAACATCTCATGGATTCTCTTCATCGAACTTCACATCTCTATGAACCACTGTCATGCTGTTGGATGGAAGGTACACCCAATAGTTGTGAGGTGTATCAGTGTACCCCACAAGTATACCCAACTAAGCTATTGGATATATATTTTTCTGTGCATCCTTGGTAACATGACAGTAGACTAATGAACCAAAGATATTGAAGTGTGCCATATCAGGTTTCTTACCTAAAAATGATTCTTCTAGTGTACTCATCTCGAGAATTTGATGAGGGCTTTTGTTATGCAAATAAACAACTGTGTTGCATGCTTCAGATCACACGTGGAATGGTAGGCCTTGATCATGTAACATCATCCATGCTGCTCCCAAAATACTTATGTTCTTCCTTTCATCCACCCCATTCAGTTGTCGGTTATGAAGTGCTATTAATTCCCGTCGAATTGCTTCTGGTGCACATATGTTCTTGAATTCCTTCGACACATATTATCCATTGTTATCGCTTCTAAGATCTTTAACTTTCATTCCAATATATTTCTCGAAAAGAGCTTTAAATTCAAAACATTTAGTGAACGTCTAATCTTTCTTCTGCATGAAAAAATCCAACACTTACGAGAAAAATCATTAACAAATATTACATAACACTATGGTTGGTTATGGAGGTTGGAATTTGAAATTCTAAATAAGTATCGAATTAAGTACAAAGATTCTGTAAATTAAAATTCTAAATATTAAAACATGTTAAGAAACTAATTTAAATTTGTTGGACTCTTATATCCGAGAACAATAAATTTGAATTTGATCATAATGAATTCTACTTAACATATCTAAAAATAGATAAATAAATCTAATACTACGTGAAATACAAATCTAATGAAATTTTGAGAAGAAATATCAAATAAAATATGCAATTAAATGTTGAAAATAAGATCTTAATCCTGCACAAAGAAGAATTAATGGAATGGAATTCACTTCTTAAACCTAAAGAGAAGTACTACAAACTAAATTCAAAGCATGAAAGTGAATAGACTTGGGTTTTATCTAACAAAAATTCATTGCAAAATAAAACTAAATTGCTAGATGCAAGACTAATCTACAAAACATATGAGGCATAAAACACTTACCCACACTAAGCAGCACTTCCCAGGAGGTTAGTGCTACTAAGAATGTCTTAGATCAATGTAACAAGATGTACCAAAATTCAACAACCATCAATTCTTTATTCACATCAAAAACTCTATTACAAATTAGCTCTCTAAATCTCTACAAAAATTAATCTTTGATCTATTTTATTACAATAATGAACAACCTACTTTCATCTGCCCTTTGAGACTTTATTTGTACATAAAATCCATTTATAAAGGATAAGATCCAATCCCCTAAACTTAGAAAATGAATTTACAAATTTAGAGGAAAATCTCAGAACTTTCACTTTTGTGTAATTTTATACAAATTGGTGTTAAAGAACCAACCACATCTTGTCAACCATGATGTATTTTTGGGAAAATTTTCCATGGATTCTAACTTGTTATATTATAAAAAAAACCTCTCTTGGAATTTTCTGATTAAATTCTATGGCCATGGAAGCCGTGCATGAAGTTGACTATTTAGATACTTTTGTTAATTTGAGTTTTGCAAATATTGTGTACAAAATTGGTTGAAATAATGAGCTGTAACTTTCAAATTGTATCAAATTTTTGGAAACGATTTGATATCCAAGTAAATTGCTATGTTGTGCAAAAAATAATTTTCCATATTCTTGATATTATCGATCATATGCACTAAAATCGAGGTAGAACATGGCAGTTTCAAAATTGTTACGTATTTTTGGATGTGTCTTAAATAATGTACTAGGATCCCACACGTGTGACCTGGATATATTACAAGGCTTGTAACAACATATTAGGCCCATGTGGCACCTAATTTACTGTTCTAGAGAAAATAAAAACATATTTTATAATTCGAAATTTTTTCCCTCCATTCGTGCAAGTGCAGAATTAAGTACCAGACTACTGAACTGATACAGAGATAGAAATTTCATAGTGGAACATTCTCCTTGGAAAAATAACCACATTAATAAACCTTCATTGATAAAACCATATTAAAAACTCATTTAATCATTAAAAATACAAGAAATCATTAATAATTAACCACAAGGTAAAATGAATGCATTTAGTGAAAGTTGGCAATACAATAGTTATGGAATATGTTGTAAGGGTATGAATATGGATTTTAAATGAAATGTTTAGATAACCAATACAATAACATATCTAGGACCCAACACATGGTTGAACAAATTCAAACATTGTCAGCCTTAGTAAACTAAGGTCATCCTTGGTCGATCACAATCAAGATTTAAAAATGTTTAATAATAACAATATCAATATTAAAAAATTTCACTAATAATAATAATATCAATATTAATATTCTAATGTCATAATGGTACATATATATATCCAATGTCATAATGTGATAAACATTGTCGCAATGCTTGATTACGTTGCAATTTATCCAACGTCGAATTGTGACATTACAAAATTAGTCAACTACATTTACTAATGTGGTTGACTATGTTTGACAATCAACACTCTTCAACTTCGGTCAAACATAATCGCTTATTATTATTGATTAATATTTATAGTCAAACATAGGTAACCACATTAGATAAACACCACCAAACATTTATAGGAAACCTTGATAGTCAATGTTTAAATAGTTGACCATCATCAAGTTTGGTCAACCCTATGTTTACTGTATTTAATAATAGTCAACATGATGACATAGTCAAACATAGTCAACCTTTCTAGTTTAATATAGACAATCATAGTGAACCATGTTCAACCATAGTCAAAAAATTGTTAACCATAGTGAAAGCATAGTCAATGATGTTTAACAATAGTCACACTATTAACCATAGTCTAACGATGATCATCCATCAACAACTATGATCAACATTGTTGAATATGATTTACCCTAGTTAATTGTGGTCACCATGGACAACCATTTTCAACCATAGTTGGCTCTATTTATCACGGTGGACCTTCGTCAACCATGGTTAGTCTTGTTCAACCACGGGAAACCTAAGTCAAACATGGTCATATTTGGTCAACCATAGTGATGATAATTAACTTTGAAAACCATGGTCAGCCCATCCTCAATGTGGCCAACCATTGTTAATATGGTCAAATATGGTCAACCGTAGCCTTCCATTATCAATATAAATAACCATAATCTATGATTGAAAACTATGGTCAACCGTGGTAAAATTAGTCAAACTATGTTCACTCATGGTGAACTTGGTGAAGCCATGTGACAAATGTTGTAATGCGACAAACATCACAATGTGACAAACATTGTTTACATCATCACATTCTGACAAAAAATTATTGAATGTCACAATGTAAAAAACATTATTGCATTGTGACAATTATTGTTGTAATGTTACATTACATTGCAATACATCCAATGTTGCAATGTGACATTACAAAATTAGTTAAGAAAATTTACTAGTGTGGTTGACTATGTTCGATAATGTTTGGCTATGTTTTCCACTCAACAATTTTCAACTTCGGTCAAACAAAATTTCCTATTAATATTATTGATTAATATTAGTAGTAAAATATATCCAACCACATTAGTCAAACAAAGTTAACCTCTATAGTCAATATTCAAATGTAATGGAGTTCAATTTTTGAACTGACATTTGTCTTCAAGACTATTTCATGATAAGTAAATTATGCAACCATTGTTGGATTTCCTTCGAGAACATGAATACCACAACCATGCCATTTTTCTTTCCTTCATTAATATATTGCATCATTGTGCTTGATAGTTAATTAATTATTCTTATATGCACAGTAAATATCTATCAAATAGCAAAGAAGGATGGCCTTGTTGTTTTAGATATATAAAATATGAATTGATTAAGAATTCACAAGGCTATTTTGATTCTCATATTTTTATTTCACTTCTTCAGAGAAAACTATATTCAAATACAATCTCAACTCAAATCAAATTAAAATAGAGAAGCCTAATTATGGATATGTTTCTCTCTCCACTACCTTGAAATGACATTATTTTTCTAAATTATACTTGAATTTCATTGATAATAACCTCAATTTATATATTTCTTTTAACACCAAATTGACGTCACGGTAAACATATGAATATCCCATTAAATATGACCTAAAGATCATTCAAATAATCTCACCTTTAGCCTAAGCACGTGGCAAAGTAATTTATGAGGTGTGAAGTTTTATTAGAGGCATTGTTTGTTCGTTTGTTTTGGTTAGAAAAGGACTTGCTCTTGGTTTTATGTGACTTTCAATTTATCGTATGTAGCGTGTTAAGAAATGGGAAAGAATAATGTGTGACATTTATCTTGCAAAAATTGATGTTGAATGAAATGTTATAGAGTTTAAACAAGCTACAATCTACTTTGGTAAAGGAAGAGGAACATATTAAGAATATTCCTAAGAATACACCATATACAGAGTTTGAACATAAGTAATATATGGCTTTTTCTTTTGCAGATATGTTCTTTTTTTTACCCAATGTATCAAAACAAGAAAAATATTGATATTGTAGAAATTTTTTGAGGACATCATTGCGGTTGATTTTTTTGATGTCCTACTTGATTGACACCTTCTCATGACATGAAGACTTTAAATATGAATTAACATGTTCCTGAAACAAATCAGATTAAAATTTTATATATATAAAAGATAAAAACAAATGTCAATTCCTTCATTTGATTGTTACTTGACTCTGGTGTGGGCAGGTTACAGGAAATGTGATTGGAAAAAGGATGGGGAGAAAATGTAGAGCATGTCTTGGATATGATCCATTTTCTGTTGGATATCCATTAGGCACTTGAGCCATCGACTTTGGAAATGTTTCTAGTAGGGATTCCTATGGTTTTTAATGTTGTGATTCTTTCACCTCATGGTTATTTTGGGCAAGAAAATGTTTTAGGAATGCCAGACACGATATTGATGGACAAGTAAACAATTTTTTTATAATTGCAATGTCCATTCCATGATATGCTCTCTTTATTTTTTTATTGTCTTTTGAACGTTTATTTTTATTTTGTTTTGTATTTTAACTATGAAATTGAAAATACTTGGTATCATGTCCATTTAAACAATAGCCAAAGATTGAAGACGAAATTAGTATTACACGATATTTATTGAAATCCTTTTACTTATTTTGTGTTAAAATATTTTCATGACTATTAGAAAAGTTTGTTTCATGTTGTTATTTGAGAACATGTTTTTTTACATACTTTACCAAGTTCATGCGTTAGAGAATGAAATATTGTTGCAAATAAAATGATAAGGATTAGACATGACACCTCAAATTATTTGTTTTCACAAGTTATCTACAACTTAAGGTTTTTAACATGTAACTTAGTTGGCATGATTGTGCCTAAGCTTTCCCTAAAGGTTGAATAATAAGTTACTAAGGTGTTATTTTCTATGGTGACATGTTATTTGTTTTTTATGTAGGTCATCTGGCCACATAGTAGTCACTATCGCCCAACTGAAGAAAATTTGTTCGAGTTTCTTGCTTTTGTGGTGGAAAATCGCTTTGACATTCCTGATGTTGAGGTATATGTTGTATAAATCCTTTATAGTATACTGTTAGTTTATAATTTAGCCACAAAAGCATACTAATTAATTTATGTTGATTAATAATGAACACATAAAATCAATCTTAAACTACTAAATTAGTAGTATATATTGATTAATGATGAACATAAATAAAATGAATATGCGACTAAATTAGTCATTTATAAAGATTATTAATGAAACTAAATGAAATGAATATAAACTACTAAATTAGTCATTTATATAATGAATATGAAACTACCAAAAAAAGATAAATGACCACTGCAAATGATAAATTTGTGATTACAAATGACGAGTAAATTGTGCATATATATTACTATTAGTAGCTAATTTACAATATCTTATAACACGACCAAAATTAAGTCGTATTTCTTTGGTCATTAATTGGTTTCAAACGACGACTAAAATTTGCATATATATGACTATTAGTAGCTAATTTACAGTATCTTATAACACTACCAAAATTTTGGTCATATTTATTTGGTTATTAATTGGTTTTCTTGAGTGATCATATAATAATATATTTTGTTGTATATTTAGCCATTAATTCTGGAAATTAATGACTAAATCAATGACTAAATTAATGACCAAATTTATGACTAAATATACCATTATATGATAAAATTGAGACAACCAATTAATGACTAAGCTAAAAATGACTAAAAGTTGGTCATGTTATAAGATACTATAAACTAGCTACTATTGGTCACTGACTGAAAAATGGTCATTTATATGCAAATTTTAGTCTTTTTCTAGTAACAAATTAGTCATTTTGTACTAGTGTAATATTGATTTTATAATATTAGGGTTTAATATATAGTGTTTATAATATATAGTAGAGTGTTCATGGTGTTTTAACAATATTAATGATAGTATTAATGATGGTATTAATGATAATAACATTAACATGCACTCTCAGGTTTCAATGTTAATTGAATGTTACTCACATAGTGGAATGCTCAACTTATGCTTATATAATTATTGTAATTATACCTAATAATTATTAATGTGGTTATGCATGTATTTGATATATGTCTATGAACATATATCAAGAATGTTCATTAGTGTTATTGTGTTGCTAATAAGGATGATTAAAATGGAAGTTCACTTGGAAGTATTAGAAACAAGAAATAAGTCTTATATTAAAAAATATAAGAAATATAAGAGAGTGGTTCTCTCCTAATTCGTGAACAAGTTGGCATGAATTCATCACTACCACTTAGATCCCTTGGATAAAATCTTTTGTAGATCATTTGAGAAGAATTATTTTAATTCTATGTGCCATTATATCAAAAACAAATGTGAAGAAGTCAAGGAAATTCTAAATGGCTTTAAAAGGATCATATTTTACATACCTGATTGTGAGCAGGTAGGGAAACCAATATCTCAATAATCACTACAAATAAAAAGGATATGACACACTTATGCACACTATCTGGTTCAATTGTATGAATTCGAAAGGTGGAAGAAAAAGATATAAGAAGCATGATATGCAATATTAATAATAATAATGACAACACTATAGTTGTTAAAGTGAATAAAGTATGTGTATTTCCATTATGAATACAAAATTTTATTTGGCAAATATGGAGAACCATGGTATTTTTAGAAATGTTATTAAAATATTGTTTAATAATATTTTTAAAAATGTTATCCCATAAGGGTTAGCTCGATCAATGATCACCTTGGTAGTGAGTCCAGTTAGTTCCAATGAGGCTCCGAGTTCAAACCCCATCGGTTAACCTACAATATATATATATATATATATATATATATATATATATATATCTATATATATATATATATATATATATATATATATATATATATATATATATATATATATATATATATATATACAGAAGGTGGATATAAACATGTTCTTATAAAAAGTATGCATAATGGATACTAGTTTGATGTGGAATTTAATTTCGCAGCCAACAAGTGACTACTCCTGAAATTTGAGCAAACCTAGAAAGAGATAAGCCAAAAATACAATTTAAAATATTAGTTTCCTTCCTTTCCCTCCAAAATTCATAGCTCTTATTTTATTATTTTAATTATTATTTTATTACTTTTCATTAGGAGGCCATTTTTAGGCAAAAATTTCCTCTAATGGGACTATATCGATGAGGAGTCAATGAGGGAAAACCCACTGTCAATCACGAAAAAACCTGCCACTAAGGACTGCAATATCTAAGGTATTATTAATTCTTGGGAAAAACTGCTAGATAATGAGCTGAACTCGATAGGAGAAGATCCATCGAAAGAGGGCCTTGATGTACCCCCCATCAATCGACATAAAATCGGTTGAGAGATGATGTGAATGGATGAAGTCATGAAATGATGAAGTACTACAACTAACATGGCGATGGCTAACAAAAGAGGTTTGATAAGGATTATAGATGGCCGAAATGGGTTGAGACTTCCCTTGAACACATAACAACACCACAAAAGTGACTTAGCAGCATGACTAATGAGCATCACGTGATATCATGCAGCAACATAGGAGGCATTGAAGAATGCTCCATAGTGACTGGAAGAGTAACCACCTGAAGGAATAGAAAGACACATATGTTTGGTATAGCTCTTAGGTAAGCTAAAACCTAGTTGTGAGATGATGACTCGAATAGGTGCCATGTCCTTGGGTGACTCGAATGACGATGTCAATTTGAAAACTAACAAAAACACATGATTCCCTTCCTGTTTTCTCTTTTAAGTCTCCTTCATGCTTTAATGAGCACAAAAGAGAAGACAAGTAGGTTCACTAGGTTACTTTTTCGTAGGTTTAATAAGGCAAAAATACAAATAAAATTACAATAATGTTCATTTCATGGTTCAAAAAACTTAAGAACAGAACAAATATTTCTTGTTGATTTTTAATTTAATTAATAAGAAGGAAACTATGGAAAGAACTCGACATTTTCATATAGGTCTTACGAGAAAGAAAAAATGGTCAAAATAAGATTGACATTTTCATAGGTTTAACGAGTCATGAAAAGATGACCAAAATGAACTATGCATTTTCATTGTTTAACGAGCATGAAAAATAATCCAAAAGGAAGCTCACCCTAGAAGAATGAGTGGTATAAAGGGTAACAATTAGTTTTTGTATGACAGAACTGCTCAAAGCATAAAGAGGCAGAGAGGTTGGCAAAGCAAACCACTCATCGCAACGACTCCTCCATGAAAGGGTAAAACACCAAGTGAAACTAATTGGTAGGCTAGTAGAGGATGATGATAACATTGCAATGAAACTAAGGCTCATCATGTAAAAGTAGTCTAATAAAATATAACGATCACAAGGGATAAAGGGATAAGGCGAAAAATTGAGGGAGAAGAGTAGATGACGTTGAAATTCTAAGTCATGGTGGGAAAAAGGGAGGAATTCTAAAAAGAGGATGAAATGGAGATTGCATGGTGTTGGTGCACTAAGATGACTACTAAAAGCAATCTTAATACCTACATTAATCATCAACCCAGGGTAAGTCTGTTTAGTTCAAGAGTGTTTAGCATTGTCTATGCAAGTGAATTTAGAGGTTAATTCATAATGAAATGATTTAGAATCATTGCAATGATTAATATCTAATTCTTGAAGTTCAATCCAAAACAATTCTAAAAGAAATCTTTAAAGCATTTTCAAATCTACTTTAATCTATTATAGAAAGAACTGAATTGGAATGCAGGTAAAAGGAATCACTCTTAGCAAATCTAACTCGTATAGACAATAATTCATTTAGCATGAAGGAAAGCTACAACAAATGAACAACAAGTAACTATTCAAACATCTCATGGAAAGCAATCAACTATAAGCTTGAGATCTCTAGTAACACTACTTCAGAATGAACAACAATCGAATACTTAAATCAACCTGATCAATTCGGTAAATATTAACATGCATATGTAAAAAACGGCAAGATATAGAATCTAGTTTGAACGAAAAAAGAAAATCATGATAATCAATAATCACAGGAATCTAAATAATTCTAATTTCATGAACTAACAGTAACGAACAATTATAAGAATAAGAAGAAATTAATATGACACAATTAAAGTAGTAAATCTCCCATCGACTGGGCCTAAAGTCTCGAGAAGTCACTGGTGAAAGGCACTCAAAATGTGATTATAGATAAAACACAATCTTCTTCATTAAAATTGAAAATAGAGTTACAATGTCACAGTAATGAAAGTACTCTGTGTCCAAAATGAATAGTTACAATCATAAAACTTCTAACTAGATGTTCATTTAACGGGATGGCTTTATATAACCTTGGAAAGATAAATGGATAAAAGTGAATCATCAAGATCAGGAGATCCTGAGGATTTCGTAACCGACAATCTGATTTCATCACATAATAGAATTAATCCTCCTGGTCTTCCATTGTCCTTCGTAATTGAGACATTTCCATTTTCCTTTCTTGGTCGTTGTTGCTCTGTCGTTTGAACAACAATCATTCAAATTGTGTTCCTACATATAAAGATAGCAAAAGTTAGTTTTTCATGCCCATATTTACCCCATTTGTTAATGATTGATTTTATGCAGATTCTATAATTGTTTCTTCAATATTTATTCCTAAAACGAAGATAAACACATAAATATGAATGATAAATTAAGCTAATATGAGGATAAAACATACCTTTTCCATGACCCAACATACTCCCTTGCTTACATTTTTTCATGTCCTCATGCAATAAGATGATTAAGGTGCGGTTGTGTCAAGGAATAAGGAGGATAAACTTCTTCCTTATAGAGCCAAAAACCGTTTTTTTGTTTAAGTACTACAAAGCGTGGTTTACCCGGTAATATGGAAAATTATAATCATTGTAATACCCATCAGGAGGGTATTAGATAATCAGACATCTGTAATGGCACCCTATTCAGTTAGGGCCGATGCTTAGGACCATATTGCTGTATCTGTGTAGGCGAGTAGAGGCAACTTTGAAATTTCTAAACCCAAATGTCTCCCTATTCTTGACATTGTTAGAGGAAGCTTCCCATCTTTGTCTTGTTACTGACAAATCTTCCTCCTTAATTTCCTAAAAATATTCCTTTCCTTCCTGTATGATGTCTATATGGAGTGGTCCTAATTGAGCCAAGGCTCCTGTTCATTTCATGAACTGTTTATGCTAGATAGAAAGGTGTAGGGGTTTTGTGGGTTCTCCACTGACCCATAGGTCTATACCATATTCCCTTTTTTGAAAAGTATTATAGGCTTTAGCCCATTTTATCTGATTGGTGGTAAAAGAAAGAAAATCTTGAAATTTAATATCCCCAATGAAGGGGCCATGATTACTATCTAGTTCGTCCTCTAAGAAAAAATTGTACATGTCTAACTCACATGAAAGGTGTCGTACATATTCATTTTGTTCCTTGAAATATTTGACAAAGTATGGAGTGGTCTTGAATTCAACTGAGTTACCAGCCTTGACGGTTTTAACTTTTAGTAAGAGTGTTAGAAAATTATATATTACGGAGCAATGGAACACATAAAATATTGTAGAAATATAAACACAGAAAACGCATAAAACAAGAGAGACACATATATACGTGGTTCACCCAGTCTAGGCTACATTCACGGAGAAACAACGAGTCCTTCTTTTATTATATTGTCCAGCAAACTGAAGAGATACAACCTACAGTAGATCTGTCGTAGCACCATCTTCACTCTTAATCTCCTCTCTCTTCTTCACTTAGAATACAGATATACATAGACACAATACAATTCCCTCATATATAATGAGGGGTTGCCTTCTAGGGAAAAAAACCCTAAGTTAAACATAACTTCTACCGTCAGATCATCCGCCTAATGAACGGCCCAGATTGACTAGAAATTACTAGACTTTTACAAGGCAATTTTACATCTATTTTTAGTTTCAAGGGCACTGCCCCCGGACCCCCCAGCCGAGGCGGATTTACCACACCCCCCCCGCCCCACGTAGAGGGGTGTACAGTCTTCCTGGGGTGTACATTCAGCTGAAACCTTTGAATACAGAAGATAATCAGTCTCCACAACCAACAATCTTCCACTTGGAGACTGATTATAGCAGCTCCACCGCTACCTCATTTGCTAGACAATGACTCTACTTTGGACCTGGGTGTTTCTCATCTTCTTCATCATACTTGAAGACCAATTGAAACTGAGCAGGTTCTCAGTTTCTCCCTAGTTACAACTTTTGTTAGTATATCTGTAGGATTCTGGCTAGTGTGTATCTTTTCTAGCTTCAACTGTCCATCTTCCAATGCTGATCATATGAAATGGTAATTGAGCTATATATTTTTAGTCTTGGAATGAAATGTAGAGTTCTTTGCAAGATGTATGGCACTCTAGCTATCACTGTATAACCTACTCAAATCCTGCTTCTTACCCAATTCATCCAGAAACCCTTGTAACCAAATCATTTCTTTACTAGCCTCTGTAGTAGCAACATACTCTGCTTTTGTTGTTGAAAGTGCAACAACACTTTGGATTTTTGAAACCCAATTGACAGCTATTCCACCTATAGTAAATATATATCCTATATTGCCCCTCCTATTATCTCTGTCACCTGCCATATCTGCATCAACACATCCCTGTAGAGCAATGTTTGAACCACCAAAACATAATTCTTGATTTGTGGTACCTCTCAAATACCTGAGAATCCACTTCACTGCCATCCAATGTTCTTTTCCTGGATTTTTCATGTACCTGCTTACAACTCCCACTGCATGTGCAATATCAGGCCTTGTGTAGACCATTGCATACATTAAGCTTCCAACTGCTGATGCATATGGAACTTTAGACATCTGAGCCATTTCTTCCTGAGTCTTGGGACATGCCTCCTTACTTAATTTGAAATGGCTAGCCAAAGGTACACTAACTAGTTTTGCATTCTACATATTAAACCTTTTCGACACCTTTTCTATGTACTCACTTTGAGACAATGTTAATTTGCGATTCTTCCTGTCTCTAGTTATTCTCATACCAAGGATTTGTTTTATAGCACCCAAATCCTTCATTGCAAATGAGCTTGCCAATTTCCTTTTGAGCACATTTATTTCCTGCATGTTAGAACCTGCAACAAGCATGTCATCTACATACAATAACAATATAATATAGCTGCCATCATTTTTCCTTTCGAGATAAAAACAATGATCATAGTGACATCTAGTATAACCTTGTTCAGATATAACCCTGTCAAATTTTAGATACCACTGCCTTGGAGCCTGTTTTAAGCCATACAAGCTCTTCTTCAACCTACACACTAGTTTCTCCTTCCCTTTTACCTCATATCCTTGTGGCTATTGCATATATATCTCTTTCTCCAATCCCCATGGAGAAAGGCTGTATTTACAGCTAACTGCTCAAGATGCAAATCTTCAGCTACTATTAGACTTAAAATAGTTCTGATTGAAGTCATTTTAACATTGGGAGAAAATATTTCATCAAAATCAATACCTTTCTTCTGTGCAAACCCCTTCACCACAAGTCTAGCTTTGTACCTCTGTTTTCCTCCATCTTCTTCCTTTAGCTTGTAAACCCATTTATTCTGCAATGTTGTTTTACCTACAGGTAACCTGACTAAGTCCCAAGTCTGGTTATGTGCTAAGTAGTCCATCTCTTCTTTCATGGCTTGCTCCCACTTCTTCTTGGTTTCTACCTACACTGCTTCTTCATAACATTCTGGTTCACCAGAATCAGTCAACAATACATAATATAATGAAGGAGAGTATTGTTCAGGGGTCTACTTATCCTGGTAGATCTTATAACACCACTTTCAGGTGTTTGAAATGCTTTTTGTTGTTGTGGTTGTTGTTCTAGTTGTTGATCATTATGATTTTTAGGCACCATCACTTTTCTAGTGATATCGTCAAGCACTGTGTATTCTTTGTTTTCTTTTTCCTATTTCTTTTCCTGCAACTGATTCTTATACAAGACCTTTTCATTGAATATTACATCTCTGCTCCTAATGATTTTGTGATTTTCATAATCATATAAGTGATAACCAAAATCATTAACACCATATCCAATAAAGGTACATTTCTTTGATTTTTCTTCAAGCTTTGTTCTATTTTCTTTGTTAATGTGGACAAAGGCTTCAAAACCAAAAGTCTTTAAAAATGAGTAGTTTACCTTTTTACCTGTCCATGCCTCCTCTGGAATACCACCATCTAAGGAACTTGAAGGCCCTTTGTTTATTAGATAAACAACAGTATCTACAACATCTGCCCAAAATTGTAAAGGCAATCCTGCATGCAATCTCATGCACCTTGCACGCTCCATGATTGTCCTGTTCATCCTTTCTGACACACCATTTTCTTGTGGTGTTCTTGGAACTGTCTTCTCTCTGCAAATTCCATTCTCTGAACAATACCTATCAAACTCTTTGCTGCAATATTCACCTCCATTATCTGATCTAAGACACTTCAACCTTTTCCCTGTCTCATTTTCAACCAAAGCTTTCCATTTCTTGAAAGTATCAAATACATCATATTTATTTCAAATACAATAAATCCAAGTTTTTCTGGTTGCATCATCAATAAAAGTAACATAATAACGAGAGCCACCAAGAGATGATACCTGAGCAGGTCCCCATACATCTGTATGCACAAGCTCTAATTTTTCACTCTTCTTTTATTTCCCAACTCTAAGGAATCTGACTCTCTTCTGTTTTCCATAAACACAATTCTCACAAAATTTTAAATCAACATGCTTCAAACCTGGTAACAAATTTCTTGAGTGAAGAATCTGCATCCCCTTCTCACTCATGTGCCCAAGCCTATGATGCCACAATGCCGTATCTTCTCTTGTAGAGGTTAAAGCATTAACAGAATTAGAAATACCATTGCATAAATACAATGTACCAGCCTTTTCTCCTTTCTCTATTACCAGGGATCCTTTAGTGACCTTCCACATTTTATTTGTGAAAGTAGTTACACAACCTTCACCTCCCAACTGCCCTGTTGAAATCAGATTTTTCTTCAGATCTGGAACATGCCTTATCTTCTTCAATAGCCATTGATTTCCATTCTATTGTTTTATGAAAACTGTACCCATTCCAACGACTTTACAGGGTTTATCATCACCTAATCGAACTTGTTCAAAATCTCCTTGAACATAATCATGAAAATGTTTCCTATCAGGTGTGGCATGGAATGAGGCCCCTGAATCTACCACCCAGGCATCAATAATATTTTATAATGAAAGAATCAAAGCATCTTGCAACAAATTACCTGTTACATTCGCTTCATGATTAGTTTCTTGCTGCGCATCTCCTTCTTTTCCCTTCCGAGACTTGCAGTCTTTCTTCAGGTGTCCTTTCTTCCCGCATTTCTAGCACACTATCCCTTATCTGGACTTGGATCTACCTTTTCTTGACTTACTGTGATATCTTGGGCTCTTTCCTCTTTCCATTTTTCTTCCCTAGTCTCTGCAGTCAAAGCACTACTTGATGTCTCACTAGAGCTTTTCCATCGCATTTCCTCGCTAAGGATTGCACTGACAACATCATATAACTTTAAAGTACTAGATCCAGAGACAGAGTTATTAATGTCCATAACTAAACCATTCCAACTTTCTGGAAATGAACATAGAAATAACAAAGCCCTAACTTCATCATCAAAATTTACCCCTATAGAACTTAACTGACTTGTAACTGCATTAAAATCATTTAAATGATCTGCAACAGATCCACCTTCTGACATCTTCATATTAAATAAGTGCTTCATAAGAAATACCTTATTTGACGCTGAGGGTTTTTCATATAGTTTGGCTAATGCCAACATTAAACCTTGTGTTGTTGTTTCCTTTGAAATATTAAATGCTACCAACACCGCTAGGCACAGCCGTGTTGTTCCAAGTGCCTTTCTATCCAGAATATCCCATTCTGTGTCTGTCATACTCGTCGACTTCTTTGTCTTTCTGCTCAATGGTAGGTACAGATCTCTCTGATACAGATAATCTTCCATTTGCATCTTCCACAACTGGTAGTTTTGGCCGTTGAATTTTTCGACCCTAGACCTACCATCTTCTGCCATTGCTCCCACTCAAACCAGGAACCATTCTCTCTTGTGAGCTTATCAGCCAAATAGACTTTCGGCTCTGATACCAGTTGTTAGAAAATTATATATTACAGAGCAATGGAACACATAAAATATTGCAGAAATATAAACACAGAAAACACATAAAACAAGAGAGACACAGATATACGTGGTTCACCCAGTTTAGGCTACATCCATGGAGAAATAACCAGTCCTTCTTTTATTATATTATCCAGCAAACTAAAGAAATACAACCGACAACAGATCCACTGTAACACCCTCTTTGCTCTCAATCTCCTCTCTCTTCTTCACTTAGAATACAAATATACATAGACATAATATAATTCCCTCATATATAGGGAGGGGTTGCCTTCTAGGGCAAAAAAACCTAAATTAAGCATAACTTCTACCGTCAGATCATCCGCCTAATGAACGGCCTAGATTGACTAGAAATTACTAGACTTTTACAAGGCAAGTTTACATCTATTTTTAGCTTCATGGGCGCTGCCCCCGAGCCCCTGCCAGGGGACCGCTGGCCCCCGGACCCCCAAGAAGGGGGGGATTTACCCCCGCAGGGGGGGCAAGTCCCCCCCGCACCCCCCCACGTGGAGGGGTGTATAGTATTCATAGGGTATACATCCGGTTGAAGCCTTTGAATACAGAAGATAATCAGGCTCCACACCCAACAAAGAGGTATCTTTCTAACAAGAAAATTGCATAAACAATGTAAACTTTGAAACGGGAACTATGAACTCAAAACGAGAACTCTGCCCAAAAAACCCCGAAAAAACATGAAAAACAGTGCTAAAAACGAAAAGTGTGTTTACTAAAATGATGGTTTTTTTTAGGGTCAATTTTGAACATGTTTTAAAAATGGCAGTGAGAACGAATTTTTGTGCAAAAATTGTGCAAAAACCAACCTGAAAATTAAAAGTGCTAATAATTGAATGATGGATTTTTTTTAGGGTTAATTTTTAACATCTAAAAAAAATGCTGGTAAAACCGAATTTTTATGTGCAAAAATTGTGCAAAAAACACCCTCAAAACGAAAAGTGTTGATGCTCGAATAACATATTTTTTTTTTGGGTAAATTTTCAAAATTTTGAAATAATGGTGTAAAAGATTTTGTTATGACTCTGAAAAACATTAAACTTTCAAAAAAATAATGAGAACATAAAATTAAAAATAAAAACAAAAATAAAAACAATGAAAAAAACAATTAAAAAAAGTAAAAAAAAAATACCAAAACGTAAATAGAAATATATGTTAAAAAAAAAAAAAAATCAATCATAAAAATGTAAAAAAAAAAACAAAATTAACCTATGAAATATAAGAATTAACCTAAAAAATTAAAAAAATTTAAAGAAATAAATAATAAGAAAAACCTATTTTCAAAAAAATAACATTTTTTTTTTAATGTGGTAAACCATAAAAAAATTTGGAAAAAAATAAAATAAACTATAAAATTAAGTAAAAATAGGAAATTTTAAAAAATCATTAAGAAAAACTAAAAAAATAAAATAAAATTAAAAACAAACTAGATTAAAAAAAATAGAAAAATAACAAGAAAAACGAAAAAAATTAAAAAACTACAGAAATTAAGATTAAAAGCATCTTCAAAAAACCCTAAAAAAAAAATATGCTGAAATTAAAAATAAAATAAAAACCCGAAAAACAATTAAAATTAAAAAAAAATACATATTTTCAAATTAAACATCATTTTCAAAAAAACATTAAAATTAAAAAAAGCTAAATATATTTTTGATATTTTTTAAAATAACATTTAAAATATTTAAAATATATATATTTTACAAATATATATAAAATAAAAAAAAACATTATATATATATATATATATATATATATATATATATATATATATATATATATATATATATATATATATATATATTTAACAAAATTTATTTTTATTTAAAAAAACAATTTTATCAGCCACCGCCCCCAGGGGCGGCCGGGCAGTGGTTATTCGATTCCGAGAATCAAATATCCACTTCCCAGCCACCCCCGTGAGCGGTTGGGCGGTGGCTATCCGATTCTCGGAATCGCATAACCGCCATTCAGCTGTCTGTGGGGGTGGACGGGTGGTGGTTATCTGATTCTCAGAATCGGATATCCACCTCAAGGGCAGTTAGGGGTGGTTATCTAATTCCGAGAATCGGATAGCCACCACTTGACCGCCGGTGGGGGTGGTTATCTAATTCTCGAAATCAAATAGCCATCGCTCAACCGCCCATGGGGGTGGCTATCCGATTCTTGGAATCGAATAGCCATCACCCGGATGCCCGTGGGGGTGGCTATCCAATTCTTGGAATCGAATAGCCATCGCCCGGTTGCCCATGGGGGTGGCTATCCGATTCTCAGAATCGGATAGCCACCGCCCAGCCACCCGTGGGGGTGGCTAGGTGGTGGCTATCTGATTCTTAGAATCAGATGGGGTGGCTAT
This sequence comes from Pinus tabuliformis, assembly GCA_031772625.1. Taxonomy (NCBI): domain Eukaryota; kingdom Viridiplantae; phylum Streptophyta; class Pinopsida; order Pinales; family Pinaceae; genus Pinus; species Pinus tabuliformis. The sequence continues at coordinate 647,699,323 of CM062807.1, read as the reverse complement.
CCGATTCCAAGAATCGGATAGCCACCCCCATGGGCAGTGGGGTGGTGGGGTCAAAGCAGGATTTACAAGGCTATCCAGGTCAATTGCCATTGGGCTAGTCCATGAATGATGATTAATTTAATCAACCCATGATGGTTGATGAAAAAATGTGGGTCCTTAACCTTTCTTACCCGACTAGTAATGTCATGCAATAAAGAATTTAAATAAAGTGGAAAATTAATTGTAATTTTCTGCTTCAAAATAGCTAACAATTTGAGTTGTCGAGGTTTTACCACATCTTGACATCCGTCACAGGTGATATACCTCTGAATAATGGTCACCAATTCCTGTGATGGCTACCTTAAAGTTGTAGGGTGAATTTGTTTTCGTTTTCATACCAATTGTTCTTCTGGGTCTTGAATATTGTGACTGAGTCCTATAGAAGAACATGCTTATCTTTCCATCGCGTGCCTTCTACTGGAAGTCTAAATACTTCATCTATAACTTCTTTAGAAACTATTATGTTTTTCCTTTCACCGTCGTGCGTCCATTCTATAAATTCTACAAAAATTCAAGTGTTATTTCCTCATGGAATCCCTATAATTTCATCAACTATTGAAGCTAGCTGATGCGCTCGAGAATTTCACGAGCCTATTCTGATACTTGGAGCACTGTAGGTTCACTGCGGATGGATTTTCCTCCCATGGTTGTTGTTTCACAATAACTGGTTCACTTGCAATTTTGCATTTACTCTTCTCACAATTTCATAGATTGGAACAACACTATAAAAAATTAAAGCTATTAATAGAGAAGTGACGTTGTTTGAGAGTTAATATCAAAGGAAATTATGTTATTTGTCTCATCAGCAGTATTCGGCGCAACTTCATAATTAATTTGCATGCTATCCATAATGCTTTCCTTCCCCTCTCCAATCAGAAAACAATTTGATAATTATTACGCGTGCATTCATAATGTAGTCTTTCTAATCAGAAAGCAGTTTAATAATCATTACACATGCTATCAACACAAATTTCATTTAATTTGGAAATAAATAGTGGATCTAAAATTTCAAATAACATAAATACTCAATTCTAGTCACATCCTTGTAATAAAAAAAAATCAATTTTAATGAAATATGTGTTTATCCATAACGCATACTGCCCCCCCCTCCAATCAGAAAAGGGCGTCTATGCACACAAAGCAATGGAAAAAGGGAAAGGGTTTTAGGAAGTCATAAATGCAGTCGGACAACAATCAAAGCGGCGTAAATACGACAAAAACAGTTAGATAAGTACAAGTCAAAAGATGTGAAATTCCCATAAAAGGAATAAAACATAAATTATATCATTATGTGAAGGTATATTTACCTTAGGCGGAAAAGGTGACGACACATAACCGGTGATAAAAGTTAATGCCTGTTGGTATCGATTGATCAGACAATAATGATATAATGCATATAAATATATAGTTTACCATGCATGTTGGTTAATTTAGTTATAAATGTTGTTCAAATAGTAAATTCACCTTTAGAAATGAATCACTATAGGATAATAGGATAAGGAATATTTAGCAATGTAACATAGAACTTCAATACCACAAGAAGAGCCACTGCTTTGAGCAGGCATTCATAGCCTCGGTAGGGTTGCTTTTTAACCCAAAAAATGAGTCAGAGTCCTCCTTTCAGAATTTAGATGATTTTCCTTTTCATTGCTATGAAGAGACCATTATGCTGGCATGGTAACCAGATAATCATAGTGCCATTCACTATGATATAACAAAGTGATCAAGTCGGCTCGTGATGAGACCTCTTATCCTTCTGACAGTTTTAACTATCAAGAAGGTCATTACCTTGGTGTGGTGGCCATAATGGAATGTGACTTGTTACACCCTTATGATTATGGTAGGTTGGCTCGTGATGAGACCCCCTATCATGTTTAAGAAGATATGTGTTGCATTTTCATATTTTCATATTTTTATTGTAAAGGGAGGGATGCTCATTTACTCCTTAAGGGTCAGGGATTGCGTAAGAAGTAAAAAGATTTCAATAAAAGTTATGCTTTTATCCCTATATCATCATACCAAAGGGAATTATCAATTGAAAGTGTGAAAGGTAAACCAGCATGGTATTAAGATAGTAAATCATTTTATGATGTGTCCGAAGGGAAGATATTCAACCATTCATTATATAGATGAACCACGTTAGTTTCGGATGACCATTAAAGGTTTTATAAGTTATAATGGTATTAATATTACTTTTTTTCTTTTATCTCAGGTACAAATATCCAAATAGATGGTTTTACTAAGAAGACATGGAAGAAGAAAAATTGCAAAAAGAATGACCGATGATGGAACACCAAAAATAAATCACTGTTGTTCGTTCTACCGAATAGCGGCTGTTCAATTGATTGAACATCAAACAAAAAAAAAAGAAATCAGTGTTGTTAAATTGATTGAACAACAAAACACACAAAAAGAAATTGGTGTTGCTCAACTGATTGAACAACAACTATTAAACACACCCAAAAAAAACAAGAGAAATCCTTGTATTTAAATAGTGATGCCTAGACTAAATTGCAACTAACAATAAAAAGAATATGTACATTATTTACAACTGAAGAATGACAAATTTTTATGAAAGTAACGCTGCCGGGTCATTACTCCCTGCAGCTAAAATTTTCATAGTGGGATCATCATGTACCTTTTGTCAAAAAAACTCTTTGGTGAGTTGTTTATGATAAAGACACGCCCGATGTCCATTCCCCCTGAAAGAAAGGCCAAGCTCATCAATGGTAGTCAGAGTGAGAGTGCCATTGTTGTGTACCTCTTGGATTTCATAAGGGCCAAGCCACCTTGTTTGTAACTTTCCTGGAAAGCCTTGGAATCTGGAATAATAGAGGAGCACCCCATCTCCTTTCTGAAATGTCTTCTTTTTAACAAGACTGTCATGCCACTTTGCCCTTTCCTACTGAATAATTGCGGCACGTTGCAGAGCAAGTAGTCGAGCCTAATCCAATTCATTTATTTGTTGGAGTTGTTTAGTTTGGGCCTTCGTCAGATCCAATCCCACTTCTTGGGCTATTCTTGGAGTCTTTATTTCAAATTCAATAGGAAAGATAGGTTCTTTGCCAAATACAAGTTGGTACGGAGAATATCTAGTAGGATTTCACCAAGTTGTGCAATAGGTCCACAAGGCCTCTAGTAGTCTAGTAGCCCAATCCCGCAGATGTGTCAAAATTGTCTTGGTTAGAATTGCTTCGATGACCTTATTGGTGCTTTCAACCTGCCCATTTGTCTGTGGGTAATACGGGGAAGTGACTCTATGTGTGATGTGGTGGTTTCATAGAGTGCCTGTAATCTTTTGTCCTACAAATTGCCCTCCTCCATCTGTTATCACTTCCTTAGGTAAGCCATACTATACAAATAACCCAAAAAGGAAATTGATTACAGCTTATTCTGTAGCTTTTGGCAAATCTATTGTTTCTACCCACTTCATTACATAGTCTGTAGCAATCAGTGTGTAGGCCTTTTGTTTTGATGGCGGATGAAATGGGCCAAAAAAATCAAATGACCATCATTCGAAAGGTTCTATTACCAATTGGGGTTGCAGCAACATTTCATCAAATTGACCAAGACGACCCATCCTTTGGCAGCTATCACAAGCCTAGACATATTTCTCAGTGTCTTTAAAAATAGTGGGCCAATAATAGCCCATTTGTAGTACTTTATGCCCAGTTCTGCGATCTATGAAGTGTCCTCCGTAGGTCTCATCACCGCAAGCCTTTAGGATGTCGTATATTTCACCTTCACGAATGCATCTGCATATGCACATTTCAGACCTTGTATGAAAAGGATATCTACCAATCCAAGAAAATCAAGCACTGCGCTGGACCATTTGTTTCCTTTCCCATGCTATCAAGTGTCTCGGTAACTTTCCTACTACTATATAGTTTGCTACATTTGCATACCATGGTGTTTTAACTACTACGAAAAACAAATGTTCATCTGGAAACTGGTCATCTACTGCCAATAGATCAATTATCTTTTGAACCTGAGACAGAAAATCCGTGACTGGGTTTTCCTTCCCTGGACGATCTTTAATCAAACTCCTGTAAAAGTAATAACCAATGAGTCACTCGACCATTTGTAATGGGTTTTTTAGCTAAGTATCTAATGGTGGAATGATCAGTATACAGAAAAACTTTAGCCAATTATATAATGTCTAAATTTGTTTATGGCATAAATGACAGCTAAGACTTCCTTTTATGTTACTGTACAATTAAGTTCAATAGAAGTAATATTTTTGTTGATATAATAAATAGCATAAGGATTTCTGTCCTCCTCTTGGCTGAGGACAACGCCATTGTTGCTTCTGATGCATCCATAGAAATGTGAAAGGGCAGCTCCCAGTTGGGCCAATGCAATACTAGTGTCGTCGAAACTAATTTCCTCAAATCTGTAAAAGTTGTGTCACATTTATCAGACCATCAAAAGTCAACATTTCCCGTTAAAGAATACAAAGGAACAACAATTTGTGAATTTTTTTTTGATAAACCTATGATAATAACTTGCATATCCAAAGAAGCTACGTACCTCTGTTTGGGTATAGGGTGTAGGTAGTAGGAGAATTACCTGTATCTTTGCTGGATCTACCTGTACCCTAGCTGCATAAATGTAGTGTCCTACGATTACGCCTTCTGTCATCATCATGTGGCACTTGACATTGCTTAAACACAACCTGGGGGCGATGCATCATTCCAAAACCTTCTCTAATGTCTGTAGCACTTGGTCAAAGTCATCCCAATATGGGGTAAAGCCATCCATGTAAACTTCAAGTCCTTCATTTATCAGATCAATGAAAATACTGAGTATGGCCCTCTGCAACATAGATGGGGCATTGCATAAGCCAAATGGTAACATTCTATAAGAGAATTTACGCCACAGGTAGGTAAAGGTGGTTTTGTCTTGGTCTTTAGGGGCAATTTGGATCTAATCGTATCCTCTGAATCCATCTAGAAAGGAAAATAATTGTTTTCCTGCAAGTGTATTAAGGACTTGATCAATAGATGGAAGAGGGAAGTGATCTTTCTATGTGGCCATGTTGAATTCCCAATAATCCACACAGATGTGCCACTTCCCTTTTCTCTTGGGGAGAAATACCAGTAGAGAGATCCACTTGCTATCCGAAAATGGGATAAATGAAATTCACATCCAACCGCTTCTATAGCTCTTATTTTACAATTTCTGAGATGCGGATTCAATCTTCACTGAGGTTTCCAGATAGGACAAGCATACTTTTCAATGTAGATATGATGCATACATAATTGTGGGTCTACCCTTCATGTCTGGATAATACCAAGAAAATTCCCCTTTATATTTTTGTAGAACTTGTATGATCTTTTGCTGTTGGTCACTGTCTAGACTATCATTAATGTTTAAAATCTTGCTTGGTTCAATTTCAATAGGCTTGCTATTATGAACGGAAGTTGTCTGAATATGCTAATCACCAGTGTATTTCAAAGGGTCTTCCAAGGCTTCATTGTCAAGAATTACTTTTAAAATTTGACATTTTACATTATTCATAGTGGCTCTATGATTGATAAAGTTATTGATTACATCATCTTCAATCTGATTCTTGAACTCAAGCACCTCTGTTATTGTAAGTGTTGAACGAATGCTTTCTTCCAGGTGTGAGGGTGGTTGTTTATGTATTTTTACAATGGGAGGACTTGGTTTGGTAGGACGATATAGAACAAGATTTTTTACAGCGTCAACCTTAAGAATGGTCATGCTTCCCTCTCAGAAACCTATGTAAGCATCATCTGTTGCCAGGCAAGGTTAGCCCAAAATTAAAGGGTGCCTATCTAATCAAATTTTTGGATTTATGATGATAAAATCTACTGGGTACTCCCATGAATCAACAAAAACCATAATATCCTTTAAAGTTCCCTCTGGTCCTACCACCGAACGATCAACAAGTTCTAGCAGGGTGGTGGTTAGTTCGAAAGCTGTGATACCAAGTATCTTACAGGTTTCTACAGTTTAGATGTTAATGGATGCACCCAAGTCAACTAATGTGTTTGGAATGGACCAGGCATATATTTGGAATGTAACTATGGGATTCCTAGGATCTTCATATTTTATCACTATTTCCCCACCCAAGAGAAAATCAGACAAGATCCCTACAACATGAACAGTGGATGGAGCTTTTGCTTTCCTCACAGGCTTTTTGACTTAAAGATCCTTAATTGTTTTAATATAAATAGGAATTTCTTGGATGGCTGGGAGGAGAGTAATTTTAATGCAAATATTTTTCAGTTCCCCTACGAGATCAAAGTCTAGATAAACAACTAGTTTAGGTATTGTTAATCTTCCAGGGAATGGGGGAGAAGTAAGTACGAGTTTTTCAGGATCTTTGTGCTTGACCGTATCTTCTCCTTGTTTTATTTCTGTGCTAGTCACAGTCGATGGTGTATGTACAGGTGGGGTTTCTAACTCAATTGGTGGTTGGTCTCTGTCTTCCTTAGGAGTGATAAGGCATCTTGACCTTAGTCTAAGTTCATTGCATTCTTTTTGTCCAGTCTCATAGTCTGAGTTTTCAACAATTTGTATCAACTGAATCGACTTGTTATTGGGGTTTGGATTCGGTTGAGCTGGTAGTTGGGGATGTAGAAGGGGTTGAGGCTTTTGCTTTAATGGATATGGGGCTGACAATGTAGGTTGAGGGTGAGGACCTGTCTCCATAGGCGTATTAGTTATCCCTAAAGATTGCTGCCAATACAGAGACCAATTGGAATTTTATGAAGTACAGACTGACCACTGGGATGGGTATGGATTACCTTGCAAAAAAGGAGTAAAAGGAGAATTTGGCCAACCATTACCTGGAAAGGACTGAGTTGGCCAAGGTGACATAGGAAATGGTCCAGACTACCAATTCGAGAAAGGTGATTGACCTTACCACACTGCTCTGAAATTTTGCTGTTGATTAAATGGTGAAGAAGGAAAGAACTGAGTTGTGTCCTGTGACATACCTGTGGGTCAGCTTTTCCACTATCGACGCTGGTTCATTAAGTATACAGGTCTGTCTCTTCTTTTGCTTCTTTAAAAACTACTTTCAACCTTGGAAGTGATGGAAACTGCTCAGTGGCATGGCCCTTGATGCAGATAGCACATGTATGGACCATGTCCAATGGACACTCCCATTGGATGTGCTTCTTTCGGTAGCGTGGGAAAAAAAATGACCAAGTTCTATTTTTCTAAGGCTTGTTTCTGTTTGGCTTGCAGGACGTCCAACTGCGTTGTAAGGGTACCCAATATATCCGTCTTGAAGTCCTAGAAGAGGTTACCGATTTCCATTCTTGTTATGCCTCCACTGTGCGGTTTGCTTCCTCTAGTCATAAGATCTTAGCTTCCTGACTCGGTGTGTGTGCTACCTAGTGAACACTTGATGCACAAGCGAACAATTTCATCATAATCCTCTTGAGAAATGTCCCCCTTTCCCATCAAATTTAGAGTTTCTATCCATTATTCTTTCATTCCTTTAATTAAGATGGCTTTCAGGACTTCTTTTGGTAATGTGGAGTGAGGGGATATCTGCAAATTATAGTGAAACCATTCAACATATTCCTCTAGAGTTTCATTATCCTTTGTAGACATCTTAAATATTTCATCTTTTAATTCCCTAGTCCTACAATAGTCCTAATATTTTGTGAGAAAAGAAGTTTTCATGTCATCCCAAGAGTTAATAGTGCATCCAACTAAACCCATGAACCACCTCAGAGCTGCTCCTTTTAGAGTAAAAGGGAACAATTTTAATTTTTGAGGATCGGTGGTGTAATCATATCCAGTGCAGAGGACGTCAAACTTGAATAAGAATACATTCGTATCCTTTGTGGTCATCCCATGAAAGGTTGGGAGGTTTTGCAGGGGAATAGATTTCATCAAGGCATTAGCTACTGGGTCGACTATGGGGTAGTCTAATGTCGAGGTCTGACCTTGAGGTTGATTCACCATTTGGTCGAAAATGTGCCAATATCCTTCAGGGACTTCAGGGGGTGCTATTTGAGTAAGTGGAGTATTCTCAATCCAAGATGGTTTTGTGGCACTGCCCTGATCTAGGATCACAAGAGATCCTTATTCATACAACTGTGGCTCTGTCTTAGAATTTCCACTAGTTTCTCCCTCTCCTTCTCTTAAATTGCACGATTTTCCCTCTTGTAGATGATCAGAATGTAATTTTTTTGTAACTTGAAAGCTTTGTATGAATCTCAGCGTAGGCTGCAGATGGTGAGCCTACTGCCTGAGGGATTAAAATAGGAATTTTTCCAGATATAGTCCGGGGTCCTACTGATTCCTCAGATTCTCCTTTTCTTAAAATTTCGTTTATAAACATTGATCTCCCAAGGCTCACCAATCCCTTGGGTTTTGTGGATTTAAGTGGGGGGTTCTGTTCTTTTTCTATCTTTTTATTCCTAGTCATTCACAAAAAAAAAACCTACTCCTATTTAACCTCTATGATTTGCTAAAAAGTGGGCTGATGAGCAAGCACTTTGCTTGCTGGTTACGCAAGTTCTTACCTCCCGTTTTTAAAACCCAATTATTTTACAGCAAAATAAAAAGAAATCACTTTGAAACAGTCTCCCAGGCAACGACGTTAAAATGTTGGTGCACTAAGTTGACTACTAAAAGCAATCTTAATACCTACATTACTCATCAACCCAGGGTAAGTCTCTTTATTTCAAGAGTGTTCAACATTGTCTATGCAAGTGAATTTAGAGGCTAATTCATAATGAAATGATTTAGAATTGTTGCAATGATTAATATTAATTCTCGAAGTTCAATCCAAAACAATTCTAAAAGAAATCTTTAAATCATTTAAAAATCTCCTTTAATATATTATAGAAAGAACTGAATCAGAATGCAAGTAAAATGAATCACTCTTTAGCAAATCTAATTGGTATATACAATAATTTGTTTAGCATGAAGGCAAGCTACAACAAATGAACATCAAGTAACTATTCAAACATCTCATGGAAAGCAATCAACTATAAGCTTGAGAGCTCTGGTAACACTACTTGATAATGAACAACAATTGAATACTTAAATCAGCCTGATCAATTTGGTAAAGATTAGCACGCAGATGTAAAACATGACAAGCTCTAGAATCTAGTTTGAACGGAAAAAGAAAATCATGATAATCAATACTCACAACAATCTGAATAATTCTAATTTCATGAACTAACAATAATGAAAAATTATAAGAATAAGCAAAAATGAATATGACACAATTAAAGCAGTAAATCTCCTATCGACCGGGCCCAAAGTCTCAAGAAGACACTGTCGAAAGGCACTTAGAATGCGATTATAGGTAAAACACAGTCTTCTTCATTAAACTTGATAATATAGTTACAACGTCACAATAATAAAAGTACTCTGTGTCCCAAATGAATAGTTACAATCTTAAAACTTCTAACTAGCTATTCATTTCTCTGGATGGCTTTATATAACCTTGGAAATATAGATGGATAAAAGCGAATCCTTAGGATCAGGAGATCCTGAGGATTTCACAACCGACAATCTGATTTCATCACGGAATAGAATTAATCCTCCTGGTCTTTCGTTTTCCTTCGTAATCGAGACGTTGTCATTTTCCTTTCTTGGTCGTTGTTCTTCTGTCATTTGAATAGCAATCATTCTATTTGTGTTCCTGCATATAAAGATAGTAAAAGTTAGTTTTTCATGCCTAGATTTACCCCATTCATTAATGATCGATTTTATCCAGCTTCTACAATTGTTTCTTCAATATTTATTCCTAAAACAAAGACAAAAACATAAATATGAATGATAAATTAAGCTAATATGAGGATAAAATATACCTTTTCCATGGCACAACACATGGACACCAATACAGAATAGAGGTTCTAATCTAGGGCATCCATGTATAGGTAATATCCACTGCTAAGGTACATTGTGCATAAAAGAGATGGGATAATGTTTCAACTTGACCGGATTAGGCTTAAGGCATAATGATGGCACTAGTGGTCAATAATGCAACAAAGATAGTGGTATGTGACCTACCCTACATGCCAGTTCAAGAAATCATACCTAAGGCCCATTAGATGTTGTGGTAAAAATGCCACCCTATCCTATGAAAACAATTTAGAAAGACTAGACCCATGGTCAAATCACATAATGAAAGAAATAAAACATTGATGAGGTAAAAACATAACCAAATATCTTTTATTTTTTGAGATTTTTAATTCTTTGGGATTTTTGGCATATACGATGTACTATAAAATCTCTCACATCACACACAAAACCAAAAAATAGATAAATATATCAAACACACTTACGTGTACAATATGTACAAGCGCAATGTTGTTTAATAGGCCATGCCAACATGTTCCCACTATCGGGCATAGGCCAAGGATTCTCGTAGATGAACTCATGGAAGAGTGGAGGTACCATATGGTGCACCATGATGGGGCAATGGCATAATAATTTTAACTACCCAATTCCTAAAATTTTAAGGTACAAGGGAAAACAAAAAACCATAGCATTATCAAGAATGGCACAAGGACATACAAGGTGAGAGGTCTCGTGAGCTAGTGTAACTCCTTGATAAGGACTATAAAGACACAGAGGGGGTAAAAGACACTCATTTACAGGTGGATATGAGTTGGATAATTCATTGGTAAGTTTAGCATTAGGAATCCAAGACTTAACCCAGTCCAAGAGTGGCACTTCCATGGATGGACGAGGAGATGCTACCTAGGTTGATTCAAGATTTTCTTTGCCATGAGTCTACCTTTTCCAATTTAGGGAGATGAGAGGCATCAAGAGGAATAATATCCATAGGATTATTAATAGGTTAATCCATGACCTATAAGATCACTTGTCAAGAAGAAGAATCACCATTAAGGGAGTCACATGGAAGAGGCAGAGTGACAATCCATGTGGGAAAGGACCATGATCATATTCCATATTGAGATGAAGCTTCTTACTAGCATTAAGAGGTATTGGCAAGGCTTCTGAAGAGGAAATATCTTCCATTAAAGGTGGTGTATGCTCACCATGCCAATCTACATCTATAGAAGAAGACAACACCCAAGGGACAAGAGACACATGAGGTTCATAGGTGACAAATGAGATAATGTGCATGGTAATAGTGGTAGAGGAAGAGGGAATATCAAGTGGGGGTAAAGGAAAAACACTGATAAGAGATGAGCTCTTAAAAAAGCCTACCCCAACACTCTCATAGCTTCCAAGATTATCTCCAATGAATGGCATAGAAGTACCCATAGTAGTAGAATTGGTTGATGGTATGTAGTAATCTAAGCGATTTTTTGTGACAATCTTACCTTCTTGGGAAAATTTAAGCACACAAAACAATGAAGACATGATAGTACACATGACATAAAAGAAACAATAGCCAAGGAGAAAAGTATCATCTAAGGGAGCATCTATAACTTTAACATTAACATAGGTAGTCTTGCCCCCTAGATTGATGGAAAACTTTGGAAGAACCCCCTCACACACAAAATGGTGTTTGTCGAGGGCTTGTAGAGTGGTAGTAGGCTTAGCGAGTGTTGGAGATCCAATATATTTCTAGCATGATGTTGACATAACATAATTAAAATACCCTTCATATACTAAAGTGTGGTATATGTCATGATGAAAGAAATGTACTATGATATGAAAAGTAACATGAGGAGGGAGTCCATAAAGTGGTGCATCAAAATCGAAGGTAATTAGATTAGACTCTATGGGATCCACCCCTCTGATAACAGTCAACAAGGATTTGCATTGCTAAGGGGAGCTCTACAAAACTTCCAGGACATACATGGCACATGGTTCTTGGGAAAGGTCCTCAATAATACTATAATGTTAGGCATCTCACGCATTTGGATTGTGTGTTTAATTCTAAACAACACCCTTAGGTGGGTGATATACAAGTTCTATAAGTTTATCTAATGTGAGAGGTCTAGTGGAAGTAGTAGGGGTGGTCATGTCCTTAGAAGCATAACTTGACTCAAGAGGACCATAATATTTCTCTCATGTAGTCATGCTAACATGTTTCTAACACTTAAGAATAGGTGCATTAGGTCTAATAGGATGAAACTGTGGTCCCCCATTTCCCCTTAAGGAGGTTGAGGGGCCTATGTAACCATTTAATGTTGTGGTTGGGTGGGGAAATGATGGGTCAATATTGTTGGATATTGGGTAGTTATTGATAGTGCAAGGAGAGAATGAAATTCATCAATACAAGGGCACTTATGATTCATATGCTCAACCTAACAAGTCTTACAAGGGAACTTAATATTACGAAATAGTTTGCTCATGCCCCCACCTTTGTAAGAGTGGTTTTCTTGATTCTCCTAAGGAGGTTGGTTTTTTTTTTCTATTCTTTTTGTTCTTTTTACTTCCAAGTTTTTGAGTATTCTTTGGTGATGTGAACTTCACCATAAGAACCTAAGTGGACTACTCAAAATAAAGGGGTGCTTTTTGAGAGCCAAGGGCACTTGCTGGGGCTTGGGAATATATCATCATTTTCCCTAGCTAAGCAACTATATGGCTCATGGTATCAAAGGAAAGGAAACTATTCACTCCTTTAGAGTGTGTCCCTAGCTTGGATTGTTGTTGATTTGTTGAAGGGCGAGGATCATTGGGAAGAATATCGTATAATGCTCCCAATTGAGAGTAAATAAAATAAAGATGTTGAGCATGTAATATGACCTGCTTCTCAATAATCTCCCTAATCATACTGACATCCCTAACAATATGTGGGTAAAGGAATCAGGTGAACCTTTTTATGTGCATGTTCCTTACATGCCTAGTGAAGTTACTTTTTCTAATATGGAGGAGACAGATCCCACTTTACCTTTTGCATCAACAGTCTCTGTTGCCATGACATGCTTACCACCAATTAGTGTGGCGAGATCTATACCTCCTTCCACACATATCACATCTTCTTGGGGATTTCCATTTCTTACATTTATGACCCTGTCACATTTTCCACCTATGTCTATGTTTATCCCTTCCTCTAGCTTTCTTTTTAGAGTAGGGACATAAAGAAAAGTGTCCAAATTTATTGTACTTAATTACCTATTAGTTAGGGCTTTAATTGTACCAACTCGGCCTAGACTAGACTTGAAGAGCTCAGTCATGGGAATGACCCAATCCACCCAACCTTAATCAATCTACGAGAGTTGCGATATTTACTCCTGTCTCATCTCAACTTACGATTCCTACTTTTACCATAGGTTAATTAACTTTCGGGAACATGATGGAGGGATCATCTGTTTCTTCTAGTTAGCCTAGGGGAAACTTTACTTATGGCAGAACTTCTCAAACTTGGTTGAATTCTTTCTTTCAAGGGATGCCTTACTTTAGAGGTTCCTTTTCCTTTAGGGGGGCTAGTATACCTAGGGGCATTGTCCCCATTAGTACTACTATGCATATGAGATCTTATGCTTATGACGATGCTTCTACACATGGAGGCCTTTTATTTTGTGCTAGGTACAATCCTATTGGTAGTCAAGCCTATATGAGTCATTTTCTCTTTGGGGGAAGCTACCTTGGGCGACATAATCTATACACCTCATTTTTTGGCCCACGATATCAATACACTGGGATAAACTATAGCATAGTAAAATAGGTTGATAACAAGAGAGATCCTTATCAAAATATTAAGGGTGAAGAATTCCCAAATAAAAATTACAAAGCCGCTATAATGAGTCGGCTGCAAGAAAATCCATTGATCCAAGGGAGATCATGCGAAAAGGTGCCTCCCTTTTATATATTTCTTGAAAATCCTTTAATTCATTTTGCATAATTGTTTGATTGATATTGGAGCTACTAATAACATTATGCAATTGCACACCATGAAAGCCACAGGCTTGGATTTTACTAAATATTATGATCCTAGAGAAAGCATATGTACAATTGATTTGAGGAAAGTACCTTCATAAGGGGAGATAAAATATCTTTATGGAAAAATACTCTCTGCTACACATATTACAATATTTTTCACAGTTATTTTCATTGACTTTCTAGTTGCATATGGATTGGTTTTGGGTCAAGAATGGAGTTTCCCACTTGGAAGTTATCTAATGAATGATGGGAGTTGCATGATGATCCCAAGTAAATATGGTCGATTAACAACAATACCTCAAGATCCAAGGAATCCTCTTTTCTTTAAGAAGAAGTAAATTGAAGCTCTAATCGAGTTTGAAGAGACAGGCATGGAAAACTATGTGATTCTCAATGACGTAGACATTGTATAAAGTAGTAAACAAGATTTAGAACCTCAAACTTGGATTTTTTTTTTTTTTTATGGTGTTGTATCTAGTATTGGTTCGGGAGTAGGAGTCATTATCGAAGTGAAACGTGGAGAAAATCTTCCAAATACCTTTTCTTTGCAATTTGAATGTACAAATAATGAAGTAAAATATGAAGCACTTATTCAAGGATTAGTGTTGGCCCACCAAAAAGGAATAGGAAAGGTAGAAGTAATGGGAGACTCTTAGTTGGTTATTAATTAGGTTAACACAAATTATAATACCAATAAAGAGAATCTGAAAATTTATGTAAGAAGGGTGTGGGATCTCATAAAATATTTTGAATTGTTTGAAATATCTTTTAGTCGAAGAGATCAATTATAAATCCAATTCATTGGCTGTTGCTACCTCTCCTTTTGTTCCAAATTTAAGAATTGAATCTCTTAAGGTCAATATGTTGTTTTCAAAATCGGTTCCAGACAATCAAGAATATCTACAAGTTTTTGACAATGAATAGCATATTCTTTAGTTTTTCACTGATGAAGAATGAGAAATTAATAGTAAAATACATACATCAATTGAATCATTATTCAATGATAATGATCAAGTGGGACCATAAAAATCACTGAAGAGTTATCTATGAATAATGTATAAAAGGGCAAGAGAATAGTTTATTCTAAGAAAATTGATTCTTTTCTTAGAAGAAACTATTATGGCATGATCTAGGGTGCCAAAGAAGTTCATTACTAATAATGGTTCCATCTTAATTGGATCCCAATTTACTGAGTTCTATGGAAAATATTGAATAATCATGGGTCAATATTCAAATTATTATCCAAAAGGAAATGGAATGGTAGAAGCAACTAAGAAAACTTTCTTGTTAATATCCTAAACAATATAATCAATGAGGATTAGCATAATTGAAACAAGAAGTTGGCAGATGCATTATAGGTTAGTAGACTTACTCGAATGAAAACTATTGGATAATATCCATTTTACTTGGTATATGGAAAGGATGCAAGACAATCAGTGGATATCGAGATAACTACCTTGTCTTCAACAACTGGTTTAGAAGAAAATGATTCTTCTCCAATTAAAAGCAGGTTACATTAAATAATACAAATGGAAGAACAATGATAAGAGGTCATCAAAAGCATTCAGAGAAGACAAGACATTGTCACCCAGAATTTCAACAAAGGAGCCACTAACAAAAAAATTTCAAAGCGACAACTTGTGCTACGATGGAACAATGAAAAAGAAAAACCATCAATGAATAAGAAGTTTGACGCATTATGGATTAAACTTTACATCATACACCAAATCAATGGACACAACTCGTATATCCTCAAGGGAATGGATGATCAGGTACTCAACTTCCTTGTGAATGAGAATAATATCAAACATTTCTTCACATGATATATTCTCATCTCTTCTTGTATCATAGTATAGATATGATATACCTCTTGTAAATATAACTATGTAAATTGTAGGCTCCATAGCCCAATGAACTAGGTAATTGATCATGATTTGGGTTCTTAGTAACCTAAAATCATGTTACTATCCTCAATTAGAGCCAAATGTTGACCCTGAAAAATTGTTCTCTGTTAAGAGTTTATACTTAGCCAAATTTGATGTGTGAAGAAGGAAGTTCACACCCCTTGCTTTGCACATCCCTTCTCCCACACATGCCCCCTTGCATCTTACTCCCAAAATTCTTGTTTCATGTACATTGCAATACTGCACAACCCTCCATTCCACACACGTTATAATTTCCCTTTACACACTATTAATTGCTTGTATGCCAACATAATCATAAAATATTTCATAACATAGTATTTATCTAACAATATTAATCTCATTATCACTCATGGTACTATATCAAGGGTATTAAAAATGGATCAAACTCTGAGTTAAATGGACAAGATAGTTTTAAAACTTCGATATTTATTCCCAGCATCTCTCATAAACAATTTATTAAATATTTATTAATTTGTCCTACCTAATGGAATTTACATGTGAGAGAGTAATAACTTAATGCTTTAATTTTACTACAAATTATTTGAGTGTGCTTATAAAGAGGAGCACCACCTCTGTAAAAACGTTGAGAACCTATAATGAGCCCTATGAGGTTGAATTTCTCCATTAACAAAAAAAAATCAACAACTTCATACGTTAAAAAACAATATATAAACCACAACTTGCATACTATAAATTCTTTAAACAGAAAAACAAATATAAACAAGTTTGTTGTTAAATTTGCTAATTTCACTTCACTTGTTAATATAATACATCTTAATACAATCAACAACAATCCTAATAAAAACAATCACAAGCTACACTTTATGGAAGATATGCTTTTATGGATGTCAATACAACTAAACTTAATTCTTTTGCGTATTTAGGCAATATTTGGGAACGAGGGGAGGAGTGAAATCAACTATTGCCTATTTGGGAACGAGGGGCATGAGTGAAATCAACTATTGCCTTCATAGTCACGTTCTACGTAAAGTTTTTTTTTTTTTTGGGTTAACTTCAAGTTGATATGTTTTACTTAAAAAAAAATTGTGAATATCTCTGTTTTTGTTTTACTTAAAAAAAAATTGTGAATATTTGTGTTTTTGGTGAATTTTTATTGAAATCATTATAAAACATTAATATTATCATGCAATTATGGTTAGTTCATTGTTCATAAGTAGTTAAACATTCATATTACAATCTACCAAAAATTTATGAAAGGAAATATATCTTAAAGTTTAGAAGTTTCATAAAATATCACTAGTCACAAATATAAAAGTTGTATCATGTTTATTGATATAATTTTATATTATAAAATTTGGATGGAAATTAGCTGATTTTTTTTTGGAAAAATCATGGAAAATTATCTCACATCTAAATATAATTTCTAAAATTTTTCTTAGTCATAAACAAAATATTTCAATGTCCATACAAAAATAACATAATTTTATATCAACTAAACATAGCGTCAACTAGACATAATTTTCACAAAATAACATAATTTTATTTCAACTAGACACCCAAAAAAAGACACTCGTTCCTACACTCTCTATGAAAGTTAGATTCACAAATTTTAATTTTTGGTTTAGCTATGACTATCAACTAATTCAAATGGTGCCCAACCCCAACCACGTCCGCAATGTCAAATCTGCCATAGCTTGTTCAGCGCTTTACTTATTTGTTCGTTCCTGAAATTCGAGGCGCACAATTTTTGTATTTGATTGTCCACTGAATCTGCCTCACCATCATCAAACTTCACGATTTTGTTTCTGAGAACTTTTGCACAAAAACATTCTGCCCTGTTTCTTTGCCGATGCTGGCCGAGTCCCGACTCTTGTCCTAATCGTTGTAATTCATGCTCCACTTGTTACATGCTTCTGCATCGTATGTTCGTTTAAATGAAGAATCCGAAAACGAAGTGGATATTTAGTCAGTGCGCTTGGAGATTATAAAAAGGGCATGTTGTCCATTAACTGACAGGATTCCATATCAATCTCCTCCCGAGGCATTCAAGGGCCAGTCCTCACTGCAAGGAAGTGGCAGCGATACATCTCTCTTTTTTTTAATTGTGTTGATGGGTTGACGGCGCTATAACCTCTCCACTCTTTCAAACCTTCTTTTTCTGCTGATCACTTTCAGAACAACTGTGGTTGATGGACTCCCATGTTTTGCAAGTATGTCCTCGCTGACACACATTGGGATTCGCGGCTGGCCTATACATATTGAAGGGCTTCTTGCATTCTTCTGCTCAGAGACTTTATTTGGTTCCCGCGTTGCAACGATTTGGGAAGAAAGGAAAAGTTGGAAAACCATAAGGAATTTAATCCCAGTTTGAGTTAGCTTCCAAAATTTCCAATGAAATGGAGGCTTCTGGTTTCATGGCGAGAATTAGGTTGCAGTTTCTTCTTGTTCTGTCACGCGGCTTTGGCTACGGGAGTCACGTTCATTCCAGGCGTTCACAGGAAAATATTAATGATGTCTGCCTCGCGTTTATTACTGAATTGAGTGTGGAAGTTTTTGCAGGAGAAGCAAAAAATGCCGCTGCTTTTCAACATCCTGTACTGCTGCAGCCTGCTTGGTTTTGCCTGATAAATTTGCATTAATCATGGTTAGTCGATTCTGTCTAATCCCATTACTTATTTAGCGATGATCCTACAGTTTATTCGGCTTGTTATCAATCATCATCATGTTTGTACAGTTTATTCAGTTTATCCAGTTTTTGATCAATCAAACATCTTAGAAAATCATACAGTTTTTGCAGTTTTCGTCATCACTTAGTCTGCATAAGGAAGGCTGCGCAAACCGTGAGAGGCAACCGAAGCTGCGGGGAATTGAATGGAGCTGGTCCGATCTTTCTACTTTTTAATATCAATGTATCATGTAATATAAATTTTTCTACAGAATTGTTACAAATATTTTGTGTTGTCAAGAAAACGAATGTATAACTGCAATGTTGGTTTCCATGACATTATGGATAGAAAGTATCCTGGTTTGATCGGGATCAAATGATTTCTTTATTTATATAAGCCCTGATAGTTTGGTGAGCAATTTTTTCTTCTTAGTATTAAGAGTAAATTTAGCAGATGATTGGGTCAAAGGTTAGTTAATTTTGCTCCTAATCTTGAGCTAGAATTTCTTAGATTTGGGCCGTAACTTCTGCACCTGACACACAATATACTTCGAGGAAAAAGCTCCATCGCTTGATGCCTGGGATCACCGTCAATGTTTAAAGTCTTAGATCAAACAATTTAATGACAGTATTAGCGTCTACTCATTGTTGTTAATTAAAACCAGTCCCGGAGCTCAATGAGAATTCCAGTCCAGTTTAGTGCGCAATTGTTGCAAAAATAAAGTGTAAGTGTTGTGTAAGGAGGTTTGAAGTTCAAAATCTTATGGATTTCCTTATGTCGGATGAAAAAAAATTAAGTCTTAAAAATAGTGATAATGATTAGAATTAACTTTAGAATTAACTCTTATCACATGATCATATTAAATTGAAACAATTTTAAAAGAAAATAAGTAACTGCCAAAAGTTATACTAGTGTTTATAACTAGCAATTGCACCACATGTTGCAAAGGAAAAGTGGTAAGGCAGTAGCATAGGAAAGAGTAGCATAGAAGAGAAAATAACATATTGGAAATGATTTATTGGTTGTTTTCACATGCTTGTCCTTTGCTAGTGCCAAATTTGGATAAAACTATTGTGAGAATGTTCATTTCTTCTACAATCATCTGCAACAAAACAAAGTACTCATAGCATAAACCAAATTGGGCAAGATGAATTCCTCTGCAGTGTGACCATAAAGAAGAAATGATTGTGGCAAACTAAACAGTGACAATGTTGGCTATTGTTAACCTTCTTCCCTTACCTAAACACCATCAACAATGCATTAGTCACCAACATCAAAGGGATGCATATTGAACACAAACACAATTGCTTCAAATATTGTGCTAATACCAACTGTGATGGTACCAACAAAATGACATGGGATGTGGCAATCCCGAGAACAAGTAAAATGACAATTATCATGACTATGCATGTCTTCTTTTGCCCAAAGGTGAGCATATTGAAAATTGATTCTAGGAAATTTGCATTTATTTCGATGGTTGTTGATGCAATCCCTATTTTGAAAGGACGATCTTCTTTTGGTGTTGTTATTAATAACAATTTCTCCTGTGAACAAAAGGTATCGTCAACAAGCATTGCCAAGTTGTGTTTGATATCTCCTAATTTGATATGGATTTTCAACACTTTTTGAATATGGTACTTGGGCCTGCACATTTGATAGAAAGGCTTATGAATTGTTGAGTTTCACTTGGTTTGGATATAAGTAGTAGATGTACCAAGTAATTACGGTAATTCAGCCTTGGTGTCCTAGTTGGAGTTTTTTTGTTGGGCATCTATGAACTGTTTACATAAGGATGGAAAAAATTTGGTGTGCTAAGACTCCTTGTTCCATTGTTGAGGGATTATTTTTCAGAAGTCATTATAGTTTACTAAGCTTCAACTAGCATATCCAAGCTTGCAGAAAATTTGTCTAGATGGTTGTGATTACTTGGAGAGAACCTCATTTTCCCCTATAAGTTGTTTTCAGTGTTTTTCCTACATTCTATTTATGCTTTGATTGATTGTATGCATCTAGAAGGTGTAAGTCTCTAATCCGCTAGAAAAACAATGTGGATGGCTAAAAGTAAATATTGAATGTGTTGCTTATAAGATCTCTTGTATATGTAAGTTTAATCATATGGTATATGTAAGTTTGGACCAACATGCAAGTTTAAGAAGCACAATTTTCATATTCATGGAGACAAGATTGATGAATTGATTCAAACATTTCATACATATGGATAGATCCTTAGACAAGACTTCAATCTGAATGATGCCACCTATCCATCTACAAATAATACAATAGAATATCACATCTAATATGGGTGAAAACCAATAGGTAAAAATGGATACCATACATAAAATTTGATATCATTAGACTTAGAATTTCAACTTATCATCAAATGCACATGCACTTATAGTAATCATACATAATCTATAATCTATAGATCACACATAGTTGTACATATATCTCAGCAGTCGTTTAAGTACAAAACCGTTACCATCCAAAATATCACTTTGTTTTAATCATAAACAACTCACTTCACAATTCCATATCTCAATAATATTAATATTTAACTCTAATAATAATATTAATAACTAGCTAGGCATTTGAATATAATAGATCCTATGGTAGCTACTTTTCCATTCAACTATAATTATTTTATCCCATTACAATAAATAATAATGAATGTAAACAATATTAATAATTCATAGATAGCTAAGCTTTTATTTATTGATCTATATTTTTATTAATAGAAATGCATCATAAGTAAAATGTGAGAGATTTAAAATTCACATGCTAATTGCCACATGAATACAAAAGAACGCCCAATGGATTTAATGGTAGCTAGTTGGAATTAAAGATGTAAATAGATTCGTAGAAGCAAAGCATATATGTGGAAAAAGTTTGTATAACCCACAAATTTTAAGTCAAAGTCTTTGTATTCATGTGAAAATGTGAGATTGATGATAAAAATGAAAAAAACTGACATACTCCCACACTGAAAAATCTGGCCACAGTTAATGTTGTTTGACTCTCAATAAGATTCTATTTCTAATTGACATCAAAAATTTCACTCATAGTTTCCTCGTATCCGAGGCGTTTAATTTCAGAAATTCGTTTTCTAAAAGTGAATGGATATATTTCTCCTGTCAAGATCCTACAACATAAAAACATTAAAGCATTGCAAATTGATAGAGCTTAAAAACTAAAATTAATAAAAAAAATAATAATAATTTAAATAAATATGTATACTACTCTTACTGCTACTCCTACTCCTACTGTTAACTTAACCAATCAACAATAATCATGATGGCTACATTACTTTACATAATATATAAAAAATTTATTTCTTTAGACAATGTTCCACAATAGATATATATAGATATCAATTCTTCGTATTACATACTCCTCTCCTACTAGCAACTTAACCAGTCACCAATAATCATAATGAATCCATTACATAATATATTGAAAAATTATTTCCTTCAGCAGTGTTCCAATAACATTAATTTAAAAAATAATAGCCTTATTTTTAGACAATGTTCCATCACGTCTTGTCATTTTCAATTATGAAAAACCTCCATCGACCCTTATTTGCCTTCATAGCTATCACTACTCTGCACCATATGAAAGGGTCGTAACTACCCTCCCATACCTAAAACAACAATCAAAACTACTAGATTTATAAAAGATGTATGGGAAAATGACAATTTTGTATTTGTAAACATATGTTGAATAAGAAAGACAATATGGGGATAAAACTAGTCCTTTTTCTTTTTTTAGAAAAAATATTACATGGCACAAGATTTTACCCCATCAGTTGCAAGCACGATAAATTGATCTCTGCTGGTTAGCTGTCTGTGTATAATTTCAAGGACAACGATAACACCAAAGTCCTTGAGACAAAAATATCCAAAGGCCGGGTCATGGCAAGACTTGGGGAGTTTTCACTTCGTAACTATACTCTATCCACATGAGGTTCATTGTTTAGAGCATGGGCTCAACCTTTTCGCTGCTTTATCCTTTCTACCTCCTCTAACATGTAATTTTTTTTTTATCTCAGGTACCCATAGATACATAACAAAAAATGTAACGATTCATCAGAGATCCCTAAAATTAGAGGACAAAACTTTCCATTCTCAATTGTGTTGTTGGAGCATCAAATATGGAGAGCAGTCTGACGAATAAATAACACAATTTAATAATCAATATAGAAAGAGGGTGAAGAAGACACCAAATTGAAATCTAGCTTGAGATGCTAAAGCCTTAAGATTGTCACACAAACATTCATAAGTTGAAAGACAATCAAAGCTGGAGATCAGATATAGTTGTCTCGCATGAATACAAGTGCTCTTATGTTCCACAATGGATTCGACAAGATTCACCACAATATTCACTTATCGGGCCTTTAATCACCCCTTAACCTTCAAATAAGACTTTATTAAAGCCTTTCTTTTAAATCCTTCCTATCGGACTAAAACCCTCTCATTAACTTTTATATATGTTAATATCGAGACTTTCTTTACCCTTCTAAACCTTCGTTACCTCTTAACACACACACACACACACACATATCTATAACTATTCCTTCTTTAAACCTTGGTTATATATGTTTAAACGCATAAAACTTCCGTAAGCGCTATTTTCCTTTATAACCTTTTACAAAAGAAATGCCCATAAAACGTACCTTTCTACTTTATACGGCCTCTACATAAATTTCGAGGTTCCACCTTTATCGCTAATCGCAATTGCCATAGTCTGCAGTCACATTAACATGTGGTTCCCATCTCCTTCGATATGCAATTAACCTTGGAACTCAAAACATATTAACTACACCATATAATACCATCGGGTCCGCTCCTTTGTATGTCGCATTACTTCTCTGTTGTTGATCTTCTCCTGAAAGATCCAATGGTTCATGGTAGATTTCGGGTTGACAAGACACACGGGGGTTAATCGCCTGATAAAGTGGTTTCCCCACACTCCTCTGCTGCTACGTGTCCTCCGATTTGTGGACTCGGAGCCAAAACTCTCGATACCACTTACCACTACTTTGCCGCCTAAAATACCACTGGAGGTTATAAACCCGCCTTTTTACTGTGTTAACTCCTGCGCTCTTCCATATGCGATGACTATCAATCTACTCCATCGGACGAATTTCGAGGTTCCACCTTTATCACTAATCGCAATCGCCATAGTTTGTGGTCACATTAACATGTGGTTCCCATCTCCTCTGATATGCAATTAACCTCGGAACTCAAAACATATTAACTACACCATATAATACCATTGGGTTTGCTGCTTTGTATGTCGAATTGCTTCTCTGTCGTTGATCTTCTCCTGAAAGATCCAACGATTCATGGTAGATTTTAGATTGACAAGACACGCGGGGGGTTAACCGCCCGATAAAGCAGTTTCCCCACACTCCTCCGCTGCTACGTGTCCTCCGATTTGTGGAATCAGAGCCAAAACTCTCAATACTACTTACCACTGCTTTGCCGCCCGAAATACCACTGGAGGTTATAAACCCACCTTTTTACTGTGTTAACTCTTGTGCTCTTCCATATGCGATGACTGTCGATCTACTCCATTGGATGGTTCTGATAGTTCCTTTAAGTTACTCTGTTGTTTAATCTGGACCGTTGATCACTGAGATCCAATGGTTACTATGCGGCAATGCCTCACTTCTCCGCTCGTCCCTTTTTTACTTTGACTTTACACTATTTTCATTGTTTCCTCTGTGGGTTTGGGGTTTTCTTCAGGGTTTACATTTATAATATTATTGTTGGGATTTCATGTTCTACATGTTTATATCAATATTCTTGAGATTTATACTATTAATACATTCATGTATTGATATCAATGTATTTATGGCTTAAATTCTATTTATTGTTTATAATGTAGTGATATAAATGTGTTATTATTAATGTAATGATGATTTATCATGTTTTAATGCTTTATGGTTTGCAATGTGGTTCTTATATTGGTTTTGGTTTATGTTTTTTATTATTTTTTTGTGTTATAGCATTATTTATGTTTATATATTGATGCCATGGATTTAGGGCTTAGGTTCGGTTTACTATTTCCTGGGTTTATAATATTAAATGATTAAGTTTATTTTTTCTTTAAGTTTGTAATATGAATAATTCCTTCGGTTTATCATTTATTCCCTTTGTTTTATTAATCCCCAATATTAAGGTTTAAATAATAGTCCTAAGGTTTAATATTAATCCCTTACATTTACAATGTTTATTCCTTCAATTTATTGACGTGCTACTTTCATAATATTAACAATCCCTAGGGTTTATTGATCCATTAGGTTTATAATATTCATAGTCACGTGGGTTGATCAATCCGTTCGGTTTAAAAAATTAATTCCTATTAATCCCTTGCCATTTTTTATCCCTTTGGTTTCTAATATTTTTCCCTTGGGTTTATTAATTCCCAATGGTTTATAATATCAAATTATTGGTTTTCTTCATTCTTCAACTTTTTAATATTAATAATTCCTTGGGTTCATAATCCCTTGAGGCTTTAGTGTTAATCCATTCGGTTTATTATTCCTTTGGGTTTATTATATCAATCCCTTGGTTTCATTATTCCCCTGGGTTTATATTATTAGTCCCTTTTGTTTAATAATATTGCTTTAGGTTCACAATCCCTTGGGGTTTTATTATTAATCCCTTGGGTTTATAATATCAATCGCTTGGGTTTATTATTCCCGAGTCAAACATGGTTTATTATAATGTCGACCATGGCCCAACATGGAATTGTGATAGGAATTGTCTCAATATGTAAATCAATGATGGTCGATCATGTTTATTTTAATGTTTATAATATTAGTCCCTTGGATTTAATATTATTCCCTTGGGTTCATAATCCCTTGGGGTCTTAGTATTAATCCCTTCGTTTTATTATTCCTTTGGGTTTCTCATATTAATCCCTTGGGTTTATTATTCCCTTAGGTTTATAATATCGATCATGGTAAACCATTGTCAATCATAGCCAACCATGCTTGAATGTCACATTGTGACAAGGATTGTCTCACCATGAAAATAAATAATAATCCCTTGGGTTTATTATTCCTTTTGGTTTATTATATCAATCACTTGAGTTTATTATTCCCTTGGGTTTATATTATTAGTCCCTTTTGTTTAATAGTATTCCCTTTGGTTCATAATCCCTTGGGGTTTTAGTATTAATCCCTTGGGTTTATAATATCAATCGCTTGGGTTTATTATTCCTGAGTCAAACATGGTTTATTATGATGTCGACCATGGTCCAACATGGAATTGTCATAAGGATTGTCTCAATATGAAAATCAATGATGGTCCATCATGTTTATTTCAATGTTTATAATATTTGTCTTAGGGTTTATATACATTGGGTTTATAATATTGGTCCCTTGGGTTTAATATTATTCCCTTGGGTTCATAACCCCTTGGGGTTTTAGTACTAATCCCTTCATTTTATTATTCCTTTCAGTTTCTCATATTAATCCCTTGGGTTTATTATTCCCTTAGGTTTATAATATCGATCATGGTAAACCATTGTCAATCATAGCCAACCATGGTCAACCATGCTTGAATGTCACATTGTCACAAGGATTTTCTAACCATGAAAATAAATGATGTTTATTTTAGTGTTTTTAATATTTATATTTGGGTTTACGAATGTTGGGTTTATAATATTAGTCCCTTGGGTTTAATATTATTCCCTTGGGTTCATAATCCCTTGAGGTTTTAGTGTTAATCCCTTGGGTTTATTATTCCTTTGGGTTTATTATATCAATCCCTTGGGTTCATTATTCCCTTGGGTTTATATTATTAGTCCCTTTTGTTTAATAATATTTCCTTAGGTTCATAATCCCTTGGGGTTTTAGTATTAATCCATTGGGTTTATAATATCAATCGCTTGGGTTTATTATTCCCGAGTCAAATATGGTTTATTATAATGTTGACCATGGCCCAACATGGAATTGTGATAGGAATTGTCTCAATATGTAAATCAATGATGGTCGATCATGTTTATTTTAATGTTTATAATATTATTCCCTTGGATTTAATATTATTCTCTTGGATTCATAATCCCTTGGGGTCTTAGTATTTTTCCCTTCGTTTTATTATTCCTTTGGGTTTCTCATATTAATCCCTTGGGTTTATTATTCCCTTAGGTTTATAATATCGATCATGGTAAACCATTGTCAATCATAGCGAACCATGCTTGAATATCACATTGTGATAATGATTGTCTCACCATGAAAATAAATAATAATCCCTTGGGTTTATTATTCCTTTGGGTTTATTATATCAATCCCTTGGGTTTATTATTCCCTTGGGTTTATATTATTAGTCCCTTTTGTTTAATAGTATTCCCTTTGGTTCATAATCCCTTGGGGTTTTAGTATTAATCCCTTGGGTTTATAATATCAATCGCTTGGGTTTATTATTCCTGAGTCAAACATGGTTTAGTATGATGTTGACCATGGTCCAACATGGAATTGTCATAAGGATTGTCTCCATATGAAAATCAATGATGGTCCATCACGTTTATTTCAATGTTTATAATATTTGTCTTAGGGTTTATATATGTTGGGTTTATAATATTGGTCCCTTGGGTTTAATATTATTCCCTTGTGTTCATAACCCCTAGGGGTTTTAGTACTAATCCCTTCATTTTATTATTCCTTTCGGTTTCTCATATTAATCCCTTGGGTTTATTATTGCCTTAGGTTTATAATATCGATCATGGTAAACCATTGTCAATCATAGCCAACCATGGTCAACAATGCTTGAATGTCACATTGGCGCAAGGATTTTCTAACCATGAAAACAAATGATGTTTATTTTAGTGTTTGTAATATTTATATTTGCGTTTACGAATGTTGGGTTTATAATATTAGTCCCTTGGGTTCATAATCCCTTGGGGTTTTAGTATTAATCCCTTGGGTTTATTATTCATTTGGGTTTACAATATAAATCCCTTGGGTTCATTATTACCTCATGTTTATAATATCAATCATGGTCAAACATGGTTGAATGTCACATTGTCACAATGATTGTCTCACCATGAATAAATCATGTTTATTTTAGTCTTTGTAATATTTATATTTGGGTTTACAAATGTTGGGTTTATAGTATTAGTCCCTTGGGCTTAATATTATTCCCTTGGGTTCATAATCCCTTGGGGTTTTAGTATTAATCCCTTGGGTTTATTATTCATTTGGGTTTTTAATGTAAATAAGTTGGGTTTACTATTCCCTTAGGTTTATAATATCAATCATGGTCAACCATTGTCAATCATAGCCAACCATGGTCAACCATGTTTGAATGTTGCATTGTGACAAGGATTGTCTCACCATCAAAATAAACCATGTTTATTTTAGTGTTCATAGTATTTATACTTGGGTTTATCAATATTGGGTTTATAATATTAGTCCCATAGGTTTAATATTATTCCCTTCGATTCATAATCCCTTGGGGTTTTAGTATCAATCCCTTAGTTTTATTATTCCTTTGAGTTTATAATATCAATCCCTTGTGTTTATTATTCCCTTAGGTTTATAATATCAATCATGGTTAACCATGGCTGATTCTCGCATTCTAACAAGGATTGTCTCATCGTCAAAATAAATCATGTTTATTTTGATGTTTGTAGTATTTATATTTAGGTTTACCAAATTTGGGTTTATAACATTACTCCCATGGTTGAATGTCGCATTTTGACAAAAATTGTCTGATCATGAAATAAACCATGTTTATTTTAGTGTTTGTAATATTTATATTTGGGTTTACCATATTAGTCCCGTGGTTGAATGTCCCATTTTGACAAATATTGTCTCACCATGAAAATAAATCATGTTTATTTTTGTCTTTGTAATATTTACATTTGGGTTTACAATTGTTGGGTCTATAGTATTAGGCCCTTCAATTTAATATTATTCCATTGGGTTCATAATCTCTTGGGGTTTTAGTATTAATCCCTTGGCTTTATTGTTCATTGAGGTTTTAGTATTAATCCCTTGGGTTTATTGTTCATTTGGATTTATAATATCAATACCTTGGGTTTATTATTCCCTTTGGTTTATAATATCAATCATTGTAAACCATTGGCAACCATAACCAAACATGGTCAATCATGGTTGAATGTCGCATTGTGACAAGAATTGTCTCACCATCAAAATAAACCATGTTTATTTTAGTGTTTGTAGTATTTATATTTGGGTTTACCAATGTTGGGTTTATAATATTAGTCCCATGCTTGAATGTCACATTTTGACAAAGATTGTCTCACCATGAAAATAAAACATTTTTAATTTAGTGTTTGTAATATTTATATTTGAGTTTACGAATATTGGGTTTATAATATTAGCCGCTTGGGCTTAATATTATACCCTTGGGGTTTTATTATCACTCTCTTCAGTTTATTATTCATATGGGTTTATAATTAGTGTTTGTAGTATTGATATTTGCCTTTACTCGATGTGAAGTTTATAATATTAGTCCCATGGGTTTAATATTATTCCCTTAGATTCATAATCCCTCGGGATTTAGTATTTATCCCTTGGGTTTATTATTCATTTGGGTTTATAATATCAATCCCTTGGGTTTATTATTCCCTTTGGTTGATAATATAAATCATGGTAAACCATTGTCAATCATAGCCAAACATCGTCAACCATGGTTGAATGTCGCATTTTGAAAAATATTTACTCACCATGAAAATAAACCATGTTTATTTTAGTGTTTGGAGTGTTTATATTTGGGTTTAACAATGTTGGGTTTATAATATTAGTCCCATGGGTTTAATATTATTCCCTTGGGTTCATAATCCCTTGGGGTTTTCATATTAATACCTTAGTTTTATTATTCCTTGGGGTTTATAATATTAGTCCCATGGGTTTAATATTATTCCCTTGGGGTTTTCATATTAATACCTTAGTTTTATTATTCCTTGGGGTTTATAATATCAATCCCTTGGGTTTATTATTCACTTAGGTTTATAATATCGATCATGGTCAACCATTGTCAATCATAGGCAACCATGGCCAACCATGGTTGAATGTGACATTGTGACAAGGATTCTCTCACCATGAAAATAAACCATGTTTATTTTTGTCTTTCTAATATTTATATTAGGGTTTACCAATGTTGGGTTTATAATATTAGTCCCTTGGGTTTAACATTATTTTCTTCGGTTCATAATCCCTTGGGGTTTTGATGGCAGGGTTACCCCCGCTTACACCCACAGTATGCATGTAAAATGCATGGACACCTTTTTTCCTAGGAATTTAACTCTCTAATGAGTCAAATCTTCAACCATGAATGGTTAAGGCCCTATTCATCAGTTCCTTTATATCGGAACTCAATCACCCTGCTTAAACCTCCTATCGGGACTTTAAACCTCCTCATAACCTTCATTATCTCTTTACCTACATATATATAACCTTTCCTTTCTTTAGGTTTGGTTAATATATATTTATCGCATAAAATATTCTATTGGCACTATTTTCCTTATAAAACATTTTACAAAGGAAATGCTACAAAACACACGATTTTGCTTTATATGGCATCTGCACATCTTTTGAGGTTCCACCTTTATCGCAATCAGGTATTGGCTCCTCCACGGTTCACAATAATACACACCTCCTCCACACTCGATATGCTATTAACTGTTAGAATTCACAAACGCGCCCATATAACCCTGTTGGAGCCTTTCACACTATCAAGAACATTAATCTTTTGGTTTTCCTTTAAAAACCCTCCGTGACAATTTTTTTTAAATATCGAAAATACATAGAAATATGGGAAATTCAAAGGAAAACTCTGCCTGAACACAAAGTCGGATGTTAAATATTATGAAACTGAATCTATGAATCATCGGGTCCGCAACTTTATTACTTTTCCGTAGTGCTCCAACCTTGAAAACCTCCGATCCCTGATCAGTGATCGCTCTGATTGCTATCGGCATATCGATATATCGCATATCAGCCATCAGAGTATCAGGCCATCTGTAATTGGCACTTCCTTCAGCCAGACCCCTTCCACTTGAATGCCCCGATCCTCGATTACCTTACGGACTTGATAAGGTAATCGGTTATGTTTGATAAGGTTTCGGGTCCGACTACCAAATCGCATATCGCTCTTTCTTTTGGGCAAGGTTCATTCCTCCCTTTGGATGATTGCGATGCGACATTCAATAATAATATTGATTATATTATTATTATAATAATAATTATATTTGTATATTATTATAATAATATAATAATAATATACTATTTTTTTTTGTAAGTCAGCTTTTGATATTAACAAAAAGAAAATATAGTACAAAACTTCTGCATCTGCAGACTATGGGCCGCTTAATAGCAGCCTTACTTCAGGAGACCAAAAAGAGAAGGCAGAGTAACTGAAAACTAAAAACCAGCACACCACGCAGGGCGGCAGAGAACTAGAACTAACAGAAAGACATAAACAGAGGAAGACCTGTCGGAGAAGACATTAGACAGGCTACCTAGACAGTAAACATATCAACCCGCAAAGAAGAAGGAAGTGAGGATAGCAAGCCGCGAAAATAAAGAGACTGACCGCCGAGGACGTGGAGTCTGAGAGACTACAGAATCAGAGATGTTTAAACGTCTCCAGGACCGGTGCAGACCTTGACATGTTGACCTGTCCTGGCTTGGGAGGATTGCCCTGCTGATCTCCAGTCGGATCTCCCTTCTGCATATCTGAAGGCTTGTTGTCTTGACCAATGACATGTCTTAAGAGTTTAATCATAACCGTGAGTTTCTTGTCGATAGTGTCGACCTATTGCTCCGACGAACTCAGCTTGAATTCACTACTCTCAACGACCGCCATATGATCATGCCTCATAGCTTCTGTGAAATTCTGAAGCTTTCGCAACTGCTCCGCATGTTCTCCCTGAATACCCAGAGGTTTCGCAAGAAGGGTCTTCATGCGCCAACTCTTAGCTTGGGTTCTGACGAATTGAGTAGTGTGAATGCTGACTGTTCCAAGGTCCAGGATCTAGTCCACTTCTTTTCCAATTTGCTGGTCTGAAAGCTTGTTCTCCTCTTCCTGGACCATGGCTTCTAAGTCGATAATCTTACGCTTATTCCTTTGTGAGGTCCACGTTTCATACATCTCTCTCGCTTGCCGAAGGTCTTTGTTGGCAGACTCATTGCGGCTGCCCTCCCCTACCATTGTATTTCTTACTCTCCTAGCTTTTTCCTGAGCTCTATCTGTAGAGTGAAGAGGTTCTGTCTTGCTACACGATAAAACAATTCTTTTCCCGTTGCCTCTGATAGTGGTTAAATATCGAATTCCGGGGAAATTACTGGTGTATGGTGGCTTTTCTCTGTGTAACTTGCACGTCAGATCATCATAATTGCTGCGTGATGGTATGTTGGTTGGGTTATGGTATAATTGCACCCCCTTACGGTCACCGCTCCCTGCCTGCTCCATATCTTGCCAAGTGTCCCCCTTCCTGATCGTATTTCGGCGGCTCATACCATCACAGATCATGAAAACTGCAAAAATCTTTGTCACCTGCTTCTGTCATATTTGCCCTTATCTCGCTTGTCCTTCGAGCCCTGCAGGAATTTAATGGAGCCTGCCGAGTCAGCATGTCTAATCAATTATGACGCTGAATTATTCGACCCTCCGGTCGGACTCCTCTGCCGTCACCAGATCTAACCTGGAGAGCTGCATGCATTTTCCTCTTAACTCTGGGTTGTCAATATCCTGCCAACAGCTGTCCCATATTGTGTTAGGGTGTTCAATCCCATGATTCGCCAGGTGGTCAGCAACCGAATTTGCATTTCACCTAACTGCCTGAAAGATGAGGCCTTTCATTTCTCCTATCAGTTTGGCAATATTGTCTGTAACCTTGGCCAGTCGCCAATGTCTGGTAACCTTACTTGCTGGTGTTCCCCTGTAGATTTTCCTGGCCACTATTATGGTCACCTCTGAATCGCCTTCAACCACTGCGTTGCCTGTTTGGTTCATTCTGAGAATCCTTAGTCCTCTTTCCATGGCTGCAAATTCCATTTCGTTAATGGTTCCTTCCCCTAGGGCTTTGTTGTAAATGTGAAGAATTTCCCCTTTATGATTCCGGATGATTCCTCCAATGCCTGCCAAGCCAGGATTCCCTCTCGAGGCACCGTCAAAGTTTAGCTTTAGGAACCCTTCAGGCGGACGACTCTAGCCGCTTGGCACAGTGCTTGGTTTTTGTTGGCATTCTGTGGTTCCCATGTTTCGTTCATTGTCCAAATTGAAGGCGTTCAGAATTCGTTGGTCCTTGGCCGAAGCTTGGTTATCGGGCTCGGCTCTGCATTTTACCAAGATTAATTGTCGAATATTTTGGGTTAAGGTAACTTGCAAGTGCTCTATATTTTTGTGCTCATTCTGAAAAATTCTTCTATTTCTTTCTTTCCATATGGTCCAAGTTATGAAGCCTGGCAAGACTTTCCATATACTGTTGATTCTAAAATTGTTTGAATACTCGCTTGGCAAATTCATAATAGTGTTTTCAATGGAGTCCCTATCCCTGTTAGTTTGTTGCATTATAGTTTCCATGCATCTCCAAAGGTGATCAGCCCATTCACAGGTGTTGAATAGATGGTTCATAGTTTCTTCAGCTAGATTGCACAGAGGGCATTTAGAAGGGCCCTTAAATCCTTTTTTTGCGCAGATTCTCCCAGGTAAGAGTTTTTCTCCACATTAGGAGCCAGAGAAAGGTTTTTATTTTAGGCCAAAACATGGGATCCCAGACCTTGTTGCTCCATTGCATTACCTCCACCTGCTCTGAATGCTCTAGCTACTCTCTGGCCTCTTTGAGTGTGAAATTACCACTCCCTTTCATGCCCCATCTTAGCATGTCACTTTCTGTGGCCTTTCTAATTTTTCTTTTGTTTAGATGGTTTAGCAGATCACTTATATTATTGTTTTCCTCAATTGAGTTTTCTGTATCATGGATTAACCATTCTCTCCATTCCTAGTCACTGCTGCTGTGGCTCCAATAATGGTGGACAGTATACCTTCCCCTGTTCTGGCATTCTCTTTTAAAATCTTCGAGCTCTGGTTTTTCCAGCTTTGGGAGTTGCTGCCAAGCATCTTCCAAAAAAGGGCGGTTTCCCCATTGCGGATTTCCCAGAAACTATGATCCTGAACTAAGTTACGATTCCTTCTTGCTAAATTCCATATTGGAGAACCCTCAGGCACTTCCTGTAACCTTATTAAGTCCTGTTCGTTGCAGTCGGGAGTGTATTTCTCCTTCCAGTGTCTGGCCCATGGTAGATTGGGCTTCTTCAACCAACGCCACCACAGCTTGGCTCCGCATGTCATGTTGATGGTGTAGGGATCCACTAGATTTAAGCCCCCTGCAGCTTTTTATTTGCATATTTTGTTCCAGGCCACAAGTGCCCATTTCTTTTTCTTAGCATTGCCACTCCACAGAAATGATCTTTGTACAGCTCTAATTTTCTGGAAGACTCCACTAGGAGTCGACATGATGGAAAGCAGATACTGTGGAATGGCTTGCAGTATTGCTTTAGTGAGGACCAATCTTCCAGCAAAATTAAGAGCCCTATGAGTCCAATGTTTACGTCTTTTCTCCATTTTCGCCAAGATTTTTTCCCAATGAATTTTTTGCCAAGGTTTAGTCGTAAGCGGGGCTCCCAGATACTTAGAGGGCAGACTGCCCCTTTGAAAGCCTAGAATATTAGATAGAGGCTTCTGAATGGCTAGATGAGTATTAAAGAAGAAAATAGTAGATTTAGCATGATTAATCTCCATACCTGAAGCTTTGCTGAAGAGGTTTAGAATGTTCTTGAAAGCCCTGGCTTCTTTCACAGTCGGAGTGCCATGCAGTATTGTGTCATCTACAAACTGCTGGTGCATTGTTGCAGGTATGGAGTGAAGTGGATGTAATCATTTTTATTTTTCCTTCATCTCTTGCTTTGTGAATGAGTCTGCTGAGCCCTTCCATAAGGATCACAAAAAGGAATGGGGAGAAAGGGTCACCTTGTCTGATGCCTCAGGAGGGGGAGAAAGGTTCCGAGGGGGAGCCATTGACCAAGATAGAAAATTGGTGGATTTAATCAGAGCTAGGATCCATTTGATCCATTGTTTGTCAAAGCCAAAAGCATTCAGAATGGCTTCCAGATAATTCCAGTTGACCTTGTGGAAAGCTTTGGAGAGATCTAGCTGCATTAGCATACCTGCTAATTTCCTTGTCTGAAGGGTATGAACCATCTCCTGAGCTAAAAGGATGTTGTCCAAAATTTGTCTGCCCTCCACGTAGCCTGACTGCTCTTCCGAAATTAAGTCAGGAAGAATTGGCTTAAGTTTGTTGGCTATAACTTTAGATATGATTTTATATATCACATTACATAAAGCTATAGGTCTAAATTTTTCTGGAGAGTTGGCCTCTTCTTCCTTAGGAATTAGAGTTAGGAAGGTGGAGTTCAGTGATTTGAGAATGGAACAGGAGCGTCTGGAATCTTCTACAACTTCCCAAACCTCTGTTTTAATAGTAGGCCAGCAGGCTTTGTAGAAATTTATTGTAACCGTCAGGCCCAGGCGCCTTATCATTCGGCATACTCTTGACAACTTCTTCCACTTCCTCCATCGAGACAGCTCTTAACAGAGCTGAGTTTTGCTCATTAGTTATGGTGTGGGGTATAGCTTGGGTTAGTTCCTCTATGGCCTCTGTTCTTTCTTCCTGCGTTTCCTGAGCTATATGATTAAAGTGCCTAGTAAGCAAAGTTGATATTTCCTTGTGATTTTGAAGAGTTTTCCCTGCTTCATTATTGAGCCGAAGAATTTTATTTGCACCCTTGTAGTCCAGCGTGGATCTATGGAAAAACTTGGTGTTCTGTTCTCCTTCCTTTAGCCACTGGATCCTTGACTTTTGTTTCCAAAGTGTTTCTTCCTGTTGACAACGGAGTTGCCATTGTTGCATCAATTCTTTCTCCTGTTCCCTTGAGTCTTCATTGCTGTTCCTCGAAGCCCATTCCTTATGAATTTGATTTAACTTGCCCTCTATGATGGTTTTTCCCTGGAAGATGTTCCCAAATTCAGTTGCATTCCATTCTTTAATTCTGTTTTTAATGTGTTTTAATTTGCTTTGGAGCTTAAACATTCTGGTTCCTTTGATGTCCAATGGTTCACACCACCATTTCTCCAGCAAATGAACAAAATTGGGTTGAGTCAACCAGAACTTTTCGAATCTAAAGGGCTTGTTTCTAGGGGTCCCTAGGAAGGCTGCCTCCAAAGAGATTGGCCAGTGATCTGATCCTCCACTGGGAAGAATGTCAGAATCCACTGTTATTCCTTCAAGTAAAATGCTTTCAGAGATAAGAAATCTATCCAAACGAGAGGAAATCAGCTTCTCTCCTCCTCTCCTATTGTTCCAAGTGAAGGATCCATTTTTGGGTAGGATGTCTACGAGTTTGGCAGAATCATTGAATTCAGCAAAGAGTTCTGCATCCTTATTGAGCCTTCTGATTCCTCCTTTCTTCTCCAGGAGAGAGGTTATCATATAAAATCTTTGCCCATGATTATCTTCGTGGTGGGATGTCTAAGCTTTAAACTCATGAGAGAACTAAGAAAAGAAAATTTATCTTCTAACCTTTGCGGTCCATAAACATTTATGCATAAGTAAGTTTCAGAATTACCTATCTTTTGAATTTCCGTGGCTATGAACGATCTTGTAGCTTCCATTGAGAGGATATCTACCACTCTGGTGTCCCAAAGAGTAATTTTGCCTCCTTCCCATCCCTAACTGGCTACATCTATAAATTCTATAGGATTACCCAGCCTTTTGCTGATGTTCACCATTTGATTAATGGCACATTTGGTTTCCTGTATGAACATAATATCCGGCTTTTCTTTTTGGAACTTTCTCTTAAGAAGTCTTTGTTTTGCTTGGCTATTGAGCCCTCTTGCATTCCATGAAATGATTTTCATTTACAACTAGATATATTATTGGTAAGACGGGAAGGCATTTAGAGCCTTCATTTTGCCTGAATTTAACATTAAAATTCCCAAATCTTGCAATACCTCCCCATTTGTTCTTCGGCCTCTTTTCTTGCTTTGCTTCAGACCTGTTGGATTAAGAGAAATGCTCTTTGAATGGTTTCCTGTGCCTTTTGCTATACCTAATCTCCTGTTTTGCCTGTCTAATTCCGCCTTTCGTCTTGCGATGTATAGATCACTGATCTTCCTTATTTCTTCGTCCGGAATATTTTCTAGTCCTTGAGTTCTCTAGTTTTCTTCCATGTCTAGTAGGTTCACCCCTTCCTTCTCTAGAACTTTATTGAGCTCCATCTCCTCACTACCCCCATCGCTGGTTAGCATATTAGTATCTTCATCGCGTTCGTCTTCTAGCTCTTGCATTTGGACTTCTGTTCTGACTAGATTTTCCTCCCCGTCCTTTGTTTTATGGCCTTGCTTGTCTTTTGGCTCTTCATTAAGTTTCTTTTCCCTATTTGTTCCTTCTGAATCTGTATCGGTTTCCAGAATGCTAAAGGTGTTGTTGGTAATGCCTGGGTCTACCCCTGCTCTGTTCATTCTTTTCCTGTTAGCTCTTTGTCTTGCTTTTGGCTTTGTGAAGGCTTCTTTGCTCTTTGCTGCTTGCTCTGGTTTGTGTTCTTCCCCTGTTCTGTTTAAAGGGCATTCTCTGACAAGGTGTCCATGTTCATGACACCTTCTACATCAGAAGGGGATTTGCTCATAATCGATGGCTTGAAAATAGTCCTCATCCCTAAACTCTAGCCATAAGCCTTCATGCAGAGCTCCTGAGACATCCATCTCCACACAGATTCTTGCACAAGAAGTGTATCTTTGTTGCATCGTTGCTTTTGAAGCTTTGATGAAGGTTCCTAGACGGTCTCCGATTTTCTTAAGCATCGCTAATCCCCAATAGTCTATTGGAAGGGAGAATAAATGGATCCACACAGGAACCTGTGTAAAGGTTTCTTTTTCTGGCACAAAGTTGGCTTTCCAGGGTCTCATATAGAGTCCCGCTGATGCAAAGAAGTAAGGACCTCCATCAAAAACCCTGTCCTTGTCCTCTAAGTTCGTAAAAACAACAGTAAAAAAACCTTTTGCCCCTAGGTGTAGTTTAACATCACCTTTAGGTTTCCAATGTTGCTTGATCCATTGACAGAGTGCTCGTTCCGTTGGCCACAGTCCCATGAACTTGCATATTATTGCATGTTCCGACATATGTTCTCTATAGGCTTGAATATCCGGATCTGAGAAAACCACTCTTAGGGTTTCTATTTTTTTTGGTTTGCATGCTCCTTGTGTTGCTTTGTTGGAACTGGGGTTTAGAGCTATTTCTTTCTCCTCTTCATCACGAGATTGCTTCTCTGCCTCATGTTCCCCTTCTACCTCTGTTTGGATATTTATTGGTGCTGTGTCTCTTTGGTCTGCATCTGCCCTTTTGTCGCTATTCTCCTTTCCATTACTTACTTTTTCTTTCATTTTTGGGTTGCTTCTTGTCTCTTTTTGCAACTTTTGTGTCCTTTCTTTGCTGGTTCCCCTATTTTCCTTACGCTCTCCATAGCCAGTGATTTTAAATCCTTCCCGCGCTTTCTGTTTCTGCATTATAACTTGCTTGAAGGATGGGGTCCCAGTGGACCCCCCGTTTACCATTTGTCGGGTCAGTCCTCGACCTCTGTTGAGTAGATCCTCTATCCTGTCTCTATGTGCTTCCAGAACTAGTTCTGAGTCTGCAGGTTTGAAGCGCTAAACCCTAGACCTCGAAACTCATAGTTTCTCCTCTACTAACTGCAGCTTAATAATATAATATTATTATAATATTATAATCAAATATTATTAATAACTATATAAATATTAACAACCATATTATTTCTATATATTATTATATTAATATTATAATAATAATATAAACTCCTAATAATATTATAATAATATTGATTATATTATTATTATAATAATAATTATATTTGTATATTATTATAATAATATAATAATGGGTAACATAGGAGATGGAGACTCTACGGTTAATCATTCATGAGGGTTTCGGTTGAGGTTTTGGGTATTGCATGTTACTGCAGATAACCCATGATCAAGCTCCGGTAACCCTATTGACGTTTCAGCCGTGCATTGTACCTTTTTTTCTTTCTATCTGCTCATCGTCTACTTGCTTCCGACCTGTTGATGCTTTAGGGTTTTTTTTTATTATCTCTTGTTAGCGTTTTTAACCCGGATGTTATCTGTCATCCATATGTTTTATCCTTGTCCTTGGCAGTCCATTATCAGGGTTGGTTTATCTATATTTTCCAACATTCTCAAGGTTTCCTCTATTTCAAGGTTAGCTGTCAACATGGATGACCTCGATGCCATTGATTATTCTAAAGATCCATTGGAGGGGGTTTCCATCTGGCGTTCCACATATCCTGCATTTGTAGGTATGTATAGCTTTGGCTTCTCCGGAAATTTTCCTTCATTCTTTTATGCAGAATTTTCACAGTCACAACCTGTTGTTCTCCCGGATGACCCACCCACATGGCCGTCACTCTCTAATCTTCCACATTCCCCGGATACCCTCGGTTTCGTCATTGACTGTCTAAACCCTGACCCTGGTTTGGATCTCCCTGTTTCTGAGGTGCCGCCCCGACAGGTTGTCCCACCGTCTGTGTCTGCTGGATCTGTTTACTTTCTCCACCTGGTAGCTCCACCTTCTGGCAGTTTTACTGCCATTCTGCCAGTCACCGGTTCTTTTCCTTCTACCACTGGAAACCCTAATCCCTCCTCGTCTAACCCTAACACTACTCCTATACCCTCAGGGCCTTTTCCGGGTTGAGTACTGTATTAGACACATTACCAGGGGTCTAAGAAGAAGTACATGTGCTACAAGTCCAAGGCAGACGATATTTTTCTCAGGCTGGAAGAGGACATTCAGTGGGGAGATACTATGGATATCGCTGATAGAGTCTTGGTAGCGCACATCAGAGGACGGAACTACATGGCTGCTCATTTGAAAACCTAGGCCTTAGAGGTTTGGGGACACCATCTAGTGGACATCCCTTTCATGCAGACTTTCATGAGGGGATGGTTCGCACTGAGATTTGCCCTCGCTGACCATACCAACTGGGTTTTTCCTCCTATTGGCATTTTGAACATGCCCCGATTCTCTTGAAGTGCTAGACGTCTCTATTTGATCCAGAGACTGAGCAAATTGGTATCAGACGAGTATGGATTCGGCTCCCGAGTCTCCCTCTGTAATATTGGTCTGAGGACATCTTCAGGCAGATTGGAAATGCTATCGGCTCCTACATGGAATATGACAAATCATATCAATACAGGGGTATGATGGCATACGCTAGGATTCTTATCAATCTGGATACTCGGGGTGGCTTGCAGGAGCATATCACCATATAGTGGAGGGAAACCTCCCACAGGCAGATGAGCGACTACGAAGGCATTCCATATCGATGCCGAAGATGCCACAAAGTGGGGCACTTATTCAAGGATTGCCCCCTCAATCGCAAGAACAAGGGTATTGACTAGAACATGGAGACGGAGCAGCCCAGAGGGAACCCTACTCTGCCCGACAAGGATATGGAACCAGAGAAGATTGACAAGGAGGCAGAAGACACCCGAGGAGAACCTGACGAAGTAAACACTGAAATGGGTCTCAAAGACACAAACCCTCCATCACCTCCTCCACCAGTGAGTACCAGTCCAGCAAGCAATGACATATCACAATCAGGTATGTTATCTACATCCTCCTCACTCTATTCTCCTGTATCTAGTATATCTAAGGCTTTAGCATCCCATTCATATGATATTGCATCCCCTCCTTCATTACTAACTCTGGTCTCCTCGGCTTTATTAGGAACTCAGGGTCGAGCTCCTCCCTCCTCCCTTCATTGCACTCTTCCCCTTCCCCCTCCTATCATTGCCCCCAGTTTCCCATCTCTTTCATCATCCTCCCTCCCTTCGATTCCCATCCCCTCCCCCCCTGTATCCCCTCGTTACTCTCTTCATTCCAGATCGAAGGATAGAGGATGTGATGCGATTGTTCTGGACCTGGAGGTTACCTCGACCTCTCATAAGCCCACCAAGGGTTGCCCATGTCATGTCACTACAACCAGACACACTGCAGGTGAAGAGGTTGCCCTTGGGTGACAACAAACCATAGATAGGGCCCTTAGATCAAGGAATGGACCTCTCCCTCACCCTCCGTGAAGTTACTGTCCTTCAATTGCAGAGGGATTGCTAGCCCTCCTAAAAAACTAGCACTCAGAAGGTTTCTTACTTTGAATCAGGTGGACATTATTTTCTTACAAGAAACCCTTTGTTCGGCTGAAGCCCTTATTCCTACCCTTAATTCATGGTTTCTGAATTGGACTTTCCATGCCCTAGATGCGACTGGGAGATCTGGGGGTATCGCTATTGGTTTATGTAACAAATCTATGGATCTCAGGAATATTTGGGGAGGTAGGGGATATATAGGTGTGGATATATATGCCCCTACATTAGATTCTGAAGTTCGTATTGTGAATGTATATGGACCTTGTATGGATAGGGAAAATTTCTGGAGAAGCCTTCTAGACTCAGAGTTCCTGCAGGCAGACAACATCATACTTGGAGGGGATTTAAATTTCTCGTTGGGTTTCAGTGAATCTTGGGGCCACTCGGCCCAAGTAGATGGACTATCTGACACTATATCTACTTTACTAGAGGAGCATCAGTGGGTGGACATCCCATCTGCCAGGATACAACATACTTGGACAAACAACCGTAGTGGAGACCACAGTCTGGCAAGGAGACTAGACAGATTTCTCATTAAAGAAGCTTTCTTAAGCACACATCCTCGCATCCGACAGTGGGTTGGTACTAGAGGTATTTCTGACCATCGGCCAATTTTCATGGAGCTGGCAGACATAAACCAGAGAATAAAAATCCCTTTCAAATTCAATGCCTCTTGGCTCAAGGACCCTTCTTACATTCAATTGGTCACTGAATTCTGGCAGTCCAACCCTATACCAAAACACAAGGATCATACTAAGGGTTTCATCAGAAAATTGAAAGAACTGAAAGGGATTTCCAAAATCTGGGCACATCAAAAACGGAAGAATGATGACAACACTCTACGGGATGCAGAATTGGCCATTTCCACACATTAGGACACTTTGGATGGAACTTTATTAACACAAGAAAGTAAAGAACACTATACCTCCCTCATCTCAAAGCGATCTCAAAGTCTGAAGGAAAGGGAGGAGAGCTGGAGATTCAGGAGCAGGGCTATCTGGATCACTGAAGGTGATGACAATACCAAGTTCTACCACAAATTTTCCAATGGTCGGAAAGCCATTAATACTATTTGGGAACTCCATAATGATCAGGGTCAATCAGTATCATCACAGCGGGATCTGGCTAGCTTAGCCACTGAGCATTTCAAAAGCATATACAAGGTGCCTAGGGCTGTAAATATTATGGAAATCATGTGGGTTGCAGAACACTTTCCTAGATTTGTAGAATAGGAGGATACGAATGACTTGATGATGGAAGTGATGAAGGAAGAGCTTGAGGCAACCATAAAATGGTTTAAAAAAGACAAGAGTCCCGGCTCGGATGGGTGGACTATCGAGTTCTACATAGCTTTTTTTGAAATCCTGGGGGACGACTTGCTTAAGATTGTGGAGGATTGCAGAAGGAGGGGAAGAATATCAATGACCATCAAATCCACCTTCATAGCCCTTATCCTAAAATCCGAAAATCCTTCCTCCTTCAATGATTTTAGACCCATTTCCCTTTGCAACTGTTTGTACAAGATCATTGCAAACCATCTGAAGCCTATTCCTTCTAGACACATATCCTCTAAATAGTTCACTTTCCTTCAGCATAGATAGATACATGAGGCCATTGCCACAGCCCAGGAACTCCTCCACTCAGTGCAGATGAGGAAGAAAAAAGGCATGATTTTGAAGGTGGACCTTTCTAAGGCCTTTGATAGAACAAATTGGCTCTACATTAGATTATTGTTGACCCACCTTGGCTTTCCTTATGCATATATTAAATGGATTATGTGTTGTATTAAAGATGTATCTTATAGTGTATTATTAAATGGGGAAGCCACACCTTTTTTCCTTTCGGAGAGGGGCCTTAGGCAGGGATGCCCACTCTCCCCCTTACTTTTCTTACTTATCATGGAAGGATTAAGTAGGGTCATCATATCAGCTCGCAACAGGAATCAATTGGTTGGAATCAAGATCACTGAGAACTGTACACTCACCCACCTTTTATTTGTTGATGACGTTCTCATTTTTTTAAATGGTAGTATTGGTGATTCCACGGTCCTTTAGAATATCTTCAATCTCTTTCAGCAGGCAACAGGGATGATTATAAATGGCAGTAAGTCTACGATTACTGCTTTTGGTTGCTCACAACACGAGATAGTATTTACCACACAGTGCTTCCCCTTTACATTACAGAATCTGGAAGATGGTCTAAAATATCTGGGCTTTAGGCTTAAGCCTCATAGATACAAGATCGTAGACTAGACTTGGATCATTGCAAAAGTGGAAAAGCGCCTGCAGGTTTGGTACCATAAATACATATCCCATGCAGGAAGATTAGTCCTTATAAAAGTTGTGATTGAAGCTACTCTTGTATTTTGGATGACCCTGGCCTAGATACCGAGGGGCATACTGAATAGACTACAAAACATATGCTGCAAATTTTTATGGAAAGGAAATCAACTGGGTAGGTTATTTGCCTGGGTCAAATGGGAGACAATAGCAAAGCCCAAGAGATGGGGAGGATGGGGCATTAAAAGGCTAGATTTATTCTCCAAAGCTCTGGCGGCAAAGCTCGGATGGCATCTTATCACTACAAACAACCTCTAGTCCCGGGTTGCACAAGTGAAATATATCTGGCCTATGAACCTGATGGACTGGTTCAGACAACAACATAGAATAAACAATAATATTTCCAATATATGGAAGGCAATTATAAATGTAATACCACTCATACGGGAAGGAATAATGTGGAGAATAAAGGAGGGTAATGCTGTCCGAATTGGCATGGACCCATGGGTTGGTTGTGGTAATGCACACAGGCTACTTGTAGATTTGATAAGGCACTTGCATAGCAGGGATATTACACACATCAGACACATCGGTCACAACAACAACTCCTCCTTTCTACAACAGGCTTGGAAAACGGCTCTTGATTTGGACATTCCTATTCAATGGCAACAAGATTGGCAGGACTACATGGAAGCTCTTACCTAGGCACACATTCGGCTATCTAAAGGACTGGATGAGATTATATGGGCCTTTGCCAAACACAAAACATAATCTCCCAAGGAGGGTTATATTAGATTGACAGAACCTTACAAACCCCAGAACATCAACCCGACTTGGAGATTACTCTCGAAGCTCAAGACGGCCCCTCGAACCTGCTTACTTATTTGGAACATTTTGTCCGACAAGATTCCAATGGGTTTAAATTTGATGAAAAGATCTTTCCATGGCCCTTTCTGGTGTCATTTATGCCGCAATGATGAAGAGAGTACTGAACATCTCTTCCTTAACTACCCCACCTCCAAGGAACATTGAAACTCCATTATTACTCACTATCCAAGCTTAAAAAACTTGCATGGACATGACATTATGGACGCCTGGTGTACATGGTGTGAAAACCAAAATGGCAAATCCAGGAACATGCCTCTCCTTGTTTGCTGGTCATTATGGATTGCAAGAAATCAATCTATTTTTAACCACAAGATACCCCATTGGCCTACCATCTTGCTCCATACTATTGCGGATTATGATCTTCTTCCCGAGGAGGACTCCAATACCCCTCCCCGTATTATTAAACCAAAAAACATTGACAAAACAAAACCGTGGGCATATTTTTATGGTTTTGCACAGGAGGCAGGATGTGGTGGTGGTGCCACACTCTATCTAAATCAAACACATTGCTTCAAGATTCAAATGAGAATAGGTAGGGGAACAAACAATTATGCTAAACATCTCATTCATTTTGCATTAGAAAAGCATTGCAGACATCTACAACTATTTGGTGATTCCAAAATCATTTATAATTGGTTAAATAATGCATCTCACTACAATGCGTTTTCACTGAGGCATATATTAGAAGAGGCACAAAGATTGATATCTTCTTTTGACTCTTTTGTCTGTCGCCACATTTCCAGGGAGAAAAATTCGGGGGCAAACTTCCTTTCCAAAGAGGAAACGCTTAGACAGAGTGATGACTGGCTGATATAGGAAGAGATTGATGGGACTTTCCACTAG
Organism: Pinus tabuliformis; assembly: GCA_031772625.1. Lineage (NCBI taxonomy): Eukaryota > Viridiplantae > Streptophyta > Pinopsida > Pinales > Pinaceae > Pinus > Pinus tabuliformis. The sequence goes on along the minus strand of CM062807.1, from coordinate 647,654,642 downwards.
CATTATCATAGACCTTTTGTGAAACACGAGAAAATGGGCTATAAGCCCTATAATTTTTTGTTTAACTTGTATATATTATGTTATTTATAACTTTTTGTACTACATGAACTACTCTGGACATATAGTTCCATTTTTGATACTTAGATTCTCTCTCTGAGAAGAGACAGAATTCAATTTTGAATTAATTTTCTCTCTATTAGAGAGCAGGCACAGGTATAGTATAACTGGCAACAAGACTCCCTGCGTGGAGATACAACTGATCTTTTTTGGTCTATTTTTGAACTCGATAGGCAACTCTGCCTCCATATGCATATGCACTAGCATCTACAAAATGTAATTTCTTATATATCAATAGAAATTACGACTTTTTTCCAAGGGAAAAAAAAATATAATAATAATACAATATTATTATAATATTATAATCAAATATTATTATTATAATTATAATACAATCTAATTGTTATTTTTTTATAATTTTACATTATTAGATTATTTAAATAATATAATGATAATCTAATATTATTATGAGCTATTCTTATTATTAATTAATATATATTAGGAGTTTATATAATTAGTATAATATTAATATAATATTTATGAAGTAATACATATAAATAATCTGATTGTTAATATTTATATAGTTATTAATAATCCTAAATACTGATAATAATTAACCCTATGTATAGAAACCCTAAGATAAATATTAAAAATACTAAACAATAATAATAATAATAATATATTATGAGTTTATATTATTATAATAATCATAAATATATAATTATATAAGAATATAGTTGCTATTATTTGTATAGTTATTAATTATCATAAATAATAAATAATTGATCTTTATTATTCTCATTATATTAATATACTATAATAATATTGATTATATTATTATTATAATAATAATTATATTGGTATATTATTATAATAATAATATAATAATATAATATTATTATAATATTATAATCAAATATTATTAATAACTATATAAATATTAACAACAGATTATTTCTATATATTATTATACAAATATTATAATAATAATATAAACTCCTAATAATATTATAATAATATAATAATAATATAATATTATTGTAATATTATAATCAAATATTATTATTATTATTATTATTTTTTATAATTTTATATTATTAGATTATTTAAATAATATAATGATAGTCTAATATTATTATGAGTTATTCTTATTATTAATTAAGATATATTAGGAGTTTATATAATTATTATACTATTAATATAATATTTATACAGTAATATATATAAATAATTTGGTTGTTAATACTTATATAGTTATTAATGATCCTATATAGTTATTTATATAGTTATTAATAATCCTAAATACCCATAATAATTATTAATGTGGTTGATATAAGCTTATCGGTGTATATCAATCACACTGGAAAATGTGGTTGTATATATGTTTCATATATGCCTATCGGCGTTTATCAATCACATTGACAAATGTTCTGTGCTAGTTATTTATTAGCTAGCATCCTGAGCAGAAGCATAAGCCTTGGCAACAATATTCAAAATGTAGCTAGAGCTACTTTACAGTATCTGTAGATGAGGGTATGCCCCCTATGTCTGCTACGACATAGAGTTGGGCTCTTTCTATCCTTAATAGCTCGACATACCTTTCTAGAGAATGCAAGACCAACTTTTCATTCCAAGGGCAAGATAGGATGTAGGATACCATAGATGTGATATCCTCTATGAAACTCTTGATGTGGACGTACACTGCTAAGAGCTTTTCCATTGGCAGTGGTCCAATTTTGAAGCTTCTTAGCACAAATGTAAATGTCCATGGAGATGAAGGTTCTCTCTTTGATCCCACTAAGGTCAAGCTCTTGAATCATGATCTTATTTAGAACCTTCCTTACCTCAATGGCTACCTGGGCTTTGTACTCCACATCCTTCTTCATATCATCTAGGCACTTTATAACCTGTGCGTGGAGACCATTAAGCTCCATGTAGAATTGTAGGTGATCCCTAATTTTTGGTGCATCGTCGATAATATAACCACATGTTTAGTATTCATGTGCTTCTCAAACATCACAACTAATGCATGTTAACCACATTAGCTAGTGATTTCCTTGCAAACCACATCTTATAAGCATGAGAAATGATTCCATGACAAATTCATCAACATTTGAAGCTTATATGCCTTAAACATGTAAGCATGTATAGTTTGCAAAGAAATTTTTATTATTATTTTTTATTTTCTACATTGAAAAAATAATCCTTTATTGACCCATTTTCCCTTGTTTTTAGAACAAGGCTACTATACGTGATACATTCCCATCACAAAGGTATATCATCATCATATAATGAACACAAAGAAAAACTTCGATACTGTTATGAAACTAGCTCAAGAAAAGATAGAAAAGATAGATCAATGCCTTAGAATTTAGCCTCTTCGAGGGGGCAACCTCCTTTACATTACATAAATGAACAATTCTTGGATGATACAAATGAAAATACCCCCTTTCTATATATAGGAGTCTAAGGGGTCATAACATAATCAGAGCCGACATAACAATAATAATGTAAGGGCACAATAATAACAATAGTGGGCTTATATGGGGCAAAATAGTAACAATATGGACACTACATGGGTACATCAATATAATAAGTGGGTTGTACTAATAGCAATAAGGAGTTACACTAGTAGTATAGGGGTCTAACATGCCCCTCTCCTTCAAAAACTGTTGTCCTCAACGCTTGAGTAGTTCTTGATGCTTCTGTATCAAATTCTTATCCTCCCATGTGGAATCTTCAATGGGTAAGTTATTCCACTTGATGAGATACTCTGAAATTGATCGATTTCGTAGGTGTCGGGTTCTTGTTTCTGTGACTGCTCCAGGTACCAATATGATTTTTCCTTCCTCTTGAATTTCTGGCAATATTGATTGAATTGGGATCTTTTGCAACTTTTGAATAAGTGGCCATACTTCTTCTTCCTTCTTCCATTCATCCCTTTCTTCATTTATCCAATCTGGTTGGATAATAGAAATAGCACAAAACAATGCTTCCACATCCTCATCCTTGAAGAGTCTTCCCATTCGGTAAGGTCACCATTTTTTAAGTGCATGTAGTATTGCCAACATTTCCTTCTCATAAATAGCTTGCTTGAGATTTAGCAGTAAAAATACCCAATCACCTACATCAAAACATTTTTCACTATGATGTTGATCTACCTGTTGTTTCATTTGATTTTGCACTGAAGTGGTGTTATCCTTTAAAATTTGGAGAACTTGTTGTTGATGCTCGATGTGATCTTTCACTGCTTGAACCTTTTTCTTCTTGATATGTCCTTCTATCTCTAGAGTTTGAGGAATGGTAATTTCTTCCAATCCTTTACAAGATATGGTCGGATTCATTTCTTGATGCTCGATGTGATCTTTCACTTCTTGAACATTTTTCTTCTTGATATGTCCTTATATATTGATAGTTTGAGGAGTGGTAATTTCAACCAATGAATTACAAGATATGGTTGGATTCATTTCTTCTTTCTCGATGTGATCTTTCACTTCTTGCACATTTTTCTTCTTGATATGTCCTTCTATCTTGAGAGTTTGAGGAGTGGTAATTCTTGCCAATGCTTTACAAGATATGGTCTGATTCATTTCTTCTTTCTCTGGGGTGGGGTCCTGGCGTATATCTTCTTCTTTTGATGTTTCTTGATCCTTTTCGTCCTCCTCTTCATATTCTATGTAAAATAATTTCTTCTCAGCACACTTATGACCTTTAGTGCATTTTCTATCACAATTGTAACAAAGCCCTTTTTCTCTTTTTTCTTCCAATTGTTGTGGTGTAACTCTTGTAGGTTGTGGAAGGCTAGGAGAAACAACACTTCCATATTTATAGTTGTGAGGGGTATGATTCCTGGTTTCCATAATTTTTCTTTCCACCATGTCATAAATCCCTTTTATTCTTTTCAATTGTTGTGGTGTTGCTCTAAAGAAGGTGTTGCTCTTTGTATGCTCATAATGTTCTATCATTTCCTCCGTGAAAATTGACCATGTAACAAGTTGTTTACGAGAACAAAGCCCTTCATACCATAAAAATTGATCTGGTTCTAAATATGAAGATGCAATACATACCTTTTGTAACAGGGGTACACCATGTAGATCAAAATATTGCTCCATCTAAAGTATCCAATTTATCGGATCCTTGCCATCAAACTTCCTCATCTTTATTTTTCTTGATTTTAGGAGCTTGATCTTGAAACGACTGTAACTCTGTACTTTCAGATCTTAAGTTCTGAAATTGCAACCTGTGGTAGCCCTATTTGTTCTCTTTCTAATGCCACCAGTGTGATACAAATTGGATTCTCCAAGGAAGAGTTATGGGAAATCTCCCACAGTGACTTGATTATAGACTAGTTCAGTAGAGCGAAATTGTACGACGTGCCACGAGTCACTGTTTCGACCTTTGGATTTGAAAAGTGCATACAAGAAACTACAGTCTGTCCTCTTTCTGTACCTTCTTACAAAATTTCAATCCAATCCCCAAAGAGAAAGCTATGACGATTTTCCCCAGGTCACCTGTTTGGAATGTAATTCAAGAGTTTGCAAGAAGACCAACTTCCTCAGATCATATCTCCGCAAATATAGCGCAAAAAGCTCTGAAATTTGGACCTGAGGTTCAGCGTGATTTCTTCTCAAATGGGTTTCTTATTGCAACTTCTGAAACGCCGCAGAACAAAAGTTATAGCGAAAGTGCCACGAAGACCTGTTTGGAGGAGCGAAACCCTAGAATCCAAAACTCTGATACCAAATGTTATGAAACCAGCTCAAGAAAAGATAGAAAGAATAGATCAACGCCTTAGAATTTAGCCTATTTGAGGGGGAAACCTCCTTTACATTACATAAATGAACAATTCTCGGATGACACAAATGAAAAGACCTCCTTTCTATATATAGGAGTCTAAGGGGTCATAGCATAATTAGAGCCGACATAACAATAATAATGTAAGGGAACAATAATAACAATAGTGGGCTTATATGGGGAACAATAGTAACAATATGGGCACTACATGGGTACATCAATATAATAAGTGGGTTGTACTAATAGCAATAAGGGGTTACACTAGTAGTATAGGGGCTTAACAGATACCCTGAGCCAGTCACAAGAACATATGGGGCAGCGATGGGACATAAATGGCACTTGCTTTTTTCTATCTATGGAAAATAGCAGACAATAAATATAGCCATGCTAGATTTCAACTAAACAAGTAATCATCCAAAATCAACAGAGATATTTTGGCTGACTTAAGAACATAGCTCATGTATTATGGAAGAAAGAAACGTATCAGAATATTGTCCTTTAAACAAACGCATAAGCCACGTCTCTAAAACATTTTCTATCGGCTTGAATTTAGATTCCTTGATCCATCTCTCAAGAACTATGTTTCCATTGGCATTGACTTGCAAAATTGCCAATATATCATCCTCTTGGCTCTCAGTAATCTATGTCATTACACTCATAGTCATCAAAATTATCATAGCCTACTTAGAAATTCCTGTTAGAAGATCCTTCTTCCTCATAGCGATGACTACTAACTCCACCATCCATGTATGGAATTTTGTCAATCTTGGGCTCCAGAACATCCACTAATCTCTCATCTGAGTCCTTCTTATTGGGTAATATCTCGTTCCTAGTCAAGAAAGATTCTTTCTCAACCTTAGAAGAGAATGTTGCTCCACTACTTGACCATTTTGGTATCTCTCTTTGAGCACCACTATTGAGGTAGAACATTTTAGAGAATAATAAAAGATTTTGGGTTACCACATGAAAAGCTTTGTAAACCTCTCAGGGAATCTCATCTCCTCACATAAGCAATTCAAAATGTTTCTCTAGAGTTTCTTATGAATAATAAGGCTCAACAGCTCATGATAGACACCCACAACATGCTTCTCCATTACATGACCCTTAGGATCAAGATTGGAAGGATCCTTGTAAGGAGACACATATGGGAGCCTCTACCATTCCTCCATCCATGAAATCACCTTGTTCATGCATCCATACCCCTTTGGAAAATTCATCTCATAAGTCAAATTTTTATGGGCTTTGAATTTCCTGTAAGTCAATTGGTTTCCACCTATGGCATCATCATCAACCTACTTCTAGAGGGCAGATATAACAAACTCATCATTCCATCTCAAATGCTTCAACCCTGGGTCCCCATCTTGCATCTTTACAATGCTGAAATAATCACTATACTTTGGGATCAAGGTCTTTACATAATCCTGTGGTAGACCCAAATCCCACTTCAATGGATCTATGGTCTTCAACTGAAGTTTCTTGTTGCGGGTCATCATGAGAAATTTACACAATCTTTTCACAGAGTCTCATGCATTTTGTTCATGGATTCTATGCTCTTGTTCATCAAATTCAAGGGCTTGCTTGGTCAATCCAAACCACGGGACATCATGTTTAGGACTAGAAAATCCCCTAAAAATCATATGGTATCTTCTCGTAAACCTGACCACTTAGAAGGTCAAAACCAACATCTTATGCCTTCTAGACACTATAGTTATTCGAAATGACTCATCTGGGTGTTTTTTGACAATGTCTTTGAGCATGAAAACAACCTTCAAATCAACATCCCTCTCGATTATATGATCAAAGCATGAGTGCTTGACCCATTTAAGCCTCACGAGAGATTTTTTTTTAGAGTAGCAATGACAATGGTGATCCTATAGAAATTGGGTTGAAGTAGAATCTGCTAAATTGGCCCATAAATTGTGGGTTACATTGTACAAAGTGATATGATGTACTGCTCCAATTATGCACTATAGAGAGTTTTTTCAACATTGTAGGGCTCGTAATCTAGCATTATATACAATAAAATAAACTAACTTAATCGCCAAAGCTATCGTAGGTTAACATACCTTCATAACTTTGGTGTGCTGCTCTCTTTGTGACGTTGCTTCTCCATGAATAGATGCTCTATTTTCTCCTTGTTCCATCCAACCCTAGGAGTTAAATTTCTATTATTTTTTTTTAATTATTATTAACTATTAACTGATTATTAGCCTAAAATTATTAACTAGTTATTCTGATAGCTGACAAATGCTTAATCATCTAACATTAAATCTAAAGGTACAAAATGGTGAAAAGTAACACCTAGAAAAAGCTTTCTAAAAAACGTAAGGTGTAAACTTACGGTAAAGTGGATGGCCTAACCCCAGTTTTTCAAATGAAAAAAGCATTATATTCAATCATGGAATTAATTTCATTACATATCTTCAGATATAATGACTGCATAGAACTAACCAGTCTATCAACAATTCAAAAAAATACTAAATTGTTCAAATGATTTTCTACAATAAGCCTTCAAAAAAGATACAATTTGATCGATAGACCTGTTCAGTTTTCATAAATTCAAAAAGGAAAATTAAAGTGCAGCGTGGATTCAATCCAAACATGTTATCCAGGAATTGCGTACAACCCAACATCATGTCAATTTTCCTACATTTTAATGTTCACATGTAAACCATCAAGCTCTTCCCGCATTCCAAGTTTTGATAATTTGTCCGCCTTCGAATTTAGATTCATGGTTATGTGTTGAATGAAGGGTTGATTTAGGGAGCTCCAAATTATCTTGATATGATTTAGCCAACCCTGAAGTGAGGATTTCTGGATATTAGCATTTGAAGTGAGGATTTTTGGATATTATCATTTGTGCCCACATAATTAGTAACAACCTTGGAGTCACCGAAAACATGGATGTTTTGTATGTCCAAAAATTTAGAAAACCATAATAGACCCCATGGTGCCATCACTTCTGCCTTTGTGTTGGTTCCAAATCCCGCTCCCTAGTGTACATGGTATGATAATTTAGGATGCATATAAATGATGAAACCACATCCACATTTGCGGTCCTGAGTGGCCCCATCGAAATAGCCAGCCGAATATTCAATATCCAGAATTTTTTGTGGTCAGGAAGGCTTTTGTTTTGAAACATTTTGTAAGACAACTTCAATCTTGTTGAGAATTTTCATCAACACATCCAATCCTAGCTCTCTGTGGCCATTGAAAATAATGTTGCTTCACCACTTCCATATTTGCCAAATGAATATAGCAGGGATGAGTCGTCGCAGACCATTTTGGTTGCTCCAACATATCAACCAATTCTCCATATCTCCAAGGTTTGGTCCCAAGTGACCAATTTTGTGTTCCAAGAGATTCCATAGTACAAAGATCTCTGAGCATGTTCTAAAGAGATGTAGATTGTCTTCAGCAACATTTCCACATAAAACATAGTAACCGAGGCTAGATCAGTTCCTCTTTTGAAAGTTCTCCCAGATCATGTTCTTGTTCTTCCATTTCAGCCATAGAAAGATGGAGTTTTTATGGGGAGGTGTGGGCTCGAAAATTTAGTAAACCATCCATCTGGGGCAGAGAGAAAAGTCAGTAGTAAGCATCAGTTATGCACTCTCTAACCATTCAAATCCAACAAAGCAAAGTGGAATATACCACCCAGTTATGCGTGCTATATTCAACCTATTCAAATCCGATGGAACAATGGATGGCTCCCAATACTATCCTCCTACAGTTTATAGAACAAATTTCAACGGTCTATAGAATATAGAACACTCGCTCGTTGGACCATCCATTATTCACTTATTCAAATCTACTGCAACATTCAATATTGTTGTGTATCCGAATGAATAGTATTCACCACTAAACATATTGTCGATAAAGATGGTTCATGGCAGAAGCTAATGACCTCTTGAAATGGAACGTGGTTCTCTTGCAAAAGATCTTGATATGATTGGACAGCCTTGCTGGCTAATATGAGTTGATGGACATGGCTAAAAAAAGAGAAGAAAACACTGATGTTTATGTCAATGTCAATGAGGAATTTATAAAGAGAAAATTAATCGTAAAATTGTATTATAAAAATTAAAATTATACTGGTGTATTTTAGTTGTTTTTTGTTTTTATATTTTTTTAAAATTGAGTGATATAATTTTTTATTATTCAAATTGTATTTTTAATTTATAAATGAATTTAGTTGTATGCAAAATATTATGTAGTAATTAGATTGTGTAGAAATTTAAATTTGTAATTCCAATAAATTTGTATTACAATTTTGGCGAATTGATTAGAAATACATTTTAAGAGAAAAAACAAGATGTAGAAGAGTTTGTAATTAGTAATTTTTGAATCATATTTTTGTTATTGTAACTATGATTTGCATTGTCCGAAGATATTAGCATTGATAACGGTTGAGTGGGCCTAATGGTTAAGAGCATGTGTTTTTTTCGGTCACAGGTTCAAAACCAAAGGGAGGTAGAGTATGCATGCCTTGATAGAGATAGAAATCAAATTGTTGCACGGAGGTGGGTCCTTTCTCTCACAAACAAGGGGATTTCATGGGGTGGGTCTCTTTTCCCACAAACAAGGGGGTCTCATACGCCAATGGGGTCTCATACACCAATTTGGTGCCTGGCTTGGTCGTGACCTTAAAATTGGATGATGATGATGATAATAATAATAATAATTACATACCTTAAAATTTGATAATAATAATAATAATTACATACCTTAAAATTGGATGATGATAATAATAATAATAATAATAATGTGATAGCTTGGTTGACGTAATTATGTTTTTTTATTTTTGATGAAATAATTTGCTAACATTTGAAGGATGGGAAAAATCCTACACAAAATTCCATGAGAAAAAAATGTAAGGAAATTAGGAAATGCATTACAAACAAAATTATCTTGCCTTCAATCAATACCTAGTCTCTTTCTCTCCCATAAGCGAGAGGAGAAGGAATTGGTAGTTAAATTACCAATTTATGTTGGCCATGAGAAAATATTGAAGAGGTACAAGAACATATCGAAGAGGTACAACAATGCAGAGAGGTACAAAAGTATACTTAAGGAAATTTCTAAATTGACCACGTAGTCTGACTTATGGACCATGGAAGCTCATGCAGAGGGATTATTATTATTTAGAGGGAGGAATCTGATGGAGAAAAAAAAGAGAAAGGGAGTTAGAGGAGAAGAAAGGTTAACTATAAAATGATTTTTGAAAAATTAGGCTAACTTCTTCAACCTGCACTAAAATGGAGGACCATGAGTTTCCTTAATTATTCATTAAGAAAAAATAAACGATGAAAAAGAAGAGGCACCAAGAGGCAATTGGGTAGGAAAGGGCCCTCTTTTTTGTGTTGTGTAAGCCAATTGTGGCAATTTTGTGACTAGTAACAAGCTCAAACTCAATTAGTTGATAAACAATATCCTTATTTTTGTGTCTAGAGGAGAGTTCCATTCATATTTCTACCATAGAATTAAGTTCAAGTGACTAAGTGAGGGTCTTGTGGAATTGAGTTTGACTCAAGGGTGGCTAGCTATAAGGAAATATCAGTACATCTAAGCTTATGATTTAGTGAAGAGTGGATCTCCCTCTTTTAGTTTCAAATAATACTTTAGATAACTCAAATAAGTGTATTTCTCTTGAATGAAATATTAGTATAACATCATAATAATATATTTTTAAGCTCATGGCCAAGCCAAAAGCTAAATTGGTATATGAGACCTCCTTGTTTTTGGGAGAAGGGACCCACCTTTGCATATTGATTCGAATGTTAAAATCTACAAGGGAATGCATACTCTAGCCCCCTCTAGATTTGTACATGTGATCACTTATGAGGAAACACATGCTTTTAACCATGTACATGTGTTTCAAGGTTCATTAAAGATGTTATGTTGGGATAATAAGTAGGTATGCAATGATGGGTTACAGAAATGTTCATTTGTGATTGAGTACTAGTTGAAATTTCTCCTAAGAAGGAAATTTGTATATAGAGACATTCATTAATGTATGTTACTATTTGTTACCTATTATAGTATGGAGATGTATTTAATTTTAAGATAGGAATCAAGAGTTGAATTAAGTTCTAAGGCTCTTCAAGTCTTTGCAATGTTAATGGAATTTACTAGGCCAACTATGTGATTGAATAGTTGTACTATATTCCTATCTAAAGATAACAAGACTTGGAGGCTTTCTTGATTGGAGACCTTAGAAGGTGAGGTAAATTCCTCAGTTTCGATATATTTAGAATTTGGTTCACAAACTTTTTTATAAATCTCTCAAATTCCCTGGGCTATAATGGATCTACACACACAAGCACACACCCATGTGTACATCTAGATTGATATTAGTTGATAAGAGTTTATGAGGACATTTTATCTTGACTCAGTTCTAAGATATATGATTAAGGAACTGATTGCAATAAAAAAAGGCTCCAAAATAGTAATGACTATATAGAAGTAGTTGGAATAAATCCTAATTATGCAAGGGTCATGTGAAACCTTAAGCTTGACAAAGATTCATAATTCTTGAGATCTTATGAATGTCCTATTAGAGATACTAAATGCTTTGGAACTTAAATATCTAAGGGGGGCGAATAACAAGCTTAGAAACAAACCCCTTTCCATTGATGTCAAAGGGGGAGGTTAGGAGAAATAAGGAAAAACAAAGAGATAAGGAGAAATGGTTCTTAGGAAAAAAGGGGGAGGAAAAAATCAGTGCTGCCACGAATGCCAAAGGGGGCTAATGTTAGTAGTGTTGGAATTGATGTCAAATGATTATGAAGGACAACACATGGACTTATGAAGGCTTATATATGGACATAGATTTAAGAAGATGTAACTTTATCAAATGAAAAATTGATAGTGACTTGAGGCCAACAATTTGAACTTGTATTAATAATGTTTCATAAGAAATGTTGTCATGAAAATGTGTGTTTCGTGAGTAGTGTCTCATAAGCAAAGTAAATATACGGCATACAAGGTCTAGAGAACTTTTTAATTCCATTGAACATGAATATTATCATTAGCATATATTATTCTATACACCGAGTTAACATTTCCAAGAAGTACACTCTCCTAGCTTATATCCAAGTCATGAACTCAATAATTAGTATCCATCATGCAATCTAATTCACATGATCACGTTGCTGGTGTTGAAGGTGTTGCAGAGGCACGTGAAGATTCTTTATGAGCCAAAAGAGTGTTGATGGTGTGCCTGATTGGAATAGCAAGAAAAAAACAGAATGAAACATAATATACACATGATGTCAATAATCAGACCATGTATATACATGAATTTTCTTTAAGAAAAATGTGTATGAATCCTTCAATGTGTGAAAAGCAATCTACATTGGAGTTGACTTATGCAATGGTTATTGTTGGCTTATTTTATTCTAGTTTTGTTTTAAATATTATGAGGTCCATTTGTCCTAACTTGATCTTCAAATTTGGAAATGAAGACATAGACCATAAAGAGACAAACCTACAATATAAAGGGACAAACTTTCACTTCAAATCCCTTCATTGGAATACAAAATACTCAGATAGATATGTGTATAAAAATAGGCATTTTTTAATGGTACAATTGCTAGTGAATTTAATTTTGTGAGAACAAGTTCTCGAATTGCCTTGTAAAAAGAAAGAGGAAGATGAGAAGATGTGGAGAAAAAATTGAGGAAGGGGAAAGGAGATAAATAACTATAAAGGGAGTAGATAAAAAGTATAGAACAACTAAAGAAAAAGATGAACTTAGAATTCAAGGACTAGGTAAACTAGTAAATTTGTAATCTTATTAGGGGATTGATGTCCCCTTTCATGTAGCAACATGAAAAAAGAATAGGTTGGAGTATGTAAGTGGAAGTGGTTGATTCTAGGAAGTTGTATCGTGTAGAAGCAAAGCAAGGTAGAAGCCTCTTGTTATGAGCACCAGTATTGCAGCAAGAATGCTGCAACTGGTAGGGCTACCAACTTTACTTTATCAACCTGGGGTTCGTACAAACTTGGTGGTGATAGTGTTGGATACACAAGTAAATGTGATGGGTCTTCTTTTTGTCACTGCTAAGCTGGCGATGAACCACTAAGGATTTTCAAACCAGACTTCTATTGATTCAGAAGAAGTTTGATTACTAATGAGGAAAAAGGGAAATCTACACTAAAAGAAATCTTGTCTACTTCAGTAAGGAAAAACACTGAAGTCAAATGCTTAAACACACCATTCATCTATTCTAACTGCTAAGAGGCTTTGCTTCAAGAGAATGCTAAATTATCATATGTGCAATCCTACTATCCTAGGCATTTAATTTGAAAATTCAAGCATTCTAATGTTATGCATGTAAATGAACAAAATAACTCTTTTTTCCTTTTTGTCTTTTTTTTGTGTGAAAGTGTGAAAGCTAACTTCTGTTGGTGATGTGGCATGTTGATTAGGGATGATGGTGGATGGTTAGATGGCTTGGGAGGCAAGTAGGGATCATTTTCTAGCTTCCTAGGGGATTTTTTCATAACTCGGCCTCAAAACAGGCCACTGCAGGTCAACCTATAGGATGTCCTAATGCTCCTACATGATCCCCTATATTTCTATTGGATACATCCTAGAGCAAGAGGAGGGATTTGGAGGGTGATGTAAGGCTTAGAGAAGGTGGATGGTGGGTGAAATGAGGTAAGGGAGTTCCTAGGACTCCTTTAGACCTCAAAACCAGAGTTGTGAGATGCTTGGATTTGCTCCACAAGCTTGGAGAAGTATTCTTTTGGAGTGATGAATTTGGTGAGGGACCTAGTGAAAGAAAGTGATGACCATGAATGGGTGAGGGTAGGATGGGGTTGCTGATTGTGAAATATCTAAGTACTACTAAATCTCCTGCACTGCATGAATCATTGACATTTATCCGTAAATCATGTAAACAAGAAGGATTTCATTTAACTAAGAAAAACATAATTTCATGAGCTAGCTGCCTATTTCATGCATGGGAAAATCTACAAGGTAATATGAAACCTTGATGAAATCTGATGTATGACTAAAGATATCATAAATGAAAATTAAATCCTATTCTTGAAAACTATTAAAACGTTGACCTAGGTAACAGAAAACCCTAAATTCCATCAGAAATCTGAATTATGTCTTTTTGGGGCTGCATAAGAGTTATTTCCTCAAACCATGGTCTCTAAAGGGAGGAGTGAGGGAAAATCCACCTACAAACAAATTTTTGATATTCCTTTATATTCCTAAGCTAATGCTGAAGCAATTCACAAATGGAAGCAAACTATTCAAATCCACAACTACTTGTAATGAAATAATGCTAAAGGCAATTCAACCATTAATCTATGAAGTCAACTAAGCATACAAATACAAGAAGAGGAGCCTTTGCTACTAGGGTTGGGCCCTAACCCAAGAGCTTCAGCCCTCTGAGTCAACTCAGTGCTGAATCAAGGAAATGCTCATTCTCATTATCAAATCAGAAATTACATAACAATGTCTTCCACAAGTTTTCAACTCAAAAATGCCTAGTGTTTTTACAACAAAAATTTGAATCCTAATGCGGCTTTAGGCCTCCTTATTTATAAAAATGAAGTCTCCAATGAATTTCTTTAATCTAGAGAGGCTTGGATCCCAAACTCAAGATGAAATGGCTCTTTAACTGTCACTCGCTCGGCTGCCTTTTGATCTTCATGACTTGGTTGCTTGTAACTCCGAGCTAGTGTGATTTGATGGAGGAATATTCGAATGAGTAAGGAGTAAATGAGGAGGATCTATCTCCTACAATCTCTCCTCCTTGTCTCATTCGAGTTTTAGCACTTAATTAGCCAAAATTTCCATGTTTTGCTCTCCAAAACCTGCAATCAATGCACATTAGTCCACTAGGCATAATATCTCACTTTGACTCATCTCATTAAGCAAAATATAATCAAAATATGTAATAAATTATGAGAAGAGTTGATTTCAATAATCTAGGAGGTTTATTAAGTTCCATATAGTTACCCAATGATGAGGCTCATCATCTTGTACGTAGGAGCCTAAAAAAATTGATGTATGAAATGGGAGTGGTTCCTTCTAGCAAGTTGTAGCTTGCAAAATAAAAGAGAGGTTGAAGCCTCCTGTAGGTGAGTGCCTACAAAAGCTTATGTAAAAAGGTAGTGGGTTCTTGCATTTACATCACAACAAAAAAATTAATGGTATTTCCCTTTATGTGTTTTCACTTATACTTGATGTGTACATGGGTTTCTCTTATATGGTTATTCTTATGCTATGACTTAATGTTGTTTATATGTTAAATAGATTATTCCTATGATGTATTGTTTCTTCTCTAATAGTTTAGATAACTATTGAAAAGAAAAATAAAAATTTGTAATTGATGACCATCAATGTACTATATTGATTTACACCCACCCCCACTCCATTTTATATTCAAGTTTCCAAGACCCTACCCTATCATAAGTGGTTTCAGTCCTTGGGAGAAAGTTAAAAGATCCTGTTGGAAAATTGTTAGGTTTTGGAAAACATGGGGAGTAAAGCTTAGGTCCCTAGCCCTTGGTCATATGGGTCACTGGGGGCCATTAGATCAAGGTTGAGCATAAAGGGGCTAAAATGGCATGTTAGTTTTTGTAGCATCGGATGGATCTCTAGTCTCAAACATTTTGGACAAGCTGAAACACATGAGTTCTCAAAAACTCAAAAATCGTTTCTGGAAATTCCACTTAGAGATATATCAATTAAATTAATTGAACATCATCTAAATATTTCCTAAGTCTAACTTAGGAAAGTTGGTTAATTAATAGTAATTAATATAAAAAGGTGAAAATTTTCTAGAAACTCACACGAATCGACTTGGAGATGATCTCATCCACCGATTGAGTTTTAATACTAGTTGGTGAAGACTCAAAAGGAGATAATAATAGGATATCGATGGGTAGATGGAGAAACACACAGAGCGAGAGCCAGTAGTGCAAGTTCCTTAGCAGGTTGATCTATCCAACTTTAGAGGTTGAGCAGAGGTAGAGATTTTGAGCTAGGAGGGATGCAGAGGGGTAAAGACAATGATTCTAGAGGAAGGTTCCAGTTCTAGAGATTCAAGAGAGGAGGTCGAGTTATTTATCCAAGAGGATGTATAGGGAAGAAAAAAATCCTGAAAGAGGCAATTCAATTTAGCTGAACTGGAGGTGGATTTATGTTTCAGAGGACGAAAAACTTTTAGAAGGCTAGGAGGAGCATTTTCAGAGTAGCAATAGGAAGAAAACTTGAGTAGCAGTAGTTTTAGGTTGAGTGTGTGACAGACTACGCAAAGGGGACATAGAATCTTGCGCAGAGGATTTGAACGAAAAACATGGAGTTGTCAGTTTGTGTGGGGATTTATTGGAGAGGAGGGTAATTTCCCTCAGTTTATTTCGCCAGTATTTATCTCAGATAGAAACATAAATTTGGCGTCATTTTATTGTACTTAGAATTTCACTGCTGCATAATAATAAAAACCTCAGCTACTGCACTGGTTTTCCCACATTGTGTTTTTTAGGGGACAATTGTCCAAAAATAATTTTGTCATTTTTATGTGTGTTTGCTAGCATATTTCTTAGTTTCAAACATTTTATTTTTTGCAGCATTTTTATGGTGAAAATTACAGTTTTGATTTTATTTGTTACTTGTCGTAGCAAATAAACTGCATAATTTAATTTACAGTTAGAAGAATAATTTCCAGTTGCTGTAATAGAAGTTAAAATTTTCACATGGTATCAAAGAAATTTTGATGGACATGAGGCTCAAAGACAAAGAGGGAGAAATTTGTTGTTCAGAGGGAGTAACAACAAAAATTTCCTAGGGTTTGCATAGAACCTAACGAGGAAGTGTGAATTGTTGGAAATGTTTCAATTTTCAGTGGTAGTAGGTAGCAAAGTTGGATTTGTCTAGGGAAGTGATTCCAACAGGCAACGGGAGCAGCAACTTATTATTTCGCAAAGTAGATTTCTTGTCTGGGCATAATAGGGTTTTGAAACAGTTTGTAGTAGACAAATGAGTGCCAGATGGAAGAGAAATAACACACAAAACTGACTCAGGATGTATTCTAGTAATTTTTCCATAATCTTCCAATATGGCCATGGACAAATTTGAGATTCAGGGAACTACAAAATTGTCTTCCAGGTTGGAAGATGAATTTCCTTACATATCTAGCTCAGCTTCACATGGAGTTTGGTATATAAACAATGGAGAAAAAACTCATATGAAAAGAGTTAGAGAGTATTTTTCTAGCTATAATGAGGAGAAAATGGACTTCTAGATAACAATGGGAAACAATACTAAAACCACTCTAGTTGGGAGAGGTACCATTGACATAGAAAGGGAGTTAGGAGAAACCACTAGTGTTACAATTGTATTGCATGTGCTAAGAATGGGTATGAACCTGATTTCAGTATCCCAGTTACAAGATAGGGGATACGATGTGCACTTTGTAGTGAAGAAGGTTTACATAAAACACATAAGATGGAAGAATGTGAAATCGATTAGGGTACAAAGCAACAAACTGTACAAGTTGCAGTTTGAATCTCCAATGGAAATAGTGAGCAATAGCAGTGACAATGGAAAAGACATGAATGAATTATGGCATAGGAGGTGTTGAGCCAAAAAAATTACTCTTTCCCTAGCAACTCTTCTCATTCCTTTTCTTTTTTTTTCCATAAGAAAGATGCATTCTCATCACTAATAACTGGTTTATATTGTCTTGAGGAGGACATTTAGTGATTTATATATTATGCTTTTTATGTTTTGTTGTTTGAATAATTTTTTGTATATTAGCTACGGAATGCAGCCAATTTTGCAACTGACTGGCTGTTCCGCAGCTACTTCCATGCTCTAACAGGTTCTAGGTGTCAGAAGGAGAAACTAGCCACATGGGCAACTTTTAAATCATCATGACATGGACCCTGCCCTATTCATTCAACCCAGGCCGACAAAGAAGATGGCATAAGACTATGGTTAATGGATAAGTCAAACGCAAAGAGACCGAGGGTAACAAGACTCTGTTTCATGGTTAACTAATACATTTCACAGTGATGGGAAGCGTTATCCAGAGCAACTACCTGTACCTACAGACTCCAATAGCCACTTGTACAAATGAATCCAACAACCACCATGTCTTGGATTTATTTCTCTAGCAGCCGAGGAAAAAATTCCACATATCTGTCTTCTACGTGTTTGGTTGTAGCATGCTTTTCTCCACAAACATTGATATGATTTTCTTATAAATAATTGTGTAAAGGACCGAAGAAGAGAGCAGTAATAGTAATAGTTTTTACGTGAAATTGAAGTTCCAGAATTTGTAATTTTTGGACGTTTTGTGTCCCTGTTTTAATATCAGAAAACTATATGTTTTTATGAACATCTTAAGGAGTTTTCTTGGATTTGATTGAGCAAGCGTAGCCTAATTAGTTGCAGAGGGCCCCTACACTGAAGAGGTTTTATTTTATTTATTTGTCTTCTTCTTGTTAACTGTAAATTCATCATTTTCTTTCTGAAACAGTGTTTATAATCATTTTTCTTACTAACAGTGTTTATAATTTAGAGCAGTTTCCATTAGCTTGATTTCTTTTTAGTTCTTATCAGTAGTTTAGAAGATAGAACTCAATAGTGTAATCTTGTTTCTTCAATCAAAAACTAACCTTGTTTCAGGATGAGAGTAGGATTGAAGAATGATAAGGATACATTGTTGGATAGTTTACTTCATTTACTGTTTTGCTAGTTTAAATTCTTAGTTAAACTGATCAGTGTCATTTACTATCTTTGCCATTTCATTTTTAGTTCAAAATACTAACTCATGGTGTTAATGAATGTTTATGGAAAACCCTTCAAGTTGATAATTCATCCTTAACTAAGTGGTTGAACATTTCATTTATGCAATGAGTTATTTCTGCATCTCTGTATTTGCTTTCTCTTAGATTAATGAAGTACAGAATTACTCAAATGTCATCCCAAGGAGACTTTCTCCCAAAAATGAGAGGCCGAGTAACCAAGTATTTCATTTATTTTTATTTTTGTAATTAGTTAGACGTCAATTGCAAATTTCACTTTCAATTTTTAATTCATGATTTGGAAATAATGGTAAAATAAGAATAGAATCTTTGTTTTCATTTCTTTCTTAGCTTTGTTTCCATTTCTTTCCTAGCTCTATTTTCATTTCTAGATTTTGAGAAGTCTTTAAGAAATTTAGATTTAGTTTTGATAATGTACATTGTAAATCGTTAGGAATCAAAATACCAAAAACCCCCAAAACAACATAGAACATAAAAACAACGAAGTAAGAAGGGTTAGCTAGCACAAATAGTGCACTACACTTCATCAGTTTACGATACCTAGATTGATTATTTATGTAGAGCAATTTAGGACACTAAATTGACCAAACAGGAGGATGGGACACTTATACCATGGAGCTCTTAGGGTTGTCATGAAGACAATGGCAGATGTTCCAGAATTAGGCACAAAACACAATGATGCATGTAAAGGGTGTGTGCTTAGAAAATATGCTAAGGCAACATTCCCAAGGAATGTCAACAAGGAAGATGGTGTGTTACAACTTATACACTCAGACATTTGTGGCCCTATTTCCACTAGATCCTTAGGAGGGTATGGATATTTTGTTACCCTCATTGATGACCATTCTAGGAAGATCTGGATCTATTTCTTGAAAACGAAGGATGAGATTTTTTAATGCTTCAAGGATTTTAAGGATTTGGTGAAGAATGTGACACTGAAAAATATTAGGACACTTCACGTAGACAACAAATGTGAATACAAAAATTGTGACTTCACATGGTTCTGTACAAAGGAAGACATCAAAAGGGAGTGGACAACTCTAGAAAATCCACAAAGAATGGAGTAGTTGTTGGCTTATTGGGCCCTGACCCAGGTTCGGAAGAGTGATTAGCCAAAAAAATCCCACAGTTATCGACCCTTTCAGCAACAGCTCATGGAGTGCAGACTGAGGTCTCACCCGAGGTAGCAGGGGAGTGTTCTGGAACTAGGCGAGGGTGCTGGAACTAGGTTTCCACACCGTTGGAATGTCTTGATGTGGTTTGGAGGGGTTGCGAACCGTTCTGTGGCCTTGCACCATTCTATACTATTATCAAGCTTCCATGTAGATCTGCGCGAGTGTATTTTCTTATTAATGAAAATATTATAGATCTATTCTTCTTGTTACAGTCTTTAAGAAAAATTTAACAATAAAACCCAGTGCGTGCAATTATAAAAGATATAAACTCATATAACAGATGCATAAAATAGAACACAATAGATCCGTGATACTTCAAAAACCACTTATCTTTATTAAAATATCCCGACAATACAACCAGATCCGCCCTGCACACTCAGCTGCAGGGGTTCGCGTACACAGCTACGGACTCCACCAGACCTCTGCGCACACTGCTACAGAGCCTCTATCTATCTACCAACACCCTTGACTCGGACTTACAAACGTAGATAATGTCGTCTTCACCAAACCATAACCAAGATCCAAAACAAAAACTTCTCAAAAACTACCTTCTAGGCATAGAGCCTTGCTCTATTTATACATTCCCATGGTCCATGGACCATGGGTAGGCTGACTCTCTTCCTATTATTTTACACTATTCTCAGGTGGACAACCCTTTGACTTGACTCATTATAATTCACGCTTCGTGCACTTCACAGAGTATTTACCATACGTTTTCCAAAAATTGTGGACTTTGAGTCCCAAAACCATTACACATGGCCTCTGCTACCCAACAGTAGTGAAGCATAACTACAGATCTATAGTCAAGGTTGAAAAAAGAAATGTTGTGTGACCAATATTTTCCCAGGTTCTTGTGGGAAAACGTATGTAACATGGCTATGTATATTCATAACAAGGTTCCTCACAAGGCATTGGGTAGGATACACCAGAAGAAGCCTTCTCAAGAGGGTCATTTGCAATCAAGTTATGGGTGCTGATGACAACCATTGGATTTGATTGCTCAGATCTTATCATGAGGGGTTTTGTTTCTTCTCTTGCCATTACTTTCTTCATTTCTGCAGCCCTTTCTTCCTCATGATTCATCCATGATGCCAAAGCCATCAGCTGTAAGTCCCTTGGTTTTGAATTTGGATCCCACACATTCAAATCCATCAAGGCCAAGTTGTGGAGGTAAAACTATGACATTTTAGCTCTATCCTCCAAGGTGCTTTGATCACAGAGATCAATGAATTGTCTATAATCTTGGAAGGTCATAGTGCCTCTTTGTGCTAAAGTTTTGATTTGGAACTGCAGCCATTGTTCCTTAAGATACAATGCATAGGACTTTGCTGGCATCCTGCACTGGATTGTCTCAAAGGATAGACTGGCCATGGATGCCAATTGATTCTCTCTCTCTCTCTCTCTTGTAGTTGTCCCCTTAACCATGCATTCTCTGCCTCCAATTGATATTTCATCATTGCCTCTTTGTCCCTCGGGCTACTCAATTCTCTGCCCATCTCCTTTACTTTCTCCTCCATGTGACCTATGTTCACTCCTTTAGATTTGGCAATTTGCATCCACCTATGTGTTCTTGCCCTTTCTTTCTCAAGCTCAAAGAATAAGGGGATGGAAAATTTCTTTTGAATGACCCTAACCCTTTCACTGAACTTGTAGTAGGAGTCAAGGTTGGGTTGAGGACTAGGTTACCTCAGTTCTAGATACTTCTTATTTGTTTCTTGCTACATGATCCCTTCTTTGTCCAATTTCTAAGATTCCTATAGGTTTAGCAGAGTTTCCTGTAGGATGGCCTCTACTTCTTGTAGGTTCTTCTATGTCTCTTGTAGGAGACCTTTTCCTTTGGATGAGGAAGATATAGTGATAGGCCTCCAAACATAAGTGGTAAGAGACTTGGGAGAGGCTTGTCCTGATGATCCTTCCCCTTGATTTTTGACAAGAGGAGATATATTTTCTTGTTGTTTTGGTGAGTCTTCAATGACAATAGGAACTTTGGTGGGTGTTTAAGGTTTTCCTTGCCTGATCCTTGTACTTTTTCTTGTCCTAAAGTACAAGGGAGTTTGTCTCTATAGCTTCCCTTTTTTCTTGATAGGGGTACTTAGGGCAGTGAGGGCAGTTGTTGCCTCTTTCTCAGTGGGTTCTGGAGATACCTTGGGTGAGTCCTCTCCTTATTTGCCTTGCATTGTAGACCTCTATTCTTTCTTGCCTTCTGTATCCACTTTTCCATTCTCCTTTTCACTCTTGTCTTTCTCCTCTTCTTCTCCCTCTAGTTCCTCGCTCTATTCATTAATTTCTTCCTTTGCATCTTCTTCTGTCTCTTCACCACTTTCCTTCTCCTTTTCTTCCTTTTCTTCCTCCTCTGTTTCCTCTTTATCCTTCTCTATTTCTTCTTCATTCCTCTTTGTTTCTTCTTCATTCCTTTCATTGGCAGTGGGGCTTTTGTCATATTCAAGGGATTTTATGTCTTCCTCTATCTGGATGTCTCTAAAAGTTTCCCATGTGATAGGGAGTCTTAGGTTTTGAAGGGAATATTCTATGATAAGTCTAATTAACCCATGATGCGATATATGTTGATGGTTTCCTCCCTGCACCTTAATGTTCATATCTATCACTGGTTGAAGAAGAAAGTAGGGTATGCTTAGTCTGTTTTGAGAAGGCGTGTTTGCTCCAAACCTCAGCTCTTGTAGAAGACTAAAATGATACCCATATACCACATTGTACCTACCTTTACATGATATATACTTAATGAGGTGGTAGCTAATTTCATTCCAAGGATATGGAAGGCTTTCTCTTGTGACCCCATTTTTGTCTTTCATTTCCTCCTCGACTTCCAAAAATAATTTCTTCCTTGCCGTTTGGCTATTACCCTTATCTTCCTTTCTCCAAGGCAACCCTGGAGGAAGTGTGGTGATTATGCCTATGATTTCAGGGTTGAATTCCACAGAGAGGCCTTTCACCACAATAGTAGCATGGGTCCTAGTCAGTGGTATGAGGGAGAGAGAAAAGTCTTTGGCGACTTCATCATCATATCCCCTCAATTTTTCAAAGAAACCCATCCAACTGTGCTATGTGAATATCTCTAGTACAGGAGGGTGTTGATGAATTATCACTATGTTTATGGGTTTCCTCTTGTTCAATCCCCTTGTCATTTTTCTCTGATGGATGTGGAGGATTGTACATGTCTAATACCAAATTCTAATGGATGAGGAATTTTAAATGAAATTTTCTTTATAATTCCCCTAGACTACAATCTTTTCAGCAAAATAGAAGGCTTTTCTATATATTTTTTTACTTGGAAAAGGTGGGAAGGTATAGCTTCTACCTCCTTGTCATTGCTTGATGATGCCAACCTCTGGGTTTTCCCTTATTAAATGTTCTCTACCAATCTTATAGAAGATTGTTTTGTATCCTGTAGGATCTTCTGTAGGATATTCTATAGGATCCTATAGGTTTTCCTGTAGGATATTGTAGCTGCTCCTACGCTGGAAAAACCTCTCACTCTCTTTCCTGTAGACTGCTTCAGGGGTCGAGAGAAACTTTTCTTTGGTGTAGCCTTGACTATGCATGGGAATCAACGCTTTATTTCCTCGTATGGGTGATTTGAGTGGGGTGGTGTGCTAGCAACCAAAGTATAAGTATCCATTTTTGGACCGCTGGTCCCACTACCACATCATCATTCCTTACCTCGTAATCAACTCCCACTTCGGGCATCTATAACTTAACCACTTTCAACCTCATCTCTCCTTTCTCCTGACTTGATTGCTGCTAGGTGTGTCATGAACTAACTATATTCTCCTGGTTGACTGCTACCAGGTGTGTCATGAACTAACTATATTCTCCTAGTTGACTTCTACCAGGTGTGTCATGAACTAACTATATTCTCCTCATTGATTGACCAAAGGTGGCGAAGTTAATTGGCCACCTTTTGCTTATAAAACCAAATCTTTCAGAACTTTACATGTTTGATCATAATATGCTAACGAGAGAGTGGAAGCGAGATACATACCTCTGGTAATGATGGCTTGATGCTACTTTTTTGGAGAGTGAAGTCCTTGTTGTGTATTTTTTGTAGGTGGTTTTCTCTTTTTTATTTATTTTTATTATTGTCATCCTTTGATTTTTTCTTTGATGTGCAGGTACTGGATGGTGATGCCTATGATCCTGCTACTAATACTAAGCTCTGGAGGAGCTTCTTTGACCTTTGGATCTCCATGTTGAAGTTGACTACAACCTGTGATTTTTGTTTTGTGGGAGAGGCTGCTACAGGATTTCCTACAGGACGTCCTCTAGTTGCCTCTCCCTCAAATGTTTTAATCATTCCTTCATTTCTGGAGCATGAGGATGGTTGTCATGGGTAGAGAAGGGGTCTAGGGATTGGTGAATGAGAGGTATAGCTTTCAGGTGTTGTCTCCTTGTTCTCTGGATTTATCCTCTTTTATTTGTTTTTTTGTTTTTTGTTTCTTGTATTTTTGTTTTTTTTTTTTTTTGTTTCTTATTTTTTGTTTTTGTTTTTTGTTTTGTTTTGTTTTGTTTTGTTTTGTTTTTGCTTTTTGTTTTTTGTTTTTTGTTTTTCTGAAAACTGTAATAATTTTTTTTGAAACTCACTTTATTGGATTAATGCAGGGATGATCATGGTGGAGAGAGGCATGGTGATGCGATGGTGAAGTATACATTTATTTTTTGACATAAGAAAGTCATCCCCTTGCTCTAGGGTTACTTTCCTTGAGATTCCCAAGCCACTATAATTCCTACAGGATCATCTTGTAGGTTTTCAGGGAATCATGTAGAAAACACAAAACCCTTGCAAACTGAGCTAGATGAGTTCAAAAATGGAGGGAATGATGGAATGATGAATGATATGGAATGTAGGAATGAAAACATGAACTTTATAGGTCCTTTTGATCCTCTCTTATTGCTCTGATCCTCCTCCTGCTGACCTGCAAACAACATTTTGAAAGTTTTTTTTTCTCTCTTTTCTTTATCTCTTTTTCCTTTTTTGAAAACAACTAGTCTACCTCCAAGAGGTTTTCATCCTAGCTGCTTGCCCTGGGTGACTCAAAAGAGGTTTTCACCCAGATATA
Organism: Pinus tabuliformis; assembly: GCA_031772625.1. Taxonomy (NCBI): domain Eukaryota; kingdom Viridiplantae; phylum Streptophyta; class Pinopsida; order Pinales; family Pinaceae; genus Pinus; species Pinus tabuliformis. Next base: position 647,629,744 of record CM062807.1, on the reverse strand, counting down.
TTTTTATCTCTTTTTTTTTTGACACCATTGGGTAGCCTCAAGAGGTTTTCAACCCAACAATGGGACTCAGTTTCCTCATGGAGGTTTTCACCTGAGTTTCTTTATTTTTTCTTTTTTCCTTTTTTTCTTTTTCAGTGACTTGATGGGATAGAAACTGAGATTTTCTCCATTACCATTACTATCTTGCTGATGCCATTAATGAATTCTTACCTTGAGAAGGGCTACTTGTAGACCTTCAATTTATGCCCATTGACAAGCAAAGGAATAGCCTTTGCATCAACGGTTCTTATTTGCACTGAACCATTATCATGACATTTCTCTATGATATAAGGCCCTAACCATCTAGTCCTTAACTTGCCTTCAAAATCATTGTATCTGGAATCATACAACAAAGCCCAATCACCTTCTTGAAATTATTTGTCCTTTATGTTCTTGTCAAGCCAGATCTTCCTTTGAACTTGAGTCACGTCTGCGTGCAGGAGGGCTTGCATTCTAAACTCATATAACCCATTCAGCTAGAGCAATCTACCTTGTTGTGCATTAGTGAGATCTAGATCTAGTTGTGTTGCCATTCTCAATGTATTGTACTCAAATTCAATGGACAATAGGGCCTTTTTCCCATAGACCAACTCATAGGGAGTGAATCCAGTGGTGGTCTTCCAAGTGATATTGTAGGCCCAGGTGGCCTCAACTAATCTAGCTACCCAATCTTTTCTACTGCTGCTAATCACTTTGGTCAGAATGGCCTCCAATGTTCTGTTGGTCACCTCCACTTTCCCATTAGCTTGTGGGTGGTAAGGAGTGACTATTTTATGCTTGATATTGTGTTGTACTAACAAATTTTCTATCATGTGAGATGTGAAATAGCTACCTTGATCAGTGACTAGTTCTCTAGGGTACCCAAACTTATAAAATACATTTTCCCTTAAGAACTCAACCACTTTCTCCTCTGTTGCTACCTTTATTTCCTTGGTTTCAGCCCACTTGGTCAAATAGTCAGTGCACACAATGATGTATTGCTTTTGCCTGGATGGAGGGTCAATAGGTCCAATGAAATCCATGTGCCACTTGTCAAATGGCTCGAAAGCCACTTGAGGTTGCAAAGGAATTTCATCCCTTGGAGTAGGCTTTCCCATCCTTTGGCACCAATCACACTGACTAGTATACCTTCTCACATCCTGATGAAGAGTGGACCAATAATACCTAGCTTGTAGCACCTTAAATGTTGTCCTCTTGGCTACAAAGTGACTTCCACAAGGCCCATCATGACAGGTCATAAGTATGTCAAAGACTTCCTCCTTCCTAACACATCTTCTCAGAATTTGATCCGGGCCTAGTTTGAAGAGGTTGCCCCCAATCCAAGTGAATGGGGCACTCCTCCTCACAATCTTGCTTTTCTCTTTGGAGGACAAATTCGGTGGGAACTGTGCAGACACCAAGTAGTTGGATATGTCAGCAAACCATGGAGAGGGAACTGAAATGGAGAATAAGTGTTCATCCAATAATTGATCATCAACCATTTCTTCCTCCCTTGTAGGCAAAGTTAATATGGATAAAAAATCTGGAACAACATTATCCTTGTTAACCTTATCAATAATAGTTAGATCAAAATGTTGCAATAAAAATAACCATCTAATAATTTTGGCATTCACATTAGGTTTATTCATAAAATATTTAATTACATCATGGTCAGTATGTACAAATGTTTGGTAACCTGTAATTTAATTCCTAAACTTGTTCAATGAATGCACAACAACTAGGAGCTCCTTCTCAGTTACTATATAGTTCAGTTCAGCCTTTGATAGATTCTTACTGATGAAGTAAATGGCATAAGGGAACTTGTCATCTATCTGGCATAGAGTTTCTCCTATGGCTTTGTGAGGGGCATCAACATGTATATGGAAAGGAAGGGCCCAATTTGTGCCTTGAAGAATATATGCAGTGGTCAACTTGTCCTTCACGGTGTCCAAGGCCTCTTAACAACTTTTTGATCTTTGGCAAATAACCCAAATAAAAGAGAAGCTAACTTTCTTAAGTCTTTTATGAATATCTGATAGTATCCAAATAATCCTAGAAAACTCCTAAGGTATCTCTGTTTTTGCGGAGGTGGGACCCTTTGGATGATGGCTATATTATTTGGGTCCACTTGCAGTCCTTTCTGGGATATTGAATGACCTAGAACAATCTATGCAGTCATCAAGAACTCACATTTTTCGGGACAAAGGGACAGGTTCATTTCAATGCACTTGTTCAACACCTTACCTAAGTTGGACAAAGCCTCCTGGAAATAACACCCATAGGGTGTAAAATCATCCATATAAATTTCTACTTCATCATGGGCTAGCTCGACAAAGATACTCAGGACTTCTCTCTGGAAAGTGGCAGGGGCATTGCATAGGCCAAAAGGAAGGACCCTATAAGCGAAAGTACCCCAAGGACAAGTGAAGGAGGTTTTATCTTGGTATTTTGGGCTTATCTAGATTTGATTGTACCCGATGAACCCATATAGGAAAGAGAAAAACCTTTTCCCCGCCAAGCCATTTAGCACTTGGTCAATGAAAGGTAGAGGGAACTGGTCCTTCTTTGTTGGTTTTTTTAACTCTTTGTAATCGACAAAAATCCTCCACTTCCCTTTTTTCTTTGGAACCAAGACAAAAGGAGAGACCCACTCACTGTCCAAGATAGGGTAAATGAATCTTGCATCTAGCAGCTTTTGTAGTTCTTCTTTGACTATATCCTTGAGAGCTAGATGCATTCTCCTTTGGGGTTTTCAGATTAGTTTGCAACCTTATTTGATATAAATGTGGTGAGTACACACCGAGGGGTGCACTCGCTTCATTTCTTTGTAACTCCAAGCAAAGGCATCCAAATGTTCCTTTAGCATGTTGCACAACTTTTCTTCTTGGTGTATAGAAAGAGATGGGTTGATTTTTGAAGTTCTTTGAGGGCCAAATTCTATGGTTTTGACATGGGTAGGGTTTGAATCAACTAAACATAGATCAATCTGATGGTTTCCTTTACTACTTCCTCTAAGGACAAGGTGCTAGGTGTTGGACTTTGGAGTAGGTGTTCAATCAAATCATCTTCATACAGTTGTCCTCCTCCAATGGCTATTTATAAGGTATAAAGTTGGGTTGAGTAGACTTCATCTTCTTCCCCCTCTTCCAGCCATAAAGGTAAGTCATGTTCTATATATGGTTGAGCAGGAGGGTACAAGACTAACTGCTTGGACATATGCCCATTTTTTATAGTCATATTTCTAGCCCTACAGCTGATGTAGGCATCGACAGTGGCTAACCAGGGCCTCCCAAGGATGAGAGGATAACCAGTAAGCTTGGCCCTAGGCTAGAGAACTAGGAAGTTTGTAGGGTACTCCCAAGAGTCAATGGAGACCATCACATCCTCAAAAATCCCCACAGGAGTCACTGTGGAATGGTCTACAAGTTGCAAGACTGTTGTGGTCTTTCTCAATGAACCTTAGAGATTGAGCTTGAGCATGGTGTCCATAGTCATTACATTAATGGGAGCCCCAGGATCAATAAAAGTGTGTGGGACAATGGTGCCATTTATGTGCACATCTACTACAGGGCTTCAAGGGTCCAAGTACTTTAGGAAAATCACTTGCCCCAGCATTAAGTCGAGCAATTGTCTAATGACATTAATTGTAGGGGTGTCCCTTTTTCACCTCCCTGGATGTTTGAAGCACTTCTCCTTAATCAACTTGTTGTAAAGAGTTACATCCTTTATGGCTTGGAGAAGTAGAATTTTGACACATAGATTTTTCAATTCACCCAGAAGTTCATTCTCTTCTGGGGTAGGCTAGACTCGTTGAGTTAATCTCTAAGGAAAGGGTGGTGGATTTACTCCAGCATGATTTCATCTCTTTCCTCCTCACGCTCCATATATGGAGGTGGGTGTTGGTTGTTCAGGAGTACTCTCCCATATCTCAGGTTGATTTCCTGAATCTCCACAGCATAAGTAGGATGGGATGTCTTTCCACTATACACTTGATGTGCTTGTCTGTTGTTCGGGTTCGGATTTGGTTGGGTAGGCATCTGAGGTTGTTTAGGTGGAGTAGGGTGTAAAAGTTGTGGTTGAGTAGGTGGTGAAGGTAATAAAGATGGAGCATTATTGTATGGGGGACTCCACCCTTGAGGCGGTGCATTCCAATGAGGCTGAGACATAGTATATGGCTAAAATGGCTGGCTGGTCGGCTGGGAATGGTACTAAGGTGCAAAAAACCAAGGAGGAGGTGTAGACCAGGAGGGAGGAGCAAGGGGCCCCCAAGAGGGAATGATGTGGTATGGTTAGGGTTTTAATATGCATGGGATGACCCTTGCATGCCCTGCTAGTATGACCAAGGCCCATGAGTTCTCCTTTGATTTATGTAGTAGAGTTCTTCAATCACCCCTTTAGTTCCATGATGCATAGCTTTTAGTCTAGGTAGAGAAGGGCACTTGTCTATGGAGTGGTTTTCTTCACAAACCGAGCAAACCTCAATCAGATTCAATGGACATTCATTCCTAGTGTGCCTCCTTGTGCATCTAGGGCACAAAATGGCTAAGGCTCTCTCTGCTTCCTCCTGCTTCCTCTTGATGTGCATAGTGTCCATCTGCAAGGTAAGGGTTTGCAACATTTCACTCTTGAAATATTCTAGTGTATTTCAAATTTCACCTTTGATGGATGTATTAGAAGAGGAAGGACCGAATATTGGTTGGCTACCCCTACCCTTTTTCCTAGCTTCCCTAGAATGGTTCCTAAAGACAATATTGATATATTCATAGGGTAGTTGGTAGATGTCCCATCATGCTAGCAGGTTTATGGTATCCAGAAGATCTTCCCTTCCCCCTCTAAGAAGTATTAGCTTTAGTGACTTAGGATCAAGTGTGCACCTAGCCCTTTTGTAGCTAAGATGGAATCTTTCTTCATAATCCTCTAGGGATTCCTCACGCTCTAAGGTCATCCTAAAAATTTCCTCTTTAGTGTCTTTTGACCTACAGCAGTCTTGATAGTTGTTGTTGAAGGCTTGCTGCATCTGAGCCCAGGTTGTGATGTTATCCCCTAGTAATGCCATGAACCAGCGCAAAGTTGCATCCTCGAGAGTGGATGGGAATAATTTCAACTTCTGCTCATCATTGGTGTAATCATAAGTTCTGCATATGATAGAAAACTCAAACAATAAAGTGTCTAGATCTTCTAAGGTCAGACCATGGAAATGAGGAAGAGTAGAGGGGCTTATGTTTTTCATCTTGGTATCCGCACTGGCTTCTCTGATGGGAAATGCACCCTCAATTATTTCTTTATCTCCTCTATCATTTATATTTTCAGCCATTAGGTCAATTGGAATGGGTTCTCCTTCTTCTCCCCCTGTAGGCTCTTCAAATATCTCTGGTTGTTCACCTAAGGGGTCCTCCAATTCACAGCCACTGAAGAAGAGGGAAGGTTGGATGTTTGATGTAGTGGAGGTATTTGGTAGAAATTTTGCTAAGTTATCCCTATTCCTACGAGGCATGAAAGAAGTGTTTTTGTTCTGTTTTGTGTTTTTTTTCAAGATTTGAGAATAATTATAGAATTGAAATCATAGACTGAATGGAAACTAACTGACTAAATGCAAACTAACTGCTTGAATGAAATCTCACTTGCAGAACTGAAAAGAAGGCAAACTAAATTACTTTTGCAGAAATAAAGCTAATAGAAGAATGTCAGAGATAAGAAATGGAAAAAGAAAGCAAAAATCACATATTATTTAGACACCTTCTTGAGAACGGTGCCAAAAAGTGATGAGCACCAGTATTGTAGCAAGAATGTTGCAACTCTTGGGGCTACAAACTTTACTTTATCAACCTGGGGTTCATATAAACTTGGAGGTGACAGTGCTATATACACAAGTAAATGTGATGGGTCCAATCTTTGTCACTGCTAAGCTAGCTATAGACCACTAAGGTTTTACAAACCAGACTTCTATTGATTCAGAAGAAGCTTAATTACCTATGAGGAGAAAGGGAAATCTACACTAAAATAAATCATGTCTACTGCAGTAAGGAAAAAGACTGAAATCAAATGCTTAAACACACCATTCATCTAATCTAACTGCTAAGAGGCTTTTCTTCGAGAGAATGATAAATTATCATATGTGCAATCCTACTATCCTAGGCATGCAATTTGAAACATAAAACATTCTACTATTTTTCATGTAAATGAACAAAATAACTTTTTTTTCCTTTTTGTCTTTTTTTGTGTGAAAGTGTGAAAGCTAAATTATTTTGGTGATGTGGCAGGTGGATTAGGGATGATGGTGGATGGTCATTGTCGAGCAGTAAAAAGGGTCTTTTTCACCTCTATTTACCCTACATTAATTATCAATCTAGGTACGATTTGTTATCTCAAAGAGTGTACTTAGTTTGAGGCGGTCACTTGTTAAGAGTAATGCTAGTAGTATAGTGATTTTGCAAAAATAAATAAATGCTGGAAACAAACTCTAAATGTAATGGCAAGAACTTGAAATTCTTGTAACTAAATCATTCATTTAAGAAAATACAACACTTCATCAGTCAAGGGTGCAGTAATGATAACTCTTCCCTTTGTTGATTTTGTCTTGTCTTTTCGTTTGAAATGACGATCTTCCAATTTCTTCCTTTTCTGCATAGGAAAAGGTAATAATTAGTCATTTTATGTTACTCACAAATCTTCTAAACTTTATCATAATCTTTCACCATATGGCCATTTCATAATGTAAATAAGTTATGAATTAAAGGAAAAGATAACGAAATAAGTGGCAATTACATACCTTTTCTAATGATCAATAGTCATATGGCTTGGGAGGCAAGTAGGGGTCCTTTTCTAGCTTCCTAGGGGACTTTTCCACAATTCGGCCTCAAAATAGACCACTATAGGTCAACCTACGGGATGTCCTAATTCATCCTATAGGATGTCCTAATGCTCCTAAATGATCCCCTATATTCCTATGGGATATAGCCGAGAGCAAGAGGAGGGATTTGGAATGTGATGTAAGGCATAGGGAAGGTGGATGGTGGATGAGATGAGGCAAGGGAGTGCCAAGGAATCCTTCAAAGCTGAAAACTAGAGTTGTGAGATGGTTGGATTTGCTCCATAAGCTTGGAGAGGTATTCTTGTGGAATGATGAATTTGGTGAGGGGCCTAGTGGAAGAAAGTGATAACCATGGATGGATAGGTTAGGATGGGGTTGTTAATCATGAAATATCTTTGTACTACTGAAACTCTTGCACTGCATCAATCATTGACATTTATCCATAAATCATCTAAATACGAAGGATTTCAATTAACTAAGGAAAACAAAATTTCATGAGCTAGCTACCTATTTCATGCATGGGAAAACTTGCAAGGTAATATGAAACCTTGATGAAATCTAATGTAAGACTAAATATAACAGAAATGACAATTAAATCCTATTCTTGAAAACTAGTAAAATGCTGACCTAAGTAACAAAAAATCCTAAATTCCATGAGAAATCAAAATTCTGTCTTTTTGGGCTGCATAGGAGTTCTTTCCTCAAACCATGGTCCCTAAAGGGAGGAGTGAAGGAATATCCACCTACTAAAAACTTTTTGATATTCCTTTATTTTTCTAAGCTAAGGTTGAAGGAATGCACAAATGCAAGCAAACTAATCAAACCCACAACTACTTATAATGAAATAATGATAAAGACCATTAATCTATGAAATCAACTAAGCATACAAATACAAGAAGAGGAGCTTTTGACACTAGGGTTGGGGCCTAACCCAGGAGCTTCAGCCCTCTGAATCAACTCAGTTCTGGATCGAGGAAATGCTCATTCTCATTATCAACTCAGAAAATTACATAACAATGTCTTCCACAAGTCTTGAACTCGAAAATGCCTAGTGTTTTTACAACAAAAATTTGAATCCTAGTGAGGCTCTAGGCCTCCTTATTTATACAACTAAAATTTTCAATAGCTTCCTTAAATCTAGGGTGGCTTGGCTCCCAATCTCAAGATGAACTGGCTCTTTAACTGTCACTGGCTCGGTTACCTTTTGATCTTCATGACTTGGCTACTTGTAACTCCGAGCTAGTGTGATTTCATGGAGGAATATTTGAATGAGTGAGGAATAAATGAGGAGGATCTATCTCCTATAATCTCTCCTCCTTGTATCATTCAAGTTTTAGCCCTTAATTATCCAAAATTTCCATGATTTTCTCTCAAAAACCCGCAACCAATGCACATTAGTCCACTAGGCATAATATCTCACTTTGACTCATCTCATTAAGCAAAATATAATCAAAATATGTAAGAAATTATGAGAAGAGTTTATTTCAATAAGCTATGAGGTGTATTAAGGTCCATATAGTTACCTAATGATGTGGCTCATCGTCTTGTACATAGGAGCCTACAAAAGTTTAGGTAAAAAGGTAGTGGGTTCTTGCATTTACATCACAACAAAAAAGTTAGTGTTCTTTCCCTTTATGTGTTTCTAGTTATATCTAATGTGTACATGGGTTTCTCTTATGTGTTGATTCTTATGTTATGACTTAATGTTGTTTATATGTTAAATGTATTATTCCTATGATAAATTGTTTCTTATCTAATAGTTGAGATAACTATTGAAAATAAAAATAAAAATTTGTAATTGATGACCATGAATGTACTATATTGATTTACACCCGCCCTAACTCCTTAGTATATTCAAGTTTCCAAGACCCTAGCCTATCATAATTGGTTTTAGTCCTTGGGAGAAAGTTAAAAAATCCTGTTGGAAAATTGTTATATTTTGGAAAAATGGGGAGTAAAGTTTAGGTCCCTAACCCTTGGTCATATGGGTCACTCGGGGCCATGATCAAGGTTGAGCAGAAAGGGGCTAAAAGGGAATGGTTTTTTTTATAGATCATATGGATATCTAGTCTCAAACTTTGTGGAGAGGCTAAAATACATTAGTTCTCAAAAGCTCAAAAATCGTTTCTAGAAATTCCACTTAGAGATAACTCAATTAAATTAATTGACCATCATCTAAATATTGCCTAAGTCTAACTTAGGAAAGTTGGTTAATTAATAGTAATTAATTGAGAAAGGTGAGAATTTTCTAGAAACTCACACGAATCGACTTGGAGATGATCTCATCCACCGATTAAGTTTTAATCTTGGTTGTTGAAGACTCAATAGGAGATAATAATAGGATATGGATGGGTAGATGGAGAAACACACAAAGCAAGAGCTAGTAGTGTGAATTCCTTAGCAGGTTGATCTATCCAACTTCATAGGTCGAGCAAAGGTAGATAGTTTGAACTAAAAGGGATGTAGAGGGGTAAAGAAAATGATTCTAGAGATTTAGGAGAGGAGGTCGAGTTATTTATCTAAGAGGATGCATAGGGGAAGCACAAAATCCTTAAAGAGGCAATTCAATTTAGCTGAACTAGGGGTGGATTTATTTGTCAGAGGATGGAAATTTTTGGAAGGCTAGGAGGAGCATTTTCAGAGTAGAAATAGGAAGAACAACTTGAGTAGTAGTAGCTTCAGGCTGAGTGTGTGACAGACTACGCAAAGGTCACACAAAATCTTGTGTAGCGGATCTGAACAACTTACATGGAGTTGTCAGTTTGTGTGGGGATTGCTTGGAGTGGAGGCTAATTTCCCTCAGTTGATTTCACCAGTATTTCTCTCAGATAGAAACATCAATTTGGTGGCATTTTATTGTACTTAGAATTTTAGTGCTGCATAGTAATAAAAATCCTCGGCTGTTGTATTGGTTTTCCCACATTGGGTTTTTCTAGGGACGATTGTCCAAAAATAATTGTGTCATTTTTATGTGTGTGTGCTATCATATTTCTTATTTTCCAACATTTTATTTTTTTTCAGCATTTTTATGGTGAAAATTATAGTTGTGATTTTATTTGTTACTTTTCATAGCGAATAAACTGCATAATTTAATTTACAATAAGAAGAACAATTTCCTATTGCTGCAATAGAAGTTAAAACTTTCACATGGTATCAAAGAAAGTTTGATTGACATGAGGCTCAAAGACAAAGAGGGAGGAATTCGTTGTTCAGAGGGAGTAACAACACAAATTTCCTATGGTTTGCATAGTGCCTAACGAGGTAGTGCGAATTGTTGGACATGATTCAATTTTCAGTGGTAGTAGGTAGGGAAGTTTGATTTGTCTAGGGAAGCAATCCTAACAGGTAGGGGGAGCAACAACTTATTATTTCGCAAAGTAGATTTCTTGTTTGAGCACAATAGGGTTTTGCAACAGTTTGTAGTAGAAAAATGAGTGCCGAATGGAAGATAAATAACAAACAAAACTAACTTAGGATGTATTCTAGTATTTTTTCCATAATCTTCTAGTATGGACATGGATAAATTTGAGGTTTAGGGAACTACAAAATTGTCTTCCAGGTTGGTAGATGAAATTGCTTACGTATCTAACTTAGCTTCACATGGAGTTTGGTATATAGACAATGGAGAAAAAACTCATATGACAAGATTTAGAGAGTATTTTTCTAGCTACAATGAGGATAAAATGGACTTCTAGATGACAATGGGAAAGAAGACTAAAACCACTCTAGTTAGGAGAGGTACCATTGACATAGAAAGGGAATTAGGAGCAAGCACTAGTGTTACAATTGTATTGCATGTGCTAGGAATGGGTATGAACCTTATTTCAGTATCCCAGTTACAAGATAGGGGATACGATGTGAACTTTGTAGTGAAGAGGTGTACATAAAACACACAAACTGGAAGAAGGTGAAATAGATTAGGGTACGAAGCAACAAATTGTACAAGCTCCAGTTCGAATATCCAATGACAATAGTGAGCAATAGCAATTAAAGTGGAAAAGACCTGAATGAATTATGGCATAGGAGGATGGGACACTTACACCATGGAGATCTTAGGGTGCTCAGGAAGACAATGACAGATGTTCTAGAATTAGGCATAGAACACAATGATGTGTGTAAAAGGTGTGTTCTTAGGAAATATGCTAAGTCAACGTTCCCAAGGAATGACAACAAGGAAGATGGTGTGTTACAACTTATACACTTAGAAATTTGTGTCCATATTTCCACTAGATCCCTAGGAGGGTACAGATATTTTCTTACCTTCATTGATGACCATTCTAGGAAGACCTGGATCTTTTTCTTGAAGACCAAGGATGAGGTTTTTGATTGCTTCAAGGAGTTTAAGGATCTAGTGGAAAATGCGACAGTGAAAAATATCAGGACACTTCACATAGACAACAAAAGTGAATACATAATTAGTGACTTCACATGGTTCTAAATGAAGGAAGACATCAAAATGGAGTGGAAAATTCTAGACAATCCACAGCAGAATGGAGTAGTGAAGCATAACTACAAATCTACACTCGAGGTTGAAAAACGAAATGTTATATGACCAAGATTTTCCCAGGTTCTTGGGCGAAAAATTATGTAACATGGCTATATATATTCATAACATGGTTCCTCATAAGGCATTGGGTAAGATAACACCAGAAGAAGCCTTCTGAGGAAAGAAATCAAGGGTCAGTCACTTCAGTATCTTTGGTGTCATAGCTTATTTCCATGTACCAGATGAGAAGCATACCAAGTCAGATCAGACTACAAAAAGAGGTTATTTCATTGGGTATAGTGAAACCTATAAGGCATACATGATCTATGTTCCTAGTAGCAGGAAGATCATAGCGAGACAAGATGTGAATTTTACATAGGCTAGAGTCTTTAAGAAGTCTCAAGAAATGCCAATAGCTGATCAGAGTGAGCAAACAAAAGATCCATTGGTGCAACAATAGCGGCAACTAGTGGGACTGCCAACAAGATATTGACATGAATCCAGTATAGTTACCAGTATAAACATATTTAGGATGAGCTTGCAACCATAGGAGAAGCACCTCAAGCTATAGAGTTTGTTCATTTAACCCTTAACAATGTCACTGAGGAATGGGAGATATTCAAACAAGGAATTCTTTGACGATATTAAATACCTAGGTGGGACCAGGTGTGGGTTGATCTAGCACAAGAGGAGATGAGACGAAATCTAGTAAAGAGTTCCATTAGCAACAATAGAAACAAATGGATAAAGGGTGTGAAGGAAGAAGAAAATTTAGACCTTGAATCCAAGGGGAAAGAAAAATGTCCTAATAAAGGACATGGCTTGCAGGAAGAGAAGAAGAAGAAGAAAAAATATCCATTCGAGATCAAATTCTTAAGGTGTGGAGATTTTTTGTACTACAATACTTAGTGTCCTCAGAGGAAGAAGGAGAAGAAGGAGAATCGGGATCAGGTGGAAACATTTGCAGAGATAGACTAGGTGTCCTCCAAATTGGAGGAACAATTCACATTGAATGCAGTTACACCTCCTGGCGAGAGGTGGGGAGGCATTAAGTTCTAAAATCCAGAGTTGCATAGAGTTGGGAAGGGTCCATTGAGGTAAGCATCAGATGGTGTATTCTCCTAGATAATTACCCTTGCTAAAGGGGCCTACAATATTTAGTAGTAAGAGGATTAACGTCAGTTGATGTAGTCAATTATAGATTGACAGTTGCAGACTAGTTGGATTTAGATGCTAAGAAGCACAATGCAGTGTTGGTACCAATGCAGTGGGCACAGTGTAGAGTCAACAGTAACGTAGATTTCAGAGTGGACAGTTGAAAAGGTGGTAGCAGTTAGAGACTCAAGAGATAGTTTCGGCATGTGATCACAGTTGATTCAAGATTTTGGATGCTTCTTAGTTTCAATAGGAGCAACAATAGGCAGAGGAAGTATTATTTGGGTGGTAGTGTAGAGTTGGCAGTAGTACAAGTTGTACAATGCAGTGTCAGTAGCAACATTGATGCAACATAGTTTAACTATAGCCAGTGGAAGATGAATAAAAGTTAGCATAGTAGTTGATGGAAAATGGCAGGAAACTACATTTATCAGACATCAACAGTGTGGGAGGATGTTATGGAGATAGTTGGATAACACCTTCCTCACTAAGACGGAGTGTTAGTTTTTGTAGCATCGAATGGTGTTCTAGTCTAAAACTTTATGGAGAGGCTAAAACACATGAGTTCCCAAAAACCTAGAAACTATTTTTTGAAATTCAACCAAGAGATAGCTCAGTTAAATTAATAAACTATCATCTAAATATTTCCTAAGTCTAACTTAGAAAACTGGTTAATTACTAAGTAATTAATTGAGAAAGGTGATAATTCTGTAGAAGCTCACACAAATTCACTTGGAGATGATCTCAACCATAAATTAAGTTTTAATCTTGGTTGTTGAAGACTCGAATAAATATTATAAGAGGAGGCTGATGGATAAATGGACAAACACACAGAGCGAGAGCTAGTAGTGTGATTTCCTTGGCAGATCAAGCTATCTTGCTTTAGAGGGAAAGCGAAGGTAGAGAGTTTGAGCCAGAGGGCATGAAAATGGGAAGAGACAGTGATTTCAGAGGAAGGTTCTAATTTTGAAGAGTCAGGAGAGGAGGATGAGTTATTTATCCAAAAGGTTGTTCAAGGACAACATAAAATCCTCAAAGAGGTAGTTTGATTTAGCTAAACTAGAGGTGGATTCAGTTTCCAAAGGGCGAAAAATTTCCATAAGTTTAGGAGGATCATTTCTATAACAAATATAGGAAAAATGACTAGAGTAGTAGTAGTTTTGGTTTGAGTGTGTGATATGCTACATAGAAGTGACGTAAAATTTGCGCAGAGGGTTTGGACAGATCACTTGGAGTTGTCAGTTTGTGTCACGATTGCTTGGAGAGTAGGGTAATTTCCCTCAATTGAATTTTTCAAAATTTCTCTTAGATAGAAACTATATTTTGGCGTCATTTTATTGTACTCAAAATTTTGGTGCTCCATAATAATAAAAACCATCAGTTGTTGCACTGAATTTCCCACATTGGTTTTTTCCAAGGACAATTGTCCAAAAATATTTTTCATTTTTATGTGTGTGTGCTAGCATATTTCTCAGTTTCTAGTATTTTATTTTCCACCGTGTTTTTATGGTGAAAATTGTAGTTGTGATTTTATTCATTGTTTACTGTAGAAAATAAACTAAATAATTTAATTTACAGTTAGAATAATAATTTCCAATTGTTGCAGTAGAAGATAAAATTTTCACAAGGTAGATGTCGATAAGTGACAACATATTCCAATTATATCAGTGAGGAATATAGCCAAATATATAGGTTCAGTTTTTTAGCGTTCTAGTCAGTAAATTAAAATGTTTTGGCTATCTAGATATATATATTAAGAATATTTTATTATTCCATGCTACCAATCATATAAAAGTTTTGTGGAAACATGTAGTGAGACTTTTAGTACATTCTACATATCTAGACATTTTGATATTTTGGAAGAAGTTTATTAAATTGTTGTGCATGGAAAACTTTAGACAATGGATAACTTAGATGGGATAAACTGCAAAATGGAGGAACCCTTTCACTAGTATCTTAATCGATAGAGTTACAATGTCTATCTACAAATACAAAAATATTAATATCCCTACAATGAATGAAAAATCTAGATACTTGAATCTAGATGTCAGTAGGGTAGAACATGTGGGAACACATGAAGTAAGATTAGGTCAACTCCAAGCCTTACAAGTAATATGAGGTGTGATGTAGTACACTGACAAGGAAAATGATGCGATGTGATGATGTGTCATTGCTATCATGACATGAAAAGCAAATTTCGGTGATGTGGCATGTTAACATGACATGTTGTGGTGACATAGAGGTGCAGAGAGGTCAATGAAGCAACTAATGTAGTTCATATCACGGCGTTTGATGTGGAATTTAGAGATTCAAATATATATAATTTTGTTAAATGGAACTTTTTAGATTTTTTGGAAGTTAAATGTTTCAAATATCTAGAAGTATAGATATCTAGATAAGTAAAATATTGACCCATGTTAACATTGATGAGGTGGCATGTACTAACATGGCATAAGGGTTTGACCATGATGAGGTGGAGGATCAAGTGCTAGTCATTGTGGAGGTGATGTGCATGTTAGATGGTCTAGATTCTAAATCTAGAATTTTGGCTTTTTAAGTTTGTGGAACTTTTCAGTTTGTGTGGATAATGAGCAATCCATATATCCAAGGATTTGAATATTTGGAAGGTTGGCCCATTGGATTTAGTAGAAACATAGAATTTCATTAAAGTAGAACTTTTGGAAACATCTAGATCTAGATCAATGTTTAAACTATTAACTAAGCATTAATGACTAGATCTGGAAATCCATAAAATTGGAAAAGCTACTAGAGCATGTAAATAAAAATCCTTGATTTGGATATGACATAGCAAGCCTACGCATCCAACTTATAGATGTGGGAATTGTAGTCATGACATGAAGACTGTATGGATGTTTACATGGTGCAAAAGGGGAATTTTTTTATCACCATAAATTTATGTTCAAAACTCATGTTTCAATGAAATTTATGTCACTAAGAAGATCTTGATGAGAAGAAGACAAAAAAAATATAAGGTGTTTACAAGACGAGGAATTTTGGTAACTCAACTTCCTTAAGGTCATCAAAAAGGTTGGTTCTATACAATTCCTACCTTTAAAAACTCCTTAAGGGGATTGTGCATTATTACATAATTAAACTATGTTAACTTAATTTAAAATTTAATATAAAATATTTGTTTTTTTTTCATTTATAACTTGTAAAATATTAAGATAAAAGTAGTCACAACTTCTCCAATTTATTATTGAAAATATCAAGATTACAGTAGTTACAACTTCTTGGAAATGGAGGGATATCATGTTTATTATACACCCATTTGTGCCATTATTAAAGGGATTACTTGGAACTTTTTCATCTACTTGGTTTTTATATATCATCATTGCATGCTTATGAAAATTAAGAGAAATATGGAGAATATCTCAAATGGTTGGGAGGTAGGCCTTACAATCTCCTCACCTAGATTCAATCTTCAGTAGAACATTTGGACCATTACTATAAAGACAAAAGGATAGATTCCTTTAGAAGTTGGACCATTATGCTCTTAAGATATTGGCTCTCATAAGTTAATGGTATATCTAACATGTGAACTATTTAGTTTGATTTTGGACTTAGTCCAAATTTTATAACAATTTACTAATTTCTCATGATTAAGAAAAGAAGAGCAAATAATTATTTAGCTTCCCTCATTTGAGTTGGAGAATTAAAGTTTAGGGGTTTCCTCTTGGAAATGTCTATGGCATAAGGGAAACTAATATGAAATTAATAAATAAAGGAAATGATATAGGTTGTTACTGTTAACAATAAAACACTGCTTTTTCATTGTGTTAATTAAGGATTAAGTCATTAATTAAGTTTAAGATTTAGGGTATTTTAGATTTTAAAATTTAGAACATATTTGCATTTATACAAAAAAATTAGATGATTATATGCCTAAATTAATTAAGTTGATTTAGTAAATTATTATTATTATTGTACACAAGTTAAATTAGATGTTGAATTGATATATGAAAATTTCTTAGTAGTAGCAAAAACAATTATTTCTACTTAATCACGTTAATTTAGGGCATAGATATTTTATGTTCAAATATTTATCATTAAGCATTAAAAATAAAAATTAAAGACCAATGATTAAAGATTAATTATTTAAATTACATTCAAGATTGAAATTATTTTATAAAGAATTAGAAATTAAATAATAATGTAAACTTATTGTTATAGACATATTTGGGCACTACAACCCCAAACTCATATGTCCATAAACTAAGGGATCCTTAAGTCCCTAAAAGTTTTGTTTCATACCCTAAAGGATCATGGTCACTGATTACGTCATTTCCCAGAAGTTCCACCTGAAAAACTACTCAGAATTGGCCAAAACTGGACCATACAGATTGCTCCATGGGAAAGGTGTGACGCATACTAAAATGGCCTTCTGTGGGGTGTGATGAGCAAGAATAGACAAATGGCAGAGATAGTTTGCTAAATGGATGATCATGGAATCTTCCAGAAACTTCCCTTGTGACACTTGCCTCTCTGAATTCACCCAACGATGAGTAAGAGATCAATGAAATCTCCAAGTGGAACCAAGAACTATGAGTTGAATGACACTAATAAAAAACCCAGAGCTGACTCACACCCTTGCAAGACATCTATAAATGGATCCCTCATCAGAGAGATCTAGAGGCTGGAATTTTGTACTTTGTAAGGAAGTGATGTTGGTTTGTTGGTCAGAAGAGACATTGCATTGCTGGGTGATTTGCTTGTTCATGAGGTGAAAAGGGCTTCTACATTGGGAGGATGATGCTAGATCAAACAACTAGGTTGTAATCCTCTCTTTCACTACTATTAATAAATTTCTTTGAGTTTTCCTCCATATAATCGTGTATTTGAGAATCTTATTGTTTATGAATGAAATTGTATGGTCAATGTGTTTCTGATTCCACATTGTTTATAATGTTTTATATGAAGATGCTTTGGTAATTTGCTGTTACTTTGACTCTACATGTACTCTTTGAAGTAGGACAAGCAGGAGAGGAGTGGAAAATTCTATCAAGGAAAGGAGAAATCAAGCTAGGATCAAAGCGGAAGATCCAGGTTGGTCCTCTTTTCTTGTCTCTCATCTATCACACTTAAAGGGACTCTTGAAAATCTTTCATTGTTTGTTTCTAAGATAGCTACCCATCTTAGTGGGGCTAGTAGTTTGAATCGACACTAGTTTTCCCTAAAACAAAATGGCGACTCCGCTGGGGACTGAATAGTTTGTTTTGTTTGTTTATTGTTTGCTTTATAAACTATAGACGGAGCCTAAAGTTAGCCAGCTAGCCTTCGAAATGCCTTTGCTATGCAATTGCGAAGTAGATGAATGCTGCTTCAATCAATCTCTAGGTTGGCTTATGAACTAAACATCTGACTTACAAAGCATTTTAAGTGCCCTTGTGGTAGCTCAAAACCTCATCAGATCTTACCCTTATGCTTTTTTTTTACTGTCCATCATTATTCAGCCTAAATCACTGAACTTAGCTGCAAATTTTGAGCAAAAACCAAGCTTAGTTTCTCTCCATGGTCCATTGCATTGTTTGTTACTGTGCAACCTGGATGCATCACACCTCCCCTTGTGTTGCAGGTGAGATGCATCCTTGTTTCCTTGTGTTATAGGTGCGATGATTGAGTGATATTGTTTTCTTCTCTAAAAGTTTGGTTTTGTCTCCTTGTTTTCATCTTTATTCAGTAGTTTTGTTGTTCATGATCAGTACCTTATTGCCAAAACCTTCTTCCTTTACATATTTCAACCTCCATCAGTTGGGAATTATAAATGGTTTTGTGTATTTGTCAATCATTTATAGTCTTCCTTTGTTGAAAGTAGCCTAATCGAACTGTCGTTTTTGATGCGAGTGGCATAATTGTCATTTTAAATCAAAAGAAGAGTGTCGTAAAGTCTTCCTCTTCTAGATAGTTGATTGTACATTTGTCATTGTACTTGACTTGAGTTATTAGTATTTGAAGTGTCGTTTTACAATTTTCATTTCGAAATCGAAAGTGTCGTCTTAGTCTTCCTTTCGTTTTGAAAATAAATTGTTAGAAATGTCGCTTTTAAAGAAAATAGTTGAGATCTGTACTTAGCTTTCCTTTTTGGCATTCACACATTACGAAAGTGGAAAAAAAATACATGCATGTGCATCTACATTTTGACTACATGCGAAATTTGATTTAGGAAAGTGCATTTAATGTGTGCTCAATGCTCTCTACTGAAAGAAAATCATAATCTTCTTTCCTTTGTAGCTAGGATTTTCATTGCTAAAAGAACATAAACGATTGTTTATCATTTTAGATTGCATATTTATGAATTTCACATCTACATCACGCGGTGAACCTTGAAAGACAAACTTCTAAGAAAGATCAACTCTAAAATAAATCTCAATGAACATAAAAATGCTTTGGAACCTAACGCAACACATCTAGAAGTCTAGGTTAGAGACGTGTTCCGGCGTCGTAAAACTTGGTAACTATCGTTTTCATCAAAGGTTGGGTGATTCCTCCTCTTTGATACGACAAGTGCCAGTACGGACTTGTGCTCCTTGTAGCATCGAGTATATATTGGGAGACCACAATAGGCTAATATCCTTAATCCTTAGGAAGTCGTGTCTACTGCCCTATCAATCGCAATGTAGTGAACACAACATTTGAGAAGATTGACTACCTTACATAAGTCCTTGGTAATTTCTCTATCATTTATCACCAAGGTGTATTTTGTGGTTTTGCGATCGGTTTGGTAAACCCTCTATCTAGATTTCCAGAGTAGGCACTTTCATTCCTTTTCGACTCCTTAAAAGAAAAGGTCCATCTAAGCACTTGTCACTTCAAGCTCATTAAAAATCGAAGGTGACTAGAGTCACATTTAGCTTTTTCTCGACTATTGAAAATTGGAAAAGCAAGTTACGTCAAAGTGTCTTTAAAATTTATTTTAATCGGAATAACATCCCTATTCCTTCATTGATTTGAGGTTGAGATAATGGAGTCTACCAATCAAGGGATCCCTCTTAGAGGGAATCCTAGTCCTTTCTCCTCTTGGGGAGATATTGGTTCTCCATATATGGCTACATTGTCCCTTCCAAGAATCACAATTGGCCTGCCAGTATGGCTTTTCTCAACCTCTGTCATTCAAAACACCATAATTCCTCAACAATCTAATTAGAAACCAGATGATACTAAAGTTACCCCTTCAACTTCTACTTCGTTTGTTTCTCCTTCCCCTTCTTCCTCTTCACTTGGTGAAACTAGTAACACTAAAAACCAAGTAGCTGAGAAGAAAAAGAAAGGGAAGGAGAAGAAGAAGAAGCTAGCTAAACAAGGGAACAACAATGCATCATCTGGCGAAAATCTACACACTAAAGTTTCCAAACCAAAAACTCCATGCATAATTTGCAAGGAGATACATTACCATCGAGATTACCCTTGCATCCCGCAAATCTTGAGAGAATGGTCTCCCCGTTTGCACCATTCAGTGTCATCAACCTCTAACAATTAGGTTGATAGCACACCATCAACTAGTGAAAACGAAGTCAATAGACAGAAAGGAAAAGTCAGAGTTCCATGTAGGTTATGTGAAGGTGATCATACTCTTCACCGTTGTCCTTTTCTGGATGAAGCCAAAAGCATTTTGGATAACCGTCCTACTTCACTACAACAACTTCCACTTGGATATAAGAAACTCTTGTGAAGTCCTTAGCTAGTTGAAAACCCGATTGACATAACTCAATTGTCGATCGAATCGCCTATCATTGAAAGTGAACCTTCTGAGTCCATACTGAACCAAGGTCAACTGGTCGAGATGGAAGTCAACCCAGTCTTGCCTTCAAAAAGCCCACCTTCAGATGATATAGTTTCCAAAGAGAATGAGAACGATACCATTCAAATTCTTTTTGTCGATACAGAGTCTAATGAACTTTTGGGAAATCCACCCATTCCTTTACAATACGAATAGACCCCCCCAGTTCATGAAACTTATTTGGACATTTATCCGGTACCTCCTTCGAGCAGTCTAGTCATTTTCTTTGATTGGAATCAACTAGCAAAACCCCGCCTTCCATCTAATATACCATTTTGAATCATAGTACAAGTTTACAAAATGATCGTGTCTAGCACTATCATATATGAAGGGGCTTCAGTGAGTATCCTTTCCTCAATTGCTTGGAAAGCACTTGGTTCGCCATCAGTTTTTCCTGAAAAACAAAATTTGTCAGGCTTCAACAAAGGAACTAGTCAACCGTTAGGGATCCTTCCAAGGTTGCCGATAACTTTGAGAAAGAAAACCGTTCATTTGAACATGATGGTAGTCCAAGGTCCACTAGATTACAATCTACTCCTTGGACATGACTATATATATAACATGGAAGCTATTGTTTCCACATTCTTTTGAGTGATGTCTTTTCCACATGAAGGCAGACTGGTGTAGCTTGTCGACCAACTTTCATTTCCTGGTTCAAACACATCTATGAATCAACCATCATCCCTAAATGGTCTCTTTGCATCAGCAATGTCTCTTCAACCTTCATTTCATCCACCTAATTATAACGAGTAGTTTGGTGAGTGTGATGAAGGTTAGGGGGCATGCACCCTAGTCTGCTTCGGCAGGCGAACCCAGAGGAAAAGAGAGATTTTCTTGAAAGGTCATAATACTAGGACCGAAAAAACATTCTCGTATAGGTTATGTGATCAGTCTGACACACTTATTTCCTTTGTGCGATTGTGAGTGGAAGCTCACAACATTCACCTTCGTATGTTATGTGATTGGAAGCTCACACCAGTCACCTTCGCCCATTTCGATGGACAAAGCAAAGGAAGAGTTTTTGTCTGCCGACAGAAACAATCTTGCCTAACTGCAAGGACTTCCATTTGGTAATCTGGAAAATCTCCTTTTATTGAAACACCTGGGGGCATGCAAACCATTCCATGTAAGTGAAAAGCAACCTTTGATTTTCTTAGTTTGTAGGTTCTCAACCCTTTAACCTCGTAGCTCGGTCATTTCTAGCTTGCATAAAAAGGCAATGAGCACATGTTATAGTAGTGTTGGAGCTCATTAAAAAATAAATCTACCAAGAGACATTATCAAAAGACTAGAAAGAGCAATCTTCCCACAAGGTTCAAGCTCATTACAAATTAGCCTGCACTAAGCACATGTTGGCACAAGGTTCAAGCTCATTAAAAAATAAACCCGCCTTTGGTAAATAACCTTTGAGATCACCACACTATCAGCCCTTTTGAACTTTGGTTGTGTTCCTTCTGTCACCTCCATTCATTCGGTCGACCATACGCTTCCACTTGATTGTCTACCCTTTTGAGGAACATCTGCAACGAGTGATTCTGATTGCCACCCTCTTTACACTGCCATGTTTTGAGAAGTTCCAAACTTACTTGGAACTAGTTGCTACCCAGAAATACCACTTGTCCCTCAAAAATGAGTCCCTTTTAAACTCTTTTTTGACTCGTTAAATATAAAAAGATTGTCGAGCTATTGGCCTTTCTAGATCGTTAAAGTAAGGGGAACACCATCCCTCCCATATATTTTAATCCTTTTGGACCTGAAGGATTATTAAGAAAAAAGATTGAGCACTTGTCTTTGTCACCTCGTTAAAGCTATCGGAAAGACATCCCTTTCATATTATTTTATACTTTTTTTAGACTTAGGGGATTATGCCATGAAAAAGGACTATTGGAGTCTCCTTTTCGTCCCTTTTCAAACTCTCTAAACATGAAAAGGGCCGAGTTATATTTGTTGTTAAAATTGTTAAAACAATAGCGACAAACTTTTCCACCCAGACAAGAATGAGTCTCACTGACGCTAAGCTCGCTAAACACAAAGCGACAGGTTTGCTCGAAGGGAAAATTATAGACCAAGCATATGTTATCCTCCTCAAGCTTGTGAAAAATAAAGAGGTATTGGTTGGCAATGACTTGGGAAAAATGGGAAGAAAACTTGAAGAACTTTATCGGTTGTAGGTCGCTCTTGAACATGACACTTTCACTCCATCACCTTGATTGAGTTGTGTTGGGTTTTTTTGTTCACCGTCAGCATTGGTCCATCGTTCCATCCATGGGGTTAATGCTACCAAGTCCATATCAGTGCTGCCAATATGTTCAAGAGAAGTCATTCAGAGAATTCACCATCCAACAAAATGCCTCATCCACTGCATTACATCCACCCTTCATTTTTCATGACCGCCATTCCTAAACCTTATATCATCAGATCGTTTTCACCTCCACAAAAATCATTTGCTCTATTTCATGTCGTAGATGTGGGATAGATCAAGGCCCTCCTACGACAGGTCACTTCTTGTCAACATCAGCTCATTATCCAAGAATTTCACTTAGAAACAACCCTTTCAGTACTTTGAAGCTTGCATGCCACAATGGCAAGTTCCTCACTTCCAGTGACGGGTTTACATCAATGACCTTCGACCGAAAGACTTTGCGTGGTGTTCTACATCAGCTCATATATTCACATCACGTGAATTGTACTGTAGTACCTTAAGGGTCATCATCATTATCGGTGACTCCTCTCGCATCTGTTAACAACTTACATTATTGGCTAGTAATTAGGCGATGTCTTTCCATGTTCGACTTCAGAACATCTTTTCACATGGATCGACTTGTACACCGGGCGAAGATTGGACGATTTTTAAAGACCCTAGATCTAGTTTCATCCATTCGGGCTGTGATATATTCAGGAAAATAAAGACATCAATTGTACACAGAAGCTGCACAGATAGTCATCTAAGCTAGGGAAGATGACTCTTCATGCGTAGAATCACCAGTCTGCAACAGCAGACGATTGTCTGTCCTATGTACATGAAAATGAATTTATAAAGCTGAGCATGGGAATTCTCGCCTCAGCTAGATCATGAAAATAATATGATGATGATGTATTATATTGTATCTTATACAGGTCACCTTCAAGTACGAATACCTCGGATCCTCATGATAAATCATTTCACCCGACATTAGAAAATTTACGACCTCATGCTTTAGGGGGCAACTATTATAGACATATATGGGCACTACAACCCCAAACTCATATGTCAATAAAATAAGGGCTCCTTAAGTCCCTGAAAGTGTTGTTTCATACCCTAAAGGATCATGGTCAACTGATTACATAATTTCCCAGAAGTTCCACCTGAAAAACTACTCAAAACTGGCCAAAATTGGACCATACAGATTGCTCCATGGGAAAGGTATGATGCATACTAACTGCCAAATTGGCCAGGTGCGATGCATACTGAAATGGCCTTTTGTGGGGTGCGATGAGCAAGAATAGACAAATGGCAGAGATAGTTTGCTAAGTGGATGATCATGGAATCTTCCAGAAACTTCTCCTGTGACACTTGCCTCTCTGAATTCGCCCAAGGATGAGTAAGAGATCAATGAAATCTCCAAGTGGAACCAAGAAATATCAGTGGAATGACACTAATCAAAAACCCAAAGCTGACTCACACCCTTGCAAGACATCTATAAATGGATCCCTCATCTGAGAGATCTAGAGGCTAGAATTTTGTAATTTGTAAGGAAATGTTGTTGGTTTGTTGGTGAGAAGAGACATTGCATTGTTGGGTGATTTACTTGTTCATGAGGTGAAAAGGGCTTCTACACTGGGAGGATGATGCTGGATTAGACAACTGGGTTGTAATCCTCTCTTTCACTATTATTTATAAAGTTCTTTGAGTTTTCCTCCATATAATCGTGTATTTGTGAAACTTATTGTTTATGAATGCAATTGTATGGTCAATGTGTTTCTGATTTGACATTGTTTATAATGTGTTAGATGGAGATGCTTTGATAGTTCACTGTTACTTTGACTCTACAGGTACTCTTTGAAGTGGGACAAGTAGGAGAGGAGTGACAAATTCTATCAAGGAAAGGAGAAATCAAGCTAGGATCAAAGCGGAAGATCCAAGTTGGTCCTCTTTTCTTCTCTCTCATCTATCACACTAAAAGGGACTCTTGAAAAGCTTTCATTATTTGTTTCTAAGATAGCTACCCATCTTAGTGGGACTAGTAGTTTGAATTGAAACTAGTTTTCCCTGAAACACTTATTAAAGAATTAATAATTCAGATTTAATAATATATTAAAAATTAAAATTTATTATTAAAATAATTTAGACATTATATTTTATTAAAGAGGAAAGAAAATAATAAACATCCACCATGAGAAAGAAAAACTTAATAACTAATATCTTTAAAGAATATATTAAAACACACACACACACATGCATATATATCTTAAATGAAACAAGAGAAAATGTTATTCTTATGAATAAAAATCAATAATGAAAGATCCATGTTAGTGGCTAACTAACAACAATAAAGGTAGAAATGAGAAAATGAGGAGAAAATACCCCTTTTATGGAGGAGGATCTCTATCATATTGATTTATATTAGCATTTTCACCACCTATTGCAAAGGAAATGACGTAAGGCAGGAGCATCATAAAGATTATCGTAGAAGAAAGAAGTAAAAATTGTATTCAATTTTGTTTCTTTATGTTTGTGTGAGAGAAATTTTAGAATTTAAACTTGATATAAATGCACTACAACAGTTATGAAGGACAGTTGTAGAAGAAAAAAGTAAATATTTTATTCAATGTTGTTTCTTTACGTTTGTCTAAGAGAAATTTTGGAATTTAAAGTTTGTATAAATGCACTACAACGGTGTGGAAGGATGGTTGTAGCATCATGCAATCAGAACCCTTGTGACAGATATTGTAGTTTAGAAACACCTTATCAAAAAAGTGAAATGTGAGGATTAATTTAAAAACAAAAACTGAGTATGTAGTGAATTCAAAGCCTGGAAAGGACATGATAGAATTCATACCTAATTCATCAGCATCACATATTTTAAGAACTTTTAATATCCATGAAGATGCTTGCAGTTGTTATGATTACATAATAATTAAAAATTTCAAAATAAATAGGACATTGAGATTCAATTATGGAGCACTAGCACCTAGATAACAAACCATAACTGTAATCATTCCATCCAAGTTTTGTCACTTCCAAAGACACCCTCAGATTTCTTACAAGACCAGTGCTTGGAACATATAGACTTTGTGTGTCTCATATCATTCTCGGAAAATTGGAGACATCACACACACACACACATATATATGTAATAAACAAGATGGTTTGGTTCATTCGTCTAAAGGTGTAACCCATGTATTTCTGGTACTTCTTCACATATACAACTCATAGAAATATATGCATAAACTAGTGGACATTGAGTAATTCAAGGACCTACATTTTAATAAGCTTTGGAAGAGCAATGAGAGAGGATACGGAGATAGAGTAACTCATCACATAGTGCTTGAAGCGTCAGGAATTCTACACTTATCACATAGAGATTGAAGCCTCCATAATTCTACACTTGTTTGAGTTAAAGGTAGACATAATGGATGGAAGAGGATGGGTGTGATGATAATATCAACGATCCATACAAGAACATTCCAAAACGAGTCAATACAAATGAATATGTAAGAACATATGAAACATTTCTAGCAACTACAATTACTTGAATTCAGAGAGGAAACATGAACATAATGGAATTTAATAGAAGGATAACATATTGCAATACTCGAAGGAAGATTCACCACCATTTCCTTAATATTATGAAAGATGCATATCATAAAGTCATATAGTCTTGAAAATAACATGTAGTTCTTTCTTTAGGATTATGAACCATTGTGAAGTGTTGCTTCCCACTATTTATCTAGAGAGGGGAGCATTGAACAATAATTACAATAGAATATCTCAGTCAATACTTCGCTGTCAGATCGACTAGCTATCTCGACCTAGGATGGATCTCTGGCCCAAATATGACTACAAAAGATTAATTGTTTCATTAAATGGTGACACATTACAGGATAGCAAAATAAGTTAATCAATCAAATGAAAACACCAACGCAATATCTCCATGCCCATCCCTGTGATCGCCTTTTCTTTAGGTTGTTTCTTTCCCATGGTCTGGCCACCTGTGTCACTCAACCCATTCCTGTCGCTTTTGCCTTTAATGCTTTGATCGTTAGTTCTTCAAAACTGGAAGCGGTCAATTATCCATTTAATGCCATAGTACATGAGCAGAGGTCACCTAGGTAGTACTTCATCTTCCCTCTATGTGGAGAACCATGTTGGATAATCAACTCCTCTTGAGCTTCCATGTCTTCATTTACTCTGTCAGTGTCAACCCTAGTTTCATGTCAGAAGGGGCCTTTCTGGGTTAGCCCATGTTGATTTTGAATGCTACATCTTCTTTCTTAAATTCCTCAGCTGCCGACCCACCATGCCTTTAAAGTTTTTTGTTACTTTATCGTAGAGTTATCACATAGGGGTTTCCCATTAGAGGTCCTTACGGGATGGGACATTCCCATCTACTTTAGCCCATTTTGCTTCATGTGATTGGGTGCTATGACCAAGCTTTTAGGCTTTGGGTGCTAGGATATTTGGGCTCATGTTTGTGAGGCTCAAACCTTTATTAAACAGAATCCAACATATCAGTGATTTCTGACACTCGCCATCGGCATCTCCCCTTGACACTTGCAATTTCCGATATGTGGGATTGGGCCCACCCAGGATATCACAATCGGCCATTTCATAGTATTTCCTCTATTTTCTCCCCTTGACACTTGTGATCTTTGATATGCAGGATTGGTCCCACCTGGGATATCGCTATCAACCATTTAATAGTATTACCTCTATTTTATCTATTTGACGACCGTGTTGCTAGATATACACCGAAAAATACCCTCATCATCGCACTGAGTGGAAGCAAAATAGAAATTTCAATGTTCGTTGGTCTGGGCCATTGATCTAGGCTAATTCAATCTAATTCATTGATCCGTGCATGTTGGTATTGCAATTGCAATACAAGAGAGGGCCATTTTACCATATTTCATGGTGTTGCTGATTGTCTAGATGCAAAACTTCAATAAAACATAATATATAAAATATCGCATCCAGGAGGGTTCTCACACATCACAATTGGAAGTTGGAAGGGACCTTGGTGGACAAGGGACTTTGAATTTTGCAATCCACGACTGCAATATCAGAATCGGCTGGGGAAGGATTTATCACAATCGATGAGTGGAGGAAATATGACAATCGACGAACCTGAGGAGGGACTTACGATATCATAATTGACAAAGAAATTTTACGATATGCGATATCGACGAAGGAGGGATTTTATCGCAAGCAGCAAGAAGGAGTGGTGATGGGACTTGGATATGGAAATCGGTGGATAACTTTTACGACATATGTTATCGCAATCGAAAAATTTAAAAGAGAGACAGGATGATATGTATCACAAAAAGGGAAAGAGGCTGAAAATGATTATGGTTTGTGGGTCCTGACGCTTAAAAAAGGTTTGAGCATAGTTTCTGAATGTTTTAAAACATTTCAAAGGGGAATGGGAAACACGACTAGAGTTGGATATACAAAGAGATTTTGGCTAGAGTTAAAAATGGATCACTACTGCTAGAGTTTAAAAAACTAAGGAAAAAATGGGGTTTGTGAAAGAAATGGTTTTTAGAGAATATGGAAATTTCTTTAAAACAATTTAAACTGGAATTTCTCTTCATCCTTTAATATCTAATTTGTAAAGAAAAACAACCTCTTTGAGAAAAAGTGGCAGATAGATGCAAATGATTAATCAAAGAAAAAATCATTTCTAGGGGTTATCATGAATAACATATGGCTTGGAGGCTAGATCCAAACATATATTTTCTTTTTCCCTCTTCGTACAACTAGAACTCTCTTTTTAGAAGGTGACAATGTTGTCTCCACCTAGGGACAGGGCATTGGATTGCAATGCATCGAGAACCTACAGATTGTGAACTTCTCTTTTGGGCATGGAGTCTTTTCCAAACAAATGACAATTTTGTGAAAGTGGAATTTTCAACAGAAACTGGAAATTTCATATAATAATTAGAATACACAAACCAGTATTTACAATTGGTGTAAGACAGGTACCTCTAATTCTAGAAATAGAGTTTGAGGAACTGACCATTTATTGGCAACTCCAACAATTCATCGTCCAGATTCTCGAGAAGGTACGTATTATTTCCCTTCTCTTCTAAAATTTTGAAAGGGTCGAACGAAAGTGGATTGAATTTTCCATGTTTTCCTCTTTCTTCCCATCGAACATCCCATTAGAGAACTAAGACTCTTGGTTGAAGAGGTCGATCCTTGGCCTTCTTGCTAAACAGAGATTTCATCTTCTGTTGGTTATTTTCCAATTTAGACCCCACCCATTCTCTATTTTCATGAAGTTCGACTAGTTGGTTTATCCTTCGTGTCAAAGAACTTGGCTCTTCCTCAACTTCATGTAGTAACTTTTCCATTGGCATTGTCAATTGGATTGCAAAGATCGCAACCTTTCCATACACTAGCTCGAAAGGATATTTTCTAGTGGATCGTTTAGGAGTCACTCGGTTATCCTAGAGGACAAACTTCAATTGGCTATTCTAGTTCCTCTAATTCTCGGTGATGGTATCCTTTAGCACTCTCACCACAATGTTTTTGAGGATTGAACTAAGCCGTTACCTTGAGGATAGTAGGTAGTGGAGTGTTCGATGATGATATTGAATTTCTAGCAGAAGCTGGTGAATTTTGCGGATTTGAAGACTTGCACATTGTTAGTGATAACTTTGATAGGACAACCAAAGTGAGATAATATGTTCTCCTCTATAAACTTGATTACAACTGAGTCTATGGTGTTTCTGGCTGGGATGGCCTCTACCCACTTGGTGAAATAATCTATGGCCGTTAATATCCACTTGTGTTGGCCACTGGAAGGTGGGTTTATTTGTCCTATGAGGTCTAGTCTCCACCATCTGAAAGGTTCTTCCACATGCACTGGAATCAGGGGGAGAGGAGAAAGTTTTTGTCTCTCAGAAAACACTTGGCACTTTTGACATGACCTAACCTCAAAATGAACATTTCCAAATAGTGTAGGCCAGTACAGTCCTACCTTGACGATTTTGTGAGCTATGGTCTTGTAGCTGTAATGACCTCCACAAACTCCTCCATGAAATTCCTCGATCACTTTATGAGTTTCTCCTTCTACCAATCGTAACAGTAAAACTCCCACTGGGTCCTTTCAATAGAGTTGACCATTAGATATGATATACTTTTGAGCTTGCAGTCTCAAAATTTTGTATCTAGATTTATCCAGCCCTAGTGGGCACCTCAAGAATAAGAGATAATGGATGATATTCTTATACAAGGGTGATCCCTCATATTTAGCGTAGATCTTTTGCTCTGATGTTTTAATTTTGTTCTAATGAACTTCTACTTTTCCTTCCTCTATTAACAAGGTTATCCCCAAAGCTACGCAATTAGATTTTGATAAAATATTGGCCAGCCCTTGGCCTTTGTTGAGCTTAATAGGCTTTATGTCTAACTCATATTATTTTATCTTTGCTATCCACCTACCCCTTTTTCCTTTGTTGTCTCCTTGAACAAGGATGTCTTCGACTGATGTTGTTGGGACAAATGCTATGATTAATGATTGTAGCACATACATTCGAAATGCCTTCAAAGCCTTTACTAGTGCATAGGCTTGTTTCTCCAAGATGTTATATTTCATCTCAGCATCCCTCAAGAATTGACTGAATAAGGTGATGCACTATTCATAACCATCTTTATTCTTCTATAGAAGAATTGCAGCAATAGTATGTGGAGAACCAAAAGAAAATATATAGAAATGCCTTAAGTAGTCAGGGTTGACTAGTAACGGTGCTTCAACCAATGCTTCTTTAATTCTAGTAAGAGAATCTTGGGGGATAGGGATCCACTTGAATTCATTTTCCTTTTTTAGCATATCTGTAATACCTTTCACTATTTCTGCATAGTTGGGTCTAAACCTCGTCAAGAAATTGATTCTCCCCAAAAAGGCTTGGACCTATTTCTTATTTTTGGGTAGAGGAATATGATTGATAGGTTTGGCTCGCTTAGGATCGATTTTCACTCCTTCTTGTGCTATTATGTGTCCTAGTAGATTCCCTTTACTCAGGGTGAACTGAGATTTCTTTGGATTCAAAGAAGGACCATACCTCCTAAATTTCTCAAAGGTGAGCTTCAAGTGGAGGATGTGTTCTTCATCGATCTTAGAGAAGACAGTGATATCATCCAAATATACCACT
Source organism: Pinus tabuliformis (assembly GCA_031772625.1). Taxonomy (NCBI): domain Eukaryota; kingdom Viridiplantae; phylum Streptophyta; class Pinopsida; order Pinales; family Pinaceae; genus Pinus; species Pinus tabuliformis. The sequence goes on along the minus strand of CM062807.1, from coordinate 647,599,117 downwards.
ATGAACTTGTCTTTCTCCCCTACAAAAGCTATATCCATAGCTCATTGAAACGTGGCCCCTGCATTAATAAGGCTAAAAGGCATGTGATAGTACATGAAATTTCCCCAAGGGGTGGTGAAAGGAGTCTTCTTCTGATCATCAGGGTGGACTGCCACTTGGATGTAACTAGAGAACCAATCCATCATGGACATTCTGATTGACCCAACCACCTTTTGCAATATGTAGTCCATCTTAGACAGTGGGTAGTTGTCTTTCAATGATGCCCTGTTAAGTTTCCTAAAATCTACACATAGCCTTATTTCTCCATTCTTTTTCCGGACTAGGACTAAGTTGGCCACCCACTCTGAGTACCTTAAAGGCACTATTATTTTAGCATGTAGAAGTTTCCGGACTTCCTTTTCAATGGAGGGGAGTAAGAGTAGATTAATTTGCCTAAGCTTATGCTTGCATGGTTTTATTCCACTCTTTAAAGGAATCTTATGTTGTATGATGTTAATATCAATTTCTTTTAAATTCTTATAAGAACAAGCAAAAACATCCTTACAGGTTTTGAAAATATTTAAATACCTTTGTTATATTGTGAGGGGATTCATTTTGATAGTCTAACCATTTGGGGTTCATCTTCTGAACCAATATTGAAATCTTCTACTTGTCCATCCATCTCTAGAGCCATTGGTTTGGAGGATACACCATCCTTGCTAAATAATCTTTCTATTGTAGCCCATGAGGAATGGTATTCCCTTTTAGTTGTAGAATTTTATTTCCAGCCACTGTGTCTTCCCAAAAATTTGGCTCTTGATCTGCTTCTTTTTCCTCTCCTTGATCAATGGTTGAGTTAGCGAACTCCCCAACTACTTCTATAAATTGTTTGATCTGCTTATCGTCCTCGAATACCTGCCAGTGATTGACATTATCAACTATAGAGGGTCTGTATCTAACCTCCACCTCGAATCTGAGAAGTGGATTTTGAGGGGGTTTGAAATTGCTTGCTACTACGGAAAAGTAGTCAACCATTTTGTTTCCTTCTCTAGGCAGGAATTGGATATTAAAGGTCAGGAAGAAGTTATCAATCAAATCCCACACTTCATTCCGTCAAGTCCTCAATCTAGGGTGTTTAGCCTCACATTGATTTCATATCTTCTTTACAATCATCTAAGAGTCTCCATGCACAGTTAAACATTCAATATTCATATTCCTTGTTGTTTGTAGCCCAAGGAGAAATGATTCATACTCTGCCATGTTGTTGGTTGCCTCAAACTCTAGCTTGAATGAGAGAGGTATCAAGCTACCCTCAAGACTTACCAACAATACTCTTGATCCATTCCCCTCTTCGGAATTTTCTCCACTAAAGTATAATTTCCATACTTTTCTTTTATTTGTGTGCTAGTTGTCTAATGTCATCGTTAGATGTACTTGAGTTTCTTCTAAGATTGTCTCATCTTCTTCTAGGAACAAGCAGGAGAGGTTGCTTTCTTTTCCATACACTAGAGAATTTTTAGAATCTTAAGTTGGGGTCACAGATTTTACAAATCTAGACCCTCTATACGACCTGCTTTCTTTGCATCCAAAAGTGGGAATAGTGGCATAAGTTAGATCTAATTTGATACATCCCCCCACCTTGGAACCCCAAGACCTAGATAGGTGCATGCCAAATTGAGGGGGAATATTTTCCACTATTATGTTCATCTCTATTCTCTTAACAGGGATCTGAGCCAGGTTTACCACCAGATCTTTTATCATTCCCAAGCATTTGACCCTCTTAGAGTCAAAGGAGTGTAGTTCCTTGTAGGGCTTTGTGATCTGCAAGCTAAGTTGTTCCATCACGACTAAGGGCATGAAGTTATGTGAGGCTACAAAGTCTAACACGCAGTTATGCAATAAGAGGCCATGAATTCCTAGGGTCACATAGAAGGGTGCAGTGGAAGAATCAATTTCTTCAACATGAGGCCCCAAAACAACCATTGGTCTTTCTTCTTGAAGGTTTAAATAGTCATGGGTCAGTACTGAGGTGGATGGAAGCATGAACTAAGAGACTTGGGCTTTATAAGTGGGCTTCTTTAGAAGTTCAATTAAAGGAATAATTATCTTTACCTTTTCGAGTTCCTTCTAAAGATTGAATGAAGGTTGGCCTTTTTCTACACCTGCTGGCTCTATTTCTCTTTCCTTATCACTGACAGCTTTTAGCAGAAAAGGTGCCTTCTTTTTTGTGCGTTCCTCAGATTTATTGCATTCCTTATTTAAGGAGACTTTTACCTTGGATGATTCTAGATTCAACTTACCTTTCCATTTATCTAGCACTGGGGGAATATCTTGAGGAGAAGTTCCCTATCATTGTTCTGGTTCCCTCGACCTCTTTCTTGAAGATCTTAGATCATATCTTTGGTGTAACAGTGCTTGCATGAAATCCGCAAACTGTTTACAGTAATCACCTATGTCCTCCTCATTTGCTGCTACTTCTCTATCATGACTTGTCTCTTAGTGAGCCATATTTTCATGTTCTTCTTTAGAGAAAGAGGAATACAAGTTTCCCTGCATCTCATGTGCATTCGATGATTGTTCATCAAGATCATATTCTAAATATAAAGGATTGGGGATTTGATCAAGTTGTTCCTTTCTTTCCTTTGGAAGTATATGTGATGGTGGCCTTCTATATTGTGGGTTATAACCTCGGTTGTTACCTTGAGCATTCGGTTTTAGTAGACTCTTGTTCTCTAGCTCAACTTTCACCACCTTATGTGATAAACTCTTGATGAGTTTATCCGTTTCTTCCCACTTTATATCTGGTGATTCTTTAGCTTGAAGAGAGGAGGATGTTTCTTCTTTCACCCTTTTCTTCTCAGTCAGTTCATCCTTACCTCTTGATTTCCCCGCCGAGGTGAAATTTGCTTCTACCTCCAAAGAATCAACTTGGAGTTCATCCAAAGTATGTGAATTCCTTTCTCTTAGGGTAAAATTGAAGTTGGATTCAAAGGCTCCCACAAAAACTACACAAGCAACAGCTTGAGGAGGCTTTATCTCACTAGGCACATTATTATATTACTTATTGAAAATTTTTATGAATTCTAAAATATGCTCTTGTGGATTATTCCTTATAACATTGAACTCTCTCACGACATACTCATGATTTCTCTTTTCACCCCACTTTTGTGTGAAAGAGTTTTCGAGTACCTCTTAGGTAGTAATGGAGACATCAAGTAGGGATTTAAACCATCTTTTAGCTTCTCCATCAAGGGATTGTACAAAGTGTCTCACGACCACATCCAGTTGTTCTACATTTAGATTCTCAGCAAAACCACAAAAGGTTTCAATGTGTCTCTGTGCAGTGTTTTCATCCTCCCCACTGAACCTAGGAAAAATCTTTAGGTAGTCCTGAGGCATAGCACTTAAGGGTTGAGGTAAATCAAGAGGGGAATATTTATTTAGTAAAAATCCTAGAACAACCATCTAAATTAATGGAGGGGGGGTGAGATTTTCCAAAGGAACTTGGGCCAAAACCACAGTGGTTGGAGTGGCTACACTGAGAGTAGGATATGTAAGGATCTTAGGAGTAAATTCTGAGTAGTGAATGACAGCAGGTTGGGAGCTCGATGAGGAAGCTTCAAAGAGTGCTGAGAGAGTAGCATAGGTAGTAGGATTTTTTTCCTTCTAGACACTCTTGAAAATTAATTTCGTTGGATCAGATATAGATGGGGCTTTCTACTGAGAGGTATCTAAGTGAGTGTGAGGCTTTCTAAAACTCAAGATGTTAAATGATAATGGGATTTGTGGAGTTGAAAAAGTGACGAGGATAAAATCATAACGTGTTTTCTCACCTACAAAATGAGTACTTAATTTTGCGTATCCCAGGGGAAAAATCCTTCAATACGTTCCCTAGCAACGACACCAGAAGATGTTGTTGCTTCCAAAGACAGCCTCAAATTGCTTACAAGACCAATGCCTGGAACATCTAGATTTTGTGTGTCTCAAATGATTCTCAGGAAACTGGAGACATCGCATATATTTTTGTATCTATATATATATATATATATATATATATATATATATATATATATATATATATATATATATATATATATATATATATATATATATATATATATATATATATATATATATTCAAAATATATAATAAACAACATGGGTTGGTTCATCCATATAAAGGCGTAAGCCATGAATTTCTGGTACTTCTTCACAGATAAAACTCACAAAAATATATGCATAAACTAGTGGAGGTAGAGTAATTAAAGGACCTACAGTTTAATAAGATTTGGCAGAGCAATGAGAGAGGATAAGGAGATAGAGTAACTAATCACATAGAGCTTGAAGCATCAGGAATTTTACATTTATCACATAGAGATTGAAGCCTCTGTAATTCTACACTTGTCTGAGTTAAAGGTAGACATAATGGATGGAAGACGATGGGTACGATGATTCATGGAGCATATTTTTAAAGATATAATATCAAAGATCGATACAAGCACATGCATTAACGAGTCAATACAAATGAATTTGTAAGAACATATGAAACATTTCTAGCAGCTAAGATTACTTGAATTCAGAGAGGAAACATGAATATAATGGAATTTAACAGAGGGATAACATACTGCAGTACTCAAAGGAGGAATCACCACCATTTCCTTAATATTCTAAAAGATGCATATCATAAAGTCATACAGTTTTGAAATAACATGTAGTTCTTTCTTTAGGATTATGAACCATTGTGAAGTGTTTCTTCCTGCTATTTATTTGGAGAGGGGAGAATTGAATAGTAATTACAACAAAATATCTTAGTCGAGCCTCGGATGTCAGATTGACTATCTTTCTCGGCCTAGGATGGCTCTGTGGTTGAAAAATGACTACAAAAGATTAATTGCTTCATTAAGTGGCGACACTTTATAAGATAACAAAACAAGTCAATCAATTCGATGAACACACTAACACAATATCTCCATGCCCATCCTTGTGATCACCTTTGCTTTAGGTTGTTTCTTGCCCATGATCTGGCCACCTGTGACACTAAGCCTATTCCCGTCGCTTCTAACTTTATTGCTCGTATCGTTTGTTCTTGAAAACTGGGAGCGATCAATTGTCAATTTAATTCCACAGTACATTAGCAGAGGTCACCTAGGCGGCACTTCGTCTTCCCTCTACATGGAGCACCATGTCGGATCATAAAATCCTCTCGAGCTTCCATGTCTTCATTTACTCTGTCAACGTCGACCTTGATTTTTTGTCAGAAGGGGCCTTTATGGGTTAGCCCATGATGATTTTGAATGCTCCATCTCATTTCTTAAATGCCTCAGCTATCGACCCACCATGCCTTTAAATTTTTGCATTACTTTATCGCAAATTTATTGCAGTAGGGTTTTCCATTAAAGTTCCTTACGAGATGGGACATTCTGATCTACTTTAGCCCCTTTTACTTCATGTGATTGGGGGCTATGACCAAGCTTTTAGTATTTGGGTGCTAGGATCTTTGGGTTCACGTCTGTAAGGCTCGACCCTTTGTTAAAAAAAATCCAGCATATCGGCAATTTCTGATGCTCACCTTCGGTGTCTGCCCTTGACACTTGTGATTGCCGATATGCGAGATTGGGCCCACTTGGGATATCACAATCCACAATTTCATACTATTTCCTCTATTTTCTCCCCTTGACACTTGTGATCACTGATCTGTGGGGTTGGGCCCACACGGGATATCACAATTAGCCATTTCATAGTATTACCTTTGTTTTCTCTGTTTGATGACCATCCTGCTGGAAGCGAAATAGATGTTTTAATGTTCATTGGTCTGGTCCATTGATCTGAGTCGATTCAATCTGGGCTGTTGGTTTGGGCCGATTCAATTTGGGCCATTGATCTAGGCTTGTTGGTATCACAATCACAATATAGGCGAGGGAATTTTTACCATATTTCATAGTGCTTCCGATTGTTTGACTTGGAACTTCAATAAAACATAACACATAAAATATCGCATCCGGGAGGGTTCTCGTAGATCGCAATTGCAAGTTGGAAGGGACTTCGGTGGAGGAGGGACTTTGACTTTTGCGATCCCCGATTGTGATATTTCAATCGACTGAGGAAGGAATTATCGCAATTGGTGAGAAAAGGAAATATCACAATCGACGAGGCTGAGGCGGGACTTACGATATGATAATTGGCAGAGAACTTTTGTGATATGCGATATTGGCAGAGGAGGGATTTTATCGCAATCTTCGAGAAGGAGTGGTGATGGGACTTGGATATGGAAATCGATGGAGAATTTTTGCGACACGCAATATCGCATTCGCAAAAATTAAAAAGGGAGACAAGCAAATATGTATCACAAAAATGGAAAGGGGTCGATAACGATTATGTTTTGTGGGTCCCAATGTTTAAAAAGGGTTTCGGCATAATTTCTTAATGTTTTAAAACATTTCAAAGGGGAATGGGAAACATGACTATAGTTGGATATAGAAATGGATTTTGACTTTAGTTAAAAATGTGTCATTGTGACTAGAGTTTAAAAAACAAAGGAAAAAATGGGGTTTGTGAAAGAAATGGTTTTTAGAGAATGTGGAAATTTCTACAAAACAATTTGAATTGAACCTGCACTTCCTCCTTTAATCTCTAATTTGCAAAGCACAACAACCTCTTTAAAAAAAATTGGTAGATAGATGCAAATGATTAATCAAATGAAAAATCATTTCTAGGGGTTATCATGGATAACATATGTCTTGGAGGCTAGCTCCAAACATCTCTATTCTTTTTCCCTCTTTGTACAACTGGAACTCTCTTTTTAGAAGGTGACAACACCAAGCACTACCATCGTAGAGCCACTTGAGAAAACATGATATCTAACAATTCAAAAACTCCTCTACAATTTGCCTCATAGGAAGGAAAATCCCTACAAATGTTTTTTATCCTTGGTCGGGCCCCATGGGATCTTTTTAAATTTTTGGCATCAACATCTTTGTCCTGTTGTATAGTTACAATAAGTTTTACATTTGCATAACATGGAAAGTGGAATTATTGTTGAAGGCAAAATCACACTTGAAGGCATGATTTAGAGAAGTATCGCTAATGGACGTACTACTAATGGCTCATCTAGTGCATGGATCTCCAATAAGATTCCATGGAGTCTTCCATGTAAGAAATAACCCAGAAATAAGTTAAAAAAAAAACAGAAGTAAGAAATAATTGTTCTTTTCTTTATTTTGTTATTCCACTGAATAATCATGGGAACATGAGTCTTGTTTTTTTCCCTTTCCATTTGGTATTTGAGTTGAGTTAGAAGTTGGATTGAAACATGAAATGGTAGTCCAGTTTGTATTTTCTCCTCTTTATTTTATTTTATTTGGTATTCTTTTAGATCTAAAGGCTGAAGTACTATTCCTTTTTTAAAGAAGTGAGTAGATAAGACAAGTTCTCTACAAGTAGGGTGAGGAATAACTTCGACAACTTCAACAGTTGGTGAAGGTATCCTCCAATACAAAGAAATAAGAAAAAACATTGACCTCTTATAGACATGCAAAGTTTTTGGCTTAAGGGGGCTTGACCTAGGTTCAGAGTTGTTCACGCCAACCAACAAAAACTTAACTGTTGGCCCTTTGTGTAACAACCTGCATAGCACAGGTTGCAGTCTCACACGAAGCAATATTGGGGGATGCTAGAACCAGGTTTTTGCATCCAAAGATGGTGTGATAACTAATCTTAAGCTCTTGTAGCTTAGATCTGCCTTTGTGCAGATCTGTATCCTTCTATGGCTTGCTACTGCAACTCTAATAAAATGGCCTCTAGACCTTCACGAAGGTCTGCAATTAGACTTTATATATCTTAAAGAAGCAAACTATCCACTTTCGTGCACTAATTAATAACCCTAGACCTCCCTTCGCGCAAATCTATCCAATTCATTAGAAATCATATCAGAACTAACCCTTATATTCACAAAAACATGTAATTACTTAGTTCATGCATAAATATTAAAGATTCAATATATTTACACAACATTTACACATTATTCCATAGAAAAGATATCATTGAGCAATAGAGCATAACATGAACAAAAATCAGAATAATACTCACAGGCAAGATATTTCTTCCAAAATTAGTCCTTATTAATTTTAGCATTCAATTTGCATACTTTTCCACCTTGCACACTCAGCTGCAGGGGTCTACGCACTTAGCTACGGACTTATGAAGGCCTCCTGCACACTCAGCTACATGAGCCTTCCCCTTTCTCCTAAGTATAGGAAACAGAGCTTTCTTGCCTTAGAAATTTCCCAAAACAATCTCTATCTTGACTTAATTCTTGTCTAATTCTTTTTTACTCGCTATGAGTCAACTATATATAGAATTCTTGCTTACAATACCATTTTCTGCAACCTATGGGTGAGTCTCAAAACCGACCTATCACTTACCCAAACAAGGGGCTAATCCCCTTTGACTCCTACTTAGCTATGCACTCCGCTTCCACATTCAGTGGAGATTTTACATACTTTGCAAAACTTTTACAAAATATTGTTAAACTAACCCCAAAAATGACCCTGGGAACCCTATCCCAACAAAAGTCTTATATCTATTACATGTGTAGAATTTAAAGCTTATAGTTTTAAGTTTTTTATTCTTCCTCCTATAGAATTATGAGTTGGGATGACTGTGAAAAATGGGGACAACTCTCGAGATCTGAAAGTCCATCTGATTTAAAAAGAAAAGAGACACGATATTAGTAATTATCATCACTGCTTCTAGATTGCTTCTTCTAACTAAAAAGGGATGCCTAAAGAACACGTGTTTGTAAGTGCATTTGAAATAGAGACAAAAAATTGTTTTTATATGTATAGTGGAAGGATAACATAGAAGCAGCCACTGAAATAAGCATATGTTCCATAAATAAACAAGTTTTTCATCCAGGTGTAATGTCTATCACCCAAGCAATCCTTTAGCCTTGAAAGGACTCTCATTGTTAACATTAAATACTAACGCATGGATGTAATCATGAATATTGTACACTGGGCGTACGCAGGACAAGTCAGAGGACTACATCTCAAACCTAGAAATGGGCCCCTAGTATTAGATAATGAAATATCTGTGGGGGCACAAAAGAAGATCAACTCGACTATTTTATCATTTTAGATTTTTATTGCATTGGAATGAAGTTATAATCCCACAAAAAGAAAATAACCTACTACTCTTCCTTTGATGGAAAATGTAATTTTGGGGAAATGTTTAATATTCAGGGAACTCCAGGAGTACGAAATAAAAAATAAAGAGATGAGTTATCCAAATTATTTAATAATATAACTCAAGATTTCATACAGTACTTGAACATATTTCTCCATTTTCCTACCAATTTCAACAATCATTATATCTTAAAAGTTAAAGTTCTAAACATTGGAACTCAATATAGTTAATGTGCTCCATAGATGCTAGAATATAGAACCAAAGTTAGTGAAAATAGTTTAAGAAGGAAAAATAAGATGGTTTACTTGGCCAGTATACTTTAGAAGGCATGCCTCAGGTGATATCATTGTAAATATGTCATACATGATGCTACTACAAATCAGAATATGGTACGAGTAACAGATCAAATAATAAATGTGGTAAAATTGCTGCTACATTTGTATTCAAGAGCAAGTGAAGGCCCACTTCAAGTAGAATCTTGGAATTCAAATAATCTTGGGTTTGGTAAGAGAATTCACTAAGACATAGTATAACATGATCATTTAAGTTCATGGAGATAGTCTAACAGAATCATTTGACTTCATAGAGAGAGTATAACATAATCATTTGACTTTAAAGTTCATAGAATACATTCGCCATAGGGCCTTCTTTACTTTGTGTAGCTTGGAGAAGTTGGTTCACCAATTTTCTAGTTTCTACTAACTTTTGCCTAATTTATGTTATGAACCCAATATTTCTCAACATATTTAGATAAAAAGAGAAATACAAAACTATATCTAATAGCAAGAAACCATTTGTTGTCTGCAAAATATAAGACTGAAAATCATAAATGAAACATTACATACTAATGCATGACAAAGCATAAACAAGGGATAGTACATTCATCTTTAATTCAAGCCCAAAGATGATAAATAGATCCCCACTTGCAATGCAGAGGGCTGACAAATCACCTCCTTTCCATATGGGAGAGATCAATGCCTTTTAGGCAGACTTTGCATTTTAATTCTCAACTAGGATGATAATGTTTAAAAAATATGTAAACTCTCGTGAGATTGGAGCTAAGGATGACATGTTGATGCTCCTTGCATATGTGAGAAGAGGATGTCTACTTGTGATTATTGTATATTTAACCATTTTAATACTAAAAGCATCCAATATATCTCAATGGAGTTTCTTAGTGTCTAGCTATACCTCTTGAATCATTGATAGAATAACAATTCATATTAGTATTACAATATATGTAGTAGGGGTCAGCATTCCTTGCTATAGGGCATCCAAACCCAAGATGGAGCCACATTTGATGTGCCCGGTATTGAATTGGGGATGCTTGTCCCACACTTGAGTGTTGAACAAACTCCCTTGGGGATCCCAAGGATGCACTATGTGTCCCAAAACGCTAATTCAAGGGACAGTCCCACCTCACCCATCGGGGATTTGGTGACAACCACCATTAAAAAATAAAACATAAAATAAAATAAATTCTTTAAAATGATTCAAAAGGAAGGCAAACAAGTAGGAGACAGGAATAAAACTTGATGTTACTAGAAATTCCACCCCAATGAGCTAAAAATGTGTTTCCATGTTTTGGAAACATTTCCTTGTATGGAACTCCTTTGAAATAGGGTTGAAAAGTTTTAGAATTTGGAAACATTGCATTGGTTGTTTCATCTGGCGTTTCAATCATTTTGGTAAAAATAATGGCCTTTTCAAAGGGTATTTTGATTGCTAAAACAAAGAAAAATAATTAAATAGAACATATAAAAAAACTTTAAAAAAATGTTAAAACTTATCACCCATCAATTTATAAATAGAGGGCCTTGGTCTCTCTTAATAATAACTCTTTTCTTGGGTCTACTCCCAAATTTGAAATCCATGAATGGTATTCTGAAAATTTTATGTCTCCTCATTCCATATGTGTGTGAGAGACATATCCTAGCCATATTGTATCCTCATTAAATATAAACTTAGGACGAACCTCTCCAGATATCACTATCTTCTCTTGGGCACTCACATCTGAGCCATTGGCAGGTTTTAACAAGTAGCAATGTTGTCAAAAGAAACATTTTATTCAAAAGTAAGCAGCATACAAGGTATCTATAGCAAGTATTTCAGGAATTTGTAGAGTTCCCAAATTTTTTGCAACAGTGGGTTATTTTCTAGTTGTGGGCTCGAAGCTTTTATTTTTTATCCTAAGCATGTTACCTATATAAATATTTTATTGAAAAGTGAGCAGAATGGAAGTGATCCACAATAAGCATTTCAGGAGTTTGTAGAGGAGTTCCAAGTTTTTTATTTATAACAGTGGGTTATTTTTTAGTGGGTTACAAGTTTTTATTCTCCATAGTAGGTTATATATATATATATATATATATATAGAGAGAGAGAGAGAGAGAGAGAGAGAGCGCATAAACTAACACCCCAAGGGACCTGGATTTCAACAATGTGGTCCCCATACCCGCACCTGAACCAGTACCCATGAACCCTAGAAACTTTGATTTCAATCAAGCAGTTTAATACCATGTTTTCTTTTTCATGCTATGCAAAAAATGGAAAAATTGTAGACATGCCAAAGAGCTTGAGTGTTTGGAAGAAACTGAAGAAGAAGGATTGCAGAGATATGACCATATGCAACAAGAAAGATAACAATCTCACAATAATAAAAATATATGGATATTACTCTAACCATGATGAGTGAAATTGTTAATTTTCACAGAATATGCTTAAATGGCAGGTGCATAAAAAGTTTCTTGGAAACCCACTGAAAGTTTCTCCCTGTCTAGCCAAACTTTCATATTATACATAAAATTGATAATAATGAAATCGAAAATATCTAGAGATGCTTTAATGATAGGCGCATCAAAAGATATTTGGAAACTCACTAAACGTAGATATCTCCCTCTTTGGCCAAATTTTATATTATACATAAGATTAATAATAAATAAATCAAAATGATCTTATTCGTTAATTACGTATTTGTTAATTTATGGATGCTTGACATTCTAATAGGTTAATATTATTAGAATCAAAAAAGATTTTGCATACACTTTTAAGCTTCCATCAGTCATATTTACTATTTGTAAAGCACCACTATAGATATTTCGCTCGAGAACTTGAACCAAAACTTGTGCATTCATGATTTAATTTCGTAAATATTAAGAAAATCTGATTTCTTATTTTGAAAAGGAGCAGAGCTCTGAGACGTTTCTTTATATAAAGTTATCAGCAGAGTGGGAAATTAAACATACCCAATATAGAACAAAATCTGATTTCTGTCCATTCTCGTACTAGCAACTGAACCCAATATTCACTTTCCAGTGCACTGGTTTTTGTGTGCATCTAAAATAATGAAAATACTTATTCCATAAAAAATTGCAGCATGTTTTTCTGGATGATGAATTAAAAACATGGAAAATGGAGCACTTCAATCCTAGAATATAATACCAGTATTTCAGCAACCACCATCATGAGCATTGCAACTTGGAATTTTCGAGATACCACAGAAACAAAAAATCAAGAAACGAGTCAATCACTAGTTTTTGTGTGCATTTGAAACGATCAAAACTATTATCTCATAAAAATTTTCATCATGTTTTTCTGGAAGATGAATTAAAAACATGGAAAATGGAGCATTGTAATCCCACAATATAATACCAGGATTTCAGCAACCACCATCATGAGCATTGCAGCTTGGAATTTTCTAGATACCACACAAACAAAAAATCAAGAAACGAGTCAATACACTGTGAATGATATTTTACTTCCCTAAAGTATAATTGGGCAGATTATAGCCATTAAAATATGTTGAAATATGAGAAAAATGGCAAAAAATTACTTTCAATTTATTATCATTTACTACTACAGTGAAAACAAGGAAAAAACATATCCCATACTTGAACATGGTATACCTGGTATGGATTGTTGTACGCATAATTTGAACTTCGCTGTCTTCTATATGTTGTAGATGTTCTCACATAAATGCAAGGTTCCTAGATAGGTGTCGAAAGATTATGCATAGCATCACAAAGACTTGCAAAGGAAAACATGAAGACGGACTATACCATGAGTCGTCCATGTAATTCATGTTTGTAAAGAGTACAATTAATGTCTACTATTAATTGTAAACAATATTTGGTCCAAGAGAAACTAACACACTAATTTAGCTCTAATGAAAGTTACAGATTACTTTTCTTTTGAACAATGATGAAGATGAAATATTTGATAATATGGAAGGATACTATTGAGAAATTTTTCTCAACAGACATGTTGTGCAAACCATAGTTATCAAATTTGGCCCAGGGGTTTTCACACAAAGAGTTAGCCAAGTCCCAGTTTAGCCAAATCATTCAGCTTAGTTCATAATGTTAATGTCTTTCCAATTCTTAATCAACCCTCAACCCTAATCTACATCATCGTCCCACCCCCAATAGATGAAAAGTCCTTCCCATCGAGGAACCACTCTACCATATCAGCTTGGCAGGCTGTAGGGCACCAAAGGAGGGAATCCTCACCTACTGGTAAATTTTATTTTTCTTATACGCTTTACCCTGTAAATTAGATGAAGACCCTTGCCATGAAAGCCATCCAGAAGCTTTTGTTTGTGTATTGTTTTTATTATTATTATTTTATATAGAGAGAAGGAGAAGGACCCACAGTGGGGTAAAACCGAGAGTTTGTATATGAGTATGTTACTGAGATGTATACTCCTAACGAACTCCATTTTCCCCCACGAATAATTTCCATATTGTCCTGTATCCAAATTCAAACTCAGTAACTACGGGGATAGTTAAAAATTTTGTTACGGATATGGTTAAGGACATGGCCAAGAAAAATGGAAGAATTTTTCAGGAGATAATATAAATGGCACAAAAAAGAAACGTGCATTTCACTTTCAAATTCCATATATCTAGACAAAAGATTATGGCTTTAACTCCCACAAACTGACTGAAAGAGGGATCCATATCAAGGAAATTGCAATGCCAAGAGTCACAAAAAAAACTGGTAAGCCAGACTGGCAATAAAATTTAGGCCATGAGTTTGTTTAGCAGTGTCGTATGTCTTCTAGTCTCTAGATTTCAGATTTCACTCAACGTTAGTTTCAAATTTTAGACAATTAAAATTTCCTCTAAGCATCAGGCATTTAGACTACACTAATTTTGCATTAGAAGTAAAAAACTTTACAGAAAAATTAGGAGAAATTTTTTGGGCGTAAATGCTGTCAGACAAAGACATTAAAAATGGCAGAAAATATGTCTCTACTATAAGGTTGATAGCAATTTCTATCCTATGGAAATCATAAAGAAATCTTTAAAAATTTGAAGCAGAAAAACTAAGATTAATAAGTTCCAAGTAACTTACAACAAACTTTGGCATGACAACTTATAACCAGTGAGAGTCAGGTACAATAGCGATACTAGCTCAACTATAGTACGGTGCTATGGCATGACAACTTTATAACCAGTGAGAGTCAAGTACAACAGGGGCACTAGCCCAGCTATAGTACAACGCTCAGATGTAGATAGTTACTCATGCATGATGCCATAACCATGTGAAATAATAGATTCAACCTAAAACTAAATAATGAAAAGGTAAAGCAAAAATTGAAATAGTAGATTCAACCTAAAACTAAATAATGAAAAGGTAAAGCAAAAATTGAAATAGTAGATTCAACCTAAAACTAATGAATTAGAAATAAGAAAATAGTTTCTGAGAGATTCAACATGAAACCTTTTACAAATTGATCAAAAAAAACAAACATTTGAGTGTGACAAAAGGATTATATACATTAACTTAAAGTGAATCTATGAAATTACTCACCGAAACCACCAAAACAAGAAGCAATATGTCGCACCTTAACAAAATCGCAGTTCAGCTGAAATATCATAGATACAGTTTCAAATCTTGCAATTAAAGAAGAAAGGAAGGGAAAAATGAATGCGCCATTACCAAGAAAACATAAAAAATTATATGCACGGCCAAAAAAAAATCTCTTATGACTCAAATTTGTCGTACTGAAATCGATTTTAAGTTAAGTTGTCGAACTACAGTATGGGGGAATAATAATTCGTGGCGTATCGCGTCGGTTCTCCACCATTCCAAATTGAATGTATGTAACATATGCTTCCAAGCAACCTAAATTTGCAGTTTAAAAGGGAAAGCGGAAATTAAAATAGTAGATTCAACCTAAAACCAAATAAGGATTGAAATAGTAGACCAACCTAAAATTAATGAATTAGAAATAAGAAAACAATTTTCCTTTTACAAATTGATCCAAACAATAAACCTAAACTTGTAGTTTTCGTCACAGTTTCACTGAAATTAAAGGAATGATTCATGAGCTAAGTGAGAAGAAGATCAAGCTTCATTTTGGTGCCAACTGATCAAGAAAAGTCCATACTATATGAATCCCATTACGAGGAACATGTGAAATAGGAGATTAATAAAATGTGGCATCCAAGACATTACCTTCTCGCGCTTCCTGAAATTTTCGTTGCACAGACACAGAGGAAATTGTCTCTCCCACTCGTGTGAAATCCTGGGACTTCGTAAGATTTCCCAAACTCTGAAAACAGAACTGGTTTTCTTAATATCCCGCTTCTATCTTCCAGATGGCTCTTTATCTAGCTCTGCAAAAATGAAAGCTTGGTCTCTTCATCTACCCCAACAAGCTTTTAAAAATTCGAATCACAGTTCAATAGTGCAAACTCAAACATTATCATAAAGAAATGAACAACTGTGTCTATAATAATGAACGTCCTTCCTATAAGATTAAATGAATGAGTGCAGTGGTAGTTGTGACCCAATCAATTTCTGTAAAAACCCAACATCTCAAATATAGATAGAAGTCTAGAGAACATAACTAAGTTTGTAAAATTCTATAAATCTCAAGCTTTTAATCACTCTAAGAAAGAAAAGTGACACCTTGACATTTGCAACACAGAAAAAGTCTAGAGAACATAACTAAGTTTGTAAAATTCTATAAATCTCAAGCTTTTAATCACTCTAAGAAATAAAAGTGACACCTTGACATTTGCAACACAGAAAACCTTCAGAAATGAAGTTTCTTAAAAATTGAAACATCTGATTTCATAGCTGACAGCTTACACACTGCTAAAATTTTACCAGTGTAGTCTGCAAAATTTACATAATATTTGGGCACCCTACATTGCAGTGTAATCTTCTGACAGTAATAATAAAACTCAAGTGTGTTTTCAAATGGGGACAAACTTTATTTTGAGGATGCATCTTGTAAGGTAGGTACCAATCATTCATTAAAAAAATGAAACACGCTCATCAGGCTATCCTCAACTGCACAAACAAAAAAACAGGGAAAGAAGACAACCATAACAAAATAGAAGAAAGGAAGTAAGAACATAAGAAAATGCATCTGGACAGAAGGTTCCCAACAACTCTGGGGAACAATATTATTATTCTTTATAGTGATACAATCATCCAATCTTGTTCATGGGTTCAAAAAAAGACAAGATAGAGGGACTGGAATTGGTTCTACATACATGGAGATTCTGTCATTTGCACTATACACTGCACAATGGCAAAGCCAAATTAATCTTGAAAAAATCCCAATACTAAACTGATAACATGCTCCACCATAAAATCAATGTCGACCGAACGATTTTTTTATCTGGTTTTCTGATATCTGGCATATGCCAAAACACAGTCCTCATAAGCCACCACATCTGCCTGTGATGAGCAAATGTCATCCAAAAGTATAGCAATGATATTGGATCTTCCATCAAATTTACATACCCTTGAAGTATTATGTAAGGAGAAGCTTTCTTTCTAAAAAACAAATCTTTCTTCTTAGTCTGTTCCAAGGAATGCACAATAGAATCTAAATTCTCAACCATGTGAACATTTTCCATTACCTTCTTCCCAAGCACATAGCTCTTCTGAATATATATAAGCAACACATGGTCTGGAAATGGATTCCTACTCTTTCTGTGCAATGAAAATCTCATGATCTTCATCATCATAACGTTGGTCAAACATTTAATGGGCTAGATTCTGCCCAGTATTACCTCATTGTTCACCAATTTCATCACCTTCTCCCTTCTGTCCATAGAATTCCACAGCTGGTTCCCATAAACGCTCTCAAATATACCCGACATCCTTACACCACTACTTCCTTTACTGTTCAATCCAGACTCAACAATGTTTGTACCATCCTCAAGCATAGGATCACTCCAGGTCCTGTCATGTACAGTTAGATAAAGCCCATTTTTCTTCCTAACTACAACCATAACATCACCTAAAATCAAAACCTCTTTAACGCTTTTCAAAAGAACATGTTTAAACTTATGCCTCACCTTACCATGGAAAATTTTGGGGACTAATATTTGTAGGTGGTCTAATATTCCATGATTTTTCTTACAAAAAGATTGGCCAATTTCCATTTTTTATAAAATTCATTCACCCAAATTTTAAAATATAAAATTATTTTACCTTAAAAGTATATAAAATCATTATAAATCTGAATACTTTCACAAATACATCAATAAACATTTATATTTTTCTTATTAGGGATCAGTGAGATTCACTAATATTTTTAAACTTCAAGCTACTTTTCCATCCTTAAAATATTCCCTGAACCTTACCCAACAACATATGCTAACATGCCCATCTTCTCAACTGAATGAGGGTCTGATCCTGAAACACAATCAAAGTATCATCGGAATTAAGCTTCGAGACATCGAAGCCCACAATGGATCCCCGCAAAGGCTCAAAATACATAACTTCAAATCTAGTGCTCTAGTTCTGATTATGCAATCCCCAAAGGGACTCATTTAGTTTTCGATATCCCGTACCATAATTCCTATCTTGGGAAACCTTCTTGAATGCACATGAATTGAATCTACTAATTTTACATGTAGAAATTTCCCTCACAGCATTAAATTCCCCTCCACCCTTATTAATGACAATCCTAGATGAAGATAACAACTGCTCAGACTTTCCCACATGACTGATATTCACGCTGGATATTCACGCTGGTTCTTGGCATTGCTTGTTGGGTAGAAGCCTCCTCGACTAGGTTGTTAAACAAATTCATGAACATCCTGATCTCTTCCTCAATTGACCCCGAGATCTATGGAGCAATAGGATTCCATGAAAACATAATAACAACATCTGCCCTTACCGTCATTCTGGATCTTTGCAGAGTCCTCAGAAACCATCTGACTTCATCTTCGGTGCTTCCTTCTTCCATGTGTGCCCCAATGTGAAGTTGAAAGCATTTGGGAGGGATGGAAGACTATTTCCTCATAGGCCCTGTGAACCCCTGTTGCTTGCAATCAACAACGTGAAGTCGAAATCATTCAGGGGTGATGGTTTAGGGTTTAATACCTCTTATTTTCAAACTATCTTTACATGATCGAACAAACTACTTTCGCATGATTGAACTACTAAATACCTTCTAATTGTCTAACATATAATCTAACGATAGGTGGACAAGAGGGAAGTTATTTTCAAAGGGGAACCCCTTACAACATTATTATGTCCTAGATTTTGATTCCATGTTTGTTTTTAATTTTAAATTGTGTTATTTTTAAATTGAATATATTATCCATTATGTGTTTCTTTTTAATTTAAATGGTGTTATTTTAAAATTAAGCATACTATTCATTAAGTTGTTAGTTGTTTTATACATATGATTATAGAATATGGTATTAAAATTTCATAACATTTTGATGATAGGAATATTTATTTTGGAAAAACATTTATAGAAATTTATTTTAATTATTAGTTAACATAACCATTACATGAAATGATTGATAAATATTAATAAACATCAAAATATTGACTTTATCATACATCTTTTGTTGTGAAGATTTAAAAAGTTGTAAAAGTTAACTAAGTTATAACTTTATTAAGAATTATTATTATTAGTATTAATGATAAAGACAATACTATGGATTAATATGATGGCTTATAAATACCACATGCCCAAAAAATGAGAACTAATTTTATATGATAGTCGCTCATATGACCATTTATTAAATTAATGGATTTAATTAGAGAAGAAAAGAAGAAATAATTACTTTGAAGATAAATCTAAACCTTTGATTTGTGTAACTACTAAGAATATTCTAGAATATCCTATGGAGTTGAAGCCATGACATCCACCTAGTAATAATTGATAAAAATTGTGGAATCCCTATTCTAAAATAGACATGCCTATCCCCCAAACAATTAGTAGATGGATGGTAGGGATTTAACTTGCATAGAATATTTGACAATATTATTAGTAGCGTACACAAACCAAATTTTTCTATTTATTTCCAAAGTAGTTATTTTTCTCTCCCTTTCAATTAAATTTGTTATTTCAAAAAATGCCATATGAACAAGTGACATATGAAATGATTTATGTTTTCTTTTTGCATGCGGTAGTGATAAGCCATAGTATTGGCCCATTGTATTGTAACAAATCCTATTTATAGATTAAGAGTTCATGATAAAGTGAGGGTGAAACTCCATGGTTAAGAATCTAATGACATTTTGTTTTAAAATGTACATATGTTTAACTTATGTACCAATTCCTTTCAACATTAATAAAATTAATAATAATTGTTTCAAATAAAGTTATAATTTGGTTTATGCTTATGATTCTTTTGATTTAACAATTTGAAATGTCTAATAAAATAAGTATTTTGATGCTTATTATGGACTGATATCGATATTTACCAACTATTTAATTTCTATAGTTGTATAATTATATATACATTTTTATATGATTTTTATATGTTATTAATATATTACTTCGAGCTACATATCTATCTTGATAAGTTGGTTAATGAAATCTACAATTTATTTTAAAAAACATTATGTTTTAGGTTAACACTTATGATCATAGATATAACACATGAACTGAACAAATACCAATATATTTTGACATTGTTATATGATTTGTGTATGTTATTAGTCCCTACCTCACTAGGGACTACAACAATTGCCTCATGGTCAAATTGCATTGCCTGTGTATTTTTTCGCTGTTTGTTTGCAATTTTAACCAAAGTTTCAGGAAAAAGCTGAAATTTTCTATTTTTACATGAATTCAAAAAATATTTTCTAATTTTCTAAAAATATTATTTATAATTTCTGATTGGCCTAGCAATTTCTCATGAGACATATATTATAGAACGAGTAATATTATTATGTTTCGTTGTGTGAATCTTTTATTGTGCACAATACGAAGGATGTGTTAGGTTGTTATACAAATAGGAGTCATAATTTTGAATGACTAAGGTTAAGCTTGTAATATTGTACATACCTTTGCTTTCTGCAAATGTTCTCCATATTATAAAAAATTAAAAAATGCAAAGAGAGAGTAATATTATTATGTTTCGTTGTGTGAATCTTTTATTGTGCGCAATACGAAGAATGTGTTAGGTTCTTATACAAATAGGAGTCATAATTTTGAATGACTAAGGTTAAGCTTGTAATATTGTACATACCTTTGCTTTCTGCAAATGTTCTCCATATTATAAAAAATAAAAAAATGCAAAGAGAGTATATCCTAAGAGATAAATCAAAGGATAATAAGAGAAAGTAAAAAAGATGAAAGTATATGAACCCCAAAAACAAAAAGACCATGAAAGTGTGCAAGTTCAAATGCCACTACTATTTACTTTTATGCATAATAATGATTGTGTGCAGCTTGTTATTCATGCCACAATCCATGGTAATCAAACTGTTTAATCTTGATTATACCATGCTTTGAATTTTATGTTTATAGATTAGAGAATAAAATCTGACCAAATAGTTTAATCTTGGCAGATCATAGTTAGGTAGAGAAAATAAAAGGAGCTCATAAGCTTAATCTGAGCCCTTGGATGATATAAGGTTAGAATCAGATAGTTTACTTTGTAAAGAAAATAAAAAGATTGGCAAGGGTTTGCTAGCCTAAATGCACCCTAATAAAGTGAAGACAAAATGGTAGGATGAGTAAGTGGGTAAGTAGTAGAAAGGTTGCAGAAATATTGTGTGATTACATAAAAACACTTATGTCATTGTTTTAAATGAATCTTTCCAATATGCATAAGTAGAAGACAAAGCAAAGGCAATGGTTCACAATGTCATTTACTTAACATCCCCTCATTCATTTTAACCCCTATGACACTCACTAACTTCCCCTTCACAATAAAAATATTAATACCTATAGTTTTTCAAGTTAAAGAGGCTTAGAGCATTTCTCTGACTTCTGGTGGGACCGGACCCTTCGCTTGATGATTTAAGGAGGAAAGGTGTTAAATTCCCTTATATATCATTCATTCCCCTCACAAAACCCCTTTCATTCATCTCACCCCATATTAACTTTTTTAATTAAATATATAAAAATCTCGAAAAATCCATTTGCCCGTATATATTTAACTCCCTTATATAAATTAACCCCACCCCTTAGTTTATTTATAAACTATATTACTACCCCATATCCCACAAAATACATTAAAACCTCACCCTTAGTCTCTAATCCCTCATTACAAACTGGCCCAATCACCTAACCCTGGATTAGTCCTTAAACTAATCCTAAAACCACCATAATTAAATCCCCAGCCCCCCCATTAATAACCGGCATTTACCCCCACGCAACTTCACCTGCTGATCACCGTTGATCGTCTCCCCACCCTCCCCCACATCCAATGGCCCATAATCATATTGGCCGTGCCCGATGTCCGCCCTTTAACCACCCAATAGAATGGTTTTCCCCCTGACCCATGATGCTATGTGTCATTCAATGAATGGAATTAGGCGACCCCTCCTGAATACCACCAAGCCCACAAAAGCAGTGCGAAATAAACCGCTTACCACCCTCTCACTATATGAAAAAACCGTCCGTTGTTCACTTTGCACCGAAATTCAAAAACATCAAACCTTTACCCATTTAAACATGAAAACCCCAGTTTTACTCATTTTCACCTGTTTGTGTAGTAAAACCTTGTGTAACCCTTCTGCACCAACTAAAGCCTCTGCTAACCAATTCAAGCATGGTTTACCTCCCGAAAGCACTTTGGACTCACTCCATAGACCTATAAAGGTCAATAAAGCCATTAATGACCCTCCCTATCAACATAACGTTTTCCTAACAATTTGTTTTATTTTACAGGCGATCAAAAGACCACAGCCTTGGATAAACAGTCTTAATACTAGTCATAAGACCTGTTTACTCCGAGATTGTTATCAAATCTATTCAAACAGAGATGGAAAATAAAACATACACTTAAAAGACAAGCAAAGGAAACATGGAATTAAATGATTTACTATCGAAATACACAGTAAAAACCTAAAATATATAGTGAAGGTAAAAGGACACAGTAAAGAATAGTCAAAGTGTATCAGGGTTAAAGAGTATCAGATTGAAGACCAAGTCAAGTAAAGTAGCTAACATGAAGAAAAACAGTAGGGAAGATAGTTACAAAGCATACAGATTCATGTCAAAGTGAAGATAGATGAAAAAACAGAGCAGTAAAAGTAAGCAATAAAAGTGAACAGTAAAAGTAAACATGGAGGCAGTAAGGGTTAAATAGAGATGAAAACAATTTCACGAGAAACAATTAAGTTTATCCAAAGTAAAAGTGAAAAATAGTTAAAATAAATTTAAGGTTAAAAGATGAAATCAGAGTAGAAATGGTACATTTTCCAAAAATTTCCTGTTTAAGTCATAGTTTTTCATAAATTATTTCGGCCAATCCAAGATGAATTTTGAGACATGGGAGGAGGTTTGTGTTCCTAAAAGGCTAATTGACAAAAGCCTATTTCACTTTTTACACAGGTATTACCAAAAGTGATATAAGTGAATGTCTTCACAACCTAGTTTTTGGATTGTGCAAAGTCCTGTTTTTGACATCTTTTTGCAGAGAATAGTGTGAACATATGGAGCTGAAGTTTTGGAAACTGAGAGAGATTTATCTCAAAAACATACCTATATACAATAACCTCTTTCAATTTTTACATATCTATCTCAGATTCAAATATAAAAAGGTATCAATGTACCCTAAGTTTGTAGAATTATTGGGGTAGAATGCACAAAGAAAGGATGCAGTTAGTGACTTGGATGCCTCATCATCAATTAAGAGTTGCTATCAAATTCGAATTTCTCTTATTTGTCACCCTCAATCCATGAATATAGTGCCAAATAGATTCATTAGTTTTGAGTGTCCTTTATTTAATTTCTATTAATGTAAATCAATTTAAGATATTTGTAAAACCAATCTTGATACTTTTTCAAGATATTTCAGTTTAAAATTTGTATAAATACTTCTTCATTTGAAGTATTTTGGGGTGGATTCCAAGACATTTCTATAGAATTTTTCTCTCAAATTAGAGTTCTATTGTATCAATGACTAGATTGGCTTGTTGGATCTAGGAGTAAAGATCGGATATTTTACAGGATTCTTGTGTAAAGCGAAATACAAATAAGTATTCTCTCGTGTTCAATGTTGTTTTTCCTTACATTTTTCCATAATCTTATTTGTTTCTCTAAAATATAAATGTATAGCAAGGAATGATATTTCAGAAATTGCTTGAATGCACTTTGTCTTGACTGCTTTACATTCTTAATATTTTCTCCTAAACTATCTTAGCTAGGGAATTCTTAACTGCTCCTTAGATTCTGTAGTTTCTCCTCTGGTATATAGCAAATGATTCTTAATTTCCCTTTGTTCATGATCATCCTTTGTTCCTCATTATGATCCCGGTCCAAGGATTCTTAAGTGCCTTGGTTAGAATCACTTCACCCATTAGGCCTAAAGATTTGCCTTTTGCTTTGCTAGCCTGCCCTGTGAACATTCCCATTAATGATTTGGTATAGTTATACTATCCATTTGTTGACTCCATAGCCCAATGGCTTGAAGACCTAGCTCTAACCATCTGCTCCAAGAATTCCACCACCCAACCTTCAATTCAAAATCAAAACCCCATGAACACTAAGAACTAGCCTAAAATCCCATAAAAACAAAGCTAAATCTTATAGAGAGAGCCCTATCTGGACTTAGTTTAGCTATAGCCTAAGCCTAAAAGTTGGTTTGTGGTTACCCCGGTGATCTTTTTCCTTAACCTTGGGAAATTACAGGGTGATAACATAGTGGCGACTCCACCGGGGAGAACTAACATTTTCTTCAGAAATCTTTTATAGGTTTAGATCTAATCTATGATGGTGGAGAGTGATCAGACACACAAAGGTTAAAACCATCCACTTGGTGACTCCAAATCAATTCCATAATCAAGACTCCACTGGAGGAATGAACCTGAAAGAACTATATGAAAAGATCAGGCTCTTAACTTGGATTGTTATCGAAGACATTGTGTTCTTTCTCATCAATAAATTTTTCCAATGTATATTGTATTTTAGAGAAGATTTTAGATTAATTTTTTACTATTTCCTTTTAAAAGTTGTAGATATAAAGTCTCCTTACACATTTGAACAACAACGTTCTAACTCTTATGAAGATCATTTTCCAACTGAAGAGCATCAAATAATTAAGACTAATCATACAATCCCTGTACATATTCCAGTACCTCATAAAGTCCCTGATAGATATAAGCCACTCATCTTACCTCCTACACTCCATGCTTTCCCTAACAATTATTGTAAGAATCTCCCTAGGTTTGATGGAGAGAATGGTATCACTGCTCAAAAACATATTCAAGGTTTTGAGAATTATCTAGACTTATTTGAAATTGATGAAGATGATGTTATTATTAGGCTTTTTTCTCTTTCTTTGCAAAGTAGAGTAAAGAGTTGGTTCAAGAATTTACCTATTGCAAGCATCTCAAATTTCCAACAATTTGTCAAAATTTTCCTTGATAGATGGATAATCAAAGTCAATCTTCTTATGATCATAGAAGAATATATCAGTTAAAAAGACAACTAGATGAAACAATACAACAATTTTCATATAGATTTAATCAAGCCTATTACTCAATGTCATCAAATATAAGACCTCCCCTCGATTCATCTCTTTTGCATTACCCAAGAGCATTTGATCCAGAGATAGAATTTCAGCTAAGAGAAAGAAACCCCTCAACACTGGAATAGATGCAGAACATTGTAGTAGATGTATAAGTTAATCTACAATTAGGAGAGAAAAGTTGAAAGCAGAAGCAGAGGAAAACAACATTGCAGAGGTAAAACACGACATTTTGGTAAGAAAGATAAAGGAAAGGATACAAAATATCACCATGAAAGATAAATTTTCTTCTCAAAATCACCATGACACATTTATTTCACAAAAAGAAGAGGTTGATAGCCATGAACAAATTCCTGCTAATTCCAACTACCATAGATCAGAATATAGATTTATAGAGCAATATGTGGAGAAGCAATATGCTGATATAATGTGTATGTTTGATGACATTACTTCTTTTAATGATTTCCCTAAATATGATCAATATGATGATAATTACGTTCTTCAAATCCAAACTAACTTTACAGAGCAATCAGAAACTAGTTTGGGGAATAACGAAATTCAGTTTCATCAGCTTGAAAACAGTGATCATCTTATTCATATCAGCTATGAAAGTGAGGAAGAAAGTGCAGAAAATTTGGAAATAACTGAAGCTTCTTTGCCTCTTTGTTTTGCTTCATTTCAGTTCATCAAAGAAAACTTTAAAGAAATAAAAAATCAACAATCTTTACGTATTGACATTAACAACAAAGAAGACAATAAAATTCCTAATCAAGATCCTTCAATTTCACAATTACAGTTGTCAAATTCCATTGAAACACCTGATCAAATAATACAAGAAAGTTCTATACCACTATGTTTTGAATCATTTCAATTTTTAAGGGAAATGTGGTATGAAAACTCTAAAGAAAAGGATGAGCATCTTGTACAAATTTTTCAAGTCCCACTCAAACCTATGAGTAATAACTTGCAACAATCCTTCCAAATTTTTCATGATCCAATAGCTAATAGGTTGGATGATAAATGCAATCAGAATTTTTCTCCATTAACAGACTATGAGATTCAAAATCAAGATGATAATGGTTTCACCAGACAAACATTTCAATCAATAGAAGTATAATCACAAAGCTCATCTGAAAGCCTGTAGGGTGTTAAATATAAATGTGACATTACACTTTCATGGCATGGAAGCCATCCAAAACAAGTGTGCAGTTAATTAAATCAGTTCTACAATACTGTATATATTTTGGAAGATCCTTTTGTACAGTTTTTAGAGTCTACAAAGGAACGCAAGTATTTCCTTATCTTCTCATTGGTTGACAAGGTTATATTTGGCTTTAGAACCTCAGTTTTAATCACAAATAAGCCCAAGAAGAAAAATCCATCAATATATATAATTCTTGAGTGGTTGCATTGGTTGTTTCATTTTACCTAACCAGCAGTCAAAAAGTTGATTAGAGTAAGTAGGTAGGATTTCAGTTTGTAGAAAAGGGTGTATTTTCAATTGAAAAGTTTTAGTCACAAAGATTACACAATAGAGCATATACATGTGTGTGATTGGCCCAATGGATCAGGCTACTAGTCGACGGTGTTTTTGACATTTCACAAGGAAATGTCATTCCCAAGTGGAGCCACTGTTAGGTTCCTATACTAATAGGAGTCATAATTTTGAATGACTAAGATTAAGCTTGTAATATTGTACATACCTTTGCTTTCTGCAAATGTTTTCCATATTATAAAAAATTAAAAAATGTAAAGAGGGTATGTCGTAAAATATAAATAAAAGGACAAAAGAAATAAGAGAAGGTCAAAAAAATTAAAGTATATGAACCCGAAGAACAAAAAGACCATGAAAGTGTGCAAGGCCAAATGCCACTACTATTTACTTTTATGCATAATAATGATTGTGTGCAACTTGTTATTCATGCCACAATCCATGGTAATCAAACTATTAAATCTTGATTATACCATGCTTTGAATGTTATGTTTATAGATTAGAGAATCAAACCTGACCAAACAATTTAATCTTGGCAGATCATAGTTAGGTAGAGAAAATAAAAGGAGCTCATAAGCTTAATCTGAGCCCTTGGATGATATAAGGTTAAAATCAGATAGTTTACTTTGTAAAGAAAATAAATAGATTGACAAGGGTTTGCTAGCCTAAATGCGCCCTAATAAAGTGAAGAAAAAATGGTAGGATGAGTAAGTGGGTAAGTAGTAAAAAGGTTGCACAAATATGTGTGATTACATAAAAGCACTTATGTCATTGCTTTAAATGAATCTTTCCAATATGCATAAGTAGAAGACAAAGCAAAGGAAATGGTTCACAATGTGATTTATTAAGCATCCCCTCATTCATTTTAACCCTAATGACACTCACTAACTTCCCTTTCAAAATAAAAATATTAATACCTATAGTTCTTTAAGTGAAAGAGGCTCAGATCATTTCTCTGACTTCTGGTGGGGCC
Organism: Pinus tabuliformis; assembly: GCA_031772625.1. NCBI lineage: Eukaryota > Viridiplantae > Streptophyta > Pinopsida > Pinales > Pinaceae > Pinus > Pinus tabuliformis. Next base: position 647,571,573 of record CM062807.1, on the reverse strand, counting down.
GAACCCTCGGCTTGATGACTTAAGGAGGAAAGGTGTTAAATTCCCTTATAAATCATTCATTCCCCTCACAAAACCCCTTTTCCTAACGTTAAGTTCTCTTGCATAGGAAAACCACTTTATAAACATGTTTTATGTGCAAAACCCACCAAATACATTTATCCTAAGTACTAAGTGTATGGAACGCGCATACAATTTCGCATACCTAAGTACAAACACCCCTTTCATTCATCTCACCCCATATTAACTTTCTTAATTAAATATATAAAAATCCCGAAAAACCCATTTGCCCATATATATTTAACTCCCTTATATAAATTAACCCCACCCCTTAGTTTATTTATGAACTATATTACTACCCCATATCCCACAAAATACATTAAAATCCCGCCCTCAGTCCCTAATCCCTCATTACAGACTAGCCCGATCCCCTAACCCTGGATTAGTCCTTAAACTAATCCCGAAACCACCGTAATTAAATCCCCGGGCCCCCCATTAATTCTTGTCATTTATGCAACTTCAGCTCCTGGTCACTACTAATTGTCCCTGACCCCACATCCAATGGCCCGTAATCATATCGCCCATGCCCGATGTCCGCCCTTTAACCGCCTGATAGAATGGTTTTCCCCCTGACCCCCGATGCTACGTGTCATTCAATGAATGGAATTGGGAGACCCCTCCCGAATACCACCAAGCCCACAAAAGTGGTGCAAAATAAACCGCTTATGTCCCTCTCGCTAAATAAAAACACTGTCTACTATTCACTTTGCACCAAAATTCAAAAAAATCAAACCTTTACCCGTTTAGACACGAAAACCCCAGTTTTGCTCGTTTTCACTTGTTTGTGCTGTAAAACCCAGTGTAACCCTTCTGCACCACCTAAAGCCTTTGCTAACCAATTCAATCATGTTTTACCTTCGGAAAGCACTTTGGACTCACTCCATAGACCTATAAAGCTCGATAAAGCCATTAATCACCCTCCCTGTCAACCCAACGTTTTCCTAACAGTTTGTTATATTTTACAAGTGATCAAAAGACTGCAGCCTTGGATAAACAGTCTTAATACTAGTCATAAGACTTGTTTACTTTGATATTGTTATCAAATATATTCAAACAGAGATGGAAAATAAAACATAAAGTTAAAAGACAAGGAGAGGAAACATGGAATTAAATGATTTACTATCGAAATAGACAGTAAAAACCTAAAATATACAATGAAGGTAAAAGGACACAGTAAAGAATATTCAAAGTGTATTAGGGTTAAAGAGTATCAGATTGAAGACCAAGTCAAGTAAAGCAGCTAACATGAAGACATACAGTAGGGAAGACAGTTACAAAGCATACAAATTCATGTCAAAGTGAAGATAGATGAAAAAACAGAGCAGTAAAAGTAAACAGTAAAAATGAACAGTAAAAGTAAACATGGAGGCAGTAAGGGTTGAATAGAGATGAAAACACTTTCACCAACAACAATGAGGTTTATCCAAATTAAAAGTGAAAAACAGTTAAAAGAAATTTTAGGTTAAAAGATGAAATCAGAGCAGAAATGGTACATTTTCCAGAAATTTCCTGTTTAAGTCATAGTTTTTCATAAATTAGTTCGACCAATCCAAGATGAATTTTGAGAAACTGGAGGAGGTTTGTGTTATTAAAAGGCTAATATACAAAAACCTATCTCACATTTTACACAAGTATTACCAAAAGTGAGATAAGTGCATGTCTTCACAGCCTATTGTTTGGACTGTAAAAAGTCCTATTTTTGACATCTTTTTGAAGAGAATAGTGTGAACATCTAGAGCTGAATTTTGGAAAACTGAGAGAGGTTTATCTCAAATACATACCTATATACAATAAAAACTTTCACTCTTTACATATTGATGTCGGATTGAGATATACAAAGGTATCAATGGACCCTAATTTCGCAGAATTGCTGGTGCAGAATGCATAAAGAAAGGATGCAGTTAGTGACTTGGATGCCTCATCATCAATAAAGAGTTGCTATCACATTCAACTTTCTCTTCTTTTCCACCCTCAATCCATAAATATAGTGCCAAATAGATTCATTAGTTTTGAGTTTCCTTTATTTAAGTTCTACTAATGTAAGACAGTTTGAGATATTTGTAAAACCAATCTTGATATTTTTTCAAGATATTTCAGTTTAGAATTTGTATAAATACTTCTTCATTTGAATTATTTTGGGGTGGATTCCAAGAAATTTCTATAGGTGTTTTCTCTCAAATCAAAGTTCTATTGTATCAATGACTGGATTGGCTTGCTGGATCAAGGAATAAAGATCAGATATTTAACAGGATTCTTGTGTAAAGAGAAATGCAAATAAGTATTATCTCATGTTCAATATTGTTTTTCCTTATGTTTTTCCATAATCTTATTTGTTTCTCTAAAATCTAAGTGTATATCAAGGAATGATATTTCAGAAATTGCTTGAATTTAGTTTGTCTTGACTGCTTTACATTCTTAATATTTTCTCCTAAACTATCTTAGCTTGGGAATTCTTAACTGCTCCTTAGCTTCCGTACTTTCTCCTCTAGTCTATAGCAAAGGATTCTTAATTTCCCTTTGTTCATGATCATCCTTTGCTCCTCATTATGATCCCAGTCCAAGAATTCTTAAGTGCCCTTTCATCCTGGTTAGAATCACTTCACCCATTAGGCCTAAAGATTTGCCTTTTGCTTTGCTAGCCTACCCTATGGACATTCCCTTTAATGATTTGGTCCAGTTATGCTATCCATTTGTTGACTCCATAGCCCAATGGCTTGAAGACCTAGCTCTATACATTTGCTCCAAGAATTCCACCACCCAACCTTCAATTCAAAATCAAAACCCCATGAACACTAAGAACTAGCCTAAAATCCACAAAGCTAAATCTTACAGAGAGAGCCCTCTTTGGATTTAGGTTGGCTAGAGCCTAAGCCTAAAAGTTGGTTTGTGGTTACCCCGGTGATCTCTTTCCTTAACCTTGGGAAATTACAGGGTGATAATAGGATGTGCAGGAGAGTAGTTGCCTAGAGATTTTGATTTTAGAGCTATGAATATTTATGGAATGATTAATATTTTTAATTTCCATTGTGTTGGGTCGTGCATAGGTTATTTTTAAGCTATGAATTTTAATCTCTGAGAATTTTTGCACGCAATAAATTTGGTGTGAAATTGTTTGTAAAACAGGGTATGTAAGGGAGAGCGATGGGTTCTATGTCTCAATAATAACAGAAGTGTCCTTAGACACACAAATTTTATTAATAAGCAAAATAAAAATTAGATAAATACACAAGAGCTTACACACGATCACTCAACACCCTTGCAAGAAGAGAGAAACAAGCTTTAAAGAAGCTTGTGTCCTAAACTAATTTTGTTATGGATCACTTATGTCATTTACAAGAATCCACTTACATTTAATGCACTTATAACAACACTCCTATATATTTTCCTAAAATATTTCCTAAGAAACGACACCTTTCTAGATGTCATATCTTTTATAACAAATAGATATTCTAAGAAGACTGTAAAACTCTAAATAATTAATCTAAGAAAACAATAAATAATTAAATATTAATTTATGTACTTTGTATAGTACATATAACATTCCCCCCTTTGATCCAAATGTACGTTACAACATATACCAAGCTCTTCCATGAGCTTAGTAAATTTGATCTTGCCAAGTCATTCTGTGAAGACATTTGAAATATGATCTTTTGAAGGACAATATATCAGCTTGATGACAACCTTTGCAATGAGTGTTTTGATGTAATGATACTTTGTGTCCACATGATTTTTTTTGGAATGGAAAAATTTGTTTTTGACAAGATTTATGGTTGATTAGGTGTTGATAAATAAAGATGCAGCTTCTTCTTGAAGAATTCCTATATCCTGCAAAAATTTGCATAACCAAAAAATCTCACGTGTTGCTTCCCATGTTGATATATATTATGCTTCTATCGAAGAAGTGGCCACTATAGCTTGCTTCTTACAAGTCCAAGAAACTACAACTGAGTTCATCAAATAACCTGATGTTGATGCCTGATCATCAATACTTCCAACAAAATTTGCATCTGAATAACAATGAAGTACAATGTTCTTAGTATTTTTGTAAAGAAGACCAAAATCTTTCATCCCTTGGATATATCTAACGACTCTTTTTGTTGCATTCCAATGGTTTTCCCTTGGTTCATGCATAAAGCACAAGATAATATTGACTGCATAATATATGTCTGGATGATTGGCTTTCAAATAGATCAAGTTGCCAATCAACAGCCTATAAGTAGTATTGTTCACCAATTCCCCCCTTTAAATTTTGAAAGTTTTAAGTTTTTCTCCATTGGGGTGAGAATGGGCTTGCAATCTTGCATTCCAAATATTTTAAGTAGTTCAGATGCATACTTTATTTAACTAATGAAAATATTTTTTGGATGTTGGAATACTTCAACTCCAAGATAGTAGTGAAGTAATCCCAAATCAATCATCTTAAATCCAACCTGCAACTCCTTCTTTACCTACATAATATGATCATTATTAATTGTTCCTAGTAATGATCAAGTCATCCACATACATAAATAGAATCACCAAATTTTTATCCTGTTGGCACACATATATGGTAGCATTAGATTCACTTCGCTTAAATCCAACCTGGCGAAGGTACTTGTCCATTTTTACATACCAAGCTAGTGGAGCTTGTTTCAACCCGTATAATGCCATGATTAGTTTTCATACTTTGTGTTCCTACCCTTTGATATCAAAACCTAGAGGTTAAGTCATATATAATTATTCCTACAAGTCTCCATTGAGGAAGACACTTTTAACATCCATCTGATGTACTTTCCATCCTTTTTGAGTGTATAATGCAAGTACTAATATTATGGTATTCCATTTTCCTCTAGGGGAAAAAATTTCTTCATATTTGATTCCTTCTTGTTGTGCAAAACCATTGGCAACAAGCCTTGTCTTGTAAATTTCCATGTCTCCATATGGCTTTTACTTGATTCTATAAACCCATTTGCATTTGATGGGTTTCACATTTTCAGAACATCCAACAAGTTTCCAAGCATTTTTTTCCATCACTGCATTGTATTCTTCAACCATTGCCTTTCTCCATTCTATACGTTTTACTACCTCTTCATATGAGGAAGGCTTAGTAAAATAATTTGTTATTAAGGAAAAAATTTCTTCATTTCTTTGTGAAATTCTTATTCCTATTTTGTTTTTTTCATCTAGATTGGCATCCTTCAAAAGTTGAATATACCATTTCAGTAGTTGATGTTCACTTGTTTTTGGATCTGAGTAATCATCATCGCTATATAATGGATTGATATAAATAGATGTTATTTGATCATATGAAGGTTTAGGGGGTGGAGAGCCACTGTTAGATGAATTGTTGCTAGAAGATTCAGATGACCTTCCAGAAAATTCAGATGGTCTAGATGAAGTAGGTGAGATGGATGAACCATTTTATGATGAAGGCAATTCAATCTCATACCCATGTTGTGTACTTGGTTGATTTTTCATTTTTATTTTCTTTTTGTCTCCCTTAATTTCCAAATTTTTGTAGAAGACTTTCTATATATGTGGCACCATTGCTTTTTGTTTCATCAAATATAACTTCCCTACTGACAATAAACTTTCCATTGGATAGAAGACGATATCCTTTCTTTTCATTAGAATAACCAATCAATGTACACTTCAAACTCCATGAATCAAGATTAGTTCACTTTTCTTTTGGAACTATGTCATAACGCACTAAACCAAAAACTCTAAGATGTTTTACTCAAGGTTTGAAACCAAACCATGCTTCATATGGTGTAATTCTATCCAAAGAAGTAGTAGAATACATGTTCCTTAAGTAGACTATTATATGTATTGCTTCTACCCAATATGAAGGACTTAATTTTTTTTAAGGTAGCATGGATCTTGCCATCCCTAACAATGTGTGATTCATTCTCTCTACTACTTCATTCTGCGAAGGCGTGTACACATTTGTAAGTTATATTTTGATACCATTGTCCCTGCAATAAGTTTGGAATTCATTCGGAGTGAATTCCCCTCCATTTTCTACCCCGAGAGTCCCAATTTTATATTTAACTTCATTCTCAATCAGTTGGTGAAAAGTCTTTAAATTTTCGAATGTTTCTGACTTTTGTTTCAAAAAATAAACCCAAGTCATTCTACTAAAATTGTCAATGAAGAGAAAAAATTGCCTACAACCTCCTAGAGAAGTTTATAGAGGTCCACGAATGTCACTATGAATCGATTGCAAACGCTTATTTTCACGCCATGAACTTGTTGGAAAATTATCTCAACTTTATTTCCCGTAAATTCAAGCTTCACATTTTGCATTTCCTTTCATAAAAGTTGGAAGTCTTTAAGCATTCTCTGCTTTTGAAGTTGAGAGAGACGTTCAAAGTTTAAATTCCCATATCTAACATGCCACAACCTTATTGGTAAAGTATTTGTACTTGTTGCTCCTACAAAATCAGACTTCTGTGCAATAATTGTTCCTTTCATCCTTAGAATTTTTCCATTGTCATATCCTTTCATGAATGTCTACATATTCTGTCTAATGGAATTTATTTTTACTAATCCATCCAACATAACAAGTTGATTTCCTACTTGTCAAATTATGACTAATGAAAACAAATTATTCTTGAAAGTTGGTACATACAAAAATTTTGAAATTAGTTTTTCTCCAATGCCAAGAAGAGAAACATTTACTACTCCTTTTCCATAGGGAGTGTGTTTTGTATCATTTGCAAGAAAGATTGAATTTAGTTGCCACTGTTGAAAAATAATATGTTGTGTTTTCCTTGTATATAAGATCCAAGCATTTTCATAATCATTTTTAAGATATGTGGATACATGTAATGTTGTTTATTCTAAACTTTGAAGTGTAGTGAAGACATATTATGTGCCAACGTCTTCTTGATCATTAGAAAATTATGCCAAATGTTGTTGAAACTTTCCAATTTTTTCAATAGAAGTTTGACAATATTCTTCATAATGACCAAATTTGTTACATGTTCTAAAAACAAATTGATTTAAATCTTTTCATTTACCTTGACATTGTCCTCTACCTCTACTTTATCCTCTACCTTGATTTTGTCCTTTGCCTTGATTTTGTCCCCTTCCTTGATTGTTTCCTCTTCCTTGACTTTGTCCTCTGCCTTGATTATTTCCTTTTTTGAAGTTGTTTCCTCTACCTTGACTTCATCCACAACATTTTCCTTTGTATACTCCTTGATTTTGATTGTTGTTCCCTCTTCCTCTACCTCTAGAACTTGCAGTTGAAGATTTACTAGTTCTAGCTTATGTAAAGAATACATATTCTCTAACCTATTTCTTCTTTCCAATTTTTTTTGTTGTGTGTGGCTGTAATTTCACTTAATTCATAGAATTTTGAATTCTCTAGCTTTCTAGTTACTCGCAAAGTTTCAAATAAATGTGTATATGAATAAGGAAAACTAACAATCAAAATAGTAGTCGTGAAAATGTCATCCACTGCTTGAAATCCATTCTTCACTATTTCCAACTTAATGTTCTGAAGCTTGGAAATGTACTCAAGTACATCTCCCCCTTTTATCAGTTTATTTTGAAGAAGCTTCAATTGAAGATCAATTCTCTTATATTATGGTTGTGTATCAAATAAATCATTAAATGTTTTCTAGGCAAACCATGAATCAGAAACATTTTCAGTGTGAACATACATTTCAGCATTAACTGAAGATTTAATTAATGCTAATGCTTCGGCACCCTTGATTTCCCATTTAGCTAGTGAGTATGTATCTATAGCTTTGTTTTGTTTAACATCGCCATCACATACATATTGCCAAAATTAATTGTAAATCAAAGTGATTTCTATGTGACTTTTCCATGTCTTGTAATTCTTTGAGCCTTCAAGTTTGTCAAACTTCAAAAAATAAATTTACTAGCTTGGACATTATAAAAGTAAATGTATGCACCAAGATAGATCATGCACCATAAAAGGAAGATGAAAAACACACCACACATAATGCCACAAAAAATAATCTATCAGGGCTTGGCCTTAACCGTTGTATAGTCATTTGAGGAGAATAGTGACTGAGCTTTGCACTTGGCTCTAGTCAATGTCTCCGTAATTTTAAAATGAAAATTTCAAATTTAACTTTTACAATGTTCTTGAAATTTGAATTCTTTGACTGTATTCCCCTGAAAGTAAAATTTACTTTGAATTACAATTTTATTTCCCTCAAAAGATTACACCATATTTCTCCAAAAGTACAAATTACTAAATTACACCTTATCACTCCAAATAATATATTACAAATTAAAATACATACTTATCTCTCCATTAATTTTATCACTACAAATATTATAAATAGTTAAAAAAAAAATCTTTTATAATCCACATTATCAGTCCAAAAGTTAGCACTTATTACCTGTTCAGGAGCTCAAAATTTGTCAAAAAATCGAAGTGTCAAAATCTTGATAATCTTAGCTTCAGATTGAAGAGCTTTTCATTCTGAATCCAACTGTGTAAACGACACTCAAATCCAAGCTTGTATGCAGAAGATAGAGAAAGTCAAAGTTCAGGTTTGACTTGGACACGTGGTAGCATTGGATGACATGGAAAAGGTCCCAACGAATGGGGAAGCGCCAAGTGGCAAGTTTCCATTGGTCCCCAAATATCACAAATTGTGGTCGTAGGTAGGTCGACATTAGAAATCATGCTCCGGCACAAATAGGGTTGTGATGTGTTCGCAATTGCACATCGCTTAATGTTATGGTAATTGGCCCCTAGAGCAGTCAAGGTTGTGATGCAATATCACATATCATAATCGCATAGTGGGGTTGTGATTTGCGATAATCACAATCGCACATCGCATCGTTAACCTACCATATATATATATATATATATATATATATATATATATATATATATATATATATATATATATATATATATATATATATATAGCTATATTTTTTTTTGTGTGTGTGTGTGTTACCGAGGTTAACCCACCGATTGCAATGAGCGATAAGTCTCAGACGCGATATGTTTTCGGAGTTGTATTTTATAACTCCTCGGGTCTACTGCATCACTAGATCGCATGTCGCAATGTGTTAAGTCATGTGTATAAGAATCACCCTCGGCAATGCCGATTGAAATTGCGATATCTGACAGAGCTGTGGAACCATAACCTTTTCCGTCGGACCACCACTTTGCATGTGAACACTCGCTCTTAATCGCGAGATAGGCGGGAAAGATGGTGAGACCGCCAATTTCGGCAGAACTGCTAGAATTAGCTCTAGATAATGAATTTAACTGGAAGTAAGCCAGATTTGAAGGAGAAAATTATGGAAAGACTGATAGAAGTCATAATTAAGGCAATTTTTTACCAAATGGGATGCAAAAAGGAGGCTAGATAGCCATTTTTTCATATTCTAAACTGATTGGAATAGGTTTCAAGATTAAAGGAGCACTTCTGGATAGGATTTTTGGAAAGTGAAGCCTATGGGTGCTTTGGTCAACTAGAGCGTTGATTCAGTTTATGGAGGAGTATGAAGATGGAGATGACCTTGCAGGGGTCTTCCAGCCTCCATGTACTTTACACAATAGCCATTACAACAATGTCGTAGCTTTATTTCTTATTTTCTCTATATGTGTATGGAGAAAGAGATGTGTTTAAGTACTTCTAGTGGATTGTAGTATTGTTTATGCTCTTTGAAGTTGGAGTATGGGGTCTTTATTTGACAGCCCTTATCTTGTTGATTATTTCATGACTAACTATAGGTTTTCATGTGTTTAGAGTGAGAATTCTTTGCAGAAGAATGTTTCCTTGAATGGGAAACTAACCACTCCTTTTGTCAACACACTTATGTACTCTTATTACTGAAGAATTTTGAGCATAATGAGAAGGGATCATGCCTTTAGAGCTGATCCAAGGAGATGTAGCCTAGGAGGGGTGAAATCCTTTAACAGTGGTTGGTGTATTACTATTTGATTCATGTTTGATTCATGTTTCCATTCTATGTTTTCGTTTCATGTTTTAAGTTTTCTTCATGAAAACTAACTTAAGTAAACACACATAAAAATCATGTTTTTACTTTCTATTTTGGATTACAAACCTTAGGCACATTTTTATATTCTGAATGGGGAATTAGCACAACATTACTAATCTGCTCCATTTTAGATCAGGTTTGTATCAAAGCATAGGTTTTCTTTGTGCAAGGAGGAACTAACTGTTGTTTACATGTGAAACTGTTTTGAAGCGCATTGAGGAGAAGGTTTTGGAAAGGAGAGCAATATTGTTAGAATATCTACCACTAAGTTCTACCTCAAATTGCTATAGAATCTTCAAGAAAAGCATGTCCCAATGAGGACAACATGCAAGAATGTCAAAGGATGTGAAGGATTTTAGAAATGCTTTTTTAGACATGGTAGAAACCGTGAAAGTCCTTTATGAAGAGAGGAATGCCCCCGCATATCATAAATCATAGTCACAGGCAGGTCGACATTAGAAATCGGCCCTTGACATAGAGAGGGTTACGATGCGATATCACATATCACAATCATATAGTCGGGTTGCGATTTGCGATAATCACAATCGCATATCACACTGTTAAACCGTTGATATATATATGTGTGTGTGTGTATGTTACCGATGTTAACCCACCGATTGCAATGAGCGATAAGTCCCGAACGCGATATGTTTTTGGAGTTGTAGTTATAACTCACCAGGTCTGCCACATTGTTGGATTGCATGTTGCAATGCATTAAGTCCTGTGTATAAGAATCACCTCCTCGAAAATGTCGATTACGATTGCAATATCCGACAAAGTTGTGGAACAGTAGCCTTTTCCGTCGAACCAACACTTTGCATGTGAACACTTGGCCTTAACGGTGAGATGGGTAAGAAAGATGGCGGGACCACCGATTTTAGTGGAATTTCTAGAATTAACTCCAGATAATGAATTTAACTAGAAGTAATCCATATTTGGAGGAGAAATTGTGGAAACACTGACAAAAGTCATAACTAAGGAAATTTTTGACCAAATGGGATGCAAAAAAGAGGCTAGATAGTCATTTTTGGACATTCTGAACTCATTGGAACAAGTTTCAGGATCAGAGGAGCACTTCTGAATAGGGTTTTTTGAAAATGAAGCCTATGGGTGATTTGATCAACCAGAGTGTTGATTCAATTTATGGAGGAGTATGAAGATGGAGATGACCTTGTAGGAGCCTTCCAGACTCCATGTACTTTCTGTAGTAGAAATTATAGCAGTGTTGTAGCTTTACTTCTTTTTTTCTCTATATGTGTATGGAGAAAGAGACTTGTTTAAGTACTTATAGTGGATTGTAGTAATGTTTGTGCTCTTGTAAGTTAGAGTATGGGGTCTTGATTTGAGAAACCTTATCTTTCTAATTGTTTCATGACTAATTGTAGGTTGTCATGTGTTTAGAGTGAGAATTCTTTGCAGAAGAATGTTTCCTTGAAGGGGAAACTAGCCACTCTTTTTGTCAGCACACTTATGTACTCTTATTACTGAAGAATTTTGATCATAATGAGATGGGGTCATGCCTTTAGAGCTAATCCAAGGAGATATAGCCAAGGAGGGTTGAACTCCTTTAACAATAGTTGGTGTATTATTGTTTGGTGCATGTTTCCATTCAGTGTTTTGGTTTCACGTTTTAAGTTTTCTTCATGAAATCTAACTTACGTAAACACACATAAAATTCATGTTTTTACTTGCTATTTTTTAGTACAAACTTCATACACATTTTTATATTATGAATGTCGATTTGGTACAACATTACTAATTTGCTCCATTTTAGATCATTACCACTATCACAAATCTTTAAAAAACTAATTTTGGAACACCTTATCCCTGCGTAAGTCCTTTTGAATAATTTTAATCACCCCATTTTGTTTTTCTTTTACATGCTTCCATAAGTCAACGGATGTTTCCTTTTTACACATTAAACATTTGTGCATGTAAAAAATAAATACACACCATATAATCCTTGAAAAGATTAATGTGTGAAATCTAGGTTGAAAATCGTTAATAGGATGTAGAGAACTAATACAGGGATTCAAGGTAGCACACTGAGATACAACAGAGAGATCTGGTTGTTCTTTTGAGGATCGAACATTAGCAACAGAAATGAAGCGCTTTATCAATTAGTTGGAAATTCCCTGCAGGGAAGACGTGCTACAGGGACAAAGAAAAAACGTTGATGGTCATGGTGAGTTGGTTATTCCATGCTGAATGTTGTTGTTTGGCTTCAATATCATCAATATCACATCCAATAATTCTTTCTAATTGGTTGAAATTGAAATATATTTTTATGAAGCTCATTGGCTCATCTAAAACTTGTTCCCTTCCTTAAAACATTGATGAGATCCACCAATGAGAAGGTCAGTTACATTGAAAAGACATTGACTCCATTGGATCGACTAAAAGCATTCAAAAATGAATACACTCTTCAGCAATTCATTTTTCAAACCAACGGTGATCAAACTCACTCAAATCAACAATGGTTAATCCCTCAACATATCTTCCACACTCGGCTATGACTTTTTGACTTGGGGACATTCAAATAAAAAAAAATTGATAATGAAAAATTAAATTTCCAGATTTAAAAAATATGAAATCAAAATTCTTTTTCCTTTAATACAAAGTTAAACAATTTGCATACAAACTAATGGTTGGAAAATTTGATGGATTTTCCAAAATCTTGCAATGCGGGAATCTCCTTCTTCACCCCATTTGCATAGTTGTAGCTTTGATACCACAATAATAGCAGAAGTGTCTTGAGACACAAAAATTTGTCAATAAGAAAAATAAAAATTAAATAAAATCTACAAGGAATCACACACGATCTATCAACACCCTTGTAAGAGGAGAGAAACAAGCCTTAACTAAGTTTGTGTCCTAAACTAATTTTGTTATGGATCACTTATTTCATTTACAAGTGTCCATTTATATTTAATGCACTTGTAACAACACTCTTAACTATTTTTGTAAATCAGTTTCTAAGAAACGACACCTTTCTCGATGTCATATCTTTTATAAAAAATAGATATTCTAAGAAGACTCTAAAACTCTAAATAATTAAAGATTAATTTATGTAGTTTGGATCATACATTTAACACTACACTAAAAAATATCCAATTTTTTATTTTATTTTCCGAGGCCATGCAATCTTGATATTCCTTATTTGATTAACATTAGGAAGCCCTTGTTGATATCCTTCTAGATAGGACAGTGAGTAAAGATTCTAACTGAAAGTTAATGTGCCAATATCTATGAAGCATGTATGGAGGTGGCTTTGCGAAGGAAGCTTGTAAAAAGGTGGTTGTGTGGAGGAAGGATGTAGTTATTCGAAGGTGTTTGTGTAAATGAAGTGTGCACCGAAGAATTGTGTCTAGAGGAAGTTGTGTGGAGATGGGCGTGTATGCAATATGTGCAGGAGAACATGGAATGATATTATGTTTTGTTATGTGAAACTTTTACAATGTGGGGTATGAAGTATGTGTGAGAGGGAAATTACATAGAAATTTTATTTTAGAAATATCAATATTTGTGGAGGGTGGGATATGTGCAAGAGAACATAATCGTTAATGTTTTTAATTTTCATTGTGTAGGGTTTTTAGTGTTGGTTTGTGTGAGAGAACAGGTGGTGCATAACGTAATTTTGTAATTTTGCATCTTTTCCATATGCAGTAATACAAAAATTCTTGTGCACAACTAGTTCTGTACTTAGTAACCCTTTACAAATACCCATTTACAATTGACTACTATAACTTTTATGACTTACAATATAAGATTTAATATGGATTTTGCACAAGAGAAAACTCCCAACAATAAAACAGGTTTCTATCTTCAGTAGGATTTTTTTAAATATTTATTTTCTTTATTTAATAAAACTGTATATGTCTATAAGAAGATTACTTATAAAAACAGGTTTACATTTGATCATAGAAAAACAAAATATGGAGTTTTTACACAATGCTTTGAATTGCGTGAATGCTCTGATAGAGTGTTATTGCTCTAAAAAATACATTTCATTGTGTGGAGCTTTTATTGTGCTAAGCTATTATATTGGAAACTTTATTTGGTAGGGATGAAATTAGGACGATGTTTTTTTCGCAAGAATGGGTAGTGCATAGAGAACTTAATGTTAAAATATTATTGTGTTTCATTATGTGGAGCTTTTACTATTCGGGGTACATAACATGTGTGGGAAAGAAATTGTATAGAGCTTTTAATTTAGAGTTATGAATCTTTGCGGAGGACAGGATATGTGCAAGAGAACATAATCATTAATGTTGCTAATTTTCATTGCATGGGGTTTTTACTATGGGTTTGTGCGTGACAATGGGTGGTGCACAACGTAATTTTGTAATTCTCTCTCTTTTCCATATGTAGTAATGAAAAACCACTTGCGCACAAATAGTTCTATACACAATAATTCTTTACAAATACTCATTTACAATGGACTATTGTAACTTCGTTAATATGGGTTTCTTACAAGAAAAAACTTGATGCAATAAAACAAGTTTCTATCTTCTATAGTAATTTTTTAAATACTTATTTGCTTCAAGTAAACAAATTGTATATGTCTATAAGTAGACTACTCACAAAAACTAGTTTACACTTGATCATTACAAAATGAAATATGCAGTTTTTAACAATGCTTTGAATTAAGTGAGTGCTATGACAATGTGTTATTGCTCTAAACAAGACATGTCATTGTGTGAAGCTATTATTATGTTGAGCTTTTATATTGGAAACTTTATTCGGCAGGGATGAAATTAGGATCAGTTTTTAAGAGAACGAGGAGTGCATAGAGAAATTAATGTTAATATGTTATTATTATTATTTGTCATTGTACATATCTTTGACTATGTAGAATATGGTGATACATATAAATGGTGATGCATGGAAATTAATTATTATTTTCAAAAATATTCATGATTCAAAAATTCAAAAAAAGATTGACATTAGTCACAATTGGGTTGTAGAAGCTATTATAAACTTATTTGCTTTATCAACGAGGGGGGACTAAAAACATTGTAAATTAGTACATATCTTTGATATCATAAACGATTTAGGATTCATTATCTTCTGGATGAAGATAAGAAGGGGGGGCATGTTTTTCAATGGCCATCATATCATCATATGTTTCATCAGATTCCTCTTCAGAATTGATGTTCTCTTCCTGGGCCAAATTATCTAGATGAAAACTCAAGATTTCTTCATTCAATGGTAGTTGCTTCATCTTCTTTTCTTTTTTTTGTAAGCTATGGTATGATCTTTTCTATTATATACAACCAAAATAAAATATACATTCGCTGGTGACCTCAACTTGCCTCGGAGGGAAACCGGGTCTGTTGGTCGCCCAGAGTCTAAGAAAATCAACTTATCAACTAATATGGTGAATCAACATGTTTAAAACCTAAGCAACACCCTATCTACATACTATTTCTATATGCCTATCAGTGATTACAGATCAAAAAATTGCTTACAAAAGTTGATTCTCTTATGCCTAGAAGAGAAATCAAATGAAAACAGAGCAATACAGTCAATCTACCATGAGTTCTTGCTTGATTTCCTCCTCGTGCTGCGCGTTGGTTATCTCCTTCAGCATTCCGCGGATTTCCTCCATTCTGCTGTCCTGCTTCCGGATCATGAGCTGCAGATTGTTCATCTCCTTTTTCAAATTCAGAAAACCTTGAGCTATCTCCATCATCTCTTCGGCGACCTGCTCCATGGCTTTAGCTAACAGATGTTTCACAACCCAGTACATGTGCAGTGCCTGCTTATATAATGATAGGCATCCTCTTGTATTCCCAGGGTCCGGGATGAGAATGCTCCATTCCTCCATTTCTGGATCAGAGGCCTCCTCCAGGACTTTATTTTCCAAGGCATCTATAATCCTTCTGATCTCCTCATTGGTTCCTTTGATGTATTCTCTTTCTGCTTCCTGAGCGACCTGCTCTGTGGATCGTCAACCTCTTTTTTGTTGGTTTGGAACCAGTGTCTCAATTTCATTACGGTCCGCTTGCCACATTCTCCCGCGACCCCTGCGCTTCCTGCCTTTACCTCTTCTGGGAGGTCTGCCCCTATTGTTACCCCTGCTACTTTGCCCCACCTCGAAAGTCACCTTCGCCATGCACTCCTCCTTCCTGGTCTCCATTTCCCCTTCCCTGTAGTTTCCTTCTTCTTCCTCTGTTCGCTCCTGCTCCCTTCATATGTTCCTCACCTCTCCATCCTTTGACAGCCTTTCCTTCCTGCCTCCCTCCGCCATAACTTCTTGCCTTCTTCTGAGATGATACCCAGGGTCTCTCTGCCACCCTGCTTCACTCTTCGCCACCTTTCCAGTCTTCGGATTGTCAGTCTCCCTACCTGCTCTTGCTCTTGTAGATATACCACCACCTATCCTTTGTTGCACCAACTGATCGTCGCCATTCTTCTCCCCTGCCATTTCCATAATTCTCCCAGTTCCTTGTCTTGGTTTTCGGTCTCCTCTGCATGCCGTCGTTGCAAACCTTAAAATGATTACCCTGAGGTGTGGCATATGTTGCCGTGTACTGCACCCCATCATATCCTTGTGCAGTTCACCTTTCTCCACCCCGATCGGGGTATGTATGTTAACATGATCATAACCGTGTTTTTTCATTATTATCTTGTCTGGTGATTTGATTTAGGTTCTCCCAACACTGCCAGCTGAGTTGTCCATATGGTATCTACTTTTCCGTCTGGTTCGTTGCATCCCCAATTAGCCAGGTAGTCTGCAGGCCTGTTGCCTTCTCTCCTGACATGATGAATAACCTTATACTCAATACGCTTCATTGATTCTTCTAGGTCCTGGATGAGACCCGCCGTCCTCCAGCTCTTAGCCACCTGTTCCCATGACTTGCCATGATTTAGTTTTCTGATTGTCTCTATTACCAAATTTGAATCGCCTTCTATTTCTAGTTTCATGTATCCATTTCTTATTGCAATCCTGATTCCTTGATAGGCCACCATGAACTCGACTTCATTGTTACTCATTATACCTCCTCTGTCTGCATAAATCCACCTGGTTTGACCTTGGCTATCTCTGAAGATCCCGCCATATCCAGCAGGCCCCGGATTTCCTTTTGACGCTCCGTCAAAATTAAGTTTGATGAAACCGTCCTGAGGGCGAATGAACACAGCTGGGCTTTGGTTCTTTATACCCTGTGTTTTTTGTTGCTGAGGGTGAACCATCCCATGTTCCAGGTTTAGCCTCCTTAAAATACAGTTCTCCTCATCTGTAGTTTTCCAATCTTCCTGATCCCAAGCTTCCGTTAGTATTGTTTCTCTTATTAGGTTTTGAGTTCTTTTCCATAACTCCTCCAGGGAAGTGGTCTTACCTTGGAAAATCCTTCTATTTCTCTCTTTCCAGATGGTCCATATATTGAATCCCACTACCAGGTTCCATGCTCTTCTCACTACCGGGCTTTGAAATTGTCCCTTCCCCCATTGGAATAGAGTTAGTACTATGTCCTGGGGTTTTGGTTCGTCTTTCCAAAGAGGCTTCTGGTCTCTTCCCATTGATGTTGAGCTACCAGACAAGAATTTAAGATATGCTCCTGAGTTTCTACATTTTGTTTACATAAACTACATCTTGGTGGTCCTAGGAACCCTCTTTTCTGGATTTGATCCCATGTCAGTATGTGTCTTCTTCCCACTAACCAGGCAAACATGGTGACCTTTGGCCACCACCTGTTCTTCCATAATTGTTTCCATTCTTGTGCCTGATCTTCCTGCACTTTCTCAGACTTTATGGTGTATGCTTCTTTGATCGTAAAGGTGCCTTTTGTAGTTCCGCCCCATCTGAGGATATCTGGTCCAGTTCTGTTTTTAATCCTTCTTGAATCCATCTCTTTTATTATCCTAGCTTTTAGATCCTCATCGATGTTATTATCCCATTCTTCGGGTTCTTTCCATTCCCTCCACGTCTCATTTTCTCTTCCTTCCTTCCAGTAGTCTTTGACATAATTCAAGCCTTTGGCCTTGGCTTCCCTGTAAATGTTTTGCAACTCCTGAATTTCCACCATTCTTCCCCTCTGCTGCCATGCTTCCTCCCAGAATTTTGCTGTCCTTCCATTTCTTATTTCCGAAAAAACATGTATGTTTATGATGTCTCTGTTCTGGCATGCCAACTCCCATATCGTAGATCCTTTTGGCATCACTTCCTTTCTCATGATTTCTTCTGCTACAGTGGGCATGTTATATTTTAGTGTCCATATTTCTTTCCATAAGTCTTTGCCTCCATTCATCCAATGCCACCAAAGTTTCACCACTAGGACTTGGTTTAATATGAATGGATCTCTTAACCCTAGCCCCCCTGCCTCCTTTGCTTTTGTTAGGCTGTTCCAAGAAATTAAGGGCCATTTCTTCTGTTGTTTTGGCCCTCCCCATAAGAATTTCCTAAAGATTTCAATCATTTTAGTACAAACTCCTTTCAGTACTGCCATTACCGATAGGGGATAGATTGGAATTGATTGGAGAGTCGATTTAAGAAGCACCAATCTAGCTGCTATATTAAGAGTCCTAAAGGACCATTTATCTAATCTATTCTTAAGTTTCTCTAAGGTGGGCTGCCAGTTAGCTATCCTTAGCGGGCTTACATCAAGCATGGTGCCCAAGTATTTTGTAGGTAGATCTCCCTTTCTGAACCCCAACGTTCTTGTCAGGTAGGATTTGACCATTTCAGGTGAATTGAAAATAAAGGTGTTCAATTTGTCCTTGTTAATTTCAGTTCCTGAAGCTTCCATGAATAATTCTAGGATCTCCTTTACCTTTTTGACATGTCTCAGTGAGACCTTAGAGAATATCGTGATATCATCTATGAACTGTTGGTGTGTGACAGGGATGTTGTTTCCCCATGGATGCAGTCCTTTAATTTTCCTTTCTCTCAGCTCTTTTTTGATGTACCTTCCCAATACTTCAGCCGCTATTATAAACAAGAATGGAGACAAGGGGTCTCCTTGGCACAGTCCTCTTAAAGCGTTAAAAGTTACTATTGGTGTACCATTCAGGAGGATGGAAAAGTTAGGCATGGAGATCATGCTAAGTATCCATTTCACCCATCTGTTACAAAACCCATAGGCCTGAAGAATTAGTTCTAAATATTTCCAATTTAGGCGATTAGGCTTTTGACAAATCCAGCTTGATCATCATTCCCGCTTCCTTTTTTTGTTTTAAGGTATGTATAACTTCTTGAGAAACTACCAGACCATCTAAGACTTGCCTACCTTCCATGAACCCTGTTTGTTCTAGAGATATTATGGTAGAGAGGATTGGTTTTAGTATTTTGACCATTAAGGTGGCTATAATCTTATAGATAACGTTACAGAGAGCAATTGGCTGGAAGCCCTCTGCTGATTCTGAATGGGCCGTTTTAGGGATGAGAGTTAACAGAGTAGAGTTTAGTCCGCGCAAAACCTTTTGTTGTCTACGCGCTTCCTCCACAACCTCTAGGATTTCTTCTCCTATGAACTACCAACAAGCTTGGTAGAATTTCGTTGTATAACCATTAGGACCTGGGGCTTTGTTTCTTTTCAGGCCCTTCACTATTTCCTCCACCTCCTCCAAGGTTACTGCCCTCATCAAGGCTAAATTTTGGTCCCTGGTTACTAGCTTTGGGATTTCATTGCTGATCCTGCCTATGGCCTCTGTTCTGTTCCTTTGGGGTTCGGTGAGTATACCTTTAAAGTGGCTTACCAACTCCTGTTCCATTTCCTCATGCTGAATTATGCGTTGACCTTCCGTATTTTTGATTGAGAAGATCCTATTTCTCTGCCTGTGCTGGATCATGGCCTTATGAAAGAACTTCGTGTTCCTTTCTCCTTCTCTGAGCCACTGAATTTGGGACTTTTGTTTCCATAAGATCTCTTCCTGCTTTCTTCGCTCCTCTAGTTGGCCTATTACTATTCCTTCTTCTCTGCTTCTCTCTTCAGTTCTGCCTTCTAGTATATTCTTCTGTTGCAACTCACTCATTCTCTATTCTAAGCATTGCTGCTCTTTGAAGATATCCCTGAATTCCTCTTTATTCCATTTTTTTATTTTCCCCTAAGTTCTTTCAATTTTAGTTGGAATGTGTGCATTTTACTTCTCCCACTTTGTCTGCTCGTAGTCCACCATTCTTCTACTTTAGGTAGAAACTTTTGGTTTCTGAGCCAAAATGATTCAAACCTAAATGGTCTTCTTTTGGGGCTCTACTTGAGGTCGATTTCTAACTTTATTGGCCAGTGGTTTGAGCCTACTACTGGTAGAATCATGGCCTCTATGTACACATCTTTCATCATGATTTGTTCAGAGATAAGGAATCTGTCCAATCTTGAGGCTATTTGATTTGTCCCTCCTCTATGATTATTCCATGTATGGGTACCATTTATTGTTTGAATATCCACCATTCTTTGTTCTGATATCATATCTCTGAATGCTTCCATATTTGAATCTATCCTTCTCAGCCCCCCCCTTTTCTTCCAAGGTTGTGATCATATTAAAGTCTCCACCTATAATCCATGGCTTCTCTGGAATAAGTCTTCGTATTGCTTTCAGGTTTTGTAGGAATCCTTTTCATTCTGTTGGAGAGTGTGTTCCATACACTCCTGATAAGACTACCCATTCAGATGATCCTATCACCTTAAAAGTGCCTGAGAGGATCCGAGGGAGGCTTATCCAATTTTCAAATTGTATTTCCTTCGGGTTCCATAGGATTTCCAATCCTCCTGCACTGCCTGTCGCGTCCTGCCCCATTATCTCATACCTAGTATTACCCCTCCTCATTATTTCTTCCAATTTTTCCATACTAATTTTTGTTTCTTGGACTATCATTATACTTGGTTTGCCTCTTTTTAGTCTGTCTCTCAAATATCTCTGTTTACCTCTACTATTAAGACCTCTGATGTTCCAACTTGTAATAATCATTTTAATAGTTTTGGGGGTAGTTGAAATACCTCTGATAGAGGTGTGACTCTTCCTGAGTTCACCAGCATCTCTCCTACCTCCTAGACTGTCTCGCTTATCGTGCGCCTACCCCTATTTCTTCCTCCTTTGCCAGAGCTGCTCATTCCCATGTTTTGGTTCCCCTGGATTTCTATATGTTCCAATTTATTTGCTGTTGTTACCCCTGCTTTTTCCTTATATTTTTGAAATGCTTCTTTATATATTTGCTTCTGCTCCTCTGGAATGAATCTTTCATCTAACAGCCTCCATTCCTGCAACAGTTTCCTCATTATTCACTCCTCTTCTCCTCCTTTATCCTTTTGTGGGTCTATCTCCATTTGCGTTTGTTCATTTGTCTGTTCCCCTTTCTCTTCTGCCTCCCCGTGTTCTGTATTCTTTTGTCCTGATACCAGTTTTCCTGATTCTTTTGAATTTTCCATTGTCTCTTCGTCACTGGCTTCTTTTTCCATCTTGACCTCTTCTTCCTGGAGGACTTTGAATTTGTTCTGTGTTTCTAGGGGTATATTTTCCTTTGGTCTTTGTCGTTGGGGTTTATTGATCCCTGATTTCCTTTTGTGTTGTACTTCTTTAAAACCCTCTTCCTCCCATCCTGGTCCCTCTGTTGTTGCTCTCTCTTCTTCTCTCTTATCCTTTGCTTCCTCTGTTCTATTTAATGGGCATTGTCTAAAAATATGACCGTATTCATGACATCGTCTGCACCGAAACGGTATATGCTCGTAATCCACTGGTTGTTGCCAGATCTCATCATGATATTCCAGTTCAATGTAATCTGGGAGAGGTTCAGTTATATTCATATACGCGCATATTTTGGCATAGGACGTGTATCTTCCTCTTTTTGTAGATTCGGCTACTTTCACGAATGACCCTATAGCATTCCCTATCCCTTCTAAAATCTCTGGGTCCCAAAACTCCATTGGAAGCCCGAAGAGTCTTATCTAGATGGGGGCTGCTAGCATTTTCTCTTTGTCTGGATTGTAGCAGTCTTCCCAGTGCCGAATAAATAGGCCTGCATTATTCATAAAGTATGGGCCTCCCTAAAAAATCCTTTCTTTTTCTTCTATGTTAGAGAATATTACTGTAAAAAAAACCCTTCGCACCTAGTTTCAATTCCACATGCCCCTTAGGTTTCCATCTTTGTTGTATCCATTTGGACAGATCCTTCTCTGATGGCCAGAACCCTACAAATTTACATATTAAGGCATAATCTTTCATGTAACTCCTATACTCTTCAAGTTTGTTTCTTGGTATTACGAACCTGGGTTTCTTCGATGCCCTAGGGAGGCATTTACCCCTCAAACCCGTCTGCCAGTTTGTTCCGTTTGATGGGTTCTCTCCGTTATTTGACTTCGTCCCATTCCGCATTCGATCCTTTCTTGCCTCCCCCGTTTCCATGCTCTTGTAGGAGGGGATCTCTCCCCTCCCCGCATTTGCTTCCATTAAGCCCTTCAGCGCTTGCTTTTTCCTGCGTTCCCTCTTTTGCTACGATATGCAAATCCCTGATTTGAACTTCCACTTGTAAAACCGAGCTCCTTGCATTCATTCTTTGCTCTAAAGTTGCATACAGAAAGTCTGCTCAGACCTTCTCTTCCTCTGAAACCCTCATTCCCACCCCTCTATCTCAGGCTCCAATTATAGATCGGGTGTTCGAAAAATTATAAGGTAGTTGCTTCATCTTCAATTCAATTATTTCCATTTTATTATTTAGAAGGGCAAAGTGGACTCATGCTTCATATTTAATCATTTCATTATGATTTAAGAATAAATCAATGAAAAATTGAAGAGCATTGGCTATTGTAGCTAAATAAGCAATGAGTTGTTGTCCTACAACTCCAGAGTCACTTTACATAGACTTTAATTTGTGCTATAGTTTCAAATAAATTTTTTGAATTATGGTTATAACCATTTATTCTATGTTTGTAGAGTCACTCTAGCAATGTAAATATATTATCGATGTAACTTTCCTTTATTTTTAGTCTCTTCCTTTTCCATTAATGCCAGATTTGAGTCGACATAGTGTAAATTTTCATTGTTCAAATGAGGTGCAAATAAGGGCATATGAGTGAGAAAATGGAGGTGCAGAAGGAAATTTATGCCATCAATATGTAATTAATTTTTCTATGAATAAATTTAGAATTAGTATTATTATGTTTCCTTTTGTGAAGCTTTCCTTGTGTGAACCATTTAGTGTGTAGACGATGGGTAATTTCAAACTATTTATCGTTCAAAACTTTTACAGATTTAGCTATGTTGAGATTTAAAGCTTTTGCAGATTTAGATATGTGTGAGAGAATGGAGATGCAGAGGGAAATTTTTAACTTTAATTCGTAGTGTAATAATATTTCACATTTTATTATTTCATATACACAAATTTCTCAAGGTAAGGCTTTTTCTGCAATTAAAGATTTAGATAGATTTCATTTTGTGGAGTTTTTTTCCCATAGTCAGTACAACGTTTAGTAAATTATTTAGTAATGTTTAGAATTAAAAGTATTTTTTGTAAATTTTGTGATTAAAAACTTGTTTGTTAGTGGAAGTGTGTATGAATTATGTCGAAGGTCTGTGATTGTGAAGAGTGGAAGCTTGAAATTTTCTTCCATAGAATAGATTTCCTCTGCAGTTCCACAAATATTCCTATTTACACAAAGATAGACATGAACATAGCATTCATTGTATGGAGAGAAAAACCTTTAATCAATTGATATACATTTAGTCTAATAAACATGAAATAAGAAACATTACTATTTCATTCTAAATAACATAGAAACTATTCATCATTAGTGATGTTCGATTTCGCAAAGCTTACTTGCATTCAATCAATGCAATGGATAAATGAACAAATTTTTCATTTTTCAAGCGAAAGAAAAAATTACATCTTGCATTAATTAAAATATTATTACATGTTCCTATTAGGATTCACAATGCTCGCTTCATTTTATTGGTGCATCATTGACCAAATTGTTCATTTTGTTGATGATAATGTTATGTTCCGAGGATATGGGCATATGATGTCATGATTAATTTCCAGTGCTTTCACAATGCATATTTTGCACATATTCTCAACAGAAAACATTATGAGATGAATCATTAATAAGATTGCACTTTGTGAAAATTACTTACATTTAATAAATATGGTGGATCATTGACCAAATTTTGCATTTTTCCAATTATAATGTTATTTTTTGTGGATATGGGGATATTATATTACCATTAATGACAAGTGCATCATTTTTGGCTCGTTGGCACTGCATCTTATGCCCATATTCTTAGCAAAGAACATTGTGATTGAGTAGGGGTTGCTAGTAATCGTAGGGCTTCTCTTCGGAGTGTTCTAGTGCATTTAGATTGTATCACATTAGAAAAAAATATAAGATCTTGTTTGTTGTAGATATTCCTTTAACTCTTCTCTAAATTAATAGATGAAATTATCTATTACTGGTGTGATATTTGTTGCGTTACTAGGTTCTTTTGTTAGGTTCATTTTATTTGTTGTAGTTTTATAGTTGTAGTAGATTCATAGGACTTGCCACATTCAGTGAACGATTATTACACTAGATTTATCATTAGTACTTGCAGATCGAGATTGATACACTTATGTGTGAAAAGTATGTGAATTTTTTTTAGTTTAGTTTGAAAATGATAACTTACATGTGCCATTTCTCAAATTTCTAAAAGTTCATTCGAAAATAACATGGGTTGTTTTATTTCAATTTAATTGTGATAATTATAGCAATTATGGTAATTTTTTCGTATTCGAATAAAATTGCATGATATTTCTTACCGTTAGTTTCACTAAATGTTCATCATCAATAGTTATTATTATTATCATATCACACAATAATCCAATGTGGATACACCAATTGTCATTCGTATTCATATACAAATTGCATTAAATTTCTTACTATCACTTCCCTTAGTTGTACACTGTCAATATTGCATTGAAGGAATCGGGATGATAAAGTACCTAGATAACAATGTATCTAGATAGAAATGCATCTAGATAAAGATAAGGACTATTAAAATTCTAGATAATAGTTCATCGAGATAACAATCTATTTAGGGATGTATCGTAAATCTATATGAAAAGAAAAAAAATGGCATATTT
Organism: Pinus tabuliformis; assembly: GCA_031772625.1. Lineage (NCBI taxonomy): Eukaryota > Viridiplantae > Streptophyta > Pinopsida > Pinales > Pinaceae > Pinus > Pinus tabuliformis. Next base: position 647,546,483 of record CM062807.1, on the reverse strand, counting down.
ATGATATTTCTGCTAATTATTGAATGGAAATTTCCATTAATTAATTGTCTATATTTGTATAAAACTTTTGGAAGAGTGGAAGTTGTATTGACCATCAATATTGCATTGAAGACATTGAGACAATTAAAAATCCACATAACAGTTTATCTAGATAATGATCTAGCATCCCAATATAGAAAGCACATATTCTTTCAATATAATACAAATGAATATGTGCCCCATTTCAAAACAAATCCAATGTGCACAAAAATATCATAGATTAACATTAATAATTTAACAATACCCTATGCATCACTCTTCATAATTAAAATTAACAATATTAATCATTGTGTTCTCGTGCACATATACAGTCTTTCGCAAAAATTCATAGGTATAAAATCAAGGCTCTATGCAAGTTCTTTCCCACACATACTATGTACTCTAGACAATAAAAGCTCTGCACAAAGAAATATAAGGATGATTAAAAATGTAGCTGTAAATCTGTCATTCTGTTTCTTTTCCTACTAACGTATCAATTTTGTCATTTTGCATTTTCGACACTTTGGTTATCTCTTTTCTTCTTATTCCAAATTGTCCAAATGAAAAAATGTGCATTTCATTTTTTCCAGATATACTCTATGTTTGATACATTTTACATTGCAGATAGTAAAAACTTATTCCTTAGTTGTGACAATTATTTTTACATGTAGCTATATCTGCAAAAGTTCTACATGAGAAAAAGTTTAAAATTAACCAATGAAACCATTTTTCCTAGTGCGCAAAGGAATTGTGTTTCTGTACAACTATTGGAAAATGCATATGCAGACAAGTCTCTCTCTGCAAGGAGAAAAAATTTTGGTCGATTGAACTTTGGTTGTTTTTCAGATTAATGATATGTTGCAAAATACATTTTTGATTTTTAATTGAGCTTGGACAACATCTCCAATCTATGTTTCTCTTTCATATGATATTTAGAAATGCCATTCAGACACAATTGACAATCAAAGGCGTGTTCATATATGCTTTGGTGTCCTACACAAATCCTCTATTCTGCATAGATTCGGATCTCTTGTGTTCAACTATGCTTTGGCGTCACACACAAACCCTCTTTTCTACATAGATACATAGCTCTATGCAATTACTTTTGTAGGTATGTGTTATAAGGATACTCTACCTATAGAGGCATGTGTTCTCAATGTTGTCTAACCCTATATTTCTCATTTTCATGTATAACTACTACGTGCAACTATTTTGTGTGTGACATAGAAACATATGAAGTTAAATAAATATGAAATTTTGTGATACATTATACCAAATTATTGATGGTAAGTGGCTTTAATTGTTTAAAAATAAGTATTATGTAGAAGGAAATTGTGCAGAAGAATTATGTGGATGGGAAAGTGAATGTGGAAGTACGAAGATTTTCCATAGAAAAATTTTCACTTCTTATTCCGTATATTCATTCGTTAGTGTAAATCATAAATCAAAGTGTCTGAGTTTTATGAAGCTTCTGTGACATATGCATAATAGTAATAGTAGTAGTAATAATAATAATAATAATAAAAAGTAATGTGTCATTGTGTTTTCCTCATTAGCTTAAGAATCATAAATCAAATGTTCTAAGTTTTATAAAACTCCTGTGGCATAATTTTAACACGTAATGTGTCAATAGTTGCATTGGCTACTTGTTGATCATTGATTTTTCTTTCCTTTTTTTTGGATGCATGTTGGTATATTTCATAGTTCTAGGTGAGGGGAGGCTCGTTATGAATGGTTTTATTCTAGTTATCGGAATCGAAACTATGTTTTGAGAATTATGTGTTTTTCTTATTAGCATAAGAATTGTAAACAATATCTATTTTCGAAAATAGATATAGATTTTATGATACTTGTATTAGGTATGTTGTGGTTCATTTGTTTCTTGACTCTATATCTCATTCATAGACAAGAGTTTTACGTGAATTTGTTGTATCTATATCGGTTTACTTTTTTTCATGTACCTTGTTTATGTTGTGCTTGCCATTGAGCAATAGTTCATAGTGGAATAAAAAACAAATCCCTTTTTTTCTTTTTTTGAGACATAATTGCTAAAGCATCAATGAACCACTCCTGTGCAAGACAAAGCGTTCAATAGGAAATGATCATGAATATATAATAAATATAACAAGATACAAAGAAATAATACATGGATGGATGCAAATAGAAAAAGCACAGGAAAACATATGGTTAAGAGATTTTCCAGGTTCAAAAGTATTTACAGTGAAAGATGTTTTGAAACAATATGTCAACTGATGAGGAATGAGCGTGATTTTTGCTGTTTAGGATACATAATTGCACAAAATTTTGGCAACGCAATGATGCATAATGATTCATTTGCATTAAACTGTATGAAAATATAAATGAACAAAGATGCAATTAATCCATTTCATGTAATAGTAGATTAGCAAGAATACATCATACAATTAGAAATGCCATATGAAAAAGAGAAAATAGATGGTGTTCTTTTGTTTAAGATTTTTACGATATATCTTGAACATAACTATATGCATATGGTCTACTAAAGCTTTGGCTATTATGTCTGAATTCCATAGATTCAAGAAACACAGAATGATATTTCATTTTATGTCTCTCAAAGAAATATTACAACAAAAATTAATTTCATGTGCTATTGAAATAGTTAACAAAATGCAACTTATAGAATAATTCGATAAATAAAAATTTTCATTAATACGTTTGATTTCAAAAACATGATTATACGGTTGCAATGATATGTTGTAACAAAAAATTCTTATTGTTGTTATGAATAGTCCAAAATGAATAGGTAACTATTTTAACCATTACAAGGAAATATAAATTTCATATTTGTTAATTGTATTATTATAGCTTGAGCTAATTAATAATTGCACAGTTGCAAAACATATGAGAAAATGCACGAACAATGTGTGTAACTTGGAAATGTGTAGAAATGTTGTTATCTTTTTTGCGTCTTCTTCTGTACGTATGTATTTGCTAGTTTTCATATCTTCTCCATATATACCCATTGTGTGTGATGCATTTCCTATGTGTTAATGAACTTTTGAAAAAAAATGTTACTAATTTTAGAATCAACATTTATTTAGGTTAACAGATAAAAGAGCAAATAAATTCACAATAATTAGTTAAACTATGTGTGTTTCTCATATTTTTCAAATATTTGTGTCATGTTATTTGTAATTATTATGGACAGTTTATTAGCTAGCTACCATTATTGTAAAGAATTTATAGTCATAGTGAAATGAGACGCATAATAAATGGACGAGATGGTTTCATAGTTTTGAGGTATATTTGCACTTGTTTTCGTAAGAATTAGCTTTGATATCTTCAATTATTGTTTATTGACAAATGTTTTGTTTAACAAATTTCATAGTTGCAATAGTCAGACCCAATTTTACATTTGAAAAGGTAAGATCTAGTGAATATATACAGAATCGAAAAAAAAAAGGAAAAAAAATTGTTCAGTTCAACAGTGTTGAGAACTCTATTGATTCAGAGGGTGTTTTCAACTACGAGACAAATATGGTTAGAAGATAAAGAACAACAACGATTTTCACTGATACCTTTAATTTAATTGGTTTTATCGATGAGAACTCCCATTGGTCTATTTCATATGAGAGTTGTGCTAATATGATAATGGAAGAGAAGAACTGTAACAATATTTAGAGTAGTGGATTAGTGCATGCTGCATGTGTACCACCATTTTTTTATTTCAAAGAAAATTTTCATTTTGTGTGCACAAATGTTTGATGTAGAAAAAGAAAAATTATGCTAAAATGAAGAGAATACATTTGAATGTAAAGACATTTAGATGAATATTCAAATTATCAGAGGTTAATATTCACTTACAATTGTCTGAAGCAAATAGTTTCACAATGCTAGAAGCAGGTGAATCTAATGTTATTATAGATTTATTTTTAATAACTCATCAAGTTTCTTACGATCTATCTGTTCCAGAACTTGTTTTGTTTAAACAATCAATTAGATATTTTTGTTGGCTTTGCTCACGTGTCATGGGCCAAGAAACTACAACAAGAGTTCCAACATGTATAGTTTATATGCTTTATCACACATACAAAAAGACTTTTGTATTCAACTCGGATTATATCATTTATAATGAATTAGCTTCTTAGTTAACCAATTTATGCAAGACTAAAAGGTTCTTCATGATGATATATCTCATAATATCTTCTATTTCAAGCGATAACTTTAGTGGTTTGTCATGTAATCCTAAGTTCAATGTGAATCAAGAACCAATGGACTCCTATTATCCTATATTGCATAAGAATAAATCTTCTTTAAACTTTTTTCTAATTCAAGATGCTTTTGTAAGGTAGGTTAATTACATGATAACTGGATAAGAGACATATCATACATTTGGACAGGAACAAGTTTTCCTATGGGGCAAAGGTATGCATGAAGAAAGAGAAAGTAATACACTAATTTGAATATATGGGTTTAAAGGTCAGCCATTGCTATTAACGAAATTTGTTATAGATAGGTATTTTGTTGTTGAAGTCTATAGGCAATACCTTGACTAGCTAAATATGTTTGGAAGAAGAAAGACAATATAGTTCATTCCTTTGTCATTTACTGTTGGAGAAATCACAATAAAAATAATGGATCATGTTACAGAGCTCACACAAGATTTGAACCCTTTTAACTTAGGTAAGGCTTAAGTAATTAAAGGCTTTGCGAAGGAGGGTCCATTTAGCACACACTTGGAAAGAATTAGATACGAAAACTTGTTTCCAGGGATTAGAGAACAAACAAAGAATGTCAAAGTGCATGAACAAAAAAACAACAACTAATCATAAAATTTGAAGATATTATGGAAGTATCATGTATCAATATTTCTAAAGATCAATTTGTATGTTGCATAAACGATCCTCATGGAACTTGAGGGATAACCATAGATGTTGAGAAAATCATCCACAAACCAGGTATCAATATTTCTATAGAGAAATTTATATACTACATAAAGGATACTGATACGAGTTCATCGTCAAGTGAAAACATGACAAAAGATAATGTAAATACGGAATTGATTCATGTCAAGCTATCAGATAACATGAAGCACAAAGAGATTTATTGGAGTTTTATTTCAAAAGATGTGTATACTATTGAATCATTCAATTTCATAAGGCCTATGAAAAAAATAAAATTTTATCAAACTATAAATGTAGAATTTGGCAACGTTAAGCTACTTGATTGGATTAGTGTTTGTTTTGAAGAAAATCAAGAAACAATAGCACAATTTGCCAAGGAATCTATTACTTTTTATGATGGTTTTCTCACATTGAGAAATGAAAAATATGAAAGAAGCAGTTGAATTTAGTATGAGTAGGGATGGAAGGATTCTAAGGGGTGAAAAAAATTTCAATTGAATATATTGTCCAAAAACCTTTGAAAGCATGAGATTAAGTGATAAGGTTCATTTAACATTAGATAAAAATGGTAGATCTTTAAAATTTCCATCATATGATAAGAGGATGTAATGGTATTTTATTAATTGGTATTTTTATATGTGTTTTGATACATTATATGTCTATTTATATTATCTAGATGGTTTGTTGCTAGGCATGTAGTGTAGGTTTAAAATTTAATGTAGAATAAAAAAGAACTTATCGTTGGCCATGGTGATTAGATTTGATTTAGGAAATCACTTCTAATATAATAAATGTCTTTTAATTTAGTGAAGACTTAATGCACCAAAGGATGGAATCACGGGAAATTCCTTTCTTCATAAGTTAAGGACCTTCCTAATCCACCCATATTTATAATTATCTTTCCATCAAAGATCATTAACTAACTTGGAGTTAATGGGGTGGTCTCCAGCCATAACTAACACTTCATGGGAATTTACATAACCAAAATTATGGGTTTTTGGTAGTTTGGTCCACAATAAGAAACATTTCTAACATTCTCCCACTTGGTCCAAATTGACACAAGCATGATATTTTTTTTAATGATTATCTTCCATTTCTAGTTCCTCAACAAATAGTTTCAATGAATGAATCATGGAAGTAAATAATATATTAGACGAATAGTACCTTTCATGTATTATAATATCATTGATTCCCTCTAGGGAAAATTTAACAAGATAATATTCACAAATGGGCTAATTTTCCATAGTTTTTCCAAAAACAATTCGCTAATTTCCATTTTTACTAAAATTGATTCATTCAAATTTTATAAGATAAATTTATTTTACCTCTAAAATCACCAAATATTTATAAAAATTATATAATATCATTATAAATTTGAATATTTTTATGAAAATAGCACAACAAAATTTAAAATTTGCATATTGGGGATGAGCAACATTCACCAATGTTTCTAAACATTAAGATAGATTTCCATCCTCAAAATTTTCCCTAAGTACCTCTAAATAAAAACTTTATGTGGCATAATTATTTATGAATGTGTAGCGAAATTCCCATTCAAGTTCCAATTTATTTTCCCAATGAACAAGATATCATTAATTACTCATTTATGCATACAAATTTCAATAGACATATATACCAAGAATAATGAAAAGCATAATTGTAATTATCAAATTAAATGGTGTCTTGAATGTACATAAAAATTCAAGAATGAAACATGTTAACGAGTTCCATATGCACAACATGTTCTCCATACACCTTTGGTGGTAACCATTTCATCATAGGATCTACAATCATTAATTTTCTTGATTTTATCAATTGTCACCCAATGATTCTGAACACATTTTTTAACAAAAATGTACTTTATGTCTTGTTTCAGGTACTATTCTTATTGTTTTTAGCAAAGTGAACTAAAGAAAAATTATCACAATAATGATTATTGTCCTAGAGATGGATCCTACAACTTGAAGCCATATGATCAACTTTCGTAACCATAAATCTTGTGAGCTACCTTCATAACATGCTATATACTCTACCTTCATAGTGGAAGAAGACTCAACTTTTGTTTCTTTCTTCCCCATGAGATGAAACCTTCTACAAGTAGGAAGACATATCCCATTATAAAATTTCTAGAGTTGAGATATCTTGTAGAGTCTGAGTCTCAATACCAAATCACTAAATGGTGTGATTATCTATATGTAAGCATGTAGTCTTTTGTACCTTGTAGATACCATATAAATTTATTTTTAGCAAGCTAATGATCATGCCTAGATTACTTTGATATCTACTACTAACATTGCAATTACAAATCCAATATCTTGTCTTGTCCATACCTAAGCATACATTAGACTTCCAACTGTAAATGTGTAAGGAACTATCTTCACTTTTTCCATTTGAAACCATTTTTTGGACATTGATTAAGAAAAAACTTATCACTCTTAATGAAGAATGCCATATTAGGTGAAGAGTGTTTCATATGAAATCTTTCTAGAACTTTATTAATGTATGCCTTTTGAGAAAATCCTAATATCCCTTAAGATCTATCTCCGTGAATATCTATGCTAATGAAAAAAGAGGCTTCAACCATATCCATGATATCAAAGTTATGTTTAAAAAATTGTTTACACTAGTGTACAAATCCCAAATCGTTAGTAGAATAACATCCACATATAAGACTAAGAATATAAACTTGTTCCCACTAACCTTAAGGGCATATACATTGATTCATGATATTCTCCATATAACTGAACGAAGAAAATACTTTTCTCAACCTAAATACCATTGGTGTGAAGCTTGTTTTAGCCCATACATGGATTTTTTGAGTTTACGAACCAATTTTTTTCTTTTCTAAACAAAAACCTAGATTGAATCATGTAGACCCCTTCCTTTAAATCCCCATTAAAGAAAGTTTTTTTCACATCCATTTGATACAACTCTATATCAAAATGAGCTAATAATTCCATGATTATTTTAATTGAGTCCTTTGTACAAATTGGAGCAAAGATTTCATGGTAATCAATAACTTCATTATGAGTGAATACTTTAGCCACAAAGCTAGATTTATACCATTCTATATTAATAGATGATTCGTTTCTTATTTTATAGACCCATTTATAGCCAATGGTTTTGGCTTCCTTATGAAAATCATCCAAATCTCAATAAAAATTCTTAGCCATTGAATTCAAGTCTTCTAACATAGCATTGCACTAGATCTTGGAATTTCTTTCACTCATGGCTTGTGAAAATGAGATTTTATCTTCCTCAATTCGAATGCATTGGTTAGACTCTTGTAGGTACACAACATAATCATAAGGCTTTGCAAGTTTCTTTAGTGTTGAGGATCCTTTTAATCCTATCTCTTCATTCACATTTTGTTGCATTTAAATAATAGGTTCATTGAGAAATTGGTCCTCATGGGTGGAATTTCATTAGTTTTTGTTCTTCCCTAATGAAAATTTTGAATTCTTTTAAGGTACAATTAACCAATCCATATATATAGGGATAATAACTGAATCTTGAATTTCCTCTAACTCACTCCCACTAATTTCATTATACTCAAGAATCCTTGCATTTATTACCTCAATGATATAAGGTGTATGGGAAGGACAATAAAACTTAAATCCATTGGACCGTTTTACATAACCAATGAAAAAAACATTTGTTTATTTAAATGCAACATTTTCTCTAATGGATTATATATCTTAACCTCAACATGATAGCCCCATATGTGTACATAATGTTGAAGTACTTTTAGGAACTACCTTAGTTGGAACCTTGTTTAGTATATATACAGTAAGTTTTAAAACCTCACTCTAAAAGAGATAATGAGATAATATAATTTCTAGTGGTACTCCTCACCATGTCCATTAGAGTATGATTTTTCCTTTTAGCTACACCATTTTGATGTGGTGAGTTAGGAATTGTGTATTGGGAAACAATGGCTTGTTCTTTAAGAAAGTTTGAACATGGGCCTAGTTTTTGTCCTATACCCATGTTCCTTCCATAATACTTTTCACCTCTTTCTAGCTCCACGACTTTAATTAATTTTCAATTTTGTTTCTCTACCTCTACCTTATCTATTTTGAAAGAATATATCTCCTTACTTTTCTCAAATAGAAGATAGAGATACATAAATCATGTGTGATCATTTATAAATGAGATGAAGAATTTATAACCATTTAGACATGGAGACAAAAATGGTCCACATATATTGGTATGTATGATTTCTAATATTCCTGAACTCCTCCTAGCACCTTTCTTGGTTTTGTTGGTCTTATTTCCCTTTATACAGTCCACACGAACACTAAAATCAAAGAAATTAAGAGTCTCAAGGACTCTATAATTTATTAATATTATAATTCCCTCTATGGAGATGAGTCCCAATCTCTTGTGTCAATGCATGGAGGATATTTCATTCATAACACCACAATTGACTCTGACTTTCCCATGCGGGGTTAAAAAATTGAAATCAGAAGAAGGGTTTAAATGGAGTCTATTTAAACCATCAACAAGTGTTACATCAACAACAACAAGTGAGTCTCTGATAAGATTAAAATTAGAATCAATAAAATTGAATCTAAACCCATGGGGAACAAGTATAGAGGCTTAAATAAGATTGATAAGATTGAAATTAGAATCAGTAAAATTTAATATAAACCCATGGGGAACAAGTATAGATGCTTAAATAAGATTCTTAGAGAAAGGAATATAAAATGTCCTTTCAATATTTAAAACAAAGCCAAATTTTAGGACAAGTTTGAAGGCCCAAACTTATTTCACACTTGCACTCATTTTGTTTTTTGAATATATGAGCATTCAGATTCTATTGGTTTCATTTTGTTAATTAAACCCTGTATTGTATTGGGAATATGGATTGTAGAACTAGAGTCATTCCACCAAGAATTACGAAAAATAATTAGATTCATAACACACTAAAGAAATGAGATTACCTTTATTTTCAAGCCAAGCTTTATATTCAGGTCACTCTTTTATGATCTGTCCTTTATTTTTCTACAAAACAAATTTTATGGTATCCTTATTGTCAACTTTACCAGTTTCCGCCTTCTTATGCTTTTTTTAATTGATCACCCTTTCCTTTTCCTAATCATTCCTTCCCATTAGTCACTAGATGAGCACTTTCTAGTTTCTCCTACTTCAATCTCCCTTCCTCTTGAACACACATGGTCAATAGTTCATTAATTAAATATTTCTCCTTATGCATGTTATACATAGTCATAAATGGCCCATATTCTATAGGAAATGAGTCAAGTACGAATTGGACAAGGAAATAATCTAAGAATGTGACACTTTCAGTTGAGAGGCTATATTTATCATTTTCATAATATGTTTACGTACTTTCTTATTACTAACAAGTTTCATTAATGATAGTTTGTGCATTAGGGTGCTAGCTAGTCCATTTTTGGAAATCACATATTATTTTTCAACAACTTAATGAATTTTGTAACTACCTCCTCCCACATTTACCCAAGCTAACCATTCCACCGGGGTAAATATGTGACAAATATTTACCATGATATGATTCAACCTCTTAGATTGCAACAATGTAAACTTTGAAATGGGAACTCATACTATTACCTGTTTTGTAGAGAATTCAAAAAAGTGACCTGATTTAGAAAAGGGGTGATGCAGAATACACATGTTTTTTTTATACCATAGTTTTTGCCGCTATATTTTTTTTATGTACATTGCGTCTTAGAATGGTATTGTTTCTGATGCTGATTTAAAAAAGTGGTAATTCTACACCAGGCCATTTTTTAAAAGGCTTTTTTTTTAATGTATGAAATGTAAATAATTATTTTGTAAATTTAATAATTTTTGAGGTGGTCTTTTTCTAAATATTTTCTTGTTTTTATTTTAATTTTAATTTTTTTGTAGTGAGGTTTTTATTGTTTTGCATATTTAAAGAAAAAGGTAGATATTTTGAATTTTCGATATTCTACATATTTATACACCGTTAATTAATTTTTCATTCCACATGAAATAATTGTTTCTAAAAAACAATATTTTTTAACAATTGACATAAAAATAACCATTTTTAACTTAAATATAACTAAAAAACTACACGTTTTGATAATTTTTTGTAATTTTTTGCTGGAGATGACATGTCAAAATCACACTTTTTTTTAGGAAATTTTTAACTAAAAATGGTTAAATAATAGTTTCTTTTATGAATTTCATGTCAAAAAAATAATAATAATCACTGTTTTTTTCAAAAAATAATGATTAACATAAAAATTAATGTGAAAATCACATAATACAAATATTGAATGCATAACAACCTTAATTGAGTGCTTATTCTTCTCATAAAATGTCAAAGTCAAAACATTACAAGAATAACTAATTAATAGTTACAAAAAATGAGCTTTATTTCCAAGTATAACTTAAATTTAATCAACCATGTCACGTAATCCAAACTCTTCGTCCTCTAGAGTTTCATCATTGTCTTCTTCTACAATATTTTCTACTTCCTTTTGCTCATTTTCATCTTCTAATGGATCTTTGATATCTGCGAATCTCCCAATGTATGTCTTTCCAAACATTCCATGTAATGGTGGTTGGGGTTCCTTTGCCTTTTTTGCCACACGTGATTCACTAAAGTCCCCTTTCTTCAGCTCAATTTCTTGCATTACATCTCGAAGAAATTGAAGAGCATTAATTCTTTGCTGAATGAAATTGCACTGCATTGGATCTTTTTTAATTGCAATGCAATTTCTTCCTTTTTGAAGGCAACATGCTAGTGTTGTACCTAATTACCAAGCAAAAAAGAAATTATGCAGTAAATTAGTACAATGACATATTAATTAAAAAATAACATATTGAAATTCAATTCCATATAATAAAACTTACCTGAGCTAGAAAATAAATCCAGAACCCAATCTCCATCATTTGAACATATGTCTATAAGATAGTTAATCAATAATTGTGGTTTTTGATAAATGTCAACTATTTTTAATTTTACTTCTTTGTCTTCATATGTTATTTTTTTCACAACAACATCATAAGTCAGTATTTGCCTATGACTCTTTCCTTATACCCGATTAAAAATCATAGACATATGGGCTGTGCCACCCCATGGCACCTTGGTGGCCCGTCTGTCCCCCGGGGGTCAAGCAGGCCGCCGGGGTGGCGCGGTGTGCGCATTACAACACCACCCTGTGCCACCCCAGTGGCCCACCCACCCCTCGGGGGTGGCCAGGGGATTTTGGGAATCATCCAGTGACCCTCAGGGGGCAGGCGAGCCATTGTGGTGGCACCAGGTGGGCACTGCAGCACCACCCAGTGCCACCTCGGTGGCCTGCCCGCCCCTGGGGGTGGCTGGGTGATTCTGAGAATCGCTCAGCGACCCCTAGGGGGGTGGGCGGGCTGCCGGGGTGGTGCAGGGTGGGCGCCGCAGCCCCAGCCCGCACCACCCCGACACCTCGCCTACCCCCTGGGGGTCGCTGAGTGATTCTCCAGCCACCCCCGTGGGGGCCCGCCGGGGTGGCGCGGGGTGGTGCTGCAACACCCACCTTGCGCCAACACGGCGGCCCACCCGCCCCCTAGGGGTGGCTAGGCAATTCCAAGAATTGCGTAGCCACCCTTGGGGGGCGGGTAGGCCACCGGGGTGGTGCGAGGTGGGCACCGCAGCCCCACCCCACACCACCCCGGTGGCCCGCTCACCGCCTAGGGTGGATGGGAAATTCTAAGAATCACCTAGCCACCCCCAGGGGGCGGGCAGGCCATTGGGGTGGCATGGGGTGGGCACTGCACGTCCACCCTGGCAGCTCGCCCAGCCCCCAGGGGTGGCTGGGCGATTCCGAGAATCGCCCAGCCACTACTGGGGGGCGAGCGAGCCACCGTGGTGGCATGGGGTGGGTGCCGCAAAACCACCCCATGCCACCCCGACGGCCTGCCAGCCCCCCAGCAGTGGTTGGGCGATTCTGAGAAACACCCAGCCACCCCCGAGGTGGCGCGGGGTGGGTGCCGCAGCCCCACCCCGTGCCACCTCAGCAGTCGGCCCACCCCTCGAGGATGGCCGGGTGATTTCGAAATTGCCCAGCTAGCCCCCAGGGGTGGGCAGGTCACCATGGTGGCACGAGGTGGGCACCAAAAATGGTAGCTGACAAAAAAAATGGTGGAAAGAGAAAAAGAAAGGGTACACATATAAATTGCCGCTACAGAGACATATTAAAATTGGAGGATGTTGACATACTTGTTTATGACTTCAATTTAACAAAGAGAGGAACTCTTCGCTTCAAGACGATAGAGATTCTGAAAAGGTTGTTACCAGAAGGAACAATGTTGAGATTGGAGTCTGCTGAAACCAGTCGTAGATCTAGAAGAATTTTGAAACCTGAAATGGTAGGCATGCATGTGGACTCAGATGGGGCACTAGTCGATGAAAGAGAATAATATGGAACATCTTCATCAGCATCCAGTCACTCATCTGAAGATGTGAATTCTGATGGTGTGCAAGAAAATATGAGTGTTTTTGAATAATTGTTTAAGATAGTTTATATAACTAATGTATGCATCGTATTTTGAAATAAAATTTTTATTTGCATATGGCGTTAAATGAGAAGTTATGAGTCATTTTTATGTTGTTGGATTATATGTCTTAATTATGATAATTTTTATTGTTTAGAATATCTACAATGCAACATGAAATTAGAGATATAATGTATGTTTCATTCAATATACAAATAATGACTTTTGAATTCATTTAGTGATGTAATTTGTTCATAATGTCATGGTTTTTTAATTTTATAGTTGAAAAAATTTCAATTTCTTTTGTATCTAGCATTTTATGGTTGAGAACATGTTGAATTTATAGTTAGGAAAGAAAAATTTTATTCTACCTAAAACATTAGTGTGCATTTTTCCTCATAAACAACTTTGTTTGGCACATAAAAATTCGGTTTTACTAGCGTTTTTAAAAAATGTTGAAGATTAACCCCAAAAAAAATCATCATTCCAGTATCATCATTTTTTTCATTTTCAAGCTGTTTTTTGCACGAAAATTTTGTTTTCACTGTCATTTTTAAAACATGTTCAAAATTGACCCAAAAAAAAAATCATCGCTCTTGTATACACACTTTTCATTTTTAGCACCGTTTTTGATGTTTTTTCGGGCTTTTTTAGCTAGAGTTCCCGTTTTGAGTTTATAGTTCCCATTTCAAAGTTTACATTGTTTCACCCTAAGGAAGTGGAATCGGCAAAACAAAACCTTAGTGACCTTCCTTAGGTGATATAGGACCCCCAAGGGCTAAACCACCTTTCTAGGTGTCCAAGCCTTGAGTTAACTTTCACTTTCACTGATCTGGACTCCAAGTCGCACCCCTGTGGCTGTAGGCCTCCAGTCGCATGCATAACCATTGCAAGGGTGCGACTACAGTCTTTTTCAGCGAGTTTTATGCCTGAGACCCTGAAATTTGTGCCACCCTTTTAGGGCTAGACTCCAGGTCATTGCCCAATACTTGATGAAACTTTTCATAATAATAAATGACACAAACACAAAGACTCTAACAAAAAAATTGATCAAGTACTTGACCTAACCAAGCCCAACCATGATAGACCTTTCATCAAACACATCATGAACATGTAATCTATAGGTCATAATTACATATATGAACATAGTGATCTCATACTTATATGAGAATCATCAAGAAGGTCTAATACTGACTCATAATAGTTGCAATAATATCTATTAGGTCAGGCATTCAATAACCATTCATTTACCAATCAAAACATGTCAATATGCACAAACAATATACATCATATAATGAAAACTACCATATTAACCAACAAATAACCAACATATAAAACATGGAAACTTAGCCATAATATCACCATCATAATCAATACATATTCTCATGGATCACAATAGAAAATACCTCTTATTAACATCTGAAAATTCCAACCAAATAAGGGACTCCCATGCACCACCCAACCATATATAGGGTCAAACAAAATCTTTCTTTTAGTCAATCACCCCCTTGCATATTCCAAGAATGAATGTGGGACTTAAAACAAAAAAATTGGGGCTTCCTCAAGCCTTACTACAATCCCTCCAAGGGATACCACCCCACTTAGTTTCAAAACCATCTGGCAATCCAACTCAACCAAATAGGAGAAACCCCATCACACCATGGCTATATGGAAATGGCAAGGCAAGGCTGAAAACCACTGTCGCACCTACAAGTAATCTCATTATAGCTGCTTGATCCAACTCTTTCTTGCTTGATCTTTGCTTCCCTTTGCTTTCCTACCCTTCCTTTACCTTTCTTTCCTTAATCCTAGAGTGCTACAAGAATTATCAAAGTGCCTGAGAGAGAGAATAGAGAGAGAGCTCCACCCAAAAACTGTCAAAAGTCCATGAACTAATCCTCGAAAGTCTTTTTATTAATGAGGCCTTTATTTTCTTTGTTTTCCATTATTTTTACTTCATCTTTCTTGTCACATTCAACCTATGACCTTTTACCTTCCTTTTCTCCTAATTTCCATCATTTTCATAAATAAAATTCCAATTAATGCATATTTTCCTTTTCAATGCCTTTTCCTTTGCTAATTTCCCATTATCCATAGCAAACCAAATGAACACCCACTAGGATTTTTTTCCCAACATTCAGCTTGGAATATGTGTCCCGTGACCTTGGTCTTATTTTTTCCTTTACTAACTTTATTACATGAACTTTTAATGCGAGGTTGTTACAAATTCCATTTCCTTAGAGCATTCTAGAATATAACCTTGAATACCTTTTTCAACACGGTTCTTGATAAACATTAAACTTAAGTGATTAGATCACTATCTCTACTCATGTAAGATGATCTTTTTTGACGTACTAGATTTCATAGGGATTGGTTTTTCATTCTCATGAAATGCCAAATCCAATTCCATGCACCCTAATTTAAGGAAATTTTTCTCCTTCCAGTCCTTAAAATTATCACTAGTTAACACTAGAACACAAGATGATTCATTAGACATAATTTTAGATGGCATAGCTACAAAATTAAACTAAAAAAGATATGATTCATATATGGCCATGATTTAGATTATTAACCTATGTTAATAATAGTAAAAGAAGAACAATGCATTGTCTCAATCTTCCTATGGGCCGAGATTATAATATGGATAATTATTTTCTCAATAACTCTATAATGCAACTAATAGTTCTAACATCAATAGGGAGATGACCCATTACCCGTGGGAAGTTGGAATATTCTCGATTTGTTTCTTAATTTATCATCATATGCCAATTAATTCATGGATAATGATTTCCTCCATATGGGGCCAAGACATATCATTGTCATGATTTAACAACAATTTTGATGTTATTATTTAATATAATTACTTGCATCCAATATGTGATTTATATTTGATCATTGAATTAAAATGTTTTGGCTACTCCATGAGTCAATTAAATGTTACAAGCATATAATAGCTCATCAAGGATAATAATAATAATAATAATAATAAATTGTGTTCACTAATATTAAGTTCAATTCATCAAAATGATTAAAAATTAATATGCATTAGCTAATCCCAATGCCAACACACATTATTTTTAATCAAACAAGATCAAAATATTAAACAGGCATAAATAAAAATAGAGTGATCATGTCACAAAATTAATGCATATTATGATGCTCATTCATGTGCATATGACACACCATGATGCATAACCATAAAACCTAAAAATCATATCATGCTATCTTGAATTAACATAGAAAAAGGTATACATGTTTGCCATGATACATGAAAAGGATATAAATATCTATTTTTCTTGATACCATGCCAAAATAATGCTCTGGGATACATTGACTATCAATTATAATTTTGATATATGCATAATTCGTAACTGCCAATTATAATTCTACCACATATATGCACAATGGATACATGTTGTCATGAAATGCATATACCCATTGGTTCCTTTTATATTATCATGTTTGAGACACTAAATCATCACCATATTTCATCATAAGTAACACAAGCCATGGAAAAATATCTCCATACGTATATACTAAAACTCATATATGTATAGTTATTTATGCATCATAATAATTAACTACATTCTTTCTCTCTCTAAAACCACCAACATCTTAAAATGATATTTTGGCTTACATTCTCTAAATGATCTATATTTCAGAGAAAACCAATGAAAATATTTCTTTATTATTAAATTTCTTAAAGTAAAAAACCCATCATTGAGAGAAAATTTAATTTAGAGAAAGGAGTAAAATATTCAAATCAAACACCACAATTTGAAGGACGCTTTGATAAAAATGGAAGTTAAAATTTAATATGGAATAAAATAGAACTTACCTTTGGCCATTTTGATTAGATTTAATGTAGGAAATCCTTTCCAATCCAATATAGATATCTTTTGATTTATCCAAGACTTAATGCACCAAAAGATCGAATCATAGGAAATTTCTTCCTTGATAACTAAGG
Organism: Pinus tabuliformis; assembly: GCA_031772625.1. Classification (NCBI taxonomy): domain Eukaryota; kingdom Viridiplantae; phylum Streptophyta; class Pinopsida; order Pinales; family Pinaceae; genus Pinus; species Pinus tabuliformis. The sequence continues at coordinate 647,529,131 of CM062807.1, read as the reverse complement.
GACCTTATAATCCACTAGAATTTATAATGATCTTTCCATCAAAAATTATTAACTAACTTGGAGTTAATGGGGTGTTTATTTTTGGTCGTAACAAACACTTCATAGGAAGTTACATAACCACACATATGGGTTTGTGGTAGTTTGGGCCACAATAAGAAACATTTATAACATGTAGATCTCATGATTTTCTTGTTGATGTAGTTATTAATATTTCAATGTGAGAGGAGCTTAGAGTCTATGATTATATTTTATGTTGTGTGTGTGTGTGTGTGTGTGAGAGAGAGAGAGAGATATTACTACACCATATTTATGTTCTAAGCCTAGTGTTTTTGTTCATTTTATGATAGTTACTTAATAAGGAATGGCATATTTTTCATATGGATAAGTAATCATTATATGTGTGTGTGTCTCCAAGAAAACCTTATGGGGTCCCCCCTCCTCCTTGGAATGGTAGCATGGAGCATGTTTCAAGTGTTGAGCATAACCGTAGATGGAAATCCATCATTACTAAAATAAGCTCAAACTTGATCAATTCTAGAATCAGAAAGCTCATGATAATTTAGAATTAAAAGAATCAGTTTGAATTTGAACTAATTGAACTAATCGTTTGAGGTATAACAATTCCTATGTATAAGTTAAATTTAAGAAATATAGGGATAACATATACTAACTTACATATCTAGTAGTCTAAGTGTCATCACTTTGTAGATGATATGGATATAATGTGTATAAAGAGAATGAGTATTTTTTTTATACGTATATATGATAATATAATCTATAGATCATGAAAATTTCATTAAATTTGAAATCCTTAGTGACAATCCAAACTTAAACTATGCTTTAAAAGTGTTTGTTGGTTTCTAATAGTGTGATTATTAGTATCTGAAAGTGTTATTACTAGCTTCGAATAGTCCAATTATCATTTTCTAATAGCATTGTTATCGATTTTGAATAATACGATTATCATTTTTCAAAATTACATTCTCTTTTATAATGTATGATTAGTACATTTCATAAGTTTATTATGTGTTTATAATATTCATGCCAATTCATATATCATGATGAATTATATTTCTTTATATATTTTTGTACATAAGAAAGTAACCTAAGCATCTTGAATTATTCCATTAAAGTATGTTGATTTATGTTTATATTTTAGGATGATTATAAACTTTCCCTGGTAACTTAATATTTCAAGGTACACACCTCATATAATCTATTAAGTTCTCATAAAACCCACATGGAAGGTTAGGATATAAAATTCCACTCTATATATTCAAACAATATTAAGAAAGTCTCAATCATCATCACATATTTTTTTTACTAAGGGTGATATATCTTAATGGTCATATTCCCTCTTTATTTATTTTTTGTCTATCTCCCATTACCTTTACTTGTAGCTTCCATCCTCATCAGTATCTACATCAATGATTTCATATTTATCTCTTCTACTAGGTCCACTCTTTATATTTTTTTCCCAACTTACTTATCCTCTATTGAGTTTCCACCACTGAACTAAAACCTTATATCTCCTATCGCATCTATATATTTGTAGACATCATATAACACCTTTCCTAGTCTCCATAGTGGCTTATTATCGCTTGGTTATACAATTACCATGTGATCTTTACAACTTTCCTAAATCATATTATTCTTTAAGTTTGTACAAGAATGTTCAAGTTATTTAACTAGTATTAAGGACCCTTCGTCTCAAGTAATCATCCACAAGATAATGTGTTTGTAAGGAATAATCGATATTATTTTTTTCTTAATGTGTTTTTGGATAGAAATGACCTCTTTGTCTCATTTGATTAACTCAGGGCATGCCTAAAGCCTTCAGAACATTTTGTCAATATCTTATCTTTGGAAGCCAACATTATTCCCCTTTATATGTCATTTTTTCATTAAAATGAGAAATATATTAATGTATTCAATTTTTTTTCATTTCTTCCATTAATTTAGTGTTTTGAATGGTGAAAGTATAGGTTCCTAATTAAGTAATTTTTCCCTCTCCTTACCCTTTTTTTCCAATATGCAATGAGACTAATGTTCATCCTAATAGTAGCCTTATAATACACTAACTTAACACTAACTTAATGGTTGTGTGTTGATCATAGGAAAAAAGATATACTAGAGCTAGAAACCCTAACCTTAATATAACTTTGCCATTGTAAAACCTATCTTATTCATAGAATAAATAACTCAAAAAACAAAAGGAAAAGCATTGACATGAACAAAATTTTTAGAAATAATGTAAATAATGCCATTACCAAATGAATTAGGTTGAGATAGAACCTATAGAATAAGCTTATCTACAAAGTGGGTTCCAAAGTCCCTCCTTGTGATGATTCATTGGCGCTTCCTTGATGTGCTTATATGATTCAATACTTGGTGTATGATTAAGGCACCTTGACAAAAAATTCTCTCAACAAGAAGAGGTCCTCAACAATTTAATGTAATTTTAATAGCATAACCTTTTCATGAACATAGACGAATTGATATCAAGACTTCATTTATAGGGAAAATAATGGTTAAATATGCATGAAATAGTCTTCAATTATGTGTTAAAACTTACCAAATCAATGCCAAAAATCACAATTAGGGTTCGAAATGTTCCACATGCAAATAAATTTTCATTTTTGGCAATTTTAGCTTGGAAATAGTCATAATTTGATTTTTTCAAGTAGTGTATATTTTAGGGGTATTATCTACACTATTCAAACACACTTAGTTGGGGAAATGTCTACGTTGATCCTTTTTGGCCAAATTGGGATTTCAATTTGTATCTCCCAATGAGTTAGAGGTCTTATGTGGTGGGAATGGGGCTAAAATCGAGGTTAAGAATTCCAATAGTGATATATTTTATTATGTTTCTTGGCAATTGTAATGTTTCCAAGGCCTGGATTGACTCAAAAACTTATGTTTAGAAAACATAAAAGGTCTAATACCATTATTTTAAAATAAAGTCATGAGATCACAAAAATAACTAAGAAATGTGATATATGTTATATAATTACAAATAATTAGAGACAACACATGAAATATATATAACGTATTAATGAAGGAAATGGAAATATAAATGTAACTTGAACACTTAAATCACATAGCTTGAAGAAAGATTCACCAATTTACTGAAGACATTGGACATTCCACCCAACCATAGGCATTGTTGTGCATTTAATCTCTACAATACGACACCCCTAAGATGAGGCTGTGATTTCACAAAGTTGGGTTACTATGATAACTCTATCACTCGTAGATATCCACTCAAAATCTTTCTATATTCACATAGTCACACTACCATTAAGACTAAAAAAAATTACTCGACCAATCCAATGGAAATGTCAAATTATAGCTCTCTTTCCCCTTCAATCTACACAACCAAAAGAATGATATCCCTTTCTCTATATTGTAATCCCTCAAGGTATTCCATTTCCCTAGAAGTCTCTAGTGCTACTAGTAAATAAATCGTAATGCCAAAAACTATAATAGCCATGGAAAATTTCATCAACAATGATAATTCATTCATGCACTTAGATATCTTTCATATGCTAGAATAATAATAATATTTAACCAACAATCATTAACAATTCCTCTCATCCATAGAACTTTTCTTCTATCCGAGAATAGAGAACACACAAAAATGAATAAGACAAATGAATAGGGAACCCCAAGACAACCAAAAGGATGAGATTAAATATGTGCTCCCTTCATCGCATCATATGGTTTCCATAAGAATCTCACATACAATATTTTCCTTAATTTCTAATAGGAGTATAATAAAATATAATAATTTCCTTAATTTCTAATAGGGGTATAATAAAATATAATAAAATGGTGTAGTCTCTCTAGCTACATCCCTCTCTTCTCGAAACATAACTCATAATCATGTCCTTTCCATCTATATTCGGTGATGTACTTTATTAATAATATTCAAAACCATTATGTAGCTAGTCTCTCCAACCCTTCATCATGTACAACATAAATTAATAAATTAGGGACCAAACCCTAGGCAGTTAAATTACACTCACCATTATTTCTACATTGTCCTTAGTGGGTGACGCCATAAAGATGTACACATATACAAATTCACATAAGAAGTAAAAAAAATGTGGGTATGCTTCCCATGAAACATGTTCATGATCCCACGTCAATTATTTGAGGTTGTAGATGTCAATTGGACCTTTACCTATCATATGACATTGTTTAAAAGCCCCATGACCTTGATTTCCAATTTATACATTAGTTGTACCTATTAGTTTCCTTCTAATTCCACTTGAATTAAGGTCCAACCAATGACATGGTTAGTATCATGGACATACATTCTCAACAAATAGACATAAAATAGATTATGCACTTTCATGGAAGTTGGAAATTCAAGCATGTATGCAATTGGTCCTATCCTATAATAGCCCTACCTAACCTTTGGATTGTAAATACCTTGTACATGAAAAAATTAGGTGGGTAAGTTGGAACAGATTAATTAGGTTGGTGAGAAAGAATTACTTTTTGGGGCCAATGTGCTCATGTGCCTACTTTTATATGTTTTGAGGCTATAAAAACTTGATGTTGTAAATATGTTAAATTATGCATGTTAATAATTGTTAAGTTATGGTATGTTCTATGCTTATAACAGTTTACTTCTTTTTCTTATTATATTACACCGATTAGCAATCACATGTACATATAGAACATTAAACGATCGACAGAAAACAAGCCAAGGCAAGAGACACAAGATGTGGCGGCTAGCCAGGGACAAACCCCACAATGTGTGGGGAAACCCTTTGATCAAATATTCTTTTATCTTCAATAATTCCGCAGAGAGAAATAGTAGAATAAATCTGATTCATATCAGCAGTAGCAAACCCTAGATCAGCAGCATCAGCATTAGCGGCTTCATTATCAAACTAGGGCAGACCATATCTCACAAACCGACCGTCGGATTGACTTCATTCCACCACCAAAAGTTTTGGCTTCCAGAGGAGGTTCAGATGAACCTACAGCGTAGTTCAGATGAGGAGATCTTCTAGGCCACGCAAGTCAATCTTTACTTCTGCAGTTGCAGCTTCAGTTTCAGCAGTTTCTGGCTTCAAACTAGGGCAGTCGATATCTTGCAAACCCTTCGTCGGATTGACTTCATTCCACCACCAAAAGTTGCGGCTTTCAAAGGAGGTTCAGATGAACCTACAGCGTAGTTTAGATGAGGAGATCTTCTAGGCCACGCAAGTGAATCTTTACTTCTGCAGTTGCAGCCTCAGTTTCAGCAGTTTTCGTCTTCAAACTAGGGCAGTCGATATCTTGCAAACCGTTCGTCGGATTGACTTCATTCCACCACCAAAAGTTGCGGCTTTCAAAGGAGGTTTAGATGAACCTATAGCGCAGTTCAAATGAGGAGATATTCTAGGCCACGCAAGTCAATCTTTACTTCTGCAGTTGCTGCTTCAAATTCAACAGCTTCCAGCTTCACATGTGTGAGAGAGAGAGACCCATTTCAGCGCAGTAGAGAAGAGACTCATATCTGCGCAGTAGAGAGAGAGAGATGTGATGAGATGAGTGAGTCCAAATGAGGAAAAGTTCTCTTATATTTATACACAACGTTGGTGGGTGAATAGATGCGACTGTTGGGCTTCTGAGCCTACATGAGTTGTAGGTCGGCTTGATAATAATTCCATAATCAAAATAAATTCATATCTCCATGAATACTTATCGGAATTGGATGATCTTTATATCAATCTTACACCTCTCGATGAGAGGAATCTAATAAAAATATTATTAGCCATGAATAAGATGACCCACATGAAGTTTTGCCCTGGTTGCCAATTTTAACACTCCCTCTCCATCATGGAGAACTTCATCTGCAATTTGTCTATCGGTCGTTACTATTCATCCATCAAATGCACTGCCCTGTACAGCCTGACCCTTGCCCTGCTCTGCTCTATTCTGCCTATTCTGCTTTGTCTTGTTCTGCCCTGCACTGATCTGTACTGTTTTGCTCTGTTCTACTCTGCTCTTGCATTGTTCTGTTCTGCTCTGCTTTTGTCCGAATTATGAAGAAGAAGAAATGATCGAGGATGTATCATACTGACTCAAAGTCAGTCTCAGAGTATGTACCACTGGTCCCAGACTAGTCTCAACCAACCCAAAGTCAGCGTCATAGTGAGTACAACTCCAATGGTCCCAGACCAATATCATCCTCCACTGACTCAAAGTCAGTCTCATAGTATGTACCACTGATCCCAGACCAGTCTCAACCGACCCGAAGTCAGTGTCATAGTATGGTACAACTCCTACCACTGGTCCCAGACCAGTATCATTGATCCCAGATCAATGGAGGTCATCCTAGCGTAGGGAGTACGGTAGTTACAACGATGCGTCCATCGGTACTACTATGGTCCCTAACTTCATTTCCCTGCTCATTGATCAGATGAGAGGTACTTCCCATGAGTCCCAGACTACATGGGTAGGATGCCTCGATAGGAGAACTAATCAATCTTGTCCTCACAGGAGAACACATCAATCCTGCTACAATTTCCATGGAGAACACATCAATCCAGGCCTCACAGGAGAACACATCAATCCTGCTACAATCGCCGTGGAGAACACATCAATCCAGGCTGCCATGGAGAACACATCAATCCAGGCCTCACAGGAGAACTAATCATCCTGCTACACAGGAGAGCGAATCATCCTGTTCCACAAGAGAGCGAATCATCTTGTCCCACAAGAGAGTGAATCATCTTGTTCCAGTGTGCACCACCAGGGGAGGGTGAGTCACCCTGTGGTCATATGTTGCTCCAGTAATAACCGCAAGCCCTTAGAGCTCCCAGATCTCAATGTATGTAACATGCAGGACCCTTGTACAAGGGTTTCTTACCGACTCCAATTCGTTTGGGAAAATCACAGATTAGATCTTTCCTCGGGGCTTTGACAAGGTGTATCAACCTGTACATCATCTTAATGCGATGGAGCCTCCTTGCTCATCAACTTACGATATCCAAGATGATTTCTATCTGCTGGAGCAATCGACGAATACGGGATTCCTCAATAATCGAATCCCACCTCTGGTTGTTATAGAGAATCACAGTGGTATCCAATGTAAATCCAAACAGCTTACTGAAGAGCTTTCGCAACCAGACTGCCTCACACGAGGTTATGCTATCAACAATATATCCTGCTTCGGCGGTGCTCAAAGCCACTGACTTCTGCTTCCTGCTCATCTAGGATATCGAAGTAGATCCCAAGGTGAAACAATACCCGGAAGTGCTCTTACGGTCCACCACACTGCCTGCCCAATCAACATCAGTATATCCAAGTAGTCTCACATCTCCGGCAGTGTATCTTAATCCATGAGAGATTGTGTCCTAAAGACATCTCAGAAGATTCCTGGCATCAATCCAGTTAGGCTCAACCAAATATGAGCTCACAATGTTAACTGCAAAACATATGTTCGGACGGAGGTTCACCAAGAACATCAATGCGAATGAGTTTTTGAAACTCAGAGGCATTTCCCAAGTCTGGTCCGACATCACTACCATATAACTTCTAAAAGTTAAGATCCTCGAGGTAGTCACAGGCTTGTAGTCCATCATACCGAATCTTTCCAATATATTTACTACATATTTTCCTTGAGATAGGAAAATTTCCCTTGGCTTCTGCCACACTTCAAGTCCTTGGTCCTTCATTTCAAATTCAGAAGCCATCTCCCTCTTACATTTGTGAATGAGAGGGTTTGCACCTGTTAGAAAGAGGTCATCCACATACAATACCGGTATGAGAGGCTTGTCATCTTCAACCTTAAAGTAAAGGTTAGGATCGGCTTCACTCCTAGTGAATCCCAGCTTCATCAAGTAGCTATCGATCCTCTCATACCATGCTCGGGGTGCTTGCTTCAGCCCATAGAGAGCTTTCTTCAACCTGCATACATGAGATTTTCAATCATAAATCTCAAATCCTTCGAGTTGCTCCACGTAGACCTCTTCTTTGATCGAGCCATGCAAGAACACAGTCTTGACATCCATCTGATGTAGGTTCCATCCTTGTGAAGCGGCAAGGGCTATGATCGAGCGGATGGTCGTATATCTGGCAACAGGTGCAAATATCTCATCATAGTCTATACCTTCCTTTTGGGAGAAACCTTGAGCAACAAAACGAGCCTTATACTTTTCCGTGCTTCTATCTGTTGCATGATTTATCTTGTAAAGCCATTTGGAAGTAACAACAGTCTTGTCCTGGGGTCTGGGAACTACTTCCCAAAAATCATTCTTTATGATAGACTCATATTCTTCGGTCATAGCATCCTTTCATACTTGATGCTTGACGGCATCTGAGAATGACGAAGGCTCATTTTGTATGATTGTGCTCATGATGGTCAGGTATCCTTGATACCTATTAAGTTTCTTACTTTGATGGAAGGTTCCTCAGGGTGCATCATGTCCTTTAGCATCATCAAGTAACCCCTTAAGCCATGAAGGCCTCTTCCTAGAAGAGGAAGGCTCATATGGAGGAGGATCAATTGGATCCATGGGTTCTTCTACATCAGGCATTGATTCATCATCCTTTTCTTTCGGTTCCCTGGTGTCGGCTTCTTGAGAGCTCCTCAAAGTCGGAAGATTGATCACCTTGCTGAGAGCCATATCTTCGTCAAAGGTGACATCATGACTAATTATGACTTCCCTTTGACTGGCTACATAGATTCTATAGCCTCTAGTATTTTCACCATAGCCCACGAAAATTCCCTTCTTTCCAGATGCTCCCAATTTATTTCTTTTCTCTTTCGGCACATGAAAGTATACAGGGCTTCCAAAATTTTTAAAATGAGAAACATCAGGTTTCTTACCGGTGAACTTTTCTTCAGGAGTCTTGGAACCCAATGCTTGATGAGGGCATCGATTTTGTACATATACGGCAGTGTTTGCAGCTTCAGCCCATAGAAACTTTGGAAGTCTTTGATCATGTAGCATGGCCCGGACAGCTTCCATCATCGTGTGGTTCTTCCTTCCCACCACACCATTCTCCTCAGGAGTATGTGGTGTAGTAGTCTCCCTCTTAATGCTAGCCTCAGATGTGCCTAAGTGAACCAACTATAATATATCAGAGGTCTTGCTTTGGCTTGAGGGGAATGGTCCCCTTTTGAGCTTTCCTTCAGCACATCCTGGACATACACCTTCTTTCTCTACTTGGAATTCGGGCATCCCTGTTACCATTTGTCTTACATCGAGTATAGCTTTATAATGAAGGTGGGCAAACCTCCGATGCCAAAGTTCGGACTGAAGAGTTGTGTCACAAGACATGACACCTAGCGGACTTCCATCGACCTAATATAATGAATCAACACTAAACCTAAGAGTAAAGGCATCTTTAACATTATTTTTCCATATACATACCTTGCCATTGCTGAAGGTTACCTTGTAGCCTCTGTCTTCCATTGCCAAGATGGACACTAGGTTCCTTTTGAGGTCAGGTGCATTTAATACATCCTAGAATTTCTAGCCTTCTTGAATGCTTGTCCTCTTCCTTGATTCCTAGCTCTCCTCTTACCTTTGCTATTGAATTTGTCATTCCTTTGATTGCCATCAGAGGGATTTTGATCATCGTCCCAATGCGAGTCCTTTCTATCAGGGCACTCCCTTGCATAGTGACCTACTTTATTGCAAATGTAGCATCGTCGTTTTCTTCCACCCTTAGGTCCAGCCTTTCCTTTTGATTTAGTCCCAGAATTATTTCTTTTCTTAGCATGAGAAGAAAAGGCAGCAAGAGGACCTTTAGGCAAGGGCATTTCTTGCTCTTCTACCCTCGTTTCTTCTAGAATGCATCTAGCCATTAATTCCTTGAAACCAGGAATTACATGATTATTCAGAAGAGTAGTCCTGTACCATTTGGATGGTAATCCTCCAAGAGTCGTGAGTGCCATTTCCCTATCAGTAATAGTTTCCCCAATAGATAGGAGATCGTTCTTGATCTCGGTGATTCTTAAGAAGTATGCTTGCATACTCTCATCTTTACCCTTCTTGATTTCCCTCAACTTATTTCTAAGAACAAAACTTGATTTGCATCATTAACTTTAAATAAACTCACCAGTTTGTTGTAGATTTCCTTGGAGGTGTCTAGATCAGAGATGTAGGCCACCAAGCGCTTCTCGATAGAGTCCTGGATGATCTTCTTTGTTTTAATTTCTCCATTCTTCCATTTGTTCCTGGCAACAGGAGGTGCATTTGATGGAGGCTCAACAATATTGCCTCACACATGATCCAACACTCCTTGATCCTCAAGGGTTAGATCGATAGACATCTTCCATTCGTGATAGTCAGCTTTCTCATGGAGCTTGTCTTCGGCAGGAAAGAGTGTTGAGGACCCCATCATTCTTTTAGGATAGCCTTGCCAATCTTCTCTTCGATGATTGCTCTTGCTCTTGCTCTTGCTCAGGCTTTGTCTTCACCTCAGCTCTGATACCATGTTAAGTTATGGTATGTTCTATGCTTATAACAGTTTACTTCTTTTTCTTATTATATTCCACTGATTAGCAATCACATGTACATAAAGTAAAGTGCAGATAGAACATTAAACGATCGATAGAAAACAAGCCAAGACAAGAGACACAAGATGTGGCGGCTAGCCAGGGACAAACCCCATAATGTGTGGGGAAACCCTTTGATCAAATCTTCTTTTATCTTCAATAATTCAGCAGAGAGAAATAGTACAATAAATCTGATTCATATCAGCAGTAGAAAACCCTAAATCAGCAGCATCAGCATTAGCGGCTTCATTATCAAACTAGGGCAGACCATATCTCACAAACCGACCGTCCGATTGACTTCATTCCACCACCAAAAGTTTCGGCTTCCAGAGGAGGTTCAGATGAACCTACAGCGCAGTTCAGATGAGGAGATCTTCTAGGCCAGCAAGTCAATCTTTACTTCTGCAGTTGCAGCTTCAGTTTCAGCAGTTTCCGGCTTCAAACTAGGGCAGTCGATATCTTGCAAACCGTTCGTCGGATTGACTTCATTCCACCACCAAAAGTTGCGGCTTTCAAAGCAGGTTCAGATGAACCTACAGCGTATTTCAGATGAGGAGATCTTCTTGGCCACGCAAGTCAATCTTTACTTCTGCAGTTGCAGCTTCAGTTTCAACAATTTCTGGCTTCAAAATAGGGCAGTCGATATCTTGCAAACCGTTCGTCGGATTGACTTCATTCCACCACCAAAAGTTGCGTCTTTCAAAGGAGGTTCAGATGAACCTACAGTGCAGTTCAGATGAGGAGATCTTCTAGGCCACGCAAGTCAATCTTTACTTATGCAGTTGCTGCTTCAAATTCAACAGCTTCCGGCTTCACATGTGTGAGAGAGAGAGACCCATTTCAGCGCAGTAGAGAAGAGACTCATATCTGCGCAGTAGAGAGAGAGAGATGTGATGAGATGAGTGAGTCCAAATGAGGAAAAGTTCTCTTATATTTATACACAACGTTGGTGGGTGAATAGATGCGACTGTTGGGCTTCTGAGCCTACATGAGTTGTAGGTCGGCTTGATAATAATTCCATAATCAAAATAAATTCATATCTCCATGAATACTTATCGGAATTGGATGATCTTTATATCAATCTTACACCTCTCGACGAGAGGAATCTAATAAAAATATTATTAGCCATGAATAAGATGACCCACATGAAGTTTTGCCCTGGTTGCAAATTTTAACAATAATGTTGGTAATCAATGAATACTGAGAAGCGGGTGAATTAGTATTATATGATTCTACACTTATTTAAAAAATTATTCAATGAACACAATTGACAAAATAGTAAAGAACCATTCACATGACATTTTGTATACATAGGTTTAACGTTGAAACCCTTTTGAGAGTAAAACCACAAAGTTTGTTTTTATTAGGATGTAATTCTAAGCACCAACTTTTGATTACATCAAATTTTGTGAGAAACAACTCACAAGAGACCCAAACCCCCTCATATCAGCAATCCCCAACATGTTAAAGGCACCAACCTTAGGTCAATGTACTCACTAACCTAGAATAGCTAGTTAGATATATATTTCATTCATTTTTATTTGGCCAATCGTATTCTTGTATAGTTGTGAATTTGCTAATATAGATCAAACACTAAATTCTTATTTTTAATAGCGTATTTTGTTTCTTAGATCAATAATTTTCACTCTCTTCCTCTTGCATGCACACACATACAACTACAAATTATTTAAGTATAAATCCTTTGCACTAGTCTCATCTGCTACAACTTGTTGTATCAATTTCATAACCCACATGTCTACATTTTCACTCTTAGCGCCCTTCTCATGGAAATCAAACTGATCATTCAACTCTTACACCACAACGACTACCATACTTAGTAATGCATTAGCTATAGATGGAACCATTAGTTTCTCACATCATTATACATGCTATTTGTAGGAGCTACCCCTTTTCTTTATTTCTATAGGCTTTAATACTTTTAGCAATTTTGGTGCCCAAACCAAATTTTTATTTCAACCTTCTTTCCTTCAACATCCTTGCACATGATCTTTGGCCAATATCATTCACCTCTATAGTTTCTTCCCTTGAAATACCATTCGCATCAATTCTGAATTTAACCAATGGGAAATTTTTCCCTTGACTGTATGAACAACCATAATTGTTCCCTTACTAAATTTGATGCTGAAACACCAAATTACCAAGATGTCAAATTTCATTAAACACCAAATTTAGTTGGCCCCAAATCATTGTCTCCTTCAAAATTAAACTCTTAGACACATACTATCTTGATTCGGAATTAATGGATTAAACCTACAAGCGCTTACCACTTCTCTTCTTCAATCCTGTATCTAGGTTCTTTTTAAATAAGGAATTTGTGTAAAATTCTATGAGGCTTGGATGCTCTGATACACTTCATGGCTGAAGTCCTTGCTATATCAATTGGCTATTAGCTAGCTAGCTTAATAATCAACTCTTTTAGACAGCTAATCCTCTAGGATTGTGGTGAATTCTAAATAATAGTAAATATAAAACTAAAAGGTCATTGGGAAAACCAACATCCCATGTAGTTGGAGAAACATCTAACTATTTCTCCTTTCTAACAAATTCAAGCCTCTCATTCATTAATAACAAGTTTGATTTCTTTGAGTGTCATGTCCCTTCTCAAATACATTAGTAACAGGGTGCTGCTATACAATTTTACATATTTTTTACTAAGGCCCCACACTTTTGACTTAGGGGTGTAGGGGCCAACTCGACTTTATTTAGCTACTACTGGGATGTGGGGGCCACCCACATACGAGTTCGAATTGGCCATTCGATATGCTTGGAGGGAAAATCGAATGGGTGGATGGAGGGTCCCACATGAGGCTAAGGGGGCCCAAGGAGTTATAAAGAGAGATAAACTCTCATTTTGTTTTCATTCTGAATATTTGACAAACAAACTCACTCATGTACGCTCTGCTACTTAGCAAGTCTACCAACTATTTAGTCACGAGTCTTCCGCAGGGAAGATTCAACCTCTACTTAGGGGGATCATCCGTGCCCGCCCTAGGAAGGCTATTCCACGTATATTGTAGGAGTTTCCAGTAGTGATTCATAGCTTAGCCAGCCACGCAGAGGAAGGGACTGCATGTTTCCTGGGTAGCAAAAAATAAACAGAGGTTGATTTAGCCACCCAAGAGACCGAAACTCCAAAGTCAAAATCAAAGAAATTACCTTCTGGGTTTTTCTGGGTTTTGTCCAAGGAGTCTAAGGCTAAAAGGGTAGAATTTTCTGGGTAGTTTTTTGGCAATTTCTAGTAGGCCAAAAGTCAGGAGATGTAGCTAGACAGTAGCTCCCAAGAGTAAAATATTCAAAGTCAAAATTCGCGAAATTCCCTTCTGGGATTTTTTGGGCTTTGTTCAAGGAATCTAAGGCTAAAAGGGTATAATTTTTTGGGTATATTTTGGGCACTTTCCAGCAGACCAAAAATCAACAGATGTAGCTGGATAACAACTGCCACAAGGCCAAAAATCCAAAGTCAAAATCAGAGAAATTCCCTTCTGGGTCTTTCTGGATTTTGTCCAAGAAGTCTAAGGCTAAAAGGGCAAAATTTTTTGGGCTTTTTTTGGGTACTTTCCAGTAGGCCAGAATTTAGTAGATGTAGTTGGAGAGCAACTCCCAAGAGGCCTAAAATTCAAAGTCAAAATAAAGAAATTTCCTTCTTGGTTTTTCTGGGTTTTGTTCAAGGAATCTAAGGCTAAAAGGGTAGAATTTTCTGGGCATGTTTTGGGCACTTTCCAACAGGGAAAATTCAACAAATCAGCGATTTACTAGGATAGCACAGAGCATAGTAGAGCAGTAGTTGAATAACCATCTTTCCAGTTATTCTACCACCTAGGTTTGGTCCAACTGTTCCTTGAGACAAGCCCGAGTGAACTACTCCATTTATATATTGTACGCATGCTCTCATATTTCATAATATATGGCTCAGTTGTTCCAGTATTACTGTATTTCATGGGTGTTTGCTAAAAAATTTTAGTTTTCCACTGTTGCACTGTTTGTTTAATTGGTTTATCACTTAAATTCCTGTTTAGGAACATTAAAATGCTATTAGAGCATGATCTTCGCCCAGCTCTGGGTAACTTGTAAGACCATGGGAGATTTGGGCAAGTATACAGAGTGACAAGTTACACCGTACATTACCCATGGCTCAAGGGAGATTCAATATGCAGGGATTGTTAATCTAGGTTGTCATTGATGTCAATATGGCAGTGTTTGTGATGGAAAATTCTTGTGATTATAATGTTGCGCATGAAGGATCCAAAGATTGGCTATAGACGTAACAGAAACAGTGGAACCAAGGAGGAAAGATATCAGAAGCCATCAAAAGAGAAAGCCAAAGAGTAAGAGGATGAAATTCATAGGAAGGAGCAAATAGGAACACGCAGCAAAAAAGAGCCAAGAAGAGGAGCACATCATTGAAAGAAGAGCTATCAAAAGAGTGAAGAGAAGTCACAGGAGCGAGAACCCAAGAGTAAGAGCCATGTCGAAGGAATTAAGGAGAAATATCAAAGGAAGGAACAAACCGTGTAAACCCTTTAAAAGTTCACAACGCATCAGAGAAATCAATATCAGCAATATTCATCGACGGATCTATTATGTGCCACTACCCAAAACCCCCGATGCGATATGTACTACGGACCTGAAACATGTTATGGTAATAGCCCTATATAATATTGCATTTATTGCGTCGCAAGTATTGAAGCCTTGTTGCACTGAAATCACTGATTGTGATATAATATGTGGAATCGATCAGTGCATGGTAACAACCCTAAGGTAATATTGCATCCGCCTATTGGAACTTTCATATCGCAACTATAAAGGGATGTCACAATAAAAATTGTGATTGTGAGATAAGGTGCAGACCTGATAGCTACATAGAATTTACCTTTAGGTAATATTGTGTCCAGGTATCAGGGAAGTTATGCAAATCATAAGGGTTGACACTGTCGAACTGCCGATTGTGATAAGTCTTGTGAACCCGACCGCTGATTACTATTTAGCTATGGACTTAACGGACCTATTGACAATGGTTTATTATTATATCACGTCTATTTCATCAGTAGTGTGAATATCAGTGATGTTAAGAGTTGTGATTGCAGAACACCAAAAGTTGTGATTGCGATTGCTAACGTGGATGTGGGACCTCCTTGGGTAATCGAAGGAATAGAGGAAGCTAAAGATCAAATAAGAAAAAAGGAAGCTGAAGGTCAAGCAACATTGTTGAATGGGTTAATCTTTAAAAGGCTTGAACCTATGATGTATTAATAGAAGGAGTACAGATCGTAACTTTGAGAATAATTCAGTAAAGAAAAATAAGGTTTGACCTACCATCATTTGAAGGGAGCAATAGACTACACCAGTATTGAAGTATTTATGAATATGATCCTTGGAAGTAAGGTATAAACACGCTAAGAATAGTGAGAAGCAGTCACTTCTAAAGCACTTAACGCAGCAAATAGAACAACGAGTTGAAACAAAGAATTGTTTTTTTTGTGCAGATAGTCAGGTGTATCGGGAATATATCACAGAGAATAAGGAAAGTTCACAACTTGTGAACTGGAAGAAATAGAGGAAGTTGCAGGTCTGGTAGACGTAGAAGGTGCAGTAGAAGCCGAGCACTGAGCGAAGAAGGAAGCTGAAGATAGAGCGTGAGGAAAATCTTTTGACTTGATTCATCTTAAAAGATAGGGTCAGAGCCCTTGGGGTTGGTGCCTTAGAATTGAATGGATTGGTGTCCTTGGAGTTGGTGTTCCTAAATCCAAGGTTGGTTCCTTGACAAGATAGGTTCGAAGCCCTAGAGATCAGAGCTTCATCAAAACAAAGTTGGAGCTTGGAACACATTGATATTGTATTTATTATTTTACTCAATAAAACTATACTTATGCATTTCTCTATTTAAATTGTGAAGAATTAAACTGGTAATAATAACAATTGAAAGAAAATACTGATTCACCCCCCCCCCAATATTTCCAATAATTGGTATCAGAGCCAACTTCTTCATATTAGCCTAATAGCTAGAAGAAGGATTCTTAGTCACAATGAGAAATCAAGAAGTGTCAGGAAGACTTCCTCTATTCGATGGAACAAATTTTGGTTTTTGGAGAAAAAGAATGTCTTACTACTTAATGTCCCTTGGACCTGAAGTTTGGCATTTGGTTTTAAATGGGTACATAGCTCCTTCCACTCTTCCAACATATCAAGATGAAAGGAAAGCTTACATTGGAAATGCAAAAGCCTTAAATTCCATCACTAGTGGAATCACTAATTCTGAATTTACAAAAGTCATGAATTGTGACTCAGCTAAAGAAGTATGGGATAAGCTAGTTAGCTTATATGATGGGGACTCCAAAGTTAAGAAGGCAAAGCTTCAAACTCATAGAAGAAAATTTGAAAGTCTGAGAATGGATGATGAAGAAGATATTGCATCATACTTTCTCCGAGTAGCTGAAGTGGTCAACTCTCTTAAAGGATTGGGAGAAAACATTGAAGAAAGCACTATTGTTCAAAAGGTCTTAAGATCTCTCCCAGACAGATTTGACTCCATAATAAGTGCTATAGAAGAAATGGAGGACTTAGATACTCTCACGATGGATGAACTTCATGGAATCCTCATTGCCTAAGAGATGAGAAAAGGAAGCCCAAGTTCCAAAGATGCAGCATTCAAGGCCTCAAAATAAAAAAACCAGAAAGAATGGAATACCAGTAGTGATGACTCCGATATTGAATCCGAATTGGCACAATTTGTACAAAGACTAAAGAAAGGATCTATGCTAAAAGGTAAGTACCCTCTTATTTGTTTCAAATGTGGAATAATAGGTCATTATGTTGCAAAATGTCCTCTTAATCATGATAGCGATGGTGAGGAAAATTATAAAAGGATGGTATACAAAAAAAATGGTTCAATAAGAAGAATTTCTTCTCTAAGCAAGATGAGTTTGATGAAGATGAATTTGTAGTCATCAAAAATAAATCAACTAATCATTTCCCTCATCGCAAAGGAGGTAATGATGAATCATATGAAGAAAATGACTATACTGGAAGCCAAGAAGTATTATTCATGGAATTCACAAATGATGATGATTCAGGTCTAGAAGGAAATGTAGATGAATTGTTAACGAGTTCCATTGAAGAAACTGAGAAATTATGAAATAAAATCATTTCTATCAAGGTAGAAAAGAATGAAGTGAAAAGAAGGGAAGACCTCTTGAAAAATAAGCTAAAAGGAAAGGAAGAAATTTGTGAAGAACGTGACGCTGAAATAGTATCTCTGAGGAAGGAATTGGAGCAAGTCAAAAAGGGTTGGGAAAGCTCTCAAATACTTGACATTATCCTAAATGATCAAAAACCTCAACTTGACAAATCTGGGATAGGTTTTAAAGGAGAATAATCAAGTACTAAGAATAATGCGAAAAGCTATGCCGAAATACTTTCTAGCAACCCAAAAGAAGAAAGATTATTTCATCAAAGGCTCACCTCAAATCCAAAGAATGAAGAGAGCGTAACTCCAAGGAAGAATATTGATTCAAATCATGGTCATTACAACAGGTACAAAACTATCTTTTTTGGGCATTTTTTCTATTGTAAAAATTTCGGTCATCAAGCTAAACATTGCATGGCTCGTAAGAATGAAACACTAAAATTAAAGGATCAAACAAACAAACCATATGGTCTCAAAGGGCAAGGACGATCAAGACCTACAACTCTTTTGATCCCTTGGCCAAATTTGATCCAATTTTCTCATTATGTAATGATAATGGACATAATGAACAAAATTTCCCCCTCAAAATAAGAGAAGAAAAAAATGAGAATCCCAACACGGATAAATGTGGCCTAGCTCTATGTGCTCACAGTGATGAAAATCATTGGTTTTTGGATAGTGGGTGCTCTAGACATATGATAGGTGACAAAAGGAAGTTTGTCTCATTTAACACAAAGGAAGGAAATGTATCCTTTGGAAGTGGATTCGCAAAAATTGCTGGAAAAGGAACTATTACCCTTATTAATGGAAAAGGAAAGGCTTAAAACGCTTTGCTAGTAGACGGGCTCAAACACAATCTCTTGAGTGTTAGCCAAATTTGCGATCAAGGACATAATGTTGTCTTTAGCACTAAAGATTGCAAAATAAGGAACTCTTCCTCAGGGGAACTTGTGGTGAAAGGAGTTAGAACATTAAATAATGTCTACATTCTAAACAAAATTCAAGAAGATAAATGTTACTTAAGTCAAACAGATGAAAGTTGGTTGTGGCACAAGTGACTTGGACATACAAGTTTCGATAACTTGATCAATATCAGCAAGATTAATGCAATACGAGACATCCCAAAGTTATTCAAGCCAAATCAAGGAGTATGTGGTCCATGTCAACATGGAAAGCAAACTAGAACCAACCACAAGGCCAAGGAATTTTCTACATCAAAACCTTTGGAGATCATCCATGCTGATTTATGTGGACCAACTAGAACTTCGACACTCCAAGGAGAATGGAACTTTGTTTTATTTGTTGATGACTATAGTAGAATGATGTCGGTATATTTCATAAAATATAAATATAAAGCATTTGAGTGTTTTAAGAATCTTAAAACTCTTGTAGAAAAGGAAAAGGAATCTAAGATTAAATGTCTTAGAACGGATAGAGGGGGAGAATTCACATCAAAAGAATTTGATGAATTTTGTAAAGTAAATGGAATCGAAAGGAAACTCTCTGCTACCAAAACACCTAAGAAAAATGGGGTAGTCGAAAGAAGAAACCGAACAGTTCAAGAAATGGCAAGAACAATGTCAATAGCAGCTGACTTGCAGCCGAAACTCTGGAGAGAAGTAATCGGGACAACTGTTTATACCTTGAATCAAACTCAACTAAGACCAAATAATGAGAAGACTCCTTATGAATTATGGAAAGGAAGACCCGCTTCAGTAAAATACTTCAAGATTTTTGGAAGCAAGTGCTTCATAAAAATCAATGATGACTCACTAGGAAAATTTGATTCTTAGGTTGACAGAGGAGTATTCCTTGGATATTCTACAAAGATCAAAGCCTACAAGTGTTACAATAATCGACTACGGAAAATAGCGAAAGCATTGATGTGAATATTGATGAAGACCTTCCAGAAAAAGAAATTGAAGATCATGAAGTTGACTCTCTCATTGAAGAAAACAAAGAAGAACATGAAAAATAGGAAAAGGATCAAGAAAAACACAAGGAAAAAGAACCATCTCAAACCCCTTCAAAGATGAAGTTTCTCCAAAAACATCACCCAAAAGAGCATATTATTGGCAATATAGATGAAGGGATGCAAACCCAAAGAAGGATGACAAGTACACCGAAGAAAAATGATGTTTCTCTCCTATCTATGATAGAACCAGAAACATTTACTCAAGCAAGTAAGGATCCTCATTGGGTAAAAGCCATGGAAGAAGAAATGTCTCAAATCAAGAAGAATGAGACATGAGAGTTGGTACCTCATCTAAAGGATAAAAATATAATTGGAACCAAGTGGGTGCTCAAAAACAAAATGAATGAAGATAGAAAATCCATCAGATATAAGGCAAGGCTTGTTTGTAAAGGTTATTCACAAATTGAAGGAATCAACTTTGAAGAAACCTTTGCACCAGTAGGTTGTATGGAAGCTATAAGGATGTTCTTGGCATTTTCTTGCTCAAAAGGATTCAAAATCTATCAAATGGACATAAAATCACCATTTCTGAATGGGGAATTCAAGGAAGAAGTCTACATGGATCAAGGAGAAGGGTTTAATCTAGCAAAAGGAAAAGGCTTTGTTTGTAAGTTGAAAAAGGCATTATATGGGTTGAAACAAGCTCCTAGAGCTTGGTACACTAGATTGGATCACTATCTGATTTTTGATAGTAATAATGATGAGATGAGCCATGAGTTTGCTCAAAATATGTCAAAAGAGTTCGAAATGTCAATGATATGAGAGTTATATTACTTCCTTGGACTACAAGTATCTCAAACCATAGCAGGCATGTTCATATCTCAAGCAAAATATCTTAAAGACATGCTTAAAATATATGGAATGGAAGATTGTGCACCCATGAGCACACCTATGACCACAGATTGCAAATTAATCAAAGATGATGACTCTCCTCCGGTAGATGCAACTCATTACAGGTCAATAATTGGAGCCCTCCTATACTTAACTACTACAAGATCTGACATTATGCAAGTAGTAGGAATGGTGGGAAGATTTCAATAAGCTCCTAAACAATCCCATTTGTTGGCTGTAAAAATAATTCTCATATACTTGAAAGGAACTCCTGATTTTGGTCGTTGGTACCCTAAGAGCTCAACTCTTACTGTGACTGCATACACCGACATTGATTGGGCCGGAAGTGTCGATGATTGAAAAAGTACTAGTGGAAATGCATTCTTCCTGGGAGATTGTCTAGTATCTCGGTTCAACAAAAAACAAACATCCATATCTCTATCTACAGCTGAATCTGAGTATATAGCTGCTACAGATTGTTGTAATCAAATATTATGGATGAAGGAAGCTATGAAAGATGTCAACATAGGTACCAATCGACCAATCACCACCTATTGTGATAACACAAGTGCTATCAGTCTCAGCAAAAATCCAGTGATGCACTCAAAGACCAAACATATACCAGTCAAGTATCATTTCCTTCGTGAACAAGTAGCTAAACAAAACATCAACTTGGAATATATAAATACTAAGGAGAAGATAGTTGATATTTTCACAAACCTCTTCCTCGAGAAGCATTTGAACATCTTCGCCAAAAGATGGGGGTTATTTCTCTAGCATCACATTAAGTTGATTCATAAACATGTTGCATAATAGGGGGAGCAGTTCAACAGGGGGACTCCTTGTGCACCTTTTTTTTCCATTGATGTCAAAGGGGAAGAGAAGAAGAATATTGCCATCAATGAAAAAGGGGGAGATTGTTAATCTAAGTTGTCATTGATGTCAATATGGCAGTGTTTGTGATGGAAAATTCTTGTGATTATACTGTTTCCCATGAAGGATACAAGGATTGGTTACAGACGTAATAGAAACAGTGGAACCAAGGAGGAAAGATATTGGAAGCCATCAAAAGAGAAAGCCAAAGAGTAAGAGGAAGAAATTCATCAGAAGGAGCAAAGAGGAACACGTAGCAAAGAAAGAGCCAAAAAGAGGAACACATCATTGAAAGAAGAGTTATCGGAAGAGTGGAAGAGTGAAGAGAAGTCACAGGAGCAAGAACCCAAGAGTAAGAGCCATATCGAAGCAATTAAGGAGATATATTGAAGGAATAAACAAACCATGTAAACCCTTTAAAAGCTCACAACACATCGGAAAAATCAATATCGACAATATTCATCGATGGATCTATTATGTGCCACTACCCAAAACCCTCGATGTGATATGTACTACGGACCCAAAACATGTTATCTTAACAACCCTATACAATATCGCATCCGTTGCACTTCGCAAGTATTGAAGCCTTGTTACATTGAGATCCCTAATTGCAATATAATATGCAGACCCAATTAGTGTATGGTAACAACCCTAAGGTAATATCGCATCCGTATTTTGGAACTTTCATATCGCAAGTTATAAAGAGGTGTCACAATAAAAATTGTGATTGTGATATAAGGTGCGGACCTGATAGCTTCATAAAATATACCTTTATGTAATATCGTGTCCAAGTATCGGGGAAGTTAAGGAAATCAAAAGGGTTGACACTGCCACATTGCCAATTTCGATAAGTCTTGTGAACTCGATCACTGATTGCGATATTAGCTGTGGACCTGACAGATCTATTGACGATGGTTTAATATTATATCGCGTCTGTTTCATCAGTAGTGTGAATATCAGTGATGTTAAGAGTTGCGATTGTGATTGATGATGTGGATATGGGACCTCCTTGTGTAATCAAAGGAATAGAGGAAGCCGAAGATCAAACGAGAAAGAAGGAAGTTGAAGGTCAAGCGACACTGCTGAATGGGTTAATCTTTAGAAGCCTTGAACCTGTGATGTATTAATAGAAGGAGTATAGATTGTAACTCTGAGAACAATTTAGTAAAGCGAAATAAGGTTTGACCTACCATCATTTGAAGGGAGCAATAGACTACACCAATATTGAATTATTTATGACTATGATCCTTGGAAGTAAGATATCACGACACTAAGAACAGTGAGAAGTAGTCACTCCTGAAGCACTTACCGCGGCAGATAGGACAACAGGTTGAAATAGAGAATTGCTTTTTTTGTGTAGACAGTCAGGCGTGTCAGGCATCTATCACAGAGAACAAGGAAAGTTCACAACTCATGAACTGGAAGAAACAGAGGAAGCCGCAAGTCTGGTAGACGCAAAAGGTGCAGTATAAGCCAAAGGTTTGGCAGATGTAGAAGGTACAGTAGAAGCTGAAGGTCCGGCAGATGGAGAAGGTGCAGTAGAAGCTGAAGGCTGAGCGAAGAAGGAAGCTAAAGACAAAGAGTGAGGATAATCTTTTGACCTGATTCATATTGAAAGATAGGGTTGGAGCCCTTGGGGTTGGTGCCTCAGAATTGGAAGGATTGGTGTCCTTGGAGTTGGTGCTCCTAAATCCAAGGTTGGTGCCTTGACAAGATAGGGTCGAATCCCTAGAGGT
Source organism: Pinus tabuliformis (assembly GCA_031772625.1). NCBI lineage: Eukaryota > Viridiplantae > Streptophyta > Pinopsida > Pinales > Pinaceae > Pinus > Pinus tabuliformis. Next base: position 647,505,999 of record CM062807.1, on the reverse strand, counting down.
CGGAGAATCATCAAAACCAAGTTGGAGCTTGGAACACATTGATATTGTATTTATTGTTTTACTCAATAAAATTATACTTATGCATTTATCTATTGAAATTGTGAAGAATTAAACTACTAATAATAACAATTGAAAGAAAATATTGATTCACCCTCCTCTCAGTATTTCCAATAGGGATTTTGGGGTAGAATCTGCTGGAGTGATGAGAGGTTGGCTCAGTTAAGGTAGATGTTAGACCAGATCCATCCTTTTCCTTACAACATAGACATTAGAGGTGCAGAAGCCATGGGAGTACAACCACCTACACTATGTGGGGAAAGCAGATAGAATCAAGGCACCAGATCTCCTAGAAAGGAGCAGTGAGGCCAGATATAGTTAGAGGATGAGTCAAGGAGACAATTTTGCTAATGGAGACCTGGTCTTAGACATCAGGGGCTCGAGGAGGGGATTGAACATGAGGTAGAGGACACACGGGAGTGTGAGGATCACATTCGTATACCCAGTGTGGCACAAGAGTCACCATTGTTGGAGGCCTCTTTGATAGCACCAGTTGACACCTTGGGGGAGAAAGTAGAGCATACACCCATAGGAACATCCATTGATGAGGTGTCATGAAACATCCCCACAATTGATGAGGAGCCAATAGACATAGAGGCATCCAGATCTCTGACACAATTGTTGGACAAGAGTCACCTACAACTGAATGATGAGCATGTCTTGCATGTTGGGTTGTCTAGGGAGGAACAATTGCAGGCCCATGTCGAGCCCATGATGGAGGAGGAAGTGCAACCATCCTTTGGGCTTGCCAATGATGAGGGGCAACATAGAGACCACACATTGGGATTTCATCACAGTTCGCTTTAGAGGCACACTAACAGGATCTACAGTGTTATCAACCCATCCTTACGCATTGGATTAGGAGAGGCAGAGTTGTCTAGACATGCCAAAGGGGATGACAAGATTAGCAACATTTTTGGGTGACCTTTGCGCAGTGGAGAGAGAGAGAGACAGAGCTACCTAGTCAGATCTCACGTGTTGACCTGGGTAGGGGGATGAGATGGTCAGAGTTGCATAAGATGCAACATCCACATGTCGATCTTGTTCTATGTGCTAGAGTTTGTGCATTTGATCCCTCTCTTGGGGTTGGATGGTGGGAGATTCTGAGTTGGTACTCAGTGGAGTGGGCTAGAATCATGGAGATGGTCGTTGTTAGGAGTAAAGCTCAATGGGAGCTCTGAGACATTGAGGGTGTTGGAGGCCCGAGTTGGCATTGGGATCCAGGTGGGGCTTCCTATCCTGATATCAGACATGGGTTGCCTAAGTGCATGAATTCTTTAGGGGATCTCTAGTTAACGGTAGTGGCCAGGTGGTTTGTGAACAGAATCCATTGGCTGTTTTGGCATGTTGGTTGCGCAAGGGGGTGCGTGAAGATTAACATTCTTTGGCAGGAGTTGGTTCGACGAGGTGGCATAGGTAGGCCACCGGACCGGATATTGTATGGAGATGATGTTCTCCCATTGAGGTTTAGGACTTAGGGGTCATAGATGATCGGCACAGCAGAGATATCCCCCCTAGCCAGAGTGGACTTAGGGTGCTCAGGTCTACCAGGATGGACGAGCGGACATGACATGTGTCATGGTGGGGTCACTATCAGAGTGGAGGACACTTTGACACATGGAGGATACCATATGTTATAGGGTGGTATTATAGTAGGCAGTGGTACACAAGACTACAAAGAGTCAGGTCCTAGTGTTCAATGTTATATAGAGGGATGTGGCCTAATGCATACAGACCCAATTTTAGGCCATAACACCCAGTGGTGTGCAAGGCTATGCAGCGAGGAGTAGTGGTCTATAGAGGATCATGGAGATACATGGTGGCATACCATAGCATGCCAGTTTACACTTTGGGGTAGGAGGATTGACTCACATCGCATTGAGGATGTGCGAGGAGTGACAAGTGAAGTGACACAAGAAAGACACAGGAGGGTACAGGATGATATAGCCATAGTTGGGGATATCCAGTGGTGTACACGAATAGGTTGTGGCATATAGTGGCATTTCATGGAGTGCAACAGTACTTGGTGGTATGTAGTGACACATGATGAAGTGCAACGAGCTCTTGGAGCTTTGCCTCCAAGGATACTTATGGACATGGATAATAGGTGTACCATTAGACACAACTTACCTAGGATTGATGAGGACATTATCAAGCATTTAGGGACACCATGTTTAGTGGAGGCAGGGCCTCGAGGGAGTTATTAGCAGATTCGAGGTGGAGAGAGGGTCATCCGTAGGATTACTCTTGAGAATTCCAGCAGACTCTTCATCATACTCTTTGGGACATACCCACCCATCATCCTCTAGTGTTTCTTGCAGTCGCAGACAGTTTGGTTGTTTCATTTTGACACTCTCCATTCAAGCAGAAGGGCATGGGGGACCCACCTTAGGCACTTGGATGAGACACCACATGTCATGGGATGAGAGGAGACTCTTCAGTTGGGACACTTGGTAGGTGCATGTGTTGACGGTTATAGACTTAGGGATGACATGGTTGATTGTCGAGGTAGAATATGTTCCACCCCTAGGTTCACACTTGGGGAGGTGACCGAGAGGGAGTTACATGGTTCTTTTTCAGTTGAACAGCTTGAGGCATTAGGGGAGAATGAGGTGCAGAGGACAGTAGTACTTGTTGGCAAGATGATCCCTAGGTTTCTGGCAGTACCCGAGCACATCATTAAGAGCTGGGATAATAGATCTCACTGTGTGATTTGGTAGGCACAGAACAATTGGATATTTGTGACACAGGTTCTTGATGCTCAGTGCCTACCTATTGGATACCTACAAGAGGTAGAGACAGGGCACAAAGGGGTCCCAACAACTATCATCATATCACAACAACAAATAGAGAGGATTGGGGTTTGTGGACCTCCAATATCATTACGGGATCCAGGGATCCAATGGATTGGTGGGATACTCCACTCCTCAGTGAGCATGGTCGAGATAACAGGTAGACTGATTCATTCACAGGTGGGCACATGGGCAGTTACCAAAGTGATCACTATACAACAAGGTAGATTGTTGCTTAGGATTTGGGCTAGCCATGGAGTGATAGGTGTTGGCACTGTTGAGTCACTTTGGAAAGATTGGCCTGGCCTTGATCATCACATAGATTATGGTCGAGATTTATGGGAGAGGAGGTTCTAGTATGAGCATGTTAGGCAGTCATTCATGACCAGAGTGTCACAATGTCACCAGGATAGGCTCCTTCTATGATGGGTAGGGTATTCTAACATAACAGGGCTGAGCAGTTCAACCAACCGTAGAGGTGAGCTGGTTTCTACAGGGGAGGGTCTTGCAGATCTTCTATTTGGTTTTAGTGATTCACTGATGGTGTGGGGAACTTCAGCGATGTGGCAGGGTGATTGACAGGAGGAGATCAGGGGAGGCCTAGGTAGATGAGGGTTCAATTTCACGAAGATGGGATTGCATCTTCAGGAGTTTACTCTTGTAGTGCATGAGATGGACTATTCAGTGGAGCAACTTCATGAGGATTTGGGTAGAGTTTTACATTGTCATGATGCTCTACTTATTGGTGATAGACATAGGGATTCTAATGCCCATATCTGGCAGGATAGTGAGTGGAGCAAGGGGGGCTTCCTGTTGATCAGGTTGGCTTGGGATCTTGGTATCGATGGACTCCTTCACTATTGGATAGTACAATGATTAGGGACAATCTAATGGCACATTTGGGACCCAAGTGAAGTTTTCAGTTATAGTGGGGGTCCACAGACAGAGAGGGTGTTTGTTCAGGCATTTCTTGAGGACAAGCAATGTTTGGCGCATTGGAAGAAGTTTCCAAATGACGATTCCACTTGGGAGGGAGAGCATATTTTGGACCATCCAACTTTGAGGTTGCTTGAGGGAAAGCAACATTTGGGAGGAGAGGATTGTCATGTCCCTTCTCAAATACATTAGTAACCCAGTGCTGCTACACAATTTTGCACATTTTTTACTAAGGAGGAGGGCCCCACACTTTTGACTTAGGGACATAGGGGCCAAATCAACTTTATTTAGCTGCTAGTGGAATGTGGGGGCCACCCACATAGGAGTTTGAATTAGCCATTCGATATGCTTGGAGGGAGAATCGAATGGGTCAATGGAGGGGCCCACATGAGGCTAAGGGGGAACAAGGAGTTATAAAGAGAGATCAGCTCTCATTTTGTTTTCATTCTGAATATTTGACAAACGAACTCACTCTTGTATGCTTTTCTGCTTAGTGAGTCTACCGATTGTTTAGCCACGAGTCTTCCGCAAGGAAGATTCAACCTCTACCTCGGGGGATCATCCATGCTCTCCCTAGGGAGGCTATTCAACAAAGATTGTAGGAGTTTCTAGTAGCGATTCACAGCTCAGCTAACCACACAGAGGAAGTGACTACGTGTTTTCTGGACAGCTAGAAACACACAGAGGTTGATTTAGCCAACCAAGAGGCTGAATATCCAAAGTCCAAATCAGAGAAAATCCCTCATGGGTTTTTCTGGGTTTTGTCCGAGTCTAAGGCTAAAGGGGTATAATTTTCTGGGTAGTTTTTGTGCATTTTCTAGTAGGTTGAAAGTCAAGAGATGTATTTGGAGAGCAGTTCTCAAGAGGCTGAAAATCCAAAGTCAAAAACAGACAAATACCCTTCTGGGTTTTTTCCAAGGAATTTAAGGCTAAAAGGGTAGAATTTTCTAGGAAAATTTTGGGCACTTTCCAGCAAACCGAAAGTTAGCAGATGTAGTTGGCTAACAACTCCCAAGAGGTCGAAAAATACAAAGTCAAAATCAAAGAAATTCCCTGCTAGGTTTTTCTGAGTTTTGTCCAAGAAGTATAAGGCTAAAAGGGAAGAATTTTCTAGGCAGTTTTTGGGTACTTTCCAGCAGGCCGAAAGTTAGTAAATGTAGCCGGAGAGCAGAGCCCAAGAGACCAAAAATCCAAAGTCAAAATCAGAGAAATTCCCTTCTTGGTTTTTCTAGGTTTTGTCCAAGGAGTGTAAGGCTAAAAGGGTAGAATTTTCTGGGCATTTTTTGGGCACTTTCCAGCGGGGCAAAGTCATCAGATCAGCAATTTACTAGGACATCGCAAAGCATAGTAGAGAAACAGTTGAATAACCATCTTTCTAGCTATTCTACCACCTAGGTTTGGTCCAACTTGTTCTTAAGACAAGCCCAAGTGCACTACACCATTTATATGTTGTACTTATGCTCTAATATTTCATAATATATGGCACAATAGTTCCAGTATTATCGTGTTTCATGGGTGTTTGCTAAAAGTTTTAATTTTCCACTGTTTCACTGTTTGTTTAATTGGTTTATCACTTAAATTCCTGTTTAGGAACATTACATTGAACATGATCCTTAATTCATTAGGGATTTTTGAGGTCTAAAATGGGCCTCCTAAGAAAAATATAAAATAATAGTGGAAATAATAAAATAAGATTAGCTGACATCATCAAATGTTAGAGGGAATAAAGAAAAAACTATTTTTTCAACTCATATTTTCAACTTATCGCCCTATGGGTTTACTCAAATTTAGAGCAGAAACAGTCGTTGGATGCATAATTTGATTCCTCATCCAAGGAGTACCCATGTTGCATACTTTCGATGGACTGTCCTACACAAAAAATGAGAAATACGTGAAAAACTCCAATCACGTCTTTTCATATATTTCTCATTTTTTGTGTAGCAGCGTCCATCAAAAGTATGCAACATGGGTACTCCTTGGATGAGGAATTAAATTTTTCATCCAATGAGTACTCCCACTCAAAATTTGAGTAAAACCCTAGGGAGATAAGTTGAAAATACGAGTTGAAAAAGTAGTTTTATTATTTTATTAATTTTTAATCTTTTTACTTTTTTACTCCAAAAATTGTGAATCATCCCCCATGGTTGATGTCATCATCTTCAATCCTATTGGTCCTTATAAAGTTTATTTTGGTTGTACATTTTTCTTAGGATGCCCATTTTCGATCTCTAAAGTCCCCTAATGTGACATGGTATCAGAGCTGAGTGCTCCTTTACCCTTGTCCTATGTCTACCCTTCTCTCGCATAATTATTTTCTCTTGTATTTACTCTATGTAGATCTTCGATGTGATTTAAACTCATGTCTTTTTGCATTCTCTCTCATTCATGAATGGAGAGGAGAGATTGATGTATGTGTGATTGGCCAACTTGTTGGATGATTCTGCAACCCCTACTATAGAAAACAAAGGTGAATTTATATATGTGTTAGATGCAAAAGAAACAACGAATTTATCTATAATAAATTACCTATGTGGTTAAGGCTGATGTGGGTGTTTTTTGGGTGATGAATATTCAGCTTGATTGGGGTGTACCAATGTAAGATCCATGAATTATGTTTCATTAACTACCTCCCAGTTTTATTGATTTAAAAGGAATGTTGAAAGGAATATTTTCATAATTAAAATTATTAAAGAGAATGGAAAATGTTAGATCACCTCTCCACCATATAAATACTTGAAGTAATAAATAAATTTATGGATGAATTAAAGTGGCACCCAAGTATTGGTATCTAGCAATAGACCTAGTTTCAGATCCATATTCGATTGACCAAAATCTAGTAGTGAAGACCTAGTTAGAGTAGCACAATGTTCTCACTAAAATCCATTTTTTTTTTCTATTGGAAGTAATGCTTCCATGTCATGCGTGTCATGCGATTTACAAGTTGTGATCATAAGTCTCGATGTGTCTGTTGATGAATATTGTCATTGATGTCAACATGGAAATATTCTAGGATACTAAATGATGATATGAAGCCAAGGAGAAGCAAAGCAGATCTGTGAAGAAACAAGGGCAAGAAGCCAAGGAGCAAAGCCATTGGAAGTCAAGAACAAGAGTAGCCAAAGAGGATCTATTGGAAGAGTTCATCAGAATCAGTTTATCAGAAGCCATCATGAAGCCAAAGCGTAAGAGGAAGAGGTCATTGGAAGCCACGAGAAGCAAAGAGGAACACATCAGTGGAGGTGCATAAACAGAGTTATCAGAGGCCACAGGAAGATAAGCCACAGGAGCAATAGCTATCGGAAGAGTAGAAGAGTGAAGAGAAGCCACAAGAAAGCCAAGCCAAGAGTAAGAGTCTATTAAAAACTTTTTTTATTGAAATATCGTATATGATCAAGAGTAAGAGCCATATCAGCGATATCGCATGAAATATTGGAGGAGCTAACGTAATGGAGGAGTTAACAATGATATCAGAGGAGCATTACAGACTCAATGGTTCCATTACAATACATCGTAATACAACATCTCAGCTGCCACATCACAAGTCCTTTTAAAGCTATTGTCACATTAAAACCTTGATTGCGATATAAGGTGCAGACCCGATCACTCCATTATAACACACCATAAAGAAATATCGCATCCATCGTATCAGAAATTTCATATCGCAAGACTTAAAGGGATGTTACATTAAAACCCCTGGTTGTGATATATATTATGGACTCGACTGCACCATTTAACATGACTAAAAGTAATATCTCATCTATTGTATCACTAGTTTCTAAGGATGTCAACCAGCCAATTGCGATAAGGTTGTGGACCCGACAGGTTTATTAACAAATGCTTAAAATCATATCGCATCCGCTTCATCAGCAGTAGTGGAATCACTATGTTAGGAGAAAACCTCCAAAAATTGCGATTGTTGGATTCTCATGAACTTGTGATTGTGGGATTAATCCATGACGTGACGTGTGGGGACCTCTATTAATGTGGATTTTCATAAATTTACAATTGCAGGAGTCTTATAAAATTACGATTGTGATAAAGTAGTGGACTCAATGGGTTTATCAAAACAGTTTAATATAATATCACATGTGGTAGGGGCAATCGGCCATCGGCAATGTTATGGGCACGAATTATAAAAGACATTCGAAAGTTGCAATTGCGATTGAGGTAGTGACATGGCATGTGGGACCTCTCTGTGGGTATAGAATCTCTTATATGGTTTCCGTGAATAATCAAGTCTATGATAAAAGACTCCCCGATATATATTTTTTAATATACAAGTTGACCTCCCTCCAATAGACATGTCCTTTGGTCATTGGTAAAACTCGTATAAGTTAAAACACTTTAGTTCTAAGATTTCATCTCGAGCATCTATCATAGAGCATAAAGGTCGAGTGGGCACAGAGGAAGCCGAAGATCAAGTGAGTGAAGAAGGAAGCCGAAAGGTCGAGTGAGTGCAGAGGAAGCCGAAGATCAAGTGACTGAAGAAGGAAGCTGAAAGGTCGAGTGATCATAGAGGAAGCCAAAGATCAAGCGACCGAAGAAGGAATCCGAAAGGTCGAGTGAGCATAGAGGAAGCCGAAGATCAAGCAAGTGAAGAAGGTTGAGTGAGCATAGAGGAATCTTAAGATCAAGTGAGTGATGAAGGAAGCCAAAAGGTCCAGCAGAAGAAGAAGGAAGTTGAACGTCAAACATTCTGTTGACTGGGTTATTTATTGAAAAAATCGGACCTGTGTTTGAGAGTGATTTTCAGATAATAGTTCAAAAGGATGCTCTGTGGATCTAAGAATATTATCTGAGTATGAACAGGGTAGGGTTGTTTTTTTAATTGAATGCACAATATGAAATTGCGATAGTCACTCCTCTGAAGAAGTCATTCTTGAAGCAGTTACTGTGACAGTAAGAACAAAGGGTCGAAATAGAGTTGTTTTGAAAAGACATTGAGACCTAGCGCAGATATCTCATTGATAAGTATAAACAGATCTTGGAGATCATGATGCATTTTTAAAATCATCATGAGGTAAACTTTACAGACTCTGTTGGGCAATATGAAGAATTGTGAAGACTCCTTCATATGAAGATGGGTTGTCATTGATGTAGCAGTGAAGTTGTAGATTGACAGAACACAGTGAAGAAGATTTTGAGAGCAGTGTAATACAATCAAAACATCTCTTGACAAAGAAAAACTATAGGGTTGGAGCCCTCGGGGTTGGTGCCTCAGAATTGGAAGGATTGGTGTCCTTGGAGTTGGTGCTCCTAAATCCAAGGTTGGTGCCTTAACAAGATAGGGTCGGAGCCCTTGGGGTTGGTGCCTCAGAATTGGAAGGATTGGTGTCCTTGGAGTTGGTGCTCCTAAATCCAAGGTTGGTGCCTTGACAAAAGAGGGTTGGTGCCCTGGAGGTTGGAGCCTCACAAAAATTCGAAGTTGGTTCTTGGCAACAGGCTGGAGCCTTATATATATTGTACATTGTAAATATTATATTAATAAAATCATTTATTCCTATTGTTCATTTTGTGTTCTAAATATAAATGATTTAACTGGTAAAATTAACAATTGAAAAGAAATACTGATTCACCCCCCTCCCCTAGTATTTCCAACAATTGGTATCAGAGCTAGTACCTTCACTCAAAGCCTAATAGCTTGAAGGTTGATCATTAGAACACAAATGGTGAATCCAAGGAAGAAAATAATCTCCAATCCTCCTAAATATGTGTCTCCCTCAGCCACCAAAATTGAAGTCAATCAATTTGTGACGGCTCCATTGTTCAATGGGAACTTTGATATATGGGAGGCAAGAATGAGGAATTTCTTAAAGACTCAAGGCATTGAATTATGGGAATTAGTAATTACTGATAACATGATGAATGGATAATCCAAGGAGTACAATGCAAAAGTGATGAAGGCAATCTCTAATGGGCTACCAGATTCTATAAAGAACAGTTTAGGAAAATGCTCGTCGGCGAAGGGTATATGGGACAAAATTCATGATCTTCACTCAAAAGGAGCATTGACAATGATCTCTAGTCAAGAAAATGATGGAAAACAATAAGAAAATCTAGAGCCCATCGAGGAAGCTGAAGATAATGTTGATGACATCAAGGCTAAAGAAGACCTAGTAAATGAAGAGAATGAAAAAGACTTTGTAGAATACCTCCTCACTAAACGTATGGCTTCCATGGAAGAGATTATCAATTTGAAAAAGGAAAACGAGGAACTTAATAAGAAAGCACTAGCTGGTGACCAAGACAAAACAAGGAAAGCTGACCTTGTCAAGTTTCAAGTACAAGAAAGGGATGAAGAGCTTGTTAAGCTTAAGAAGGAATTTCATCAAAGGAAAAGAAAGCATCATGAAGAAGTCATATCCATGACAAATCAATTGGATAAAGCAAATAAATTGGAAGATACCTTATCAAGTCAACTTGAACAAAGGAACAAGAGCTTGAACAAAATTGAACAAGAGATTGGTCAGTAAAAGGTAGAGGTCTCCTCTCTCAAATTTCAACTACAAGAAGCAAGAAAGTTAGCACAAGGAGCTGAGAAGACAATGGAAGCATTGGAAATCATAGAAGTATGGGTTGATGAAGTAGAAAAGGAGAGAAAGACCATGATATGTCAACTAAAAGCAAAGGATGGAGAAATCTTCAAATTAAAATCTAACATCAACCTTCTTAAGGTAGAAACATGTAAAGCTACAAGGATCAAGGAAGAAATGGAGAGTAGCCTAGCAAAGGAAATTGAAGAAATCTTCAAAATGAAGTCAAATATCATCTCCCTTAAATTAGAAGCAAATGAAGCAATACGTATTAAGGAAGAGATTGAGAAACGACTTGCTAAGAAGAATAATGATTGTGAAAGATTGGAAGAAGAGATTGTCTCCCTCAAGGAAAAGGTTGAAGGGATGGACAAAACCTTGAAGAGCTCTCAAGCCTTCGATGACATGCTCAGCCATCAAAGATGTCCATTTGATAAATCAGGTCTTGGGTATGTAGGTGAATCCTCAAGCAAGAATGATAATGCTTCAAACAATAAGGATATGAGGAAGTCGAAAAGAAATGTTGATGCTCCCAGTTTCAAAAAAGGTAAAGATAAGAGTCAAGGTGATAATGAAGGAAGTCTTGTTGCAAGAGGAAATGCAAATGTTGTCAAGGATGTGAGAAGAAATAATCATCATCAAAGGATCTCCAGGAAGAAAGGCTTTAGAAGTACATCAATGAAATCTCCATCTCCTAGGTACCAAAGTTTATTTCTTGGTTATTGTTATTCTTTTACAAACTTTGGACACATGGCAAAAGATTGTAGGGCTTATAATGATCCCTGTCAATCTCTGAGAAGCAATTTCGTAAGAAGAAGTCATGAATTCTTATTCATGAACAACATAGAATGCTTCAAGTGTCACAACATTGGTCATATGGCACGTAATTGTAACTTGATTTGGGCACCTTCTCAAGCTAGAACCATGCAAAAGAAGAAAGTTACACAAGTATGGAGAAGGAAGCAAATACAATCCGAAAATCTCCTAAACTCTCCAGCCAACAACATGTGTTGTTGACTTGATGAAGATATCCATTGATATTCCGAGTATTTGATGATGGGATTCTACCAAAAGGAGACCATGCATATAGTTATGGGGGACTTGTTATTCCTGATCATTATTGTGGAAGCTATTAGTGGAAGGGTCCTTATGAAATCCTTGACGAGCTATATTAACAATCATTCTTTGATAAAGATCATTTCTCAGGAGCACTCCATTGAAGAACATGATCTTTTAACTATTCTTTGGACTGTTGTTGAAGATGTCTTCTACTTGATCACTAAGTAGAAAATGGAGCAATAGAGAAGGTCATCTAATACTGGAGAAATAGGGAAAATAACTATGTTGTTGGTATTACAGAAGTTGAATGTCTCGACTCAGGGATATAATGTGAGAACAGGTAAATTACAGACACAAATAGAGGAAACCTTCAAACAAATAGATACATATGGGATGAAGCTTGAAGCAAGAGCAGTTGGCAACATCAAACATAATTGAAGCATTGCAAAAAGTTGTCAACCAGTAGAAAGAATTTAAAATATAGTCACAGATTAGATATTAAAAAAAAAGGGGGAGAATGTTGTGATGTCGAATATAGCTCAGCAACTTAAGGAGAAGCACAAAGATACAAAGGAACTCAGATCTGAAGAGAGATAGAAAGAAAGACAATTTTAGTGGCATTTTCTCTTGATTCAGACTATGAAGGCCTCTTAATTCTGACTATGGAGACAACAGAATAGGATTGAAGCATAAAAACTTGGACTTGAACATTTGGTGTGTGGCTATTTGGAATCTATTTGGAAGCATTGAAGTGGAGCATATTTAAGCATTGTTGAAGCCATGATGAAGTAAATTTTTTTTAGACATGAAGAAGGGATAATGTGCTAGTTGATGATAAGGAATCAATCCTTCTATCTTGAGTAAAAATAAGAGCACTATGATAGGGGGAGTAACATACCCATGAAGATCTACTATTCATAAAGAACAAAATCAGTTTGATAGGGGGAGCAGTTCGACAGGGGGATTCCCTGAGCACTCCTTTGCCATTGATGTGAAAGGGGGAGAGAAGAAGAATATTTCCATCAATGACAAAGGGGGAGATTTTTGGTCTAGATTTTCATTGATGTCAATATGGAAATATTCTAGGATACTAAATGATGATATGAAGCCAAGGAGAAGTAGAGTAGATCTGTGAAGAAATAGGAGCAAGAAGCCAAGGAGAAAATCCATCATGGAAGCCATTGGAAGTGAAGAACAACAACAGTTAAATAAGAGCTATTGGAAGAGTTCATCGGAAGAAGTTTATCGGAAGCCATCATGAAGCCAAAGCGTAAGAGGAAGAGGTAATTAGAAGCCACAAGAAGCAAAGAGGAACACATCGGCAGAGATGCATAAATAGAGTTATCGGAGGTCACAAGAAGATAAGCTGCAGGAGCAATAGCTATCAGAATAGTGGAAGAGTGAATAGAATCCACAGGAAAGCCAAACCAAGAGTAATAGTTTGTTACAAAATGTTTTTATTGAAATATCACATATGCTCAAGAGTAAGATCCATATCAGAGATATCACATGAAATATCGGAGGAGTTAACATAACGAAGGAGTTAATAGTGATATCAGAGGAGCATGATAGACTTGATGGTTCCATTACAATATGCCATAATACAACATCACATCTGCCACATCACAAGTCCTTTTAAAGATATTGTCACATTAAAACCTCGATTGGGATATAAGGTGCGGACCTAATCACTCGTTATAACACACCCTAAAGAAATATCATATCCGTCGTATCGTAACTTTCATATCGCAAGATTTAAAGGGATGTTACGTTAAAACCCCCAATTGTGATATATATTACAAACCCGACTGCACCATTTAACATGACTAAAAGTAATATTGCATCTGTTGTATCGCTAGTTTCTAAGGGGTGTCAAACTACCGATTGCGATAAGGTTGTGAACCCCACAAGTTTATTAACAACTGCTTAAGATCATATTGCATTTGCTCCATCAACAGTAGTGGAATCACTATGCTATGAGCAAACCTCCAAAAATTTTGATTGCAAGATTCTCGTGAAGTTGCGATCATGGGATTAAGCCATGACGTGACATGTGGGGACCTCTATTAATGTGGATCTTCATAAAGTTGCAATTGCGGGAGTCTTATAAAATTACGATTGTGATAAAGTGGTGAACCCAATGGGTTTATCAAAATAGTTTAATATAATATCACATCCAGTAGGGGCAATCGACCATCAGCTATGTTATGGGCACGACTTGTAAAAGACCTACAAAAGTTGCGATAGGGACGTGGCATGTGGGACCTCCCTATGGGTATAGTCTCTCTTATATGGTTTCCATGAATAATCAAGTATATGGATAGAAGACTCTCCGATATATATTTTTTAATATAAAAAACAACCCCCCTCCAATAGACGTGTCCTTTGGTCATTAGTGAAACTTGTATAAAAACGAGTTAAAATGCTTCAGTTCTAAGATTTGATCTCAGGCATCTATCATAGAGCATAAAGGTTGAGTGAGCACAGAAGAAGCTGAAGATCAAGTGAATGAATAAGGAAGCCAAAAGGTCAAGTGAGTGCAAAGGAATCTGAAGATCAAGTAAGCAAAGAAGGAAGCCGAAAGGTGAAGTGAGCACAGAGGAAGTCGAAGATCAAGCGAGCAAAGAAGGTCAAGTGAGCATAGAGGAAGCTGAAGATCAATCGAGCAAAGAAGGAAGCTGAAAGGTCTAGTGGAATAAGAAAGGGAGCCAAAGCGCGAGTGAAGAAGGAAGTCGAAAAGTCCAGTGGAAGAAGAACAAAGCCGAATGTCAAACATTCTGTTGACTAGGTTATTTATTGAAAAACTTGAACCTATGTTTGAGAGTGATTTTCAGATAACAGCTCAAAAGGATGCTTTGCAGTTCTAACAAGATTATTTGAGTATGAACAGGGCAGGGTCGTTTTTTTAATTGAGCGCACAATATGAAACTGTGACAATCACTCCATTGAAGAAGTCATTCTTGATGAAGTTACTGTGACTGTAAGAACAAAGGATTGAAATAGAGTTGTTTTGAAAAGACATTGAGGCCTAGCGCAGATATATTTTTGATAAGTATCAACAGATCTTGAAGATCATGAGGCATTGTTGAAATCATCATGAGGTAAAATTTGCAGACTTTGTTGGGCAATATGAAGAATTGTGAAGAATCCTTCATATGAAGATGGGTTGTCATTGATGTAGCAGTGAAGCTATAGATTGATAGAACAAAGTGAAAAAGATTTTGAGAGCAGTGTCATACAATCAAAACATCTCTTGACAAAGAAAAACTATAGGTTGGAGCCCTTAGGTTGGTGCCTCAAAATTGGAAGGATTGGTGTCCTTGGAGTTGATGCTCCTAAATCCAAGGTTGGTGCCTTGACAAGATAGGGTCGGAGACCTTGGGGTTGGTTCCTTAGAATTGGAAGGATTGGTGTGCTTGGAGTTGGTGCTCCTAAATCCAAGGTTGGTGCCCTCGACGTTGGAGCCTTATATATATTGTACCCGATTTATTTTAAAGATTATATTAATAAAAGCATTTATTCCTATTGGTCATTTTGTGTTATAAATATAAATTATTTAACTGGTAAAAATAACAATTGAAAAGAAATATTGATTCACCCCCCCCTCAGTATTTCCAACAGTGTCAATCTAGAATTTGTTCTTTGCTATTTATTCTTGTAGTTGTGTCATGTCCCAGTCGTAGATCCACTTTATTAATATATATATTTGTGTAAGTTAGTGATTTATATTCCTATATATGTAAATTTTGTGAGACAAATAAAAATTGTTAATTGTGTGATTTATGTTGTGTAATCCTTCTCTCACTCTCCAAATTTTATAATATTGTATTAGAGCCTATTCTGGCTTGACTCCTTCATGGGAGGGCTAGGATGATGTGAGAGATATTTGAGTTTATTGCTATGTAAATGGACTAGGGTAAGATAATTTGTTGTGTGGAGTGTTTACTGTGAGTAAATTTTACTTTTATATATCTATGTGCTTTCTTGTAGATCTGTATGCAATAAGTGACTAGCCTCCAAAATATTTCTCTCTCTGATTACAGGCCACCAATCAGATCCTAATCCATCATTGGATTTATGTGGATAACATGATGGAGATGAATAAGAAAGGAATTATAGGGGCATGCAAAAACAACCGTCAAGGAAATTCCTAGTAGAGATAAGGGAATTTTCACTGTAGGGGACTATAGTTTGGTTCAACATCTACAATACTACAAAGGAGGTGGCTCATTCCTATGACCTTGCCACTTACTATGTTATGAAAATTTTCATGATTGTGGAAAAAGTAGAATTCCCTAGGTTTAGTGCTCACACCTAGGGAATTCACCTTTGTCTGTAATCATGAAAATTTCGCATAAAAAATTGGTTACCATATTGGGGATTGATTATTCCCTTAGTAGTTTCCTTGACCTTAGCACCTTTTCACCTCTTTAAGTGAACTTGATTGACTCACTCAGACATTGATTGATCTTAGGAAAACACTTATTTGACTTTGTTTTGGATTTTTGTGGTGTGCTTTGACTGAAACTACCTCAACGCACCCCCTGATATGGAGACAGAGCGCTTTAGCACACTTCCTCCTTCTTTGTACCTATGCTGCAAAGTATTGGTGCATGTTTTTCACCTATGCTGATCCCTGTAAGATGCAAAAAAATTGCATTCCTTTCCCTTGCTCTTTGATTCACTTTGGTCTAGCTAGTTTTCCTCATGTCTCTAAGTGTATCCATGTCTCTGAAAGCCTTAATTGAGTTTTCTTTGGTTTTATTAGTCTGTGACAAGAATTCCTTTGGATTTTTATTTGTTCTTGTCAATTAGCTCTTTTGAAAATATTTTCTATATCATTGATTGTTTGAAGAAATTAATATTACAGTGATCATTCTATGTGTTTTTTCTTATCAGTGATCTAGATTCATATTAGTTTTCATTGCATTTGAAGATTAAGAGGAAAGAAAAGAAAAAAATATATATATTATTTCCATTTAGGGTTTTGGGTGAAGTTTGGTGATTGAAACAGTTTCATTTGAAATTTTTTATTAGGAAGTGTTGTTTGTTGCATTGTTTTCTTGTTGCATTATTGTTTGAATCTCTTCCTTCTCATAGAGAGTTTTCATTGAAAAGAAAATATTTTTTATTATCATGCTAGATTTCATTTTATGATATTTAGGTGTAACTCATAGTGAGCCTTAAAAATTGAAACTTAGTTCAAGATAAACTCTAAAATTTCCTTAATCAATCTTAAGGAGCATTTGGAACATTAACGCAAACATCCAGAGGTCTAGGCTAGAGACATGTTCTAGCGTCTTTGAGCATAGGAGATGTCATTTTTTTTCAATGTTGCATTCTAGGGGTGATATCCCATTCCACATATGTAAGTGTATCATATTGTTGTCCACGTACCTTCAGGTATGTCAAATGGCGCTCCACGTATGAAAAGTAGATGGGAATGCTCCCATCGTATGGTTATGCATTAGACAACATGACTATAGACTGTGCTTACACTTACCTTCATGTATTTTTGGAATCCCCCAATGGGTTGCTATCCTACCTTAGCTAACTGAGCTAGATGCCTTGCACATTGTGATACACCAAACATAGCATTCGGGGAGGTTTACTGCTCGTACATAAATCCGTGGATTTTCAAGGTTATATATTACAGTTCCTAGTTTCTTAGTGAACCTTTATGCCTAGTTACTCTCATTTGATTTATTTTTGTTGTTAATATCTAAAATTTATTAAACCATCATGCAAGAAAAACCCACTCAACCCCATCAACGTTCACTTAGGATGTAAATATTGTCTCCTTTAGCTACTAAGGTAACACCTAGGCATCATCAAAAGAACAAAAAAACACAGAATACTGAACCTATTGCTTTGGAAGAACCCCCTTCTATTACTACATCTAAAGTGAATCAACTAAAATTTTCTCTTCCTATAAGGACTAAGCTTGACATCACATCTCTAATTGTTAGTGACTCTAACGTAGTTGAAACCAAAAACCTTGAGACTTTACTACCTGATGTTATTGAGCCTAAATTTTTGGATTCAGAAAGATTACATCCTAATGTTATACAAATTGAGGAGCCTCAGTTAACTCAACCTATTACTTCAAGGCCTTCTCTTTTGCATCCTCTGCTTCAACCCAACCACAACAACCCTTATATCTTGGCCCTGACGGTGAAGAACTTCCACTTGGTCTTTTTAGCATTGAGAAGATCCCTCGGGAAGAGTCTTGACCCTCCTCTCCTATCCATTTGAGGGGACTCATATTTATCAAGCCCATCCTTTTCCTCCTCTTCATACTCCCATACAAGCTCCTTCACCTAGAACCCCTCCATCTTCATTTTGAATACCATCTAGAACTCCTATTATGAGTGCTTCACAACACGTTGCATCCATTGCATCCCAATCATCTATGGTGTAGCAATATGGTCCACATGTTAGTGGAATGGAACATTTGCAATAGCCTCCTCTACCATATATTAGGTACCCTCCTCCTACGGGGTAGTTACCTCTACATGCTCACCCAAAATCCATCCTCCACTACTCCTTTGACTATTACTTCCGAGATAAATTTCATCCAATCCATGAAAGGAAAATCTCAGCAACCAGGAAGTAAAAAGAAAGGAAAAGGAAAAAAGAAGAAAGATAATCCTTTGCTGGACAAACAAAATAACCAGTCTCTTGACAAAAAATGGAAACCTCGTTATCCTTGATTAATCTATAATAAGGAACATTTTACCCAGGACTATTCACATCGGGAAAAAGTAAATCAATTCCTTATGTCATGTGTCGCACCTGTTGTGTTGAAAGATCCCTTTCCTAATCAGGAGGCAAACATGGTTGCATGGGATCCAACTTCCTCTTCCTCAGTTATGATGCTTTCCTCCACCAAACAAAAAATAGAAATTATGATGGCTACGAGGAATAAGGAATATGGTAATTTGAATCCCTCGACTGGTAAGGCTACTAATCAACCTATCATTTCTACCCCATATTATCCTTATCTTGCTCCAAATATGGTTCCAATTAAATTAACTATTAAACCTCCCAAGGGAGTTATTCACAAATTTGCAATCAATCCTTGTGCGTGATCTATGCAGAACCATAACGTAGTTGAGGATCTAGCCCAAGCTCCTTTAGCTATATCGGCCCTTGAAGTTTTATAGAATTATCTCGCCGAGAAGAAGGATTTACTTATCGTGACTAGGGGTATCGATCCTTTGGATTTTAGACTTGTAGTTTTTAATCAAGAGAATAATATGCCCAAACTTTTGATGAAACTTGATTTTATGATTTAGTTTGTTGTTTGAAGTAAGACCATCCATTAGAAAATTGTGGACAAAGGAGATTTTACCTGTATTATATCACTTTCTTGTTGGAAGGTTATTGGCTCTCCTCAGCTCAACTAGTCACCTACTACTCTCAAAGCCTTTAATGAAAGAGGCTTAAAGCCTTACGTAATTTTGAATTCGTTACAAGTAGAATTAGATGGTAAGACGATGTCTGTATAATTTGAATTTATAGATGGACCATTGGATTATAACCTTTTACTGGGCCATACAAGGATTTACGCCAAGGCCACTATCATTTTGAGCTATTTTAGAATGATCTCTTTACCTCACTAGGGCGGCATCACGGCCATTGATCAATTCACCTCTTTTTATAATAATTCTCAATTCATTAGAATCATCCCTCCTATGGGAGAGTCCCCACCACCTTATAAACACGTCAGGGTGGGATTACTTAAGTATTCTTCCCTTGTGGGAACCTTTTCCCTTCCTCCTCCTCTTCATTTTCCCCTTCCTCATGCTAACAACGTGAACTCCATTTCCTTTATCAACAAGATCTCTTCTTTTACTACTCCATTTGATCCTTGGATAGTACTAGATGCTTCTAATATTGATACATATGGTGACCACATATCGCTCAGTCCTGTTGAGCTTGAGTATCAGACTATCTATTTGGCATGTTCAACAAATTTTGATTTCCCATGCTTGATAGATTGGGTTAATCATTCCCAGGATTATGGCTCATCCTTTGATCCCTTCTTCGGTATATTTTCTACTAATGAGAGCATCATGGAAATCATGATGTCAGATGATGTATTATGGGATGATACTCATCATTGTTCCTCCTTACCCGATACTTCTAAAGATAATCTTGGTGATATCTATTCACCCAATAGATATCTTCAAATTCCCTATCTATTCATTAGATCAATTATGAGAAGAATTTATCTAATATTGAAGATATTCCTCTTAATATTCTGATTAAAATTAGAATTGTTGAGAATGTACATATTGGTGCATCTTACTCTACCAATGAGATCAATATCTATAAATCCCTTTTCTAGGAATTTTGAGACATTTTCTCCTAGTCATATGAAGATATGCCAGGCATTGATCCAAATATTGTTGTACATGAAATCAAAACATATCCAGATGCTAAGCCAGTTTGATAACACTTATTTCCGGTCCATCCCAAGGAAGTTGTTGTTGTTAAAGCTGAGGATGAAAAAATTCTGCATGTTGGTCTCATCTACATGTTTCCTCTTACTGATTGGGTCTTGAACATTGTTCCTATAGTGAAGAAGTAAGGCATGATTCGTGTGTGTCGATTATCAAGATATCAATTGTTCTTGTCCTAATGAAAACTATCCCACCCCATTTATTGACCAGATTATTAATGATTGTGCTGGAAGTGAAGATTTGTTTTTATGGATGGTTTTTCCAACTACAGCCAAATAAATATAATCCCATCAAACCAACATAAAATTGCATTTATCTATCCATGGGGCACATTTTCCCATCAAAAACTCCCTTTAGGTTAGAAAAATTCTTGGGAAACCTTTTAGAGGGCTATAAATTATGCCTTCCATGACATTAAACACATTTTACAACCCTATTTGGATGACCTACCTGCCCACTCAAAAAATCATGCAGATCATTTGATGCATCTCAAGGCTATCTTTTTACATTATCGACTCTATAATATCAAAATCAATGCACACAAATGTGTGTTTTATGTTCAATCCAAATACAACACTGAAACCAAATACACTCACATTGAAAAGCTAGCTTTGGAAGTTGTCCAAGTTGTCAAAAGGTGTCATCACTACAACCTACTTCAGAAGACTATGGTTGTCTCTGATTGCAACCCCATGACATACATCTTGTCACGCCAATTTCTTAGGGGAAAATACTCCAAATGGATTTTTATTCTCCAGGTGTTTGATTTGGACTTCATTAATTCCAAATCTAATAAGTCCCTAGTCTTCGCCAAACTAATATGAAACCTTCCCCCACCTGAGACTGAATCTACATCCAATGATTTTATTCCTAACAAGTCATTATTTTTGATAAACTGATCTGTGGTATGGGGATATTACCCTCTATCTCCATACCCAAACTTTTCATCCTCATACATCTCACTTTGACCAGAGATGTATTATTATGATACTAGGCTAAAAATTATAATATAATTAGTCACACCCTTTATCGTTGTGGTATTGATACCATATTTTGAATATGCTTCACTTATAAAGAGTCCAAAAAAGCTCCAAATGACTACCATGCTGGAGCATGTGGTGGACATATGTTTGGTTATGCCACCGCTCAGAATATTTTGCATGTTGGTTAATTTTGGCCTACTATGTTTTGTGATTGCATCCGCGCAGTCCAAAAGTGTCATGCGTGTCAGCTCTATGATCGTAAAACCCATGCTCGTCCTACTCTTTTACATCATATTATCATCATTAGACCCTTCAAAAAATGGGGAATTGACTTTATGATATGTAACCCTCACTCGGCTGAGGGGAATGGCTACATCATTCTGGAGGTATATTATTTTACCATATGGGGTGAAGTGATGCCTACATATAATAACAACAGTGAGACAACTACCCTTTTTCTTTTTAATCATGTTATTTTTACGATTGGTGTACCACAAGCCATTGTTACAGATCATGGGAGACATTTCTGAAATCACATGATGTATGATCTTACTATGAAGTTGGGCCTTCAACGTGACAATTAAACTCCCTATTACCCGTAGGAAAATGAGAAATTTGAAGCAATTAACAAGTTTTTGAAAACTATGTTACAACATATGATATGGATCCATAAATTGGATTGGCACCTCAACCTTTATGTAGCCTTGTGGGCATTTTGAACCTTTGTCTGGACTACCACTGAATTCACACCTTTTTTATTGGTCTATTGTATAAATGAAATCCTTCCCATCGAATGCATGATTCCTTCATTGAAACTTGTCATCGATCTTCTCCAAGCCTCTTTTGCAGAAGAAGAGTGCCTCTTGCATATAACACATTTAGATGAAACTTGATGCAATGTCAGAATGGCTAATGCAACACATAGGAGACATATCAAAGCACAATATGACAAGAGTGTTAAACCTTGTCCCTTCTCGAATGGTGATATATTCCTTCTCTATGATCAAGAAGCCGATAATTTAGGATCTAGGGAGTTCAAGCTGATGTGGCTAGGCCCATACATAGTTAAAAATGTTCTTGCAAAGAGGGCTTACAAGCTTATTGATTTTGATGGAATTCCATTGGCACAACCCATAAATGGGTTGTACCTTAAAAAAAATTATGCCTAAAACATTTTTTCGTAGTCATTATGTATATACTATCTATAGGAGTGTTGAGTGTGTTTGTAATGCATTGGGAGTTTCCTACAATCTCTATTAATCTTGTTTTACATTTGGTTTTGAGGTGTCAACATCCCTTCAACCATATGTTGCTCATGCTAATGGTTCTAGCCATAGTACTTAGAATATTTATTCCACAACGTGGTCTATCTATGCTCTGAGTGGATAGTTAGCGAATTTATATAGACTTTGTGTCAATCGCTCTACCAAAAAAACTGCTACGTATAGCGCAGTGATCGAGTTATTTTCTAATGCTATTTCTCATGGAATCCATTGTATAGTAGTGAGAATTGACTCACAACTTGTACGACATTTTGCTAATGTATATTCAGTAATAATTCCAACTATGCTTGGTATGTTTTTAAGGGTTCACCTTCTAGAAAGACATTTTTAATATATACAATATCAACACATCCCTAGAAGTATAAACACATTAACTAATGCATTGGAAAATTATGTTTTAGATAGACATTTTTGACATATGTAAATAAAAATTCAATCCACATTATACATTAATTAAACAAGATAGTAGAGAAAATAAGAAATTTTGATAGATATAACTATATATAAAGTTTGGTTTACAAAATTGTGTGTCCCAGACACATATGACCACATGGCCTATCATATAAAAAATAGATGTAGTCAAAATATGGCTCTATGGCCTCTTAGTATACTAGTCCTAATGATGTCCATGGTAACAAATGATCGCAAGTGTTACTTTTCACAATAACTAACTAATCTAGTGTGACACCCCAATGGTGTAGCGATGTAGTCTCATGGGAATCTAAATGACCCTGGTCTCTGGTATGCCTTGGGTCAACCCCTCGACATGATGCTTGAACTTTGCAAGAGTCTAAACTACATTGATATCTTACGTTTTCTCATGTGCCCCTCTAGCCACGTGTGCTCCAATATGTGCAAGTAGTGGTTCTCCTCTTAGTTGCAGGTAGGATGATCACACTAGTCAAACTGGTCCAATATCTGCATGGAAAATCAATAGTTAGTCTTGGATAAATGAAAATAACAAAAAAAAATGTAAAAATCAAAAAATAGAAAGGAATTCAAAATGATTTTGTTTTACCTATGTCACCCTATTACTTGCCTTCAAGTAGCACGAGCTTTGGGTCTCCATGAAAATATTCTCCCACATATGGGTAATCATCAATCATGATGAAATGCATACGTAACCTTTGAAAAGAAATAGGATTAAAACTCATGGACTATGGATCCACATGTCGAGATGTGAGATCCACCCATCACCTCATCCATGGAGCCCTAGGGTTTTGAAGCTCAAGCAAGATATGTTGAGGATGCAGCAGTGGAATCCTCTCTAAGGAAAAGGATATCAAGGTGGAACCGTATCCAAAGTTTTTTAGCTTCCCATCCTTTGATTTAGCGAGTTGTTCCTTCATATTTTCTAATACCCCCTTGCTCCAATTGAATAGAGTTAGTTCTATACAATCTAATGCGTATTTCATTTGGATCCTGTTAACCAGATGCAGGGTAGAACTTCTAGCTAGTAATAGGATTGTCCTGAGGGGCATTCAGACCACATCCTTTATCTCGATTTTCCCTCCTTTTGTTGGATTACAACAAGGCCTCCACCTCTATGTTGAGGGTATGTGCACCAAGTCTGAAACATTGTGCATGAATGTCCCATCCTCTGAATAGATATTCCAATAGCTCCAGTTGGGCTCTCATGCTAGGATGCAAAAATAACTTGAGAAGCTAATAGTTTCTCAAATCCTGAATAGTTACTGGATCATTGGAAACATCCATGTCATGTGTGTCATGTTCTCTTTCCCGTCAAATCAAAGCCATTTTTGTTTAGATGGATACTTGTAATGCAATAAGAATAATCTTTAGAAAAAATCTCATGCAAAAATTTGAGGGAAACTTGAGCAAAAACCATAACACCCCAATTTAAATTGTTCCCAGTGGACACTGCTAAAGGAAGATAGATCATTGTAGCACAAGCTCCCTTCTTTGGGAGGTGCACTGAAGCTCTCTTCCCACTTATAATTTACTTTGCTCAGTGCACCTTTTGACATTAAAAGGGTGAGTTATAGTTAGGGTGCAATTCTAAGTCTCTAAATATATCAAAACTAAAAAAAAAATCACATAAATAAAAAATGGAAATTTTAGAAAGGAAGAGAAAGGTAAGATCTCCTACCTAGAACTGACGACACTCAAAATGGTCCACCATATTGGCCGCACTTAGGTGCTACAATTTGGGGGCAAAAAGCACATAGGGCTCACTCACCAAGAGGTAAAAATGCAAATGGTAAAAATGAAATTATGTTTTTCCTATTTATGGTCATTTTTATTATTATTTTATTAGTTTGACCTGATTTTACCATGTATCATATATTTTTAATATTTTGGTGGTGTTCTGAGTAGGTTAACAGTTGTTTGAAGGATTTAATGACATTTTTCAATTGAAACGGGTCATTTTGGTAGTGGAGCATGCCTTTATAGCTTTTTTGGGCAAACCCCTAGATTCCTCCTTTAGCTCTTTTCATACTCCCTAAACATGAAAAGACCATCGAGAGCTTGTCTTTTTGAACTCGTTAAAGTAAATGAAAAGATGTCTGCCCAGTATAAGTTTAACCCCTTTTTGGACTCAGAGAGACTATTTACATAAAAGGAATACCTTAGTCTAACATGACTAAGAGGTTCTCCTGAGTATCGTTTTATGCCTTTTCAGACTCAACAGACAATTTTACGAAAAGGAACCTTTGGAATTTTCTTTTTTGCCTCCTTTTCAAACTCTCTAAACATGAAAAAGAAGTTGAGTTTCTCCTTCGCTGGAATCGTTAAAACATCAAACAACCATGGAGTCATCGATCATGATGGGACTAAACCACTCCTTCTCAGGGTTCGTTAAAAATAATCAAAGGGATTCATATGAAGGATGAAATTATAGATGAAACATATGTTATTCTCCTCAATCTTGTAAAGATAAAGAGCTACTCACTTGAAATGGATGGGGAAATTGAGAAAACATGGTACTTAACTTATTAATGGTAGCGAGTCACTCTTGAATATGACACTCTTCTACTTTATATTTATGGATGTTGGGCTGGGATATATTATTTCCTCTTTCGTTCATCATATTGTGTTAAAAACCTCCCCATTCAGTTTTGGGTCAATGCTGCGAATTCCATAAAGTGTCGCCAATATGTTCAAGAGAAGTCATCCAGTTAATTTATGCTGCAATACTCCTTTAAGCCTTCATTAATGTCTATCGTTCCTGAACTAGTTTCACATCAATAGCATTCTATCTCAAATATTGATACTCATTTCGTGTCGTTGATGGGGAATGTATCAAGGCCCTCCTCTAATGGGTCGCTTCCTATGGACATCAACTCATTATCTAGGAAGTTGACTTAGAAACTTCCTTTGGTGCCTTGGAACTTGAATACATCAATGGCAAGTTTCCTTGCTTTTGATGACATGTCTTCATCATTGGCCTTCAAACAGAAGATTACGCGTGGTGTTCTACTTTAGCTCATCTATTCACACCACATAGATTGTACTATAGTACCTTGAGAGACATTAATATCATCGGTGGTTTCTCTCGCATACATTAATGACTTACATCATTGGATGGTAATTAGATGGTGTCTACCATGTTCGAATTTAGCTCATTCATTCACATGGTTAGACTCATATATCGAGCGACTGAGTGAATGAGATAGAAGACCCTAGATCTATTTTCATCCATTCGAGCTTCATTTCAGGATTGATGATGGCTATGATCATACAAAAGATTATCCAAGTATGGTTCCACACTTTGTCATCAGTGGAGGAAACTTCTTGATCATTGTACATGTAATATGGTTTATATGTTGAGTATGGGTATGCCTCCCTTAGCAATAATATCATGATGTAAATGTATTGTAATAGATAATGATCTTGACCAGTTATTCTTGACCTAGACTTGTCACAAGGTAAAGCACTTCAGTCTTTAGCCATTTCTTGTGAATTTTTACTTTAGGGGGCAATCTATTATAGGTCATTTTGTCACATCTGTTAAATAGGCCTACAAAAGTGATTAATCAACATCTCATAGCACTTTGTCATAACCCCTTCACAAATCCATTAACATCGTTTCTCCAAAAAGTCTGAGTTTATGTGACTATTATCTAAGAATCACTATTTTTAGCCCCAACGCAAATTTCCTCTTTACCTACCTATGTTCAACACATATTGCATGCTTTTTCACCAGTGTTTATAAGCACTTGTTTCTCCCTTCTTTAGGTGCATTGATTCTATAAATTCAAGAAAAATAAAAAATAAAAATTTGAAGATTCCTCTTCCAGAAGCTTCCAAGGTAGTTTCAACTATTTACCATGGATAAGATATCAAATCCCATCTGATCCTATCTCAGAGCCTCGCCTTTTATCCCTTGAGCTCATTTTCCCTTCTTAAGTGGATCAGAAGCCTAGATTGATAAATGGATAAGAGTTCCTAAACTATTGTTAATTTTTCATAGGGAAATATTGTTCTTTTCTTTGAGAATTGCATTTCTTCATTTACACATTAAATTCACCCCATAACATTATAAAATTATTCACACTTACATTATTATTCAACAACATATGCAACTATATAGAAACAAAAATATCATCATCATCAATGCAACGAAACATAAAGGAATAATAGAAGAAAATCATTCACACATAGAGACACCAGGATTGGTCAGAGACTAAAGAAAAACCCACTATGGGGAAAACCCTTTCAAATTCTTCTTCTTATTATATTGTCATTGAATGGCTCAACAAATGACAAAACCATGATCTATATATTCATCCATACAACTATCTAGCAAAAAATAAACTAAACAATATCCATGAGATGAACCCATTCATACTCATGCGCAAAAACCTTGATTCAAAAACCTGTAATGAATTATCACTATCTACGGTCAACTTCCAAACACTACAATCAATGAGAAAAATTTTGGTCAATAGAAAAATGCAACTTTAGGTCATAGGCATACGGAGGAAGTGGGAATGCAAGCGACTAGGAGCTTTTAGTCACTCCCTTTATCCTGCAACCTAGCGACCAGTCGAATCTATCCTTTGGTAAGCCTGCGACCAAGAAACAAAACCATAGAAAAATATGTGTGAGCTTTGGGCCCTACAATTTCACCTTCAAACGAACCCATTTCTCTGCGAACCTACCTCACACTTGTGTGATCCAAAAATAAGAAATAGAATAGAAGAATGATCCATGATGATATCAAAATGAGGCAGAGGTCACTTGTATTTATAGCCTTCCAAGGGTATCCAATATTCTTTAGGGTCGACCTGATCAAATATGCACATGTAGAATTATAATTCAAAAAT
This sequence comes from Pinus tabuliformis, assembly GCA_031772625.1. Lineage (NCBI taxonomy): Eukaryota > Viridiplantae > Streptophyta > Pinopsida > Pinales > Pinaceae > Pinus > Pinus tabuliformis. Next base: position 647,478,597 of record CM062807.1, on the reverse strand, counting down.
ACACTTTCCCTTGTCCAAATTTGATGTTCTTTAGGTCAAATTTGGTCCTCTCGAAAAGAGAAACTCAATGAAATCATAATATCTACCAAATGATCTTTCCAAAGTGTAATTTTGTCCAAGTTTCCAATTTTAACACTCCCTCTCAACTAGGGAGAATTCCACCTACATCATGTCATGTGTATCCAATTATCAAATCATATCCAATCTCAAGTATATCATCAACATCATTCATCTCAATTCATCTCTTGCTTATTGTTTCTTATCTCTTGATTTTTGAGTTCATATGTTAAACATTCTCAAATTTAAAAGAAGACAAATTTGACATTGGAGGGCAGCTCAATCTACCATTCCCTATCCATCGGGGAGCCACTACTACCACCTAGAATATCTTCTAGCGGGAAGCCCAATGCTATGACCCACATCAAAATCGAAGAGCTTAGCTCAATCCTGAACAACATCGGGGATCTTAATCTTAACCTAGAATCTCATGGGGGAGCTAAACATCTACAACCCCATATCAAGCAGTAGCTGATACAGGGGAGCACATCTTAGCCCATCCTATTTCCTACTGATCTTCTAAGAAAAGACCCTCAAGATTCGTGTGGTAGAGAACCTACGTCATAATCCGAGCTTGGGCTAGATACCCAAATTACCAAAACGTAAGGATCACATTCCCCAATCCTCCTCAACCTGTTGGCAAGATGGGGAGGGACAATCCCAACATGCCTAACTTCTAGATATGATGCCAATTGGGGTATACTCTACAAAGGCTAAGATAGGAGAGAAACATCTCCAACCCTATGGGTAAGAGATAGGGGAGAAACATCTACAACCCTACTATCGAGAGATCCCTCAACCTTAGTATCTCTCCATCTCAATTCCACACCCTAGGAGCTCAAACAGGGGGGAAGAGTTGGATCATTGTCCTCAACCAATGAAGCTTCCTATAGATCGGCAACATATCATTGTGCTCATATCTGGTAATCATCATGTCTTATTAGCATTTTTCTCCTGTTCATACCTGACATTGAATCAGATATCATACTAGAACAAAAAATATATATATCCCAAAAATTATACCATAGTCATCCTCCCTCTCACGGAGGTTCCAACCACAAGGCTAAACTTGTCTCATACAACAACACTATCTCAATATATGAAGGTATGTCAGTCCTAGCTTTATATAGGATTCTCTTCCAATTAGATCGACTCATTATTATTGCAATGCATCCCTTTCATATTCAAAACTTTCCCAAAGAACATTCTAAAGATATTTGTCATCTTGCCTCACAGCTGGTCATGCTAGCAACATTGTACTCAACCTCGGTCCTTCTTAAAGCTATGAATTTCTCATCCAAAACATGATGGAAAATCTCATACTAAGGCAACAGCCAAATGTTCTTATCTCATCAACAATGATCCCAAACACCATTATTACATCCATGCAATCACATATCATAGGAAGAGTGTATCTGGCCAAAAATGTATCATCCTTGCTTCAATCAACTGTCTATTGCCAAGTCAGGTTCAACAATATCTCTTCACAACTTCTTGAAATTCAACCAGAGTGTCCAAGGATTTTCATTTCCACTTTCTTTAATGGATTCACTATATATGTTTTCTTTTCCCAGCTTTAGGATGTGATACACCATGCCATTATTCTTCATTTGGAGCTTTAAAGGCCATCTCCCTCTTACTTTGATCCTCCAAGGCTCATTCCGTGTCAAGAATATACCAGCAGTATATAAAACCAAAATCAAGGTCATACCTTGGACCACTTTTGAATTAGAGGTTTGGATTAACACATCTTCTTGGCTTCACCAAGTAGCTGTCAATGCATACATACAAGGATTGGGGAGTTTGCATCATACAATGCTTTCTGCAAACATAACACTTTACCGAACCAATATGCTCAGCCTTACATAAATCAATATTGTGCAATCAAATCAACAAAGTCAGATTATCAAAGTTTAGATGCCTAATCAAAAATAATACCAAACTCATAAATATCACAAATTCTTTGGACGTGGTGACTGGTAGAGCTCATATCCAAATATCAAGTTACAACAAATTTTTATTTACCAAGCACGATCCAATCAAACTTTATCAAGCCATACTCATGATCATAGCATGAATCATTTATTTTATTAAATATCAATGGATACATAAGGGACAAGTTATATAAGGTTCATCCAATAGTGAGATTGTTGCATACTGAACCCCAAATGTTTATACTTCAACAAATGTTTCAAGGCTAGTGATGTCAACACATAATACCAATATAAGTCACTGGAAGTCACTATGCCCATATATCATGTTTATCAAGGCAAACCATCAGTCATAAAATCAAATCATTAGTCATCAGGTGAAAACCCAAATTTTCTATCACAGTGAGATCTATAGCCTAAAACATACCTCAACATCGAGCCAAAGTTATAAATCATTATCAAGCATCATTTCAAAACTCAAAACACTGAATATCTATATCAATCATCTAGATCTTCTCAAACCATTAGAATTTTTATAAAATACTTCCATACACTATCTCCAATGGTTAAATCATAATGAAATATTAATATGCATATTTGAGTCCCCTGCAAACAGATGTTTAGTCAACACATTCACATTCTCTATAGTAAGTCAACTATTCAAACTTCCCTAATCATAGAACTTTCTAATGTTTGCTCATGCCTATAGGAATATCATACTTTTGGTGAACTTTTGATTTCATGCACAAAGCTTCACTTTTGTGTGCTACAAGCATAAATTCACCCATAGGCCATCTTATGTGCAGTTGAGAGGCTACAATTGCACCCTTATGCTTTCTTCCGTGCGGTTGAGGCTTAAAGTAGGGAAAAATCTTTCTTCTTAGGCCAAAACTTTGTTATAGACCAACAATATCAGATACTTTTCTATTCATGGCCATAAATCTTACTCCAACAATAAATAATCTTCTACACATATAATGAAAAATGATAATAGGTTTAGGGATATTATGGAGAGATTCTCCCTCTGAATGGGAAGCCACTTCAGTCATCCTCATTCAAGTCATCAACCTATCTATAATATTGTCATGCATCAGTAGATCTGTCAGATCATAAAGTGAGACTATATCACATATTTATCGTGGTCATATCATGTTAGCATCACCTACTTCAACATTACATCATGACATCAATATTTCATCAAGGGTTAGTGTCAAATAACTAATAGGAGTACACATCAAGAATCATAATCACAAAATTACTTCTTTGTCACATAACTCAATCCATCAAGTTATGGAATTTAATTTTATTATATGCCATAATTACAAATCTCAACAAAACATAACCATGGTCAACAAAATATATTGAATATCAATCTCATTGTTACACTTCTATCATCGTGGTTACCATGATTATCAAAAACATTATAAATAGTATCAAGTTACCATCTATTAGAATAAAGGTGCTAGTGGAAAAATAATGGAAAGGTTGAGACCCTAGGTTTAGGTGTAGGGGCCAACAAAATCTTTGTTGTAGTATAGCACAACACTGACATTTTCACCTTATCTAGGATGGATAAGGCATCTCACCTGAGACATGTCATGACCTTAGTTAGTTAAGAGTTGGAATATGGTATCAAGAAAAATTATATGAAATATATCAATGCCAGTAAATCCATAACTATGCAAATTAGGGACTCAATCATAACAGATCAAACACATGAAGAGAAAGAACAGAATCCAAGTGTAACCATATTAAAAAATTTAAAAGTCACACAAACCCGCATGCACAGTACTATGTATCCATGTAATTTCTTCTTCTATTAACCCCATCAACATTACATCAGAGCATCTAGGATGAAAGCCTCATAGAAATAACAAGAAAAAAATATGAAATAGAAATACATAATTGATATCATGAGAATCAAAGCGAGCTGGAATGGCTCTGCAACAATATTTTGGTATCTCTTCTATCTCTCTCTGGATTTTTTCCTTCGCCCTTATTTTATATTCCTACACTCACCTGGACTGCCACTTCTCCCTCAGATTCTCCACCTTTTTCCTCTTTCAAGTGCTTCTACTGTTTGGATGTTAGTATTCCTTTCTGCTCGACTATGGCTGTCTAAGTCCCAATTTATCTGGCCATGTTTGCACAACTGCTGGTCTTTGACAGATTCTTTCCTCTTCTCCATATATCACCTTTGCAGCTTCCCAACAGTTATCTTTGGAAAAATGTGGTCATCCTTCCAACGTGTCACCTTCTTTCTCAAAACGAAGGACCCAACAAGTTCCTACCACAGTCCATTGACTTGTCGTCGAGTCAATCCTTTTCCTGTGCTATCAATGTTGTTGATGCTACTGGTGCTCCTCCCTGTGTCACTTCTCCTTAGTTGGATGCTTCCCCTTGACTAGCTCCTTCAAACGAAGGACCTAACTCAGTTACGAATTTGATGGTTGCATTTTAGAACTGCATGTACACATCAAGAGACACCTTCCATGTACCTATGAGTGTGCCCTCCTGAGCAGGGAACTACGTCATAAGTTTGGTAATAGGTTGGGTTGGGTAGGTCATTAGTAGAGTATTCCACTAAGTGTTTTTTTCTTTACTAATCTATTGCAATGTTTCAAGATGAGCCTGTGCAGGTGGTCAAAGGTCCTAGAATCTACTTGGTCTTGGCCAATTCATCTTTGATTTGCTGGATTTGGGTCTCAAGGATCTCTATTTGTGCTAGAAGTTCCTTATGTTGTGTCTTGTCTTAGCTACCCATGCATTGATTAAACAAATGATTAGCACAATGGTGTGGAGGGTAAGCAAGTTGATTATTTTAGGATGGATAGCCATACCATTCGTGAACTTGTTGCAAAAGGCCTTGAGCTTCTTCTGAAGCCTTGACGACCGAGGCCTTCAGGTCAACCACTTCTATTATTTTCTGCTTAATTTCGGCTACACACTGGGTGGTAGAATCTGGTAGTGCACTTTAAGCGAAAACAATACTTTTTTTAAGCTCTCAATTGGTCAAGACAAGGTCTGTGCAGGCTGATTTAATGTGACCAAAGAATTCAATAATGGTACATGCAAATAAATATTCTAGTGCATCTCTCACAATATTGGCTATCGTGGGCCATAGTACCTAGAATTGTTCAGTAATCTAGCCAATCTAACCCTGGAGGTTTTGCTTCTCCTAGAGGAGATGGTCATGTTCTGCTACAAGGGCCATGATCTACTACTACTACTACTCGTGCTCGGTAGCTAAGAAATTATCCAACACCTCTACTTGGCATGAATCTAGTTGAACGAAATTAGATAATTGGGATGAGGACCAACCATGGAGGTCATCGAGATTCATTGAGAAAGGTCTAGGGAACCAACTCTGCAATGGTTGTCCATTGGCAACTGATTTCTCAGAGTGCCCCCATGGAGATGCTATTGTCTCTGAGGGTTCGATTTTCTGTGGATCAATTTGAACCGTGGGAGAGCATAGTGGTGATGAGATGATGAGATCGATGGGAAAAGGTATTGTGGAGAATGTGGTGGGGTTGGGGAGTGGTGGGGCAATAAATTTCCAAGTGACTGTGAGTGGACCAAACTTGAACAATAAAGACAAAATGGAGATTTGAACAGTTTATGTGGCATAAATTTTGGTTGTAAGTGCCCCATTCATATTTTCTGCATTATATTATAAAATGTAATCGAACTCTATTTCTATTTCTTTAACGATCATAGTCCCACATCCCAGGATGTCAAAGATGTTCGCGAAAGTGGAAGTTGTGTGAGATGATGGATTTCGCGACTACAGTGAGGCGATGGAACTGGAAGGTTTTGTTGTAGATTCTATAACCACCCTCCAAAAATTTTCCCATGCTTTGACTTTAGAGCCTTCCTTCCATCCACATGATCTTATCTCTTGTTGTTGTCAAGTATTTTTCAGGCCCCATAATTGTTGTATCTAATGCATCTTTTTCCCATATGTTGCCTTGTTTATTCCCTTGTTTTACTAGTTTATGAACATTTATCTTACACTTATACATTCTTTTGATGTAATAACGAATATTTACATTTGGTTTTCTTGCACTAGAATGGAAGTATATGGGGACCACTTGATAATCTGAGCTTTACGTGGAGTAAAATGATAGATAAAATCTATTCAAAACTATTTTGGAGCCTTTTTGATAGTGATAGGTGCACTTATCTTTCATTGACCTATTTCGACACTAAAGAGAAACCAATTTGGGGATTAGACATATCGACACACTTTCCAAAAAAATTGAGGAAGGTTTTTGTCCAAAATAATGTTTTAACACCTTTACATGAGTTGGAATGCACCAAAGTCACACATATGGATTTCTAGAATCAAATCAACAAATTTGCTCAAAATTTGCACAATTTTCAAACAACCAACATTGACCTTGATTTTTGTGCATATGGAGATGAATCTAAAAAATTTGAGCATGTGGAGTTTTTCCCTATATAGAAATTTATATAGAACCCAAAACATTTCCAAAAATTGTTTATGGTTAGGAAGATACACGAGATTCTTTGACGCAGTTTCGTAAAAAATTGTAGTTTTTCCAAAATTATAGGATCTTGCCTAGAATTGCAAAAGAAAGGAAATTTTTTTATAAAATATATATTTCCTTGACTGGATTATGGTTCTATTGAGTATCCATAAATGGGAAATAATTGGGATTCAATTTCTCCTCTTTTTTTGTAATGGATTGGTTGGCCTAAAGTCAAATTTGTATCATGAAATGTAAAAAAACAGAGTTATGGCTTAAGGCTTGGGAGGACATAAAACCATTATTTGTACCCTCATGCCACTTAGATGAGTGGTCGGGATATTCCCCTTCCTTATATAAATTTATAGTTTGAATATGGAGCTCTAGATGTATTAAAGGCTCATGTTTCATTAATAAAGTATCAATACTATGTTGTTCCTTCATCTTTGTCATATTTGATCAATATTTTTCTCTGCTATGTAATTTAACTTGTTTTTAAGGAGGGTGCAAGTTAGTTGGTTTGGGCCCAACCAATCCACCTTTTTAAATCTCTATTAGATTAGTATTGTGTGGCGTGTTCATTCTAAAACTAGTGTTAGTTTCTTTATAGTGTGTATATATATCAACTGTGTGATTTAAAGAATCGTGTGTGTGAAGTTTGATGTTATGATATGTTATTGTGATTTAGCCTATGGTTATTTGGCACTTAAATTTGAAGGAAATTTGGACTATAACTTTAAAGAACACATATTCTTTGAATGATTTTGTTATATGGTTCAATTAGTAATTTTCAAATAATGGTCTCTAAAAATTTGGAGTATGCATTTGATATCTTGTTCGGGATTTTGCAATTATTGGATACCACTTGTGGCTTCTCTGACGATTTATGCTTATTTCTTGCATTGTGGTAAGTCATCCTTTTGGATCTCACAAGGACTTATGTCAACCATCATTTTTATGTAAGTCATATTCAAAGAATTATTGATCTTAAGAATTAAAATGTGCATACTTAGAATCGCTTGTAAAGGGACATAATGTAGGTTTCCTTGAGTACTGGATGTTGTGAAATTGCTATATTTTATATTATGCAGATTTGATCCAAAAGAAATTCCTTTCATGAATGTTATTGTTGTAGAAGGATCCTTCAAATATTTAAGTTCTTTCTAAAATTTGATTGTCTCTGGTTTTCATAACAGTGATAATTTTGTATGAAACGGGTTATCCTAAAAATTTTGATTGGTTTCATGAGGATTGGAGTTGAAAGAGTGATCTATAGAATGTGATTGTTTGAACATAAGCCTATAAATTTCCCAAGAAATTGATAACAAATTGATCGTTTATGCTCTTAAGTGACATAGAGTACTCTTTTAATATCATTTTCTTGTATCATCACATTATTTCAAGAACATTATCTTCTATTGAGAAAGAATGATCATATCCCTATAAAGGTGTGAGACTTATTTGAAGAGAGTGTGAATGGACTATTGAATTTAAGTGAAAACAATTATGGACATGATGCTTTGATTTCATAGTTAGCAGATCTAAAACTTTTCTTGCCCCTTTGATTGCTTGTAATTGGACCTAGTGCAGGAAGGCTTGTTGGGGAGGAGTTTGTTCCACCTAAAATTTGCTTATATTATTGTTTACCAAGTGTTATTTTACATTCTTAGACCTCCTTCTTTCCTGCATTAAAAGCAATTTTTTTCAGATTTATTGTTTGAGTGTCTTTCCAAGTTTAAAGGAGTGATAAGGTAGAATGTGAATATTTAGATTCTTACAATAGTTGATTATGTTTACTTGATTAATACACTAGAGATGAATTCAAGCTGTTAGCACTTGAAATTTCACCTCAGGCTGAGAAAGGTAAACCTCAAGGCAACATCAAACCATTTAGCCTCGTAGCTAGCCCTACGGGGCAGGAGAAGGCTCTCTCCGGTCTATCTCGTAAAATCTTCAATAGAATGAGATGACCAACTAGGTAACACTGATATTAGGCTAGTAAACTGATTAGAAAGGTTGATTTGGGGTTTTTTGGGTTTTTGGTGGCAAATTTAGGAATTGCAATTTTGGGTGCGGGGATTTGACACAGTTTCTGCAGGGGGTTCCTTGGGGCAAGGTAGGAAACAATATTGATGCCTTAAAGTGAGATGGATGATTAGGAATGAAAGATGAGGAGCTAAAGAGAGCAAACAATGACTTTGAATTCCCTTTAGACAGTAGAAAACATTGAAATTAAACAAATTTAAAAGCAGAGCATGGCTAGCATGAATTCATACTTTAACACTTCATTTGTTTAATGTGCAGCAGTAAAGAAAGGAAATGAATCACATAAAAAAGCTTACAAGAACATTGAGAAACACACCATCAACACATGAGTCCACAAGAATCCCAAAGATGACTGCAAAACCCTTGTCTTCCTTAGCCAAAAATTGGAGAGATACAGTGAAAATATACAATGAAAGTTTCTTCCTCAAGAGTCCAACCTTCCAACCCTTGAAAATGACTAAGAAAATACATAATATAGGCAAGCCAACATCTTCCCTTGCCTCTAGGGGTCGATCTCATCCTTCTAGGAGTTGTTTCAACCAATTCTAAACTGAGCACTACAATCTAGGCAGTCAAAACAACTTGCCTCTATAAACTTGGAAACCAGTTCATACATTCAATTTTTACCCTTTACATAAATGAATCTTCTAGAACTGTTAAGCAAGAGTAAAAGTATCTAAAAAGTGTCACAATTACAAGAGGACCATCATTAACCTCAAAAAGTCAAAAAGAGTCAAATCTGCGTTTTCTGGGATGAACAAGTCAATTCTGGCAAAATCTGCTCAATGGGTCGCGCACCCCTGCTCAACGGGTCGCGCACATTGGGAGCTCTGTTTGAGGCACTTGCAGGTGTCAGAATTGGATGCAGGATAGCTCGTTGGAAAGGTATGTGAGTCTACTTTCCAATCCAACTGGAATTTTGGAATTTGGAGGTCATTTTCCCTGTCAAAGATCAAATCGTCCAAGACATATTTCTGCAGTTCAAAAAAGTGGCAGAAAGTCAAATTTTGCATGTATTTTGACCTTCTGGAGGCCCAAAACCCCATAAAAACTCAAGTCCATCCATGGGAATATGTAAATTTGCATAAAAAATCATGAAATGCTGAGTTTTTGTGAAAAGGAGTTGCCATGACAAAGGGTCTCACCGGGGGTGAGACCCGTTGAGGAGCCAAAACCTGTAAATTTCCAAAAATTGCCAAAATTACCCAAAATTCCCAAATTTTTTTGGGATTTGTGCTGTGGATAGGCTATTGAGTGCCATGATATTTGAGTGAAGCCTCAGCCAAGATATGGAGGGGATCGGTCTTCTTTTTCCGTTTTTGTGCCTTGGCCAAACTCCTTGGATCCGGCGATTGCAATTTTGGCATTTCTCTAAAACCATGACACCTGTACAAAAAGTGAAGGAGGTTTTTCTTCTTTGGCATGTTATGGACAAAAACCTCTCTCAGATTTCCAAAATTCATCTTTTATTGCTCTGAAATATCATTTGAGTGCAACTTGTCCCGATGTGTGAAACAAGGGATTTTGTCGAAATGGAGCGAAATGAAGGGGATAGGGGGCTTCTAAATTCTTGGGGAAATTTTTGGGAGTGGGGAGGGATGTTAGGAAGTAGGGGAAAGTGGAATCTCAGAGATTGAGTGAGGGGAAGGGGTCGAAAAGGGCAAAACACAGGCCAAACCTAGAAAATTGCCAGGTTGTAGCTAGAAACTAGGGTTTGTGCAAAAATGAGGAATTTGGTGGATCTAAGGGATGGCAAGTGTTTGATAAGGTACTTTAAGGATAGGGGAAGGTGTATGAACATCAGGAAACAAGTTTTGCCAATGATTTGACCGTCCAAGAGAAATTGGCTTTCAAAACCCTAGGAGAGGGAAATGACCTTGCCTAGGCACAACTGAAGCATGAACAAGGTGTAACATGACCCAATGGAACCTAATATGATGATAGCAACCCTCTGAATGATGATAGGCTCAGCTGAATGATGACATGGACTGACATTTGGACAACTTTTAAAAGTGTGAAAGCAAACCCTAGACCTAATGCCTAGTGACCAAATTTTGCTTGAAAACTCTTTGAAATGACAAAATTTGACCTTGACACCTCAAAATCACTTTTTAAGAGCACATTTGATCACTGGAGGAAGGCTGGAAAGACTGACACTAACACAAGCCACACTTTTAATTTTTTTGATTACATACATAGAGTGCAGTGGATTTCAATATTTAGATTACACATTGGATTGAGTAAACTCAGTGTAGGAATGATCAAAGATTTGTTTGATTGATTTTAAGAACCCTTTTAAATTGAATGGATTGAGACTTGTGTTCTTTTGATAATTTTGATCATTTATCTAGTTTGAAATCTTGATTTTATTGATAAGTTAATGAGTGAAGTCGCTAGTGTCCAGATTGATCAAGGTATTTGTTTTATCCTTAATAAAAGTTTTCAAACCTAGAATAGGAATTTATGCATTGTCTTTAAGAACTTGGAAGATTTCTATTGTATAGAGTAAGGAGTAATTTTATTTTACCTTTTTCAATTTCCAATAAATAGGGTTTGATCTCAATTGTTGGTAGATTTCAAGATTGGTGTTTATGGATTCATTTTTAAAGACTTCTTTTGAGTCCAGGATTAGAGCATGGATTGACTAGTGCAAGAACTTATGGTATGAGCAATTTCTAGGTAAATCAGGGATTTGTTTTGTAGGTTTCTAGAGTCTCTCTTTGACATTACTAGTGTTGTGCCTCGAATTCCATGAACCATGGATTGACAATTAAATTTTATTCCACTGATATACACTATACTGCACCCGACATTTTGGCACCGTTGATGGGGAGGCGCTTAGGGGATTGACCTTGGTAACCTGTTGCAGTTTTATTTTCTCTTTCCCTAGCTTTTCTTGCAATTTTTTATTTCTTTCCTGTACATTTTGTTTTAATTTCTAGGGTGTTGTAAGAACCCACTGATATATAGTTATCCATGTGATGATAGAACATACCATCTATCTTGTGGAAATGTTACTTCAAGGCCTTTTTCAATGAGGTGTTTGAGGCTATTATCAATCATCCAATGCACCTATTTAAGTAATCGGTTCGAATGAGCATTTGGGGAAGGAGTCTCAAAGTATTACATGGAGAACCTCTTTTATTTTTTCATGTAATGGCACACATAATTACTTTTGAATTCCATATCAAAGATCCATGCCATGTCCCATCTCAAACACATTAGTAACAGGGTGCTGCTACACAATTTTGCACATTTTTTACTAAGGAAGAGGGCCCCACACATTCGACTTAAGGACTTAGGGGCCAAATCAACCTTATTTAGTTGTTAGTGGAATATGGGGGCCACCCACATAGGAGTTCAAATTAGCCATTCGATATGCTTGGAGGGAAAATCAAATGGGTGGTTGGGGGGCCCACATGAGGCTAAAGGGGCCCAAGGAGTTATACAGAGAGATCATCTCTCATTTTTTTTTCATTCTGAATATTTGACAAACAAACTCACTCTTGTACACTCTGCTACTTAGCGAGTCTACCGATTGTTTAGCCACGAGTCTTCCATAGGGAAGATTCAACCTCTACTTCGGGGGACCATCAGTGTCCGCCCTAGGGAGGTTGTTCGACAAAGATTGCAGGAGTTTCCAGCAACAACTCACAACTCATCCAACCATGCAGAGGAAGGGACTGCGTGTTTTCTAGGCAGCCACAAATATGCAGAGGTTGATTTAGCCACCCAAGAGGCCGAAAATCCAAAGTCAAAATCAAAGAAATTTCCTTCTAGGGTTTCCTTGGCATTTCCCAAGGAGTCTAAGGCTAAAGGGCAGAATTTTGTGGGGAGTTTTTGAGCATGTTCTAGCAGGCCAAAGTCAACAGATGTAGGTGGAGAGTAGCTCCCAAAAGGCCAAAAGTCCAATGTCAAAATCAGAGAAATTCCCTTCTGGGTTTTTCTGGGTTTTATCCAAGGAGTCTAAGGCTAAAAGGGCAGAATTTTCTGGGTAGCGTTTGGGCACTTTCTAGCAGGCCGAAAGTGAGCCAATGTAGCTGGAGAGCAACTCCCAAGAGGCCAAAAATCCAAAGTCAAAATCAGGGAAATTACCTTCTAGGTTTTGTCCAAGGAGTCTTAGGCTAAAAGGGAAGAATTTTCTGGGTAGTTTTTGGGCACTTTCCAACAAGTCAAAAGTTAGCAGATGTAGCTAGAGAGCAGCGCCCAAGAGGCCACAAATCCAAAGTAAAAATAAGAGAAATTCCCTTCTGGGTTTTTCTGGGTTTTGTCCAAGAAGTCTAAGGCTAAAAGGGTAGAATTTTTTTGGCAGTGTTTGGGGACTTTCCAACAAGCCGAAGTCAGTAGATCAGTGGTTTACTAGGACAGTGCAGAGCATAGTAGAGCAATAGTTGAATAACCATCTTTCTAGCTATTCTACCACCCGGGTTTGGTCCAGCTTGTCCTTGAGACAAGCCCAGGTGCACTACTCCATTTATATATTGTACTCATGGTATCATATTTCATAATATATGCCTCAACAATTCTAGTATTACAATGTTTCATGGGTGTTTACTAAATGTTTTTAATTTTCCACTATTGCATTCTTTGTTTAATTGGTTTCTCACTTAAATTCCTATTTAGGAACATTACAGTGGTATCATAACCATAATCTTGGCTCATCTTGTGGGAAATATTAGAATCAAACAACATGGCAGTCACCTGGAATGAGGTGCTGAGGATAAAACAAATGATGATTGATGTGGGGAAGAAGTTGATTCATTCCTCAGTTGGGAATACAGATATGATTGCAACTGATGTGGAGTTATTGGGGGAAAACTGGAGGGCATACCAATCATTGGGTCATGGCATTCAGGTGTCCCTCTCTTTCTGGGAATTTTGTGAACTAAGGGGTATACACAAACCAATGGAGATTTAGTGGGATTTTCCAGGGACAATGAGAAGTATTAAGACGAAAGATGAAAGAGTAGTTGAAGGGGCCATGGTTGGCAAAGAGATAGTTTAGCATACACCCATTGATGAGCCATCATCCATTGATGAGGTGTTCGGGGTTGTGATCGAGCTCTCAGGTGATAACAATGCACCACAGGTCAATGAGATGCCAGAAGACAGCTCCACTGTTGTTGAGGAGTCGATAGGTATAGAGGCTTCCAAATCTATGACAAAGTTGCCATATGGTAGTTGCCTACAACCAACTGGTGCACATATCGTGCATATTGGGTTGTCTATGGAGGAGAAGTGGAAGGCTCATGTTGAGCCTATGATGGAGGAGGATGTGCAACAATTGCTTGGGCTATCCATTGATGAGGGGCATCATAGAGACCACACATTCAGATTTAAGCATAGCTCACTTCAGAGGCACATTGATAGGATCTACAACGCTATCAGCCAATCCTTACGCATTAGATTGAGAGAGGCGGAGTTGTCTATACATAACAAAGGGGATGACCAGGTTAGCAGCACTATTGGGTCACCTTTTCCCATTGGATAGAGAGATAGAGCTACCTAGTCAAATCTCATGTGTTTTCCTGGGTAGTGGGATGAGACGGTCAGAGTTGCACAAGATGAAACATCTGCATGTCGGGCTTATTCTATGTGCTAGAGTTTGTGCATTCGATCCCTCTCTTAGGGTTGGATGGCAAGATATTCTGTGTTGGTACCCAGTGGAGTGGGCTAGACTCATGGAGATGGTCGTAGTTCAGAGTAAAGCTCAGTGGGAGATCTCAAACATTGAGGATGTTGGAGGCCCAAGTTGGCATTGGGATCTAGGCGGGGCTTCCTATCTGATATCAGACATGCGGGATGGCTATGGCATTGATGGGGTAGTCAACCCCATGCCTGAGTGCATGCATTCCTTAGGGGAGCTCTAGTTGAAACTAGTGGCCAGGTGGTTTGTGAGTAGAATCAATTGGTTGTTTTAGCATGTTGGTTGCGCATGGGGGTGTAAGATGACTAACATTCTATGGTAGGAGCTAGTTCGAGGAGATGGCATGGGTAGGCCACTAGACCAAATATTGTATGGAGAAGATGTTCTCCCATTGAGGTTTAGGACTCAGGGGTCACAGACAATCGGCACAACAAAGATATCCCCCTAACAGGAGTGGAGTTAGGCTGCTCAAGTCTACCAGGATGGATGAGGGGACATGAAACATGTCATGGTGGGGTCACTATCAGAGTGGCGAACACTTTGGCACATGCAGGATACCATATGTTATAGGGTGGTATGATAGTAGGCAGTGGTACATAAGACTACACAGAGTCAGATCATAGCATTCAATGTTATATAGATGGATGTGGCCTGATGAATACACACCCAATTCTAGGCCATAACACCCAGTGGTGTGCAAGGCTATGCAGGGAGGAGCAGTGGTCTGTAGAGGAGCATGGAGATAGATGGTGGTATACCATAGCATACCAATTTACACTGTGGGGTAGGAGGAGTGACTCGCATCGCATTGAGGATGTGCGGGGAGTGACAGGTGCAGTGACACAAGCAAGACATAGGAGGGTACAGGATGGTATAGCTGTATTCGGGGGTATCCAGTGGTGTATATGGATAGGTTGCGGCATACAGTGGCATTTCATGGAGTGCGGCGGTACTTGGTGGTATGTAGTGACACACGATATAATGCAAAGGGCTCTTGGAGGTTTGCCTTCAAGGAGACTTATGGATAGAGATAGTAGGTGTACCATTGGATGCAACTCACCTAGGATCAATGAGGACATTGTCGAGCATTTGGGGACACCATGTTTAGTGGAGGCAAGGCCTCAAGGGAGTTATCAGCAGTTCCGAGGTGGAGAGAGGGTCATCCGTAGGATTACTCTTGAGCATTCTGACAGACTCTTGATCATACTCTTTGGGACATACCTAGCCATTATCGGCCAGCATTTCATACAATCACAGAGAGTTTGGTTGTTTCACTTTGACACTCTACATTCAGGCAGGAAGGCATGGGGTGGGGGACTTCCATTTGATTTTAGTGATTCATTGTTGGTGTGGGGAACTTCACTGGTGCGGGACGGGAGGAGATTAGGGGAGGCTTGAGTAGACTAGGGTTCAATTTCACCAAGATTGGATTGCATCTTCAAGAGTTTACTCTTGTAGTGTATGAGATGGACTATTCGATAGAGCATCTTCATGAGGATTTGGGCAGAGTTTTACACCGCAAGGATGCTATACTTATTGGGGATAGACATAGCGGTTCTAATGCTGAAATCTGGCAGGATAGTGAGTGGAGCAAGGGGAGCTTCACGTTCATCAGGTTGGCTTGGGATGTTGGTATCGAGGGACTCCTTCACTATAGGATAATACAATGATTAGGGACGATCCAATGGCACATTTGGGACCCTGGTGAAGTTTGTAGTGATAGTGGGGCTCCACAGCCACAGAGGGTGTTTTTTTAGGCATTTCTTGAGGACAAGCAATGTTTGGTGCATTGGAAGAGCTTGTCAGATGAGAATTCCACCTGGGAGGGTGAGCATATTTTGGAGCACCCAACTTTGAGGTTACTTGAGGGAAAGCAACATTTAGGAGGGGAGGACTTTCATGTCCCTTCTCAAACAAATTAGTAGCAAGTGTTGCTACACAATTTTTCACATTTTTTACTAAGGAAGAGGGCCCCACACTTTCGAATTAGGGACTTAGGGGCCAAATCGACTTTATTTAGCTGCTAGTGGAATGTGGGGGCCACCCACACATGAGTTCGAATTAGCCATTCAATATGCTTGGAGGGAAAATTGAATGGGTAGATGGGGGGCCCACATCAGGCTAAGGGGGCCTAAGGAATTCTAAAGAGAGATCATCTCTCATTTTATTTTCATTCTGAATATTTGACAAAAAGCCTCACTCTTTTACACTCTGTTGCTTAGCGAGTCTACCGAATGTTTAGCCACGAGTCTTCTACAGGGAATATTCAACCTCTACTTCAGGGGACCATCCATGCCCACCCTAGGGAGGTTGTTGCATAGATATTGAAGGAGTTTCCAACAATGATTCACAACTTATCCATCCATGCAGAGGAAGGGACTGCGTGTTTTCTGGGTAGCTAGAAATACGTAGAGGTTGATTTAGCCACCCAAGAGGCCAAAAATCCAAAGTCAAAATTAGAGAAATTCCCTTCTGGGTTTATCTGGGTTTTTCCCAAGGAGTCTAAGGCTAAAAGGGGAGAATTTTCTAGGTAGTTTTTAGGCACTTTCCAGTAGGCCGAAAGTTAGCAAATGTAGTTGGAGAGCATCTCCTAAAAGACCAAAAATCTAAAGTCAAAATCAGAGAAATTCCCTTCTAGGTTTTTCTGGGCTTTCTCCAAGGAGTCTAAGAGTAAAAGGGTGGAATTTTTGGGTAGTTTTTGGGCACTTTCCAGTGTGCCGAAAGTTAGTAGATGTAGTTGGAGAGCAGCTCCCAAGGGGCCAAAAATACAAAGTCAAAATCAGAGAAATTTCCTTCTAGGTGTTTCTGGGTTTTGTCCAAGGAGTCTAAGGCCAAATGGGAATAATATTTTGGGTAGTTTTTGGGCACTTTCTAGCAGGCCAAAATCCAACAGATGTAGCTAGAGAGCAGCTCCCAAGAGGCCAAAAATCCAATGTTAAAATCAGAGAAATTCCCTTCTAGGTTTTTCTGTGTTTTGTCCAAGGAGTCTAAGGCTAAAAGGGAAGAATTTTCTAGGCAGCTTTTGGGCACTTTCCAACAGGCCGAAGTCAGTAGATCAATAGTTTACTAAGACAATGCAGAGCATAGTAGAGCAGCAACTGAACAACCATCTTTCTAGCTACTAAACCACCTAGGTTTGGTCCAGCTTGTCCTTGAGACAAGCCTAGGTGCACTACTCCATTTATATATTGTACTCATGCTCTCGTATTTTATCATATATGGCTCAACAGTTCTAGTATTACAATGTTTCATTGGTATTTTCTAAACGTTTTTAATTTTCCACTATTGCACTATTTGTTTAATTGGTTTATCACTTAAATTCTTGTTTAGGAACATTACAATCTAGGAGGAGTGGTACAAATACACAATATTACCCCATCTCCTCTACCAAAATTTCATGGTTTGGTAAACAAAGGCACATATACATTCTAATTTGAGTTTAAAGTACTTTTTAGAGGATATGGTTATTGTACTAATTCTCAAATGTTGCATGTGTTTCCTCTTACTCTTAAAGGAGCATCTCTCTGATGGTTCATGAGTCTTGGAGGGAACTACAATCAAACATGGGAAGACATGAAGAATGTATTCTTGAATAAATATCAAGACTACTGTCTAGATATCAAATATCTTTTTGGAATGATACAAGTGGAAAATGAAAGTTTGGATGACTATGTGGATTGAATTCCATACAACCTTCAAAAATAAAAAACATAAACACTTGAGAAAAGAGACCTTGAAAACACTCCTACTAAAAGGAATCAAAGATGAATTTTTAGAACCTTCAAATATGATAGGAGCAGGTGATTTTTTTCACTTAACATATGATGATGTTTATGAATTATGCATTAGGTATTCAAGGGGAATCTCCAAGATTGGTAAGAATCATTGAGAACTTTCCTCTCAATTTTTGAAATCTACTACAAAATCCTCTCTAAATTTACAATTGGATGATTTACAAGAAGAATGGAACCAGTGCAAGTAGGATCATTCAAAAAATTATTTCGCACCACTGCTAGGGCTACAACAAGTATTTAAGGAATCAAGTAAGGAAATAAATCAACTGTTGGGAATAACTCAAAATTCGTCACCATTTAATACTTGGGATGAAATTTATTGTCCTCAGCAAGTTCCTTAACAGATATATAACCCTATAGTTCCATGGTAGACTTATCATCCTCCTCTAATTCCATACCTAACTTTATGGCCATAGTGGCCCTCTCCCTCGAACTAGATATTCCCACAGCCTTAAGGGTGCTTTAGAGCCTCCTCTCTAGGGAATTTCTCCATGCAAACTCCATTACCTAAGCCACAACAACTATAATTCATGTCCAATGCACCATCATGTTATTCTTCTCTATGGTCCCATCCGTTTGTGCAAGCAAACCCTAATTCCAACTATCAAGTTACACATCATTTTAAAACACATATTTTCCTACTCACTCCCCTATCAAATGTAATGCCATATCTCTTAGATAAGGGAGAGGAGCGAATTCATAAACTTCCCCTATTACCACATAAAATTTACCTCTGGAAGAAACTTTAATCTTGTTGTAGCGACTGCAACACCCTCCAAAATTTTGGCTTGTACTCAAATTTCGGAGCCTTTTGTGGATCCTATGATCAATCGTTCCTTAGTCACTTATCGGTAAATTGATGATCTTAAGCTCCCCTTCTCAATCTTAATATTTTCTCATGCTTTTATATTTATACAATATGTGTCATTTTTGGAGATGGGGATTATTGCTTCTTATGCAAAGGGAAGTTTGTTTTGATTCAAGGGGAAATTTTCCTAGCCTCCATTAGCATTCAAAACTATGTAATGGTTTCCTCTAGTGTGTTTCCCTCATCCAGAACCCATTGTCTACAGAAATTGCATAGTTTTTTCCCTCAGCTACCCACCCTGCCTTGCATCCTGAAACTACATAGATGTGTCATCCAAGGACCTCATCCTATAGCAGTGCCTTGCATCCTAAAACTATGCAGATGTGTCCTTAGCTTCTCAGTCTACATTGCACCCTGAGACTACGTAGATGTGTCCTCCCACGGCCTCATCCCGTAACATTCACTGCTCCTTGAAACTACGTAGATGTGTCTCTCAGTGATCAGAAGAAGGATGACATGCTAGAGGACCCTCAAGGAGTTGAGGATGATAGGGAAACTAAGGAACCCAAGGTATGATAGAAGATTGGGACCTCATAAAAACTCCATCTGATGCACGATCCCTGGAGGGTAGGTATGAAAAACAAAGAACATATTTTGAAATACACCTCTTAGTGAAGCACGAAAGACTGCTTATCATCATCATATCATTATGTCTTCAATGATGTGCATAGTTGCAAGCACTGAAAGTCATTCCATGCGTTTCCTTTATGTGTGTTTCTCCCTTTTGTTTTCTTAACCAACTCACATATGTTGCCATGTTGATTGATTTTTCATGTTTATGATCTTATTTGGGTGATTTTGAAGGTTTTTCTTTCTGTGTTTGGTTTGTCTTAGCTATGTGAACACTCATTGCAAAGTTGTAAGCATTGTCACGCAAGTGTCATCATGGTCATCCAAAGGTCTATCCCAATTGTTGCACTTGTCACTTTCATCTCTAGAAAGTCCTACAGAGGGTCATGCTTTGGTATGTTATCCCAATGGTTAGTGTTTTCATGTTGTTGAAGTACGCTAAGTGTGTGAGAACAATTCCAAGTCATCACAAGTTCACTTGCCTCTCATACTTAGCCATTTTCCTGAAAATCTCTCAATGGAACAACCCCACTTTACCAGACCCGAACTTAGATACACTGCCTAGTCTTAGCTCTCAATGGTGGTGCTTTCTTGTCTAGAGCTGTGCAGTGCTTGAGGCTGTCCTCTGGGCTAGTTACACTATGCAATCCTAGAGGTGAGTAGCCTATCTTCCTTCCCAGAACTGTACAGAAACTACTTCACTGCCTATTTGAACTGCTCACTTTGAAAAAATATTCATCAAGCCTCCTTCTTACTTTCTAGGACCCCGCATTGCGCAGAGACCTGAGTCTACACTTCTCCCAGAAATTGTGTAGAGATGTCCTCCCATTGACTTCCCTCAGCCAAGACTCACTACTCTCAAAACTTTTGCATATTTTTCCTCTAGTCCCTCTATTGTCCTGCCTTGTCTTCCTTCTAGAAACTACATAGAAGTGTCCCTTAGGGTCCCACCTTGCAGCTTCCACTGGTGTCCTTAACTATGTAATTTTGCCTCCCAGTGGCCTCTACACATTTTTCCCCGACAGTGAAGACTATGCCTCAAAGTTGTTTGTCCAAGCATGAGTTGTGATCTATGCAGTCTCAGTGATCAATCCTCTTCCATGTCAACTGGAACTGCGTAGTGTGCAGCTACTGGGCCCTCTCTCTACTTGTCATCTATCCTAGGCCCATAACAAAGAAAACAATACATCATGCTAGAATAGGAGGTTTTGGATTTTATGTCATCTCGTCATGAGTGAACTATGTGAATAGGTACACTAATAGATCATGGAAAGACGATGAAAGGTATGAAAAAGGAGTACACATGCTATAAGACTTACTTATAGTTGGATAGACGAAAGAAGAAGCAATTGAAAGGAACACATGCACAGAACCACATTGCAATTCCAAGATCATTGAAAACCCCACAACATCAATCCATGTGGAAGAGAAGACAAAGTACACCCGAGCGTACATCCATCACTTAGTAGTGTAGCAAATTGACATGGACACCACACCCAGCCAATACATGCCAGCAGTGTCATGTCAAGTTGTGTCATGAGTTTTCAAGGCCACATCACCGCTATGGGCCATATCTATAGTAACTGAATGTAATGTAAATTGAAAGTCCAATGGACACACAAAATAAGTTGAAGAGTCATGTTAGTTGAAAATTCAAAGGATTCTCAATGGTCATGAAGGTAGTCCAAGAGTAACAAGGGTCAAGCATCACCCTTGTCTATATATATCCCTCCCATTGTATGAGTAAGGACTTTTCACCTTGGATCCTCCCATATAGCCTTGAGAGTAGATAATCAGATCGTTGAGGAGCAAGGAATGGCTCTAGTGTACCACTATTGGGACTAGTGATGTATGGTGTACAAATGTGTCTTGGGACTTTTTCTTAACTCAGAAGCCTATTAAGGCCAGCACATTTTCATGCATGTTTTGTAGACATTTGTAATACTATTCTTTTTGAATTTGTAATGCATGTTTTTTTCACCAGTACTAAGATAGTTGAACTACTTTGTTTGTTTTAGTACCTACATTGTTAGGAATGTGTTGTATTGGTTATCACTCTTGTCTCATCCATGTGGACTACTCCGCGGGATACTAGATAGACCACCTTTGTGTATTGGTTATCATCATTGTCATATCCTTGTGGACTACTCTATGGGGTATGCAACATACCATCTTTGTTTTCTGTTTATAACGACCGTCACATCCGTGTGGACTATTCCACTGTGTGGTGTACGTGTTGTCCCCTTCACTTCGATTTTAACGACCATCACTTCCACATGGACTACTCCACTAGATGGTGTATGTTTTTTTCCTTACACTTCAGTTCTAACAACTACTACATCCACTGTGGACTATTCCGCTGGATGCTAGATAGGCCTTTCTGGTTCGCGTGTGTCTCTTCCTAGGTGGTATGATTACCTCTCACTTAGAGGCTCACTTTACTCTCCCCCTTTGTAGTAAGAGAACCAAGAAATAAGTTACATTACGCACTAACCAAGCATACCTCATTGTTTGAAAATACTAGGACGATGCTATCATGTACTGAAAACTAGAGCCAAGGTATATCTCTAAGTATATGGAAACTAGACCTTTATACTGGATGGGACTCCTACACCAAATGGTGTGAGGTCTAGTTGGGACTTCATACCGGGGAGATCCCCTTAATGTTGGTGGATCCAGCACCATCAACAAATCCATAAACCATCTAAGGGGAGGAATCTATGATTAGAACTTGTTCGAAAACTGTTTGTTGAATCTCACCAAGAAGAAAACCCTAGAATTTCCGTTAACCATCCTTGTCAATTTGAAGAGAGAAAACATCAACCTGTGGAAGATTTGTAAAAGTTGGAGAACCATAAATATGTGAGTCTTATTTAAGCATGGTTCCAAACAATTGCTAGCAAACACCATTCCATCAACATTTGACAAATCTTGGTACCATATCCAGTAAAGGAGGTGGTTTCTCATACTTTGATACGCATTAAAGTTTACATTTTGAATCTGAGTGTGAGTATGTTTAGTATTTTTTTATGCACATGGTTACATTGGAAGTATTCCTACACTTAAAGGAGATCTTCCCCTCTCTAAATTAGGGTAGGCTAGTATAGAAACAATAAGTAAAAATTCCATTTGGAATAAAATTGTTATAGAAACACTCTTGAAATTGAAATTAACTAAAGCACAACTAATGAAATTTCCATTAATATGTACTCTTGTGGTGAGTCTTGTCAGAAGAAATTCATTCTTAATGCTTCATTATTTTGTAAAGTGACATTGATCATTGATTGGGTGGTTCTTCTTCATATTGTTTGGTCATCCATGGAGTCACTCAAGGGGATTTTTCATTGTTATGTTTAATAATTTCCATTCACAAGCCAAAATCCTAACCATGGCCTAGTCATTCTAAAAATTTGTTTTCCAAGAAATATTTTCAAGCTTCACATAGAAGGTATTGTTGAAAAACCCCCTATGGCAGACCACTTCTATAAAACTCCAATGAGCTCTCACGATAACCCTAGCATGATTAACTAGAGGAATCTTTCAGTCATTATCTAGGATGCTTTCTTTATAATGAGTCTTTAGGGTAACAAGACCAACGAGTAAATATAGGTCATTAAAAAATTTTGATGCCACCCCTTGATCTTAAGGAGTATATTTGTCTCCCAATCTATTAATTAACCTATCTGACATTAATGATAATCAAATCTTATTCTAGCAAGGATTAATTGAGGCATAGGAGGTCTCATTGCGAACTAACCTACTATGATCATGGGTCCTAATGAGAATGGCATTAACGCTACTTGTCACTAAGCCAGAATAATTCAGTTTCAAATATGGAAGAAAAGAGGTCTCATCATGAGTCGACTTGTTCATTATTGTTAGTTCTTGTGAATGGAACTGTTGTTAGTTGGTTACCAAGCCAAGATAGCAGCCTTCGGTTAATTTCTAAACCAATTTAGATGATTTTAAATGACTCTTAATTTATACCTAATAGATGGGACACTAGAATTTCATTGGGTTAAAATGCATCCTTGTCGAGGCTTTAGATGTCTGTTGGCAGTAGGGTCATGCCTATGCTATTAAAGTTAGTTTTACACTATGCTTTACTTGGTCATTTTTTTCCTTCCATGAACTCATTATCATAACTCTTTGATAATGGATTTAAGATCCTTTCAGTAATGTTCTTTGGAATTATATCTTTAAGAAATAAAAAGGCTTTTATGTACATGGGATCCTTAGTGCAGGTTATTTACTTTCACTGAACAAGAGGAACTTTAACTGTATGCTTGGATAATGGTAAGATGGTCATCCTGGGAAGGTATCATTTTTTCACTTTTATTTTTCCCTTTTTCCATCCATCTTTAATTCCACGAATTTGAATTATGTCACTTTTATTTGTAATGAGGATATTTAGGTGAATACCTACTGATATTTATTTCTCTTGAGATGCTTTGTGGAAATTTTGACAGTTGGTTATTTCATGATGACACTATCCCTATAGTGACAACATTGTTAGCATTACCATGGGAACCCTAAAATTATATTTTCATTTGATCAGTCTTAATGAATAAATATGGACCAACAGGCATTTTTATCTAAGAATGGTCGAATCTAGTTGGGTACAATATTATGAGTGCTAGAACATTTATGTTTCAATTCTGGTTTTTTGCAAGGGAACATCAAAATAGCAGTTGATTTGCTTCCATGAGGACATGCAAGATGATCAGCATGGGGGGATGTTAGGCCCCAGAATTGTTGTATCTAATGCATCTTTTTTCTCATATGATGCCTTGTTTATTCCCTTGTTTTACCAGTTTATGAACCTTTAACTTTCATTTATACATTCTTTTGATGCAATAGATAATATTTACATTTCGTTTGAATTTTATATTGGTAGTGGAGACTGATTATCTTCTTGATTCAAAGGTCTTTGTTGCAGTTGGTTGTATACCCCAAGAAGAATATACACCCTTCCGTGCTAAAAATAGATGTAAAATTTCCTTTCAAAATATTGTAATTTCTTATTCAATCTGGGTTGTTCATTTGGTGTATGATCTAACGGTAGAATTTATGTTTAATTTAGGGTTTTTTTTCCCTAGAAGGCAACCCCTTAATTTATATGAGGGAATTGTATTGCGACTGTGTATATGTGTATTCTGAGTGAGAAAGAGAGAGGATAGTGTGTGAGAGTGAAGAATAAATTACAATGGATCTGTTGTAGGTTGTATCTCTTCATTTTGATAGATAATATAAAAGGAAGGACTGGTTGTTTCTCCATGGACGTAGTCCAAATTCGGTGAACCACATATATCTTTGTCTCTCTTGTTTTATGTGTTTCTTTGATTGTGTTTATGAAATATTTTATCTGTTCCATTTCTTTGTAATATATAATTTTCTAACATTTTGTACCTTCGTTATATGCATTTCTTAGGATTGATGTTCATTAACATTGTCAATGCAATCCCTGCACTCCATAGAGATCCTTCACTAGAATGGAAGTATATGGGGACCACTTGATCATATGAGCTTTCCATAGAGGAAAATGATAGATAAAATATGTTAAAAACTATTTTGGAGCCCTTTTTACAGTTAGAGGTGCACTTATCTTTCATTGACTTGTTCCTGCACTAAAGAGAAAGCAATTTAGGGATTCGACATCTTGATGCACTTTCAAAGAAACCCGAGGAAGTTTTTTCTCCAAAATAATGTTTTAACACCTCCATATGAGTTGTAATGCACCTAGGTTGCACCTGTGGGTTTCTAGAAGAAAATCAACAAATCTGATCAAAATTCTCACAATTTTAAAACTTCCAACTTGGACCTCAATTTCATGCATATGGAGGCGAATCTAAAAAAATCGAAGCATATGCTTTTTTCCTAGTATAGAAAATTATCTAAAACCCAAACCAATTCGAAAAATTCATTATGGTTAGGAGGATAGATGAAGTTATTTGAGGTGGTTTTGTAAAAGATTGCAGTTTTTCCAGAATTCTAGGATCTTGCCCAAATTTGCAAACAAATGGAAAATTTCGTATCAAATCTATATTTCCTTGATTGTATTATGGTTCTACTGGGTATCCATCAATGGAAAATAATTTGGATTCAATCTCTTATCTTTCTTCTGTAATGGATTAGTTAGCCTAAAGTCAAATTTGTATCATGAAATGTAAAAAAATAGAGTTATGGCTTCAAGCCCGGGAGGACAAAAGGTCATTCTTTGTACCCTCATGCCACTGAGATGAATGTTGGGGGTCTTCCCCTTCTTAATATTGAATTGGAGATGGAATATGGATATCTATATATATTAAATACCGAGGTTTCACTAATAAAGTATCAATGTAAGGTTCTTCCTTCATCTTTATCATATTTCATTAATAGTTTTCTCTGCTCTGTAATTTGACTTATTTTTTTAGAAGGGAAGCGGGTTGGTTTGGGGCCAACCAATCTAGATTGTCACACCTCTTTTAGATTAGTATTGTGTGGATTGTTCATTCTAAAACTAGTGTTTGTTTATTTATAGTGTGTATATATATATCAACTGTGTGATTTATTGAATTTTATGTGTGAAGTTTTCCTTTATGATATGTTATTCTGCTTTAGCCTATGGTTATTTGGCACTTAAATTTGAAGGAGAGTTTGACTGCAACTTTAAATCATGCATCTTCTTTGACTAATTTGTTATATGGTTCAATTCATAGTTTTCAAAGAATTCTGGTCTCTAAAAATTTGGAGTATGCATTTCATATCTTGCTCAGGATTTTGCAATTATTGGATACCTCTTGTAGCTTAGCTAATGGTTTATGCTTATTTCCTATATTTTGGTAAATAATTCATTTTTATCTCACAAGGACTTAAGTCAACCATCATTTTTATGTAATTTTTATTCAAATAAGGATTGATCTTAAGAATTAAAATGTGCATACTTAGAATCAGTTATAAAGGTACATAATGCAATTTTGCTTGAGTATTAGATGTTGTGAACCTATTATATTTTGTTTTATGCAAATTTGACCCAAAATAAATTCTTCTTTTGAATTTTATTGTTGCAGAAGGAACCTTCAAATGTTTAAGTACATTCTAAATTTTGATTGTCTCTGGTTCTATAACAATGATACTTTTGTATGAAACAGTTTGTCTTAAATCTTTCAATTGGTTTCATCAGCATCGAAGTTGAAAGAGTGATCTATAAAATGTGATTGTTGGAACATAAGCCTATAAATTTCCCAAACAATTGATAACAAATTGATGGTTTATGCTCTTAAGGGTCATAGAGTACTCTTTTAATATATTTTTCTTGTGTCATCACATTATTTCCAGAACATTATATTCAACTGAGAAAGAAATATTATCTCCCTATAAAGGTGTGAGACTTCTTTTAAGAGAGTGAAAATAGAATATTAATTTTAAGTGAGAACAATTATGAAATGGATGATTTTATTTCACAGTTAGCATATCTAGAACTTCTATTTCCCCTTTGATAGCTTGTAATTGGACCTAGTGCAGGAAGGCTTGTTGGAGAGGAGTTTGTTCCACCTAAAACTTTGCTTATATTACTATTTACCAAGCACTATTTGACATTCTTAGACCTCCTTCTTTCCTATGTTAAAAACAAATCTTTTCAGATTTATTGTTTGAGTGTCTTTCCAAGTTTAAAGGAGTGATAAGGAAAAAATTGAATATTTAGATTTTTACAACAATTGATTATGTTTACCTCATTAATACACTAGAGATGAATTAAAACCACACTTTTAATTTTTTTGTTTGCATACATAGAGTGGAGTGGATTTCAATATTTATACTACACATTGGAGTGAGTAAAATCGGTACAAGAATGATTGGAGATTTGTTTGATTGATTTTAAGCACTCTTTTGAATTGATCATATTGAGACCTTTTTTCTTTTGAGACTTTTGATCAATTATCTAGTTTGCAATCTCAATTTGCTTGATAAGTTAATGAGTGAAGTAGCTAGTATCTAGATAGATCAAGGTATTTTTTTATCTTTAATAAAAATTCCCAAACCTACTATAGGAATTTATGCATTGTTTTCAAGAACTTGGAATATTGTTATTGTATAGAGTAAGGATTTATTTCATTTGATATTTTTCAATTCCCAATAAATAAGGTTTTCACTCAATTATTAATAGATTGCAATATTATTGTTTATGGTTTCATTTCTAAAGAATCACTTTGAGAGTAGTATTAGAGCATGGATTGACTAGTACAGGTTCTCAAGGTGTGAGCAGTTTCTAGGTAAATGAAGGATTTGTTTTGCAGGTTTCTAGAGTCTCTCTTTGGCATTACTAGTATTTTGCGTCAAATTCCACAAACTCAAGATTGACAATTAAATGTTGGTCCATCAATATACACTATAATACTCTCAAATGTATTCATGGTATGTCAAAGCCTTATATTTTACGCATGCTTGTGTTTTCTTATTTTGATCCCAATCTAAATCTTCTAAGTCACAAGCAACATTATGACTTAACCTTGCAGCATTACTCGACTTGCCTCTAGAAATAGCACAATATTGGAAGGAAACCTTCCCTTCAGGAATTGAAAAATTCTTCTTGTAAATCTAACCTTGAGCTTGAGAATTACGCAGTTCTGGATGGCAACACATCCTTGTTGATGGAAACTATGCAAACCATCCCTTGAGCTCTGACGCTGCTGAATGAACTAAGTCAAGAAGTTTCCCAATCCTCAAGAATTGTGCAATGCGCCTTGGGAATGTGCATACAAATTTTACCAAAAAGAAGAAAAAATAAAAAGAAAAACACATCCCTAGAAAATAGGGCTTTGCTAATTAGTTTCTCGAAGGTGGCACACTTACTATTTTTGGAAATTTCCACCAAGTGTTGCATTTTCCTTGATTTTAGGCATGCATGTAATAAACCTCAATTATTCTAGATCTATTTAATTGACGCCCCTAGATCTCATTTGTACATTCAATCTTGGAGATCTAGAAATTCCGAGGAGATAAAGGAGCCTTTGGTGGAGTTTGCAGCGCTTTTCTGAGTGAGTTTTGCTTTTGTCATCTTTTGTCGCCTTTTCTGTTGCTTTTTATTGTGTGGATTTTATGATTATTGTTTTTCATGTTTCTTCTAATGGTTTTTTTAATTTTAATGTATATATGTTGTTCAAGTGTTGATTCGATCTTTCTTTCGCCTTTCACAAGTGTCGCATTAGTTTTCATGTTTTTTCCTGTTAGTGATCATTGTTTCGACGACTCCTATTCCATGTTTGCTTTTCCATTTTCATGTTAATATTATGCATTCATTTTGCATTGATATATCCATACTTAGTCATATCTTCACCTTAACATGCATCATCACTCAAATCTTCTTGTTTCCCACACTCTCACCACACAAATCTGCTCATCCCTTGGCTAGTTTTCACCTTGTCTAGTTGGGAATTATGCAAGTGTGAGGTCCAAGCTCTTAGCTCGACCTTTGAGACTACAAAATGCATAGTATATGCTGGCCCAACTACACATTGTGCAGTTACAGCGCTCAAGCCTGCCACATTGGCCACTAAGACAGAGAAATGCGCAGTCCCTCTCACAGTCTGCCCAGGCTATACTGAGCAATGTGCAGTCTTTCTCACAGTCATCCCAGGCTAGACTGCACATTGTGTAGTCTCTAGCCTAAGGCTACATCACGAGATGCTGAGATTGTGCAATGCACAGTTCCCACAACCATTCTCCCTCCCTTGACTTTCAGAGTTACATAATTTTCTCAATCAATGCATGTGGTTGTGCTTGATCTTGCTTCGAAAGTTTATTTGTTGAAGCTAATCTATTGTCTTCCGTGATTATTTTTTCCTCCTACAGGTATTGTAGGTCTTGATAATTTTTCTTCATTAGTCATTGTTATCATTGTACCCAAGAAGACTGCTTCAAAGGATACCATCAAGAGCAGCACCAGGGACACAGTTGAGAGTACACTAATTTACATGCCATTATACTCAGACACTCAACTGTCTGTAGAAAAGGAATCAAATCTCACATGGCAAAAGGTGAATTAAATTTTCTCAGTGAGGAGATTCAAAGAATATCTAGAAGACTAGAAGGTGTATTCAATATATAGAAGTCAAGGTTGCATAGTGTTGCATGCAAGTACCCAACATTTCCATCTATAGATGTTATCGGCTAGATACTGTCTCACACAGATTTAGATATTATGACTCTTAGATGTATCAGAAGACTGAGGCTTGCTTCTTTTTTGGATGTATATTATCATCTTATGTACCACTTACCTAAGCCAGAATCACTCATGGATTCATACTTCTATATGAAGACTAGCCATGTGAGCACCAAGGATATTGTTGAAGTTTGGGCGAAAGAGCCAATGAAATTTCGTCAAACACCCACCAACACATACAAGAAAATATATCTGAGGAGTGTCTATTATCTATTGATCATCTTATTTTGTAAAATCTATATTTAGCAGAGCATTAAGGCCTTTCTTGAAGGGTGGGATTTTTTATTGGACAAAGTTGTGAATGAAGCTAAACTGTTCAATTGGTCAAACTTGTTGGCTCAACAGCTATGAATCCATGTTTCTATCACCCTTAGTCCTCCTAAGTGCAAGAAATATATATTTTATATCTTTGCATATCTACTAGATTCAATCTTTGCACACAATGCATTCCCTGGCAAGAATTGGGCTTGGACACCACGGGAGCCTTCCATGTATGTTTATTGCAAGCTTCTTTCAGAGTGAAACAACAAAAGAGTAATGGAGAAACTAACTGATCACTTCCTGGTTCTATTGTACAAGATTATATTTGAGAAAGATCCACCTTTCATGTCACATGGGGCAATGGAAGAAGTATCGCAAATAGCATATTGGTTTGCCTCACGGGATATGGCACATTTCTCAGGGCATTCAACACACAAAATCCACTGCGTATTTTACCAAGGTATGTCATTGACAAGTTAGTCATGCAAGAGGTTGTGTATCATCTCTCCACAGGGTTATCAATAGCTCTACATAAGAAGAAGAAATAACCTTACCCTATCCTCCCTTTGTAGACCAGATTATACGAGATTAAGAACTTGAAATTTTAAGATATTGAAGGGAAGGTGATAGATAAATTTTCATTCGATACTCGAGATTTCAATACATACAATTCGAGGACTATTTGCAAAGACCACTGTAGAGAATCTATTTTTAGTGGCTAAGCAGGACATTTCATTGGATGGAGGAGGATGGAAGAAAGAATTGTTACAATCCCTCCAAGTTCAACAAACCGATCAATTTGGCAGGAATTTCACAGGTTGCTCTGTAGTAGGTAGGCACTCTAGAGGAAAAACCAATAGAAGTGCACAACCCAATGCATGAGAAGGGAAAGAGGAAGGTTGTGCATATTCCACAAGGAGAATGAAGTTACAAGATGAAAGAAGATCCAACATTATGAAGGTGGATTTAGCAGAAGAGATGAAGAGGAAACAGAGGGTTTAGGAAGTAGAATGGAAGTAAAGGGAAGTGTTATGTGGAAAAATCCCTCTTGCATAATAGAGTGATATCCCTAAACTTCTAAGAACCCTATTAACAAACACATAATAATTTCTACCTTTTAAGTATTGATCACTTGAAATCAGATAAAATGAAAGAGGCTTCTTACCGGCTTAGAAAATTGATTAATGAAGTCCCTCAAATATTTTGATCACATGCTCTTTGATGCTCTAAATTCGCTCTCATCACTCTTGAAAACTTCTCCACAATGTCCTAAAAGAGATCTACAAAGACAAACAAAAACAAGATATCAAAGAATACAACATACAATCAAAGAGAAAAACAAATTAACAAATTATACATGTGAATTGATCAATTATGCAACCAAAACTCAAGTAGGTGATCAAGGAATCCTACAAATTAAATCAATGGAGATATAACTGAGAAAGAACACTTTCTTATATTCATAAAACTGGAGAAAATCATGTAGCCTTGATGTAGGAAGCCCCTTCTACAATATCCAATCCTCTCCCTTGCAAGAAAAGTCTTCCAACCTAATCTCAACAACATAAACCTACTTCCAACTATCCTCCTCTGATTCTCAGACTTGTACTGGCTTTATATGCCAATAATGGGAAGTTATGGATACATTATCCTAGGGATGAGATACACTAACAATGGGATAGAGGTATCATAAAATAAGGAGAGTTATCCATAATGAGAGGCATTAACATTGAATAGGCACTCATTCGAAGCTTGTTGGTTGGGATAGATGCTACCAATAATGCTTCTAGATCTTACTATTTTATTTTTACATACTTCAAGTCATGTTTGCAAGTCATAGTAGAAGACAGTGTGTACTAATGCACAGATAATAATGGTCTTCCCTACATATGTGTGGAGTACTAAAAAGGTATGTTTTTAATGATCATTTTAGTGGCTTTTCAATAGGACTTATGAATCTTTCACGTCATGAATGAGGAAAAAAATAGTGAATTGTGGTAGAATACGTGGAATTAGTATGCAAAGACTTATCCGCTGATAATTGTCATTTTCTTGTGCAAGAAAGGGTAGAAACGAGGAGCTGCTGTTCCAAAGAAGAAGATAAGAACAGGGTAACGGATGTCCCTTTGACGAAGGACCGAGTGTAGACAAGGCAAAGTAAGCTAAAGCAAACCGGTCCGGAAAAGGAGGAAAAGGCACCAGCTCGGCGGAGGAGAAAGAAGTGATTAGGGATTAACAGTTTTGCGAATCCCTCAGGATCTTCGATCCTGAGGGATCACTGCTTTATTTATCTTACCACTTAGACATCTCCGTCGTTATCCTTATATAAAGGGGCGGAACTCTTAGTCTGGAAGGAGAGGTTTTTATGTAACTTTTTGTTAAAGACTTAACTTTGATCATCGAGTCTCGTTGAACTTGGCTCATGATTGTACTTTCTGTTTTATGTATTAATATAAACTTGGTGATTATCTCATCTTCGCGTTTGGATTAGCTTAAAGCGGTGTACCCTTGAGGCTAAGGGCCCGGCCCCGGAGGACACTTGCTTCTGTATCACTACGATTTGATTTCTGCATGGTTTGCTTATCGTCACTAGTTGGTAATCTGATATGCTTTATAAGTTACATTACATGCTCTGCTAAGATTCATTCATTAATGTTCTTTCCATTGACTCTGCATTATATTATCAATACTTTCAGAGTGGATGAAATCTTATTGGATTTAACTGAACAGTTTTATCCTTGCGTTATGAAGCTTCTATGCTAAGTATGTGTGTTAACGTAATGATCTGAAGGGAGTGTTCTTTATGATTCAGAGTTCATGCTGTTCCATTTGGAAACACAGTTATAATTCCTGTTGATGATTGAGATTAAATTAAAATTACTTTCTTAGAATGTTATGTGTGTATGACTTTCACATGCTGTTCCATAATTGAGATTTATTGATGTTCCTTTAGTGGATTGTGTGATTTGCTTGGAGAATGAAAGATTGGAGTTTTGATTACGATAAGAGCTTTTGAGTTGATAGTATAAAGCGTGATTGTTACTCGCGAGGTTTAGCTTTAGTGATTGCTGTTCCATTTCATAATTGTTGTTCCATTTTAAGCATTGTTGTTCCTTTCTAGATTTACTGTTTAATTTCCTATTTGTCGTTCCATTTCTATCTGCCGTTTCATTTACTCACATTTGGTGTGAGAGACAATCTGTGGCTGTAGTGAGCCTTTGCATTTACTGCCTTGCTCCCAGACCTGTGATCCATGCTCTAGTTTCCTTTCCCATCAGTTTCCAAAGGGATGGACTACTGTTGTCGGACCCTTGACTGATATGTTGAGATTGTGTGCTTTAGTCATTTGAAGGAACTTAGTTATAGACAAGCATCAGTTTACTCTTGTATTTTGTAGGACGTTTTACTACTTGCATTACTCTGACAAATAGCCTCAGATTGAGTCACTCTTTGAAATAACCAAACGTTCCCGGATTGACATATTAATCTAAGGTAATTAGAGGTGAAAGAAACCCTTTTTATAGCTCTACATTTTGGCGCCGTTGCCGGGGAAAGAGTGTAGCCATTTGTTTCTTCAGAGTGGTGTACGAACCTGCTGGGAAAGAGTTGGATTTTAAAAACGAAAGGTAAGAACCTGCGTACGGAGCATGTAAAAGCCCTGCTCCATTGTCCGCTTTCCTGACATATTTGCATTTGCTTTGATTGAATAGAATTTAGCAGTTTATTTTGAGTGCATGACTAAGCAGAAAAAACCAGAAAAGAATATCAAGCTTCCATCCAAACCTGAAAAAGCCAAGGGGCCAGTGACCCTTGGCCGAACAACTTTCATAGACGAAATCTATAAGAAAACAGAATCTCAGCCATCAGTAGGTTTCAGGAAAACCATTTCTAAGCAGCCTACTAGTTCCCTTCAGGCCACAGGATCACCATCTGTAGCCTTGGCTGAGGTGCATAGTCAAACTGAAGAGCAGGACTTTCAGGAAATTGAAAATTCTACTCCAGAACTATTGCAGGAAGGGAATTTCAGTAACTTCTGTGAAGGAGAAGGAGAAACAGGGGAAACAGAAGAACCAAAATCTCCCATTGGAACAGATCAGCCAGTAAACAGCCCAGATAAGGGGAGTGCTACGAAAATCATTGTTGAAATTCAATCCCCTCAAACATCAGGTATTCCTCTTATCCCAGATAAAGGAAGTGATGTTAAAACTATCCCTGCTAAGATCGTTCCCTCTCAACCTAGGAATACCCTCCTAGATATCCCAGAAGGTTATTGGCACATATTTGATTCTATGGCTCAGAATCAGCCAAATACTCAAACCTCTACATTACAATATCCTATAGTGGATTCTGCAGTAAATGCACCCATGAAAGCTATCCCTCTTCAGCATATCCCAACCTTTCACGGTCTTACATCAAAAGATCCGGATGCATTTTTATTCGAATTTGATGTGTTATGTAGGGGATATGATCACACCACCGATCCCCAGAAATTGAAATTATTCCCCTCAACATTAAAAGGGGCTGCTCTAAGATGGTTTATGGGACTAGGTGGTGGGGTCATCAACAATTGGGATCAGATGAAAGAATCCTTCTTAAAAAAATATCAGGATTATTGTATGTCTATAGAATTGAAAGATGTAATATTTCAAATGACAGCCAAACCAAACGAAACATTAGAGGAATATGTGGAACACTTTCAATATAATTTACAAAGATCTCCTTATGCATCACTACCTTTACCTGATAATGTGTTAAAAACTGCATTGATAAGGGGTATGAAAGAAAAGTGGATCGAAACATTAAATATTATGGGAAAAGGAGATATTTATCAAGAGAATTTTGCTGACATTATTGATCTATGTATGAGGAGTTCGAGAGGCAGCACAAGAATTAAACTGGCAGAATATGATCGGTTTGCAAGAGACAATAAGATAGCCACAGAAGGAGTAACGCGTGTGGAGATTGGAAATCTATTAGAAAATTTTAAAACTGATATTCTAGGGACACTAACTACACAACTTGATGTTTTGCAGGCCAAGCAGAAGCAGATGGAGGCAGAACAGAATTTGGCAATCTTCTGCCCTCGATGCAGAAGAAAACATAGCCATAAGGAGTGTCCACTGGATACAGTCCAAACATGTGCCATCTGTACAAACGATCATCTTACGGAAAGCTGCCCCTCACTTCCTGGATTAAAGGCAGTATATAAGGAAGTAGAGGAAGAACCAGAATCAACGTACTTGATCAACCAGCGCCGCCAGTGGCAGCAAAGACAATCTGGTATGTTTTCAGACACAACCTCTTCTTTTCAGCCTCCACAATAAAATTCTCAACAATATAATATGTGGCAAAATCAGCCCCTACCCCCATTCCCAAATTGGTCACCACCACCGTTTCCTTCTTCAAACCCATGGCTGAATCATCCGAATAAATCTAGTTGGCCGAATTTCCCTTATAATTCACCATATTGGCAAAATAGCCCATATCCTCCACAATGGACTCCCCCTACTTCACAAAGTTCATCCTGGCAGACGAACTGGCAAAGACCGATGCAACAGCCAGTAGGAACTATTCCGCTCCCTCAACCTACTCTGCCAGCTCTACAACAAAATCCCCAGTCTAATTTGAGACCGCAGCTCCCAGCCCAACCCAACCCCAATCCAAATAACAGACCAGTCCAATCTCTTCAAATCATTGAATCACCAGAAATAGAACCTGATCTGCGGGAGTGTAACAATCTTCAATTACGATCTGGACGTATCATTCAAAATGAGGGGGATAAAATAGTTCATTATGAAGATCAGTTAGTAAGAGAACATCAATTGCAACGAGAGGATGTAAATAATCAACAGCCTCATAATCAATCAACCCCATCCTCTCCCCCATTCCCAGAACGATTAGTCATACCTCGACCTTTACAGTACCCTGACTTTGACATTCTGGGGAATTACAAAATTTGTACATAAAAATCTCGTTCCTCCAAGCCATTCAAGACATTCCTATATATGAAAAAACTATTAAAGAATTGTGCATAAAGAAACCAAGGAGGAATATAACAACTAATCCAAGAGTCCAAGTAGTCGGAACTTTATCTGATCTCATATCTGGGAAAGAAACACCCATCAGATATGAAGACCAAGGAAATTCAATTGTAACTATTCAAATTTACGGTCAGACCTTGTCTAATGCCTTAGTTGATTTAGGTGCTGCAATCAATATTTTAACAACCACCACCTGTCAAAAGCTCAACATTACATCTGTAGAACCTACCTCTACTTTGTTAGAACTAGCTGACCGATCTGTGATTAGACCGGAAGGTACTCTACACGATGTCATGGTCTCTGTAGACTCCTGGGAATATCCGACCGATTTCCTGATAATTAATCCAAAAACCCGACTTGATGGACACCCGCTAATCCTAGGAAGGCCTTGGCTTGCCACCGCCGATGCTTACATTGGCTGCCGGCAAGGAAATATGACCATAACTAAAGGACCCGATATTAAGAATTTGGTTCTATACCCTCCAGAGCAGCCAAGTCTCACAATAATTAGAACTAACAAGTATCCTATATCATACCTTACTGATAACATTAGATCTCCATTGACCTTGCAAGAGGCACTTGATTTTAAAGATCAAACAGAAGATGATGCCATTAATAATTTCATCAGTCAAACTGAATCCTGTACACAATGTCATATGATAGAAGCAGCATTTGATAATGAATTAGAGGAAGACACACATGATCAAACAATACATGTTACTTCTGTTGCAAATAGTAAAATTGTGGAAATTGAACCAGGAAAAACTTTAAATATCAATGCCAACCTCACACCTGAACAAGAAACTAAGCTCATCCATGTATTAAGAAAATATCAACAGGCATTTGCATGGGATTACCCTGATATGAAAGGAATCGACCCACATTTGTGTACACACCACATTTATATAGAAAAAGATGATAGACCTGTCCGCCAACCGCAGAGAAGACTCAATCCTCATTTAAAAGACGTGGTTAAAGCGGAGCTTCAGAAACTGTTAGATGTTAATTTTATTTATCATATTTCTGACAGTAAATGGGTCTCTCCACTTGTGGTCGTACCAAAAAAGAATGGGAAATGGAGAATTTGTGTGGATTACAGAGAACTTAATAAAGCAACACAAAAAGACCACTTTCCACTCCCATTCATAGACCAAGTGCTAGATACTCTCGCAGGGAAAAAATTCTTTTCCTTTCTGGATGGCTTCAGTGGATACAATCAAATTCAGATTGCCCCTGAAGACCAGGACAAAACAGCTTTCACTTGTCCTTGGGGGACATTTGCCTAGCGAGTCCTACCATTTGGCCTATGTAATGCTCCCGCCACATTCCAAAGGGCCATTCTTAGCATTTTTGCAAATCTAATAAATGATGGACTTGAAGTGTATATGGATGACTTTACACCCTATGGAGATGATTTTGATCCAGCACTAAATACCCTAGAAAAAGTTCTACAGCGCTGTATAGCTACCAGGCTCTGCTTAAGTCACGAAAAATGTTACATGATGATGACTGAAGGACTTATTCTAGGACATTATATTTCAGCAGCCGACATTCAGGTAGACCCGGCCAAGATCCAAATACTTTTGCTTATTCCCACTCCTACTACTCAAACAGAGGTACGCAACTTTCTTGGATTTTATGGATATTATAAACGATTTATAGAACATTATTCACATATTGCTGCACCTTTATATGCGCTAACTGGTAATGTTGATTTTCTGTGGACAGACAAATGTGAACGTGCTTTCAAGGATTTAAAGAAGCTGGTATCTACAGCCCCAGTCCTGCGAGGACCAAACTGGGACCTGCCATTTCAAATATCAGCTGATGCCTCAGATACAGCCATTGGAGTAGTCCTTGGGCAGGAAGAAGATAAAAAACCATATGCTATCTATTATATCAGCAAAAATTTATCCCCTGCTGAATTAAATTACACTTTTACTGAAAAGGAATTCCTAGCTGTAATACATGCTGTCAATAAATTTAGACATTATATTACAGGCTATCCTGTTATTTTGTATACGGATCATTCCGCCATAAAATACTTAGAAAATAAGCCTGTCACAAATGCCAGAATAACTAGATGGTTGATTTTATTGCAGGAATTCGATATCACAATCAAGGACCGGCCTAGCAAAGAGAACCCTGTAGCCGATTTTCTCTCAAGAATTCCAAAGCCAGTTGATGCAACAACAGTTGAAGATCAATTTCCGGATGAACTTCTATTTGTTGTTGCCGTTCGAACACCTTGGTATGCCGATGTTGCCAATTACCTTGCAGTAGGTAAACTACCAAAACACTTAACCCCTAACGAGCGAAAACAGATTGTTCAAAAGAGTACTCGATTTTCCTGGATTGGGGGCTATTTGTTTCATATAGAGGCAGACATGCATATTAGGAGATGTGTTCGAGAAGATGAAATCTTCGACATCTTAAAAGCCTGTCACGACGGACCATGTGGGGGACACCTCGCTTAGCGTAGAACGGGACACAAAGTATTATAGACAGGATATTACTGGCCCACGATTTTCAGAGATGAAAAGAAATTTGTCCAAGCCCGTGACAGTTGCCAGCGAGCAGGACGTCTTGGTCAATCTGATGAGATGCCCCTTAAACCTCAGTTAGTCATCGAACCATTTGAGCGATGGGCTCTTGATTTCGTTGGACCCATCAACCCCTCATCAAATCAGAGAACATATATCTTGGTGGCAACAGAATATGTCACCAAGTGGGTTGAGGCAGAAGCATTGCCTAGAGCCACAGAAGACTCTGTTATACAGTTCCTCTTCCATCTATTTGTGCGTTATGGCCTTCCAAGGGAAATAATCACAAACAGAGGACCACAATTTGCTGGCCATAGATTAGCAGCAACACTTAATAATTATCATGCCCAGCACAAAATTACTACTCCATATCACCCATAGGCGAACGGACAAGTAGAAAGCAGCAATAAGATAATAGAATCGATCCTAACAAAAACCATTGCCTCACATAGGCGTGATTGGGCTGCCCGATTACCTGAAGCACTTTGGGCCTATAGAACAACATGGAGAAGCACTACTGGTTACTCACCTTATCAACTAGTGTTTGGAAAACAACCCATTTTTCCTATAGAGTTTGAAATCCAAACATTACGAGCAACACAGGAAGTCGGCTTAGATTTAACTGAGGCACAGATTAATCGACTACAACAGATCAATGAATTGGACGAAAATAGGCTCTCCGCACTATAAAATACAACATTGATTCAACAGCAGTGAGCTAAATGGCATGATGCCCTTATAAAAAACAAAGTCTTTCATGAAGGAGATTGGGCCCTATTATATGACTCTCGGTTTCAGGATTTCCCTGGAAAACTCCAGACTCGTTGGTTAGGACCATACGAAATCCAGAAGGTACACGACAATGGGACCATCACTTTAACTACCATTGACGGTTCTGGATATACCTTCAAAGTGAATGGCCACCGGGTTCGTCTTTATCGTAAACCACTCACTCGGGAATCCTTCTGCCAACAGCTACGAAGAGACGCTGATATGGAGATCTTAGGGGAGGAAGAGAAATCTTCCTCATCCGTAATTCATTAAGGAATTTATTTCTTTTCACAATTTGTACATAATCTTTTTTTTCAAACTTGTTGTGCATACATAGATTTCAATTTTTCTGCCGAATGGCATTTGCATGTTTCTGCTGTTCCTTTTCAAAAGGAACAACACTTTTTGATTTTCTGCTGTTCCTTTTCAAAAGGAACAGCACTTGTTGATTTTCTGTTGTTCCTTTTCAAAAGGAACAACACTTTTTGATTTTCTGCTGTTCCTTTTCAAGAGGAACAACACTTGTTGATTTTTTGCTGTTCCTTTTCAAAAGGAATAGCACGTTTTGATTTTCTGTTGTTCCTTTTCAAAAGGAACAGCACGTTTTGATTTTCTGTTGTTCCTTTTCAAAAGGAACATCACGTTTTGATTTTCTGCTGTTCCTTTTCAAAAGGAACAACACATTTTGATTTTCTGTTGTTCCTTTTCAAAAGGAACAACACGTTTTGATTTTCTGCTGTTCCTTTTCAAAAGGAACAACACGTTTGGATTTTCTGCTGTTCCTTTTCAAAAGGAACAACACATTTTGATTTTTTTTGCTGTTCCTTTTTCAAAAGGAACAGCATTACTGTGTTTTGCTGTTTCTTTTTCAAAAGGAATGGCATTTGCACTTTCTGAACTCCTGCTCCTTTATTCATCTAGTATACTTCTTCTCTCTTTGTGACACAGCTAACCTCTTGCTGGTCCAAGTAAGGATGCTTCTTACCCCTATTCTTTCAAAAGTCTTTTAGAGACAAGCAATGCACTTATGCAATGAATCCAAATCACAACACACTGAAATCGGGCAATTATAAATCGCTATCTTTATAATGCTATGTATTGGTAAGAGGACCGAAGGAAGGATGTACTTATCTTTTCCTATCATTGTCTTACTAATCTTGCCCTGATTGGTTATCTTTTATCATGCCATTCTTTTCTTTGATTTTGTTTAGGAATAAGAGCAAAGGATTTATATCCTCCTATTGAGATGATAAGACTTCTTCCACCATTCCTACTCTTAAGGAGTGTTGAAGCACCCTTTTGTGGACATATAAGGAATAGTACTTTATCAAAAAGAGAAAGAAAAAGCAAATGAATTATAAATTGTCAAATGCAGGACAGGGGGTCTCATCAAGAGCCAGCCTACCATGATCATGAGGATGGAAGTGAAGTGGCATTCCCACTATGGCCACCACACCAGGGATATGGTCCAAAAGGTATAGTAAAAGAAAAAACCTTTGAACAGGAGGTCTCATCACGAGCCGGCCTGCCCACTTTTCGCCCCCTCCTCGGGAATGGCATTATGGCTACCTGGTTACCAAGCCAGCATAATGACCTACACTTTGACATCGCATTCCTTAATATGCACACAAAGGATCATGGTTCTGTGGGTGAAATAAACAACTCTGCCAAGGTTATGGACACCTGTCGGAAGCAGAGCACTGTTAATGGTATTGAGGTCACATTAATTACACCAATAGGTAGGATACTAATACTCTTTTGTCTCTTATATCCTAGACACTAATCATATATTATCTCCTGATTTATATACCGCATGGACATTTATTACACCAATCATGGCAAAGGAGGTGACAATGACCACTTCAGATTTGGCAAGTACGACAGACGTCCTATCCCTGACCTCGCATCATATCACAGCAGCCTCTTACGTAATAAGCGATCCAACTTTACGCCTCGATTTCAGCAAACAATTGTTTTTCTAAACATGGCATATGTTCATACGGTGTTCCTTTATGACTTGGTTATAGATTGGGGTGCCGCTCCTCTCTTTAACGGCTGGGGTAGCCTATCGCATTGCGGGGGGGAGGTTCACCTCATGATTCCCCGGGTTATGTGTCAGCTCATTATTCAGGAAAGATAGCATAATAGGAAATGGCACGGTTTAACGACATGACATCTCTATTTTTTATGTACAAGTTGCTGTTTATAACTCATTTCTGTTGCATACTCTGTGTTTTTTTCCAAATCCGACGATCACTACTCTCTCTGTGTTTCAAAAAGCACAAGCAGCTGCTATTCCATTGTGAATCCACAGTGAAACCATGGGAGGCAGGGCAGTTCGAAGCGAACCACAAAAGTTGACAGTCTCCACTGCTGCTTGGGAGATCCTGGAAAGAGCAGGGTGGCTGACTTATCTCAGTCGCCTAAAGGACTCCAATGAAACAGTAGCAATGGAATTTCTACAGAATCTGTAGGAGGATCACTCCACGGTGCGGGGGAAGAAAATAGCAGTCACCGACGATATAATTGCCAAAGTCTCGGGACTACCAGCCACCGGACCCGTATGGACATTGAAGAAAAAAAGACTCTAGAAGATCATGGAAATTTTCCAGGACGAAGGCCAGAGCTTAATAGTTAAAGGGAAGGGAGTCCTGCCAGCAACGCTAGGAGAACCCTGGGCAGAACTAGCGAGAATAGTGCAAAGCTACATCACCTGCGAGGGGAGAAAAGATGTGGTAAGGCCACGACATCTTAAACTCTTAGCTGTTTTAAAACAGAAATGCTCTGTAAACCTTCCTGCACTTTTGAATTCTTTACTCCAGGACGCCGCATGAAGCCTGAAAAAGGCACACCATGTAGAATCAGTTGTCAGCCACCATGGATTAATTCGACTAATAGTTAGTCACAATCTCACCCAGCAGCAAAGCAGCTGGAAAGAATTAATTGCAATAATAGAGGGGAGAGCGACAGCACCCTCCCCAAAACGTAAACATACTCTAAGCACACCAGAACGACCGGAAAAACGCAGAGAATTAAGAAAACAAAAACCTGTTGCAAGCACATCCGAACGACCAGAAACCCGCCAGGAGTCAGCGAAATGGAAGCATGACACTGAGACACCGGAACAGCCAGAGAAACACAGAAAATCAGTCCGGTTAGCCCAAATAAGAGGAAGGCTAGAAAAACTCTAGGAAAGCACTAGCCAGCCAGTGGTAATTGAGGATGAACAACCCACACGACCAGAGATAGAAGAAGAACAAGTTGAAGGAGAAAAGGAAGGGGAGGCCGAGAAGGCTAGGCAATCTGAAGAAGAAAACGATGAAGTAGCCAAGCCCCCTGAGACAGAAGCCGAGCCCCTTGAGACAGAAATTGAACACCCTGAGACAGAAGCCGAGCCCCCTGAGATAGAAGCTGAGAACCCTGAAATAGAAATTGAGCATCCTAAGGCAGAAGATGGACAATCCAGGTAGGAAGAGGAAATGGGACAGCAGGGAGGTAGCCTTCCACTGGACCCAGTGGGAGAAGAAGAATTGGCCGCAATTTTTGCCAATATGGGTGAGTATGGCCAACCTTCCACTCCACCATACCTCCGCGACAAACCCCAGGAAGAAGACGCACCTGAAAAACCACATGCAGAAGAGGCAGAGGGAGGAAATCTGCCTGTTCATGATGAAAAAGAGACAGAAGATACTGAGAGGGAACAATCTGTTCCCACAGCACCAGAAGAAATTCCAGAAGAAGTGAGAATAGAAAGAGAAGCCACAGAATCAGCTAAGGTTCTTACCCCGGAACATCCAACACAACATGGTGAAGAAGTACCCCAGGAGAAAAATCGAGCGACTGGTCAAGGCCCAGAACATAGCAAAAAGCATGCTACTCCTTCTAACAAAACATTGGAAATTCGAGAATTACAAAAGGAACAGCGGAGGTTATTGAGCATAATAGCCCAGCTCCACCAGCAGATCAGGATTCTGAAGGCAAGGCAGAGGACAAGGAAGACCACCAGTAAGAAAAAGATGACCACTGCAGTAAGAAACCACAGGATAAAATGGCGGAGGACTAAAAATCGCTCTGTTGATCAAAACCCTGCCCAAAATCCAACTGTTGTTCCAATTGAAGCTGAAGGCCCAACTGCTGTTCTAAATGAAGCCGAAGGCCCAGCTAACATTCCAAATCAAGCTGAGGGCCCAACTTCTATTCAAAATGAAGCTGAAAGTTCTGCTGCTGTTCCAAATAAAGCTGCGGGACAGACTGTTGTTTCATTTGAAAAGGAAGAACTGCCAGCCGGTATTCATGTTAAAATAGAAAAAGACAACAAGGAGATTCAAACAGAGGCACCACCCTCAGGGGTGATAAGGGTTCTGAACTCAAAGCAACGAAATAAGAAAGTTCAGGTAAAACTCCCGGCCTCCACTGATGCATGGAAAAGAGATCCAAAGACAAGGACTCTGCACAAAGGATTGAAAGAGGCTCAGCAAGAGATGGAGAGGCTTAGAGAGCAGACAGTCCCTCGTGAGAAGTATGAAGAACTCCAACAGCAACTACGGAATGTTAATCAATCTGAAAGCCAGGCCTTTGAAGGGTGGCAAAAGGAACAGGAGAAAGTTGCAAAGGTAACCCGTAGGTTAGATACTGTTATCAAATAGATGGATACCTTGTGTTCTTTATACAATGACGTTTTAGCATGTAGGGCCCCTGCCAAAAACTATGCTTTGTTTTTATTGGAGCGATACTTGCAATTAAAGATAAAGGCTGTTAAAGCAGGTGCCCCAATACAAATTAATACTGTCAATGACTTTATAGATTGTTGTAAACATTATGGAGTGAAGGTCTAGAGATTGCTATGTGAATTCTATTTGCATAATCTCGTGCTAGATCAAGAAACTGAGTTGAACCCTGGCCCTTTTGTTGGGGACATTCAATTGCAAGCATTCATCTCATTCGGTGTCAATCAGATTAAATGGCTCAAAGCCTATAACACTTTTCAGAGACAGGAAAATGGCCTAGACTTGTGGGTAAGGGCTGAGCCTAGGGACCCAGCACAGCTATGGAGAGCACATAGAAACCTTATGAGAACTCCGGGTGTCATTGAAACATTAGGACCCATGCACGAGGCACTCATTCGACAAAGTTTAGAATATTTTCTTTCTATCAAAGACCTCGCCATCGATGCAGCCAAATTCTGGTACCGAACCTCTAATCCAAACATCCAGCTCAAAGAGCCATTTAAGTATGAGAATTTTCAGTTAGCCGCCAATCGTTTGAACCTCTATGGCGAAAGCATCTTGAGGGCAGGGCCATCCTGGTTAGGATATAGATTCCGCAGTCCAATTATCTGGCACCCTGCACCCGGATATCAAGCCCTATATGAGATGCCTGAAGGTCAAACAGGCCAGTTCTTTGACTATCTAGTCACTCACCATGGCTGTAGGCCTCCACATGAGATTCCTTCTC
This sequence comes from Pinus tabuliformis, assembly GCA_031772625.1. Lineage (NCBI taxonomy): Eukaryota > Viridiplantae > Streptophyta > Pinopsida > Pinales > Pinaceae > Pinus > Pinus tabuliformis. Next base: position 647,433,920 of record CM062807.1, on the reverse strand, counting down.
CAGCCTACTCTCTCACTGCTTTACATGTCAACTACAACGTTTTCATGAGGGCATGAAACAGGGTAAGCAGGGGGGTGTGTGGAGTACTAAAAAGGTATGTTTTTAATGATCATTTTAGTGGCTTTTCAATAGGACTTATGAATCTTTCACATCATGAATGAGGAAAACAATAGTGAATTGTGGTAGAATACGTGGAATTAGTATGCAAAGACTTATCCGCTGATAATTGTCATTTTCCTGTGCAGGAAAGGGTAGAAACGAGGAGCTGCTGTTCCAAAGAAGAAGATAAGAACAGGGTAATGGTTGTCCCTTTGATGAAGGACCGAGTGCAGACAAGGCAAAGTAAGCTAAAGCAAACCGGTCCGGAAAAGGAGGAAAAGGCACCAGCTCGGCGGAGGAGAAAGAAGTGATTAGGGATTAATAGTTTTGCGAATCCCTCAGGATCTTCGATCCTGAGGGATCGCTGCTTTATTTATCTTACCACTTAGACATCTCCGCCGTTATCCTTATATAAAGGGGCGGCACTGTTAGTCTGGAAGGAGAGGTTTTTATGTAACTTTTTGTTAAAGACTTAACTTTGATCATCGAGTCTCGTTGAACTTGGCTCATTGTACTTTCTGTTTTATGTATTAATATAAACTTGGTGATTATCTCATCTTCGCGTTTGGATTAGCTTAAAGCGGTGTACCCTTGAGGCTAAGGGCCCAGCCACGGAGGACACTTGCTTCTGTATCACTATGATTTGATTTCTGCGTGGTTTGCTTATCGTCACTAGTTGGTAATATGATATGCTTTATAAGTTACATTACATGCTCTGCTAAGATTCATTCATTAATGTTCTTTCCATTGACTCTGCATTATATTATCAATACTTTCAGAGTGGATGAAATCTTATTGGATTTAACTGAACAGTGTTATCCTTGCGTTATGAAGCTTCTATGCTAAGTATGTGTGTTAAGGTAATGATCTGAAGGGAGTGTTCTTTATGATTCAGAGTTCATGCTGTTCCATTTGGAAACACAGTTATAATTCCTGTTGATGATTGAGATTAAATTCAGATTACTTTCTTAGAATGTTATGTGTGTATGACTTTCACATGTTGTTCCATAATTGAGAGTTATTGCTGTTCCTTTAGTGGATTGTGTGATTTGCTTGGAGAATGAAAGATTGGAGTTTTGATTACGATAAGAGCTTTTGAGTTGATAGTATAAAGCGTGATTGTTACTCGCGAGGTTTAGCTTTAGTGATTGTTGTTCCATTTCAGAATTGCTGTTCCATTTTAAGCATTGTTGTTCCTTTCTAGATTTACTATTTAATTTCCTACTTGCCGTTCCATTTCTATCTGCCGTTTCATTTACCTGCATTTGGTGTGAGAGACGATCTGTGGCTGTAGTGAGCCTTTGCATTTACTGCCTTGCTCCCAGACCCGTGATCCATGCTCTAGTTTCCTTTCCCATCAGTTTCCAAAGGGATGGACCACTGCTGTCGGACCCTTGACTGATATCTTGAGATTGTGTGCTTTAGTCATTTGAAGGAACTTAGTTATAGACAAGCATCAGTTTACTCTTGTATTTTGTAGGACGCTGTACTACTTGCATTACTCTAACAAATAGCCTCGGATTGAGTCACTCTTTGAAATAACCAAACGTTCCCGGATTGACATATTAATGTGAGGTAATTAGAGGTGAAAGAGACCCTTTTTATAGCTCTACAATATGTGCAAGAATTAACTAGGTAACTACGAAAATAACCAAAATCAAGGTTTTGTACCATAGGATCTATAAATTCCACTTTCTTTGGGATGATTTAGTTTCAAACTCTGCAGGGAATGCTCCACAACACATGTGTGGATAGCGATAGACCCAAACTAATGATCATTTACCTATGTGAAAAAATGATGTTTAACATATTACCCTCTAAAGCGCAAAGTCAGAGGAAATATTTTGATTACTAAAGTGCTTTATCATGCGAAGGTTTAGGTTAGAGATTGTAATTAGAGACATCAAACAACCAAACAAATGTTATAATTCAATATATAATATCATCAATAAGGTAAGAATTCCCATACTCTGAACATAAATTTCTCAAAGCATAGTATGGAAATACATCTAAAGGTCCATGTAAAAAGATGACATAGTATGGATACAACCATCAATGGATCTATGTTTACAATCATGAATACTTAATAACTCCACATAGCATGCATGGATGAAACTAGATCCAGGGTCTTGATCTCCATATCTTGATCCGTAGTACAAATTTATCCATGCAAGTGAATGTCTCGAAGTCGAACATGGTAGAAACCACTTGATTATTGGTCAACGATGTGAGTCGTTAACAAGCATGATAGAAACCATCAATAATGGCAATGGCTCTCATGGTACTTCTAGTACAATCTATGAAGTGTGAATAGATGATTTGATGTCGAACACTCATAGAATCATTTGATCGAAGGCCAGTAATGAGAACATGTCATCAAAGGTGAGAAACCTTCCATTAAGGCATACAAGCGTCAAGGTATTGAAGGTTTCTAGATCAACTTCCTAGATATTGAGTTGAAGTCGATAAGAAGCAATTTGTTCCAAGAGGGCCCATGTCGTGAAACTTATGTTAATTTTTGAAGAACAACAATTTAGAGTAATCAAGGATTGGCTCAAGGATAGTCAATGCAACTAAATGCTAAGACCGAAAAAGTAATTTTGACTAAGGTTTAACTTCTCTTGAACATATCAGAGACACAACATGATGAATTGGTAGCATTTGACCCAAAAAAAATAAAACCCAAACCATTTGAATACTTTCAATGAGGTATGGTGAACTGAGAGGAAAATCGATTCCAAAACCCATACGCAAAAGTGATGGAGTGTCATTATCAAGAGCGGCATATTTCCTTTTACAATTGCAAAACACATATTCTTTCTCACTTTCCCCCACCATTACTGGAAAGTGTCTCTTTATTTTTTACAAGATTGATGAGGAAAACATATGTGTCTAGTAATCTCATCCTTGATACGAGTCCTCCAAAGTCTTTTTAACGAACCCTAAGAAGGGGTGGTTTGGTCTTGTCATGCTTAATGAGTCCTATAATTTTTAACTTTATGAGTCCAGTAAAGGGGTAACTCGATGTCATTTTCATGTTTGAAGAGTTTGAAAATACATGAAAAGAAAACTCATTCAGTTCTTTTACCGTAAAATTTTCACGAGCTCAAGAAAGTAAACTCATTGTTTTTCAGTTTTAGGGAGTCAAGGGATAAATGTAAGTAAACTCGATAATGTTGTTTTTCATAAATTTAGTCCCTCAAGCCCGAAAAAGGATAAAATAATGCAAGAGAACTCTGTTGACCATGATTTGTCAATGGATACCTTTTTCGTAAATAGTTTGGTTTAGTCCGTAAAAGGGGTAAACTTATACCGAAAGGACAATTGTTCATTTTTTTACGAGTTCGAATAATCAAGTACTCGATGATATTTTTCACTTTTAAGGAGTTTAAAAAGGGTGTAAAGAGAACTCCATGGTTTCACTTTTTTCACAAGTGTTAATGAGTTTGAAAAAGTGATAAACAATACTCAATGCCAAAATCATTTGTTTTCGTAAAATTCCTGTAACCTACACACCTAAACTCAAAATAATTATTTCTACTAGAAAAATAAAAATGAAAACATTTATAAGATCAGACTTAAAAGAGTTAATAGGTAAAAAATAATTTTAAATAACCCAAAAAACTTATAAAAAGTCCAAAAAAGTAAAAAAAATCAACATTTTCATTTTTACCCTTCTGAGAGAGATAAGAGTCATTTTTACCAGAAACTTTTAAATTTGATTCCAGGAAAACCATTGGACGAAATCACAAGCTGCATTCACTAGGTAAATGGTATATCCGAGCTCTTCATTTTCATGTCGATATTTTAAGCTTTTAACTGTGGTTTTTGGTTTTTTGGGGAGGGTTTTGTAAAATGTTTTTCGTTGTCAATGTACACAGGTACCCTTCATCGGGCCTACGCACACCGAAATAATTTTTAACTCTATGTGTGCAGTTTCAGGGAAAGAAACTAGACACATGCAGATTTTCGATCAAAGTTAGTTGTGCACTCTGCCAAGAGAAAGAAAAAATAAATGAAAACACCCCAAATCATTTTGCAAATCTCTCCATATTTTATTATAATGATATTTTATGTTTATTTGCACGATTTTGAACCATAGACATGGAATGGAGAGAGTGTGAGCACAAAGAAAAAGATATACCTGCTCTCAATGACCTAGCAACCATACAAACCTTGTCAAATTATGGATTATACAAATTTTTGACCATTTCGGTCATGAGGGCCCAATTAGACTTTCTTGAATGGATGGTAGGTAGGCAAAATATTCAGGAAGAATGTTTCATAGTTGGAGGTGATAGACTTGTCATCGATGCTAATGAAATTTACTTCCTAAGTGGACTTCCACATCATGGCAAGGAAATAAGCTTGTGTGGCCATAGGCGTGATGGTGAGACCAATGCTACCTATTTGATACAATATTGTACTGATGGGGCTGCTCCCAAAGATAGTCGAATTGATATCAAGACCATATCTCATATTCCTTTGCAAGCCATCAGGTTTGCATGATTGTGTGGTAGTGTAGCTTTAGATTTAATCACTAAGGCTCAGATGCATACTATTGTGGATTGCGTTAATGGTACCATATTTAACTAGTGTGAGGTTGTAGTTTCCAACTTGAAATGGAAACTAACTAGGATCAAAACGAGAAAACTCAAAAAATTTGGGTATGGTGCCTTCGTGGTTTTGTGTCCTTTGGAGTGGATTCATCTTCTGGCTTCACAGGTATTTGTAGAGAAAGGAGGGCCTTCTAAAATGCTAAAATGCGGTACAATTATGGCATGCCATGGAGGTGGCGAAGTACCAACAGTGAGGTTTACGGTTGAGTTCTTAGAGTGGATGGAAAGCTAGATCATCATGTTCGAGGACTTTTCGTATGCAGCGATGGACTACACAGGAGATCCAATCATGCCACTGCCTCCTTGGATGTAGTGGGGTGCTATAGGTAAAACTTCACATTTGGTTGATTTTAATATTTTGATTTTATTTTTTTTGGCATCCAACTAACTATCCGAAATGATCCTATAGATGTGGCCCCAATGATAGAATTTGTATTATGCATATATGACCAGCGTGGTGAGCAACTAGTTTCCCCCATAGTACAGAACCTGGATGCGGCAGGGACACTAACAGAGATAGAGCACAACCTTGAGAGGTTGACTCAGGACATTCCATACGCTGCTATAGATGATCTGCTTCTCCACTACCAGAGGCATATTGGAGGAGTTCCTGGTCTTATTCATTGTTTTCTACGATGAGTAGTATGTGTTATTGTATGCTACCATGATCAAAATCATGCATTGTGACTAGTCTGAGGGATACAATTTTTTTTCATGATGTATCAACATGTTCAGAAATTAAATTCCATGGGGCCTCATGTCATTAGATGATTTTTTTTGTAAAAGCCATACTTATTTACAGAATTTTGTCTAATGAAAAGCCTACTACTTCTATTTTTTATTATCTTGTACAATATCTGAATGAATATTACATTGATTTCTTTACAAATATTTTACAAGTTCCAATTTAACACATAATTAGCTAATGCAATTGTTAATGTGTTTAAATTTCTCGGAATATGCTATTACTCAATGTAATCAAATTCCCATTCCAAGAGACGAACCCACAAAAAAATCCTTTACATTGAAGCACTTCTAACTGAATAAACACCATTCAAATGCAATATCACGAGTTGTGAATCTAACCTACCGATCAATCGATGAATTCCAAATGTAATGGCATAAGATAATAGCTCAATCACTGCACTATATTCTACAATATTTTTCACTGTTCGACCAAGGCATATCCCATGAATAGAAATTAAATTGTTTATGGGTGAATAGATGACCTAGGTTGTGGAAGAAAAATTCTGAGTACTACGACTAGTGCCCTAAGCGAAGCGAATGTAATTATGGGGGAATGTTGACATCTACAAATCAGGTGTAGTTAAAAAATGCAAAACCGCTAAACACTGTCACACATGAACTATGGTATAGTAACATACAAATGTTTCACTGAACAATATAAGAATAATATATTTTTAGGTAAACGCCATTTCTAGGCTTTCCCAAAGGAATTCCATCATAATCCACTAGTTCATATGCCCCTTTTTCCAGTACACGTTTTACAATATAAGAGCCATAGCACATAGGCACGAATTTACCAACACCTAACTTATCATGCTCTTGATCATATACCAAGACTAAATCACCCTTTGCATACAAACGAGGTTTAGCATTCTGATCATACTATGATTTAAATCATTTCCTTTGGGCCTTGCTAGCTAATGCGACATCACAGTGAGTTTCTTGGAGATGTGCTAAGCACATAATAGTGTTCATCTTCAGTAGATGTAGCTAGTAATAGTTCAATTTCTAGTTTCAAAGATGGTACCTCACATTCAATCGGTAGAACTTCTTTCATTCCCTAGACAAGATCAAAAGGAGTAAAACAAGTTGAACTTTTTGCTATAGTGCGGTATGCCCAAAAGGCTGGATGTAGCATTAGATTCCATTCTCGTTTATGAGTCCCAATAATCCATTTAATTGTGGTGGTTAAAACCTTGTTAACGGCTTCCACTAAGCCAATTTCCTATAGGTAACATGGGGTAGAACTGTCATGACACAAGCCTAGCTTGGTGGTAAGATTGGTCATCATATGGTTTTGAAAATGGCTGCCATGGTCTGCGACGACAGCTTGTGGTAATCCAAACAAAGAAATTACATGATTGAACCTGAAAATGGATATTTTTTCACCGTCATCCTTGTATGTAGGCATTACCTCAGCCCATTTTGTAAAATAATATACCACAAGGATAATATACTCATGCCCCTCGACCGAGTGAGGGTTACATGTAAGAAAGTCAATGCCCCATTTAGCGAAAGGACTGAAATTAATGATTGGGTGAAGAGGATATGGATGTGCACGCATTTTTCGATCATAAATTTGGCAACTATGGAGTTTTCAAACTGCAGTTATATAGTCTTTAAAAATAGAAGGCCAGAAACACCCTACATGCAGGATCTTTTGAGAAGTGGAAAACCTTGACATATGACCACCACAAGCTCCAGAATGAAAGTCATTTAACACCTTTTTTGCTTCTCTGTGATTTAAAAGGTGTCAAAAAATAGAATCAACACCATGATGATATAAAGTATCACCAACAATATTGTATTGTTTGGATTGATACTGAATTTGGCGATGATCAGTTCGACTCAGTTCTGGCCGAAATGTCTATGTCTGGAGATAAATCATGATATATTTGTACCATGGATATAAATTATTAATTAGAAAGAGAGATTCTTTTGGAAGAAAATCTTTTGCCACGTTTTCAGTTTCAGTACAAGGAAAGTCACACAATAACTCAGCAAATACTAAAGATTTCTTAGATTTGGATTTAACGAATTCCAAATCAAATTCCTATAGGATTACTATCCATTTGGAATATTCCCACTAAAGCAATTTTCTGCTAAGAATGTAAACCATGGAGCTGCAATCAGAAATTATAGTAGTTTCGCGTAATAAAACGTAGTGAAGGAAATGTTGGATAGCTTGGACAGCTGCCAAGGCCAATTTCTACACATGCATATTTTGATTCAATTTTGGTCAAATTACGACTTAAGTAATATATCAAATTCTCTTTGTTTGACTTGTCTTCCTAAACTAGGACCATACCAAAGGTGGCATTAGACGCTGCTAAGGATAAAAATTAATATCAATTATAATCAAGATGATACAACATCATTGTATGGGTAAATGCATATTTAAGTGCATCAAAGGTTTTTTTAGACACTTCATCCCAAATAAATGGGATTCCCTCTTTTAAAAGTCAAGTAAAACCTTTAGTCAACTTGGCATAGTTCTGGATAAATCGACGTAGAAACTTTGCTTTCCCTTGAAAACTTTGGAGTTGGTGTAGATTAGAAGGAGGAGGCAGATTTAAGATAGCCTAAACCTTCAATGGATTGACATGAATGCATTCCTTTAACAGAAGAAATCCTAGGAATCGACCAGATTGCACATAGAAAACACACTTATGTGGATTCAAGAAAATATTGTAATGACAACATCTGATGAAAATCCCTCTCAAATGCATTGGATGGTCTTCCCATCTTAGTGAATGAGCTGGAAAGTCATCTAAGTAAGGTTTCACAATATGCTTTATATCGTGATTCATAAGCCCTTTGAAAATTTTCACCTGCATTCTTTAAATCAAATGGGAGTTTCCAATAGGCAAAAGTCCCCCATGGCAAAATGAATGCATTTTTATGTTGATCAGATGGGAGTATGTTGATTTGATTGTAGCCAAAAAATCCATCCACAAATGAGAATATTTCATATCTGGCACATTCATCGATGATTTGATCGATATAGGGGGTACGATAATTGTCATTTGGACAAGCCTTATTGATATCCCTATAGTCAACACATATTCTAATGGTTCCATGTTTCTTGTTAACATGCACGATATTGGATACCCAATCAGTTAAGGGAACCGGGTAGATGAAACCTTCTTTGAGTTGCTTCTCGGCGTCAACTTCAATCGCAACAATTTTTCACAAATGCATCGGACGTAATCATTGTCTGACAGGCTTGTCATTCAGGTAAGTCTTAATTTCATGTATGATAATGATTGGGTCAATTCCTGGAATTTCCTCATAGGACCAGGCAAAAATGTCATGAAATTATTGAAACATGGCCTTATATGTTTGAATTTTTTCAATTTAGCATGAGGTACCTATGTGAATATTTTCAACAATCCCTATTTTAACCGAGATGTCAATGGTGATGGTTGTACATATATTCCCTAAATTCATTTTTGATTCAGATTGAAACACTGAAATGGGTAATTATGGAATCTTTACTATTTCAAGTGAAAACATATTTGAAAAATAATTATCCATTTTTTCAGGGCTAGGTAGAAACAATGAATGATGATGTTGATCATTCCATGGCATTTCATCTAAATTTGTAACCTCCATAATACTTTCGTCTGTTGGAAACGTAAAATCGAAAGGATTAGGGAATGAAACTGGTTCTAAACAAGGAAAAGGAGAATAATCTTCATTGAATGTATCCACTCAATCAGTGTCTGAAGATGTTGGATCAGAAAATGATTGTACTGCTTGATAAGCCAATTCAAAAGGGCTCAAAGACATCTCACTGCCATAGGATGATAAATCAAGTTCTAAAGGAACTATCTACGAATAAGGAGATTCCATAGTGATTAATATAATCATGTTTACCTTAGAAAAATTAGAAGGAATGTTTGGTGGATGCATCGCAAAGGTTCCCATTAGTGATGAGTCTTTGAGTAAACCAACACCAATATCTTCATAAGGAGAAATTGTTTTCTCCAACAAAAGGTATGCTACCCACAGAGTTGGGGTTTGAATTATAGTAATATGATTGGTCTACTTTGACAAATTTTCCTTTATGAGGAAATTGTATCATTCGAAATAACGATGAGACCACTATTGACATAGAATAGGTCCAACTTTAGCCAAGCAAAAGGTTGTAATCTAGCTGAGCATCCACAACTTCAACTTCGATTACGACCATTTTTCCCTCTAGCTCTATGGGTAGATTGTTCAGGATCCCATATGGATGAAAACCTCTTCGACCAAAGGCTTTCAGAGAGGTAGGTGATTGATTGATGGTTGGATAACCTAAATCTTTTCAACAATAAATTGACCTAATGCACGTAGAAGCTCCTTCATCAACAACTGTATGAAATACTCATCTAGTTTTAACAAAAATGGAATTTGGATTTCCAGTTGATGAGGAAGTCTTGGGATATGACTTTTAAGATCAAAGATAATTAAGTTAGAATCCTATGGATCAATAGCTCCTATAGCTAATAATAAAATATTTCAATGTGTTGGGCATGTTTGTAGCAATTCTAGAGCTGAAATTAAGGAAAGAGACATTTCCATGTCCTCAACAATGTTACAATTTTGTGTAGCTCTAGCATGAAGGTTGAAAGTTTATTTTAGAAGCACACCTTTGGGAGGCAGTCATATCATCATATAAGGATTTGTCTTCACAATCTGTAATGGTTCATAAGGAGAAGTAGGAATTGAATTGCAAGGTTGGCCAAACGAACTAGCTTCTTTTCAATTTTCATCAGCCTGTTTGGACCCGTAATATTTGGATCTCGTAGCTACCAAAACTTCTTACAAAGACATCATCAAGATATCTTGTGATGTGGAATAGGAAGATATGTTATGAGAAACCATTTTTCTATCTTGAGAAGGAAATGGATCCTTCAAAAAAATAGGAATTGGAGAACCTTTAATGAACTTAGAAACCTCTACATGATGTGGGCATTCCTTCGTATAGTGATCCTCATTGCAAATAAGGTAAGGATAGAAAGGTTTTCTTTTCTCATGAGTAGGCTCAGTTTTAGCAGGTTTCTCTTTTGAAGTAGAATTTTGTTTTGATTTACCTTTCCCCTTATTTTATCCTCAGTTTATTTCATCGTTCTAGTAGATGATTCTACAACATTGATATTGGAAATAGTTTCCGGAGGAAGGATTTCAGATGGTGTATCTTGTATGGCCAAAGTTTGAGTATTTTTAGAATTTTTAGATTTTTTTTTTCCCTTTAGACTATTGGCTAACAGAACCTATAATACCATCAAAGGCATGAGATCCTCATCCTATAGGAGACATAATAATGGGTTCACCCATAGGGCAAGGTAAATTTAGGATGTTTTTGTACAAAGTTCTAGGTTGAGTGTAGACTAAGTCTAAGTATTGGGCACGAGAAATTACTTTCTCTTTTGTGATGACACCTCCCTTGGCAACATCTTTTGTGATAATGGGAAGAAGTGACTTTGTAAACCATTTAGCTAAAATTCGATCTGGAATGAAAATTTTGACTAAGCAGCATCTACATCTCCATTCATGGATATGATAAGAGATATGAGTAGACTTCGATTGTTTTAAAGAAGTCAATATTTCAGTTGCAGTATCATAACAGATTGGTAGCTAAAAGTGGGCTAAAAATGTTATTTCCAGAGAGTTAAAGTTATGGAAAGAGGAATGAGGTAGCTCAATGTACCATTTATTTTCCAAAATAATTAAATTTCATTGGAAAAAGCATAGATGGGTGGAATCATTGATTAAATAATTCAATGCACACCAAAGATGATATGTCATCCCATGATTGGATGGATCCTCTCCTTATTTCCCTTCAAATTTAGGTATTTCACTTGGTAACTTGGTGGGAATCTCCGGCCAAAAAGGATAATAATAAATAGGATAATTAGTTAACCAAGATAAATTTGGTAAATCTAGCATTGCAACAAATGGTAACTGGCAGCTAGGATCCTGTGGTAAAGTTTGATATCCTTGCGGGTTAAGACCAACCCCTAGCGGTGGATATCCAGGATATCCTGGAATAGCCAAGGCAGTTGGAATTGGAATTACACTAGGTTAACCAAGGTGAACCATACCAGGTTTAGGTTGAACAAGGACTTGATAAGTATGACCAGGGTACAGTTGACTCTGGAAAGGTTGGGCATGATCCATTTGACTAAAGTAATATTATCAGTGCACATGTTGTGCTTGAAAAGGTTGACCTTCAACAAATTGGCTTTGAATAGGTTGAATTTGAATGAATTGACCTTAAAAAGGTGGGTTTTGGAAAGTTTTACCTTGATAACGTTGACTTTGAAAAACTTGTCCTTGGAAAGGTGGAACATGGTAAGTTTGACCTTGAAAATGAGTTTTCGCTATTCCGACCGTAGGTTGCCTGATAGGAATCTATGGTATAGATTGGACCATAGGAACAGTTTGATAAGAAGAAGCCTGTGGGATTTCTTGAGTATTATGAGGAACAAATATTTGAGGGGTTACAGGAACGATGGCTTGTGATACTCTTGGAATAGGTGGTTGAGGAGAACTTGGAACTAGTTCTGAAACAATTGTTTGAAGAGGGGTATGTTGCAAAATATGAACAGGTTGTTGAATCGGTTTTTGAACAGGTTTTTGAGGAATTCCTTGAACAGGTTGTTGGACAACTATTTGAGGAATTCCCTTAAAAGGTTGTTGGACAGGTACCACAATACCCGGAACAAGTATCTGAGGTAAATCTTGTCCAGTAGGCTAAACAAATTGATGGAATGACACCTGTGGAGCACCTAGACCATACTATTGATTAAAAGCACGATTCCAAATTGTGTTCATCCTAGGATAAGGGGTACCAAGTAAAGGTTGATTTAGAGCATGTTGACCTAAGTCGAACTGAGGTATCTGACCATAAGTTCCTGTAAAAGAGTGACCCCCAACAATAGGTTATCCTCCAGGTGCAGGATAAGGTGGTTTCCCCCAAAGTTGGTAATAAAGCACTAGTCGAAGTTACTTGAGGGTTACTTGAATTATCATAAACCATGTGCATATGTTGATTTGATTTCATAAATGTTGGGTTGTGTTATTCTTTCCATGACTAGCCCATGTAGTGAACAGGGGGGTTAGAAGGGGGGGGTAAAGCCCCCCCTTTATTGCGCCAATTGCACAGTGGGGGGATCACAGGGGGGGCAAAAGCTCCCCCTGTCCGGGGGTTTCGAGGGGGGCAGGTAGCCCCCCTCTACGGGGTTCGGGGCAACAACCCAAGAAATTTTTTTTTGGACCCTATATTAGGTTGGGCAGACCTACCTAATAATGTATTGGATGCTTCAACATGTAGAAATATGTATTGTAACATTGAAAGGAACATAATGAAAAATCATGCTAGTAGTCCCAGTTTTGGGATCCAAGGGAAAATCTCTGTGTATATGTGTTTTATGTGTTATTCCCTTGCGTTGTTTATTTTCTGTGTTTTAGAATTTGTATGCAGGTAATTTTTGTATGAGGCTAAAACCTACATTTGGTATCGGAGCTGTTTTGGCTTCAAGGGGATGCCTTTGTTGCTGAGGGGTTTCGCTCAGGCCTGTGGTAGACCCTGTTCAGTGGGAGATCTGCGGGATCAATTATGGTGGTGAAAGAAGATGGCGAGGAGTGGAAAGATATAGATCAAGAAATTTAATGGTCAAAGTTTTGAGTTATGGAAACTCAAGATGGAGGATCTGTTGGTGGATAAAGATTAGTGGATCATAGTAGATTCAGGTACTAAACCAATGGGAGTGTCTAATGAAGAATGGAAGAATTTATATCGGAAGGAAAAGAGCACAATACAATTGTGTGTCTCAGATTCCGTATTGCTAAATGTATGAGGGGAAGCTACGGCGAGCGATTTGTGGGACAAGTTAAGGACTTTGTACCAATCTAAGTCTCTGGTGAATAAAATATTCCCATGGAAAAAGTTGTATAACCTAAAGATGAAAGATGGAGACTCGGTGACAGAGCATCTAAATGCATTTAATATTGTGGTAAGTCAGTTATCATTTGTTGATATCAAAATTTTGGATGAAGATAAGTGCATTAGTTTGTTGTGTTCTATACCAAATTCATGGGATAATCTGGTTATTACAATAGGTAGCAATGCAACTGCCTTGCAGTTTCATGAAATAGTCTTATCCTTGCTGACATAGGAGATGAGACGGAAAAATATGGAGAGCCAGAATGGTGATTCCTTGTCTGTACGAGGACAGTCCCAGAATAGAAACAAAAATAAGTCATCGAGTGGGAGATCTAAATCTCCAGGAAAACCTATAAAGGTGGTGTGTTGGAAATGTGGAAAGGAAGGGCATTACAAAAGGGACTGTAAATCTAAAATTCTTGACAAAGGAAAGGGATCTGATGATGCTCCTTTTGCAGAGGCGAAAACCACCTCAGACGAAGGTGGGGATGTGTACTTGGCTTCTTCAGGTACACATGTAGATCATGAGGCATGGTTGATTGACTCATGTGCAACCTTTCACTTCATTCCCCATAGAGAGTGGTTCTGCGAGTATGAGAAATAAAATTGTGGTGATGTCTTCTTAGGGGATGATAGGAAGGCTAGAATCGTTGGTCATGGAAAAGTAAAGTTGAAGTTGCAAGGTGGAAGTGTTAGAACACTTATGGGTATTCTACATATTCCTACATTGACCAGAAATATGATTTCTATAGGCAAGCTCGATGATGCAGGTGCAAAAACATTGTTTGAGAAGGATACCTGCAAGATGGTTCGGGGAGCACTGGTATTGATGCGGGATCTCAAATTGGAACTCTTTACAAGCTACAAGGTAGCACTGTTGTTGATGGGTACAACATTTCTGTGGTTCCTGAAAGTGGAGCAGAAAATCTAGTGGTCTCTGGAGAGAAGGCCATGTTGTGGCATCAAAGGCTTGGACATATTGGAGATAAGGGCCTTTGAATACTTCATGGTAAAGGTACAGTAGAAGGTATGAGTAATATCTATATGGATTTTGATTTCTATGAAAATTGTGTATATGGGAAGCAGAATTGGGTGAGTTTCCCCTCTGGTGGTAAGCGGGAAAAATAGATATTAGAACTTGTGCACAGTAATGTGTTTGGACCTGTGAAGGTTCCTTCACTAGGTAAGTCTGTGTACTATGTATCATTTATAGATGACTTCTCAAGGAATACATCGATATATTTCCTTAAGAAGAAATCTGAAGTCTTTGATAGGTTTAAAGAATTTAAGGCTCTGGTGGAAAACTAGACAGAGAAGAAGATAAAGGTGTTGAGGAAAGATAATGGTGGAGAGTTTTGTAGTAAGGAATTTGAAGAATTATGTAAGAAGTATGTTATAGCATGGTAGAATACTACTCCATACACAACTGATAAAAATGGAGTTGCAGAAAGAATGAACAAGACATTGATGGAAAGGGCAAGAAGCATGCTCAGTGGTGTCGGGTTAGGACAGGAATTTTGGGCAGACGTGGTGGAGACAACATGTTACCTAGTCAACATATCACCTTCATCAGTGTTGGAGGATAAGACTCCACAAGAGGTATGGACTGGTAAGAAACCCTCTCTTTCACATCTGAGGGTATTTGGATGTGATGCATATGTACATGTTCCAAAAGAGAAATGAACCAAGTTGGATAGTAAATCTGAAAAGTGCATCTTTATTGGTATGAGGATGGTTTAAAGGGTTATAAGCTTTGGAACTCAGTAACAAGGAAGGTTGTGTATAGCCAAGATGTGGTGTTCAAAGAGGTAAAAGATGTTATTAAACATGAAGTCCAACCAAAGGAACTTGAGAAGATAGATTTTGACCTTAAGGAGGAAGAATTAGACTCTACAATAGAGGGGGAATCAAAATATGAAGAGCCACAAACTCTGGTGTGAGAAGATTAGTTTGAGAAAGAAGGCAGCCAGAAAGGTATAGTCCATCTGCTTTCTGTTCAAATTTTTCTTTATCTATTACTGGCGATGATCCCAGAACTGTGAAGGAAGCAGTAGATTCAAAGGATAGAAAACTCTGGAAAGAGGCCACGGTTGATGAAATGGCATCTTCGCACAAAAATGAGGCTTGGGATCTAGTGGATTTTCTAGTTGGAAGGAAACCCATTGGCAACAAATGGGTGTTCAAGAAGAATACAAATGTAGAAGGAAAGGTGGAGAAATAAAAATCTTGGTTGGTAGCAAAATGTTATTCCCAGGTGCCATGAATTGATTTTGGTGATATTTTTTCTCCTGTTGCCAAGGTAACTTCTATTAGATTAATTTTATCTGTTTCTACTGCTTTCGATTTTGAGGTAGAACAGATGGATGTGAAGATAACATTTCTTCATGGGGATCTGGAAGAGGAAATCTACATGAAGCAACCTGAAGGCTTTGCAGTGAAAGGTAAGAAAGAACTGGTATGCAAGTTAAAGAAGCCTCAATATGGGTTAAAACTGTCACCAAGGATGTGGTATCATAAATTTGATACATTTATATGGGGACTTGGCTTCACCAGAAACAAAGCAGATCATTGTGTGTATTTTAAATTAATTGGTGACCATGTTATTTATCTGGTCTTGTATGTGGATGATATGTTGCTAGTTGGAAATGACAAAGAAATTATCCAAGATTTGAAGACCCAATTGTCCTCCAAATTCAACATGAAATATCTTGGTGCTGCAAACTGTATTTTGGGCATGGAAGTTAAAAGAAACCAGGCAAAGAGGAAGCTTTGGTTAAACCAAAGGAAGTATGTTGAGATAATACTGCAGCGGTTTAATATGTAGGATAATAAACCGATGAAGGTTCCTATTCCTGTAGGTGTGAGGTTATTTGTTGAGCAGTGTCCCAAGACACAAGAAGAGGAAGAGGACATGTCCCGTGTTCCATATGCAAGTGCAATCGGTAGCCTGATGTATGCAATGGTCTATACTAGACCAGACATTACACATGCAATGGGAGTATTGAGCAAGTTTATGTCAAAACCACGGAAGGAGCACTGGATAGCAATGAAGCAGGTTTTTAAGTATTTGTGTGGCACTAGTGATTATGGTTTGTGCTACCAATGAATACCAAGATTGGATAAAGTTTTGGATATCTGTGGCTTTGTTGATGCAGACTCGGCTGGAGATCTGGATCAGAGAAGATCTATAAGTGGGTATGTGTTTAACCTATTTGGAGGTGTAGTCAGTTTTATGAGTAAGAAACAATCTGTAGTGGCACTATCAACTACAGAGGCAGAATACATGGCAGCCACTCATGCAAGAAAGGAATCAGTTTGGTTGCAGAGATTGTGTTCAAGTATGGGGTTAGTACAGGGAGTTATAAGGATAAACTGTGATAGCCAAAGTGCAATTTTCTTGGCAAAGAACCCTGCTTACCATTCAAAGACAAAGCACATTGATGTTCAGTATCACTTTCTGAGGGATATCATAGAAGACAAAAAGGTGTTGCTGGTAAAGGTGGGCAATTTGAAGAATATTGCAGATGCATTGACAAAATCTGTGAGCTCTGAGAAGTTATCTTGGTGTAGAGAAACAATGGGTGTTGCGGGGCAAGATAAATGACTAAGCTCTCTTGTAGCCCCGTATGGAAAGAAAACAACAAGTGGGAGAATGTTGGGTTGTGTTATTCTTTCCACTACTAGCCCTGTATTAGGTTGGACAGACCTACCTATGGTTTTGTGCATGATTTTTGCACATGGTTTTGGATGCGATGGTTCTTGGTCCATGGTTTTGGATGTGATGGTTTTCAGTCCATGGTATTGGATGCTTCGACATGTATAAATATGTATTGTAACATTGAAAGGAACATAATGACAAATCAAGCTGGTAGTCCTGGTTTTGGGATCTAGGGGAAAATATTTGTGTATATGTGTTATTCTCTCACATTGTTTATTTTCTGTGTTTTATAATTCGTATGCAGGTAATTTTTGTACGAGGTTAAAACCTATAGTAAATGCTTCAGGCATGGAAGCCATGCTCTGATAAGTAGATGTAGATAAACCATGTGACCAATTAGAATGTTGGGGAGAAGAAGCAACTCTTGGAAAAGGTCCAGTAAGTGACTGGTTTCTAGGAGGAACCGATGGACCCAATAAGAATTTTTGACATAGTTACCCGTGATGAATAAAAAGGGATGTGTGGTAGTGACAAATTATAACCTAAAAAACTCAAATTTGTAGAATACCAAGGGTCGGGTTGAAAAGGAGAGAAAGGAACACTTGGGTCAAAATTTTCAGTACCGATAAATGGAGAATGAAGTTTCTTTGTTTCTTCAATAATGTCTTCAAATATAATTAACCCAAGAGGTAATTCATTTGTTACTATCAGCTTCCTTCAAAGTGAAGGTGGCTCAAGAGTAGGAGCTAAAATAACTGAAGGTGATTCAAGTTGATAAAGTTCAGATTCCTGATGTTCTATGTCTGGTTGAGTAAGTTCAATGTATGAAACTTCACTAGTGTTAGATTGTGTGTGAACTACTTCAGTAATATCTAGACTAGAGTGAACTAAGATTGGCTCTACTTCCTGTGTTGGATTCAATTTGGTTTCTACGATCTCATATTGTAAAATTGTTAATGTTTCAAGTTCATCTGAGGCTTTTGATCCTGTTGACTTTGAACTTTCATTTTATCTTTTCCAACTGACTTGGTGTATATTTAGGAGGTTGACCTTGCAATCTACATGATTATCTTGGTGATTCAGCCAGGATTTAAATTTTATCACAAAATTAAATAATATTCACAATCCAATCCTAAGGTCTCTAAAAATTAAAAACAAACGATTAACACACACTAAAAAAATCTAAGGATTCAAACCATGCAAACAAGATTTTCACAATGAAATCACTAGTTGGTAATGAAATCCAACATCGTAGGAATTAAAGTGAAAAGTGGCTTTAGATATGAGCGAGTAGAACCAGTTACACTGCCAACCTGCTTAATGAAATGATATAATGCAAGTAACTTCACTTATGCCATCCCAAGCGAAGATTAACCTCCAAAAAGTCTAAGTGACTCTAGTCAACATCTGTTCCAGGTACAGCAGGACCTTCCAACTGCCATCACCTCAGGTAATAGCCCTAGGATTATGGTCACTAATGTTACCAACTACAACAATTATACATGGGGTGGAATTCGTAGATCAAACATAAATGCAAGGGTAGAGTAACAAAGATCAATCCCCTTGAAAGCTCCTCAACATGGTTAATTGGAGGTTTACTTTCAAGTGATTCCATGTACCTTTCGGCACCATTGTAATACATGTAAATCACTCTACCATAGCCAATGAAGTGGGTACTATCACTTCACTAGGTATGATATGCTCTCGTGTTTGACTCCTTTCTAAGGGGAGCTTCCCAGAGAAGAACCAAAATAATTGGATTTATCTCACTATCGCAAGATTCTAGTGTTTGTCTATAGCTTTGGAAAGTTTACTCACTTTCCTATTCTGAAGCCTTACACTTAAACTACTGTAGGTGGAAAATAGCCCTAATAATAATTTTTTTTGAATTTATCTTAATTAGCATTGACTTTAATGGTTGTTGTTTTGCAAAGGTAATGGACATCAAAATTGATGAAATTATGATCTAAAGCAATCCTAATGCAATTGAAAATAATGATATGATCCTTTTGTTTCAATGAAAATCTATCTAATGTAGGGAAATATTTTTTCACTTTTTCAATTGAAATATAAATGGAAACTTAGAACCCCATTATAACCTTTTCCCTAAAATGCAAAAACTAATTTCAAATCACCCAAATATTGAAAACAATTTCAAATATTTACTTTTCCCAATAATACAAATAAACAAGAAAAACTTTTTCATACAAGCACTTAGAAATTCAACAAGAAACCAATGATGACTAATAATGAGATTTTCCCTAATTGAATGCTACAATGTTTCTTGTATTAACTAATTTAGTTCATGAACAGTTCCAGCAAATAGACGAAAAATGATTTTTTTCATTCCAAAACTAGCATACGAAATATTTTCATAAACTAAACCTAGTCTTGTAAATCATTCTCTTTGGCGCCCAAAATAAAATTTTCCAAAAAAAATAATTTGGACTTGAACCCTGATTTAATCCATAGAAGAAAGATGGACAGTCAATTCAACAAGATCAATAAATATCTCTCTTGATAGGTCAACCATTGCTGAGACAAGACTCAACCCTAATTTGAAAAAAAAAACAAAATCACAAGCAAAAACCAAAATAATATTCAATCAGACTGACAAACACTCATGGGAGGTTCTAACAAGTGCAAATCAACAGGAAAAAATAAAATCCTTGAATTTGAATATGAAACAAGTGATTTTTTTAAAATTTCCAGGCATGTGCACAAGCCTTGGAGTAAACAAGTGTGCATGCACTCTGTTTCTAAATGGTAAGTGCACAGAACTGTGCACTATGCCTAAAGTAAAAGTGCACAGAATGGGGAAATTTAAGAATAAAAATAAATCAAATGCAACTCAAAATGAAAATTTCTAAACTTTCCAAGCATTCAAGTAAGGTTTATGCAGGAGATTGAAAATATCAAACAAGGACAAAGACAGAGATTGAAACGCTCCCCAACATAGTTGCCAATTTTTTATGGGGAGAAATACCTCTTGCGAACAAGAGCGATCTCCCTAAAATTCTAATAACCCTAGTAACAAACACACAATAATTGCTACCTTTCTCTGATTTCTAGTCATTTGAAAGAAAATAGAATGAAATAGGCCTCTTACTGATTTAGCGAACTGATTGATGAAGTCCCTCAATACTTTCGATCACCCACTCTTTGATGCTCTAAATGCCCTCTCGTATCTCTCACAAACTTCTCGACAATGTCCTGAAATAAATATGCAAAGACATACAAACAAGAGATCAAAGCCTATAACATATAAACAAAGAGACAAACAAATTAATTAACCAATTATACATGTGAACTGATTAATTATGCAACCAACACTCATGTAGGTGATCAAGGAATCCTACAAATTAAATCAATGGATGTATAACTGAGAAAGAACAATTACTTATATTCATAAGCCTAGATTAAATCCTTACAACCATGTAGCCTTGATGTATCAAGCCCCTTCTGCAACCTCCAATCCTCTCCCTTGCAATAAAATCCTTCCAACCTAATCTCAACAACATAAACCTACTTCCAACTATCCTCCTCCAATTCTCGGACCTGTAGTGGCTTTATAGGCCAATAATGGGAAGTTATGCACTAGCAGAAAATGAGCAATTAGTGATTAGGTGACTAAGAAAGTTAGCCACCACAAATTTTCCTAGTGAAATACTACAAAAAATGAGCAATCTTAAGTGACCGAACTAAAAATGACTAACATAAATCACTAATTTAGTCGTGGGTTAAAATATGTGACTAGCTAATAAGTGATCCAACTAAAAATTACTAACATGAATGACTAATTTAGTCTAAGAACAAAAATACTACTACCTAACAAGTACCACAATAATATGAATCAATTTTTTATGTTAGTCATCTTAATTGTGTCAAGGAATCTAAACTTACAAGTGATAGGGGATTGAAAGGTTGTTAAAGATTGTTTGAAAGGTTATCCTTCCTTAAACACTTATTCATCCTCACATGGTGTATAGGTGAGCCAACTTTGAATTATTTATCTCTAATAATTTTTAATTTTAAAAATATATCTTTTAATAAAAAAATTATTTGATGTCTTTTTTAAAAATCTATGTATTGACTCTAATTGGATCTAGTTCCAAATTGAAATTAATTGTTTGCATTATGATACAAGTGTTCTCCTTGATGGCAACTCACACAGATGATAGATCATAGTGCAGTAGGTTAGTAGCAAAGAATTGATGATCAGACTACAAAGAATGAAGAAAGAAAAGTATATACGTAGGTTCACTATATACCAAGTCGTGTACACATGCAGGTTCACTACATACAAAGTCGCGTATATACGTAGGTTCGCTATATACCAAGTAGTGTATACACGTCGGTTATACATGCAGGTTCACTATATACAAAGGTGCGTATACATGTGGGATTGATGATCAAAAGTCGCGTACGTGTATGCACGCACTTTCATGCACTGAAAAGAGTGTACATGTGGGAAAGCTTATTTTTGGGTCCGTGGTATTTAGACCTATGTTTTCGGACCTTGGTATTGCGTCTGAAGTGTTGAACCTAGGTATTGGGTCCCTAGTATTGGTTCTAAATGGTTTTGGACCATGATATTGAGTAAGGCCTAAGTCTATAAAAGGAGAAGAAGATCATTAGGCAAAGGTATTCAGAAAATCTTGAATATCTGATGAAGTATGAGATCCAGTATGCAGGTTATGGGTTCATGATGCTTTTCTTGATCTAATCTAAGGAGGAATCTTAGCAGGTTGATGGAGAACAAGATCTAAGGATAGATCGGGATCTAATGGCTTGGAATGAATCATCTCTATATGGTTTGATCTTGTTAAGTCTAGATCTGTATACTGACGCATGTAATGTTCTGTAAATATTATGATCTGGGTATAACTCAAGTTTGGAATAGCTGTAAATCATGAACGAATATTTACAGATGTATACGCTAGTTGAATATGATAAAATCACGTACATACGCAGGTTAGATACATCTAAGTAGTGTATACCATATGAGCTATGATGTTTGAAGTTACAGGTGGTTCTCGTTGTTGATGAGTTATCATGACCATTTACTGGTGTCAGTATTCTGCATATTCAGTTTGGTTGATTGTGTTCAGCTTTAGTGTTGATGGATGAGATCTATAATGGATCAGGATCATAATGACTTATCTTTATGTGATCTAATGGACTAGATCTGGTTGCTAACATATGTATTATCCTTGTATATGTAATGATCTGGGTATGTCTGAAGTCAGGAAGTGCAGCGAAGTTATAAGTAAGTAATTGATGACATATACGTTGGTTCGCTTTGGTGAAGTTGTGTATACACACTGTTTCACCTCTTCCAAGTAGCGTATGCGCTCTGATGCATGAGTTTTGATGATACAGTTAGATTTGAACATTGTTGCAGAGTTCTATGTTCTGGTGACTGTAGTTTGTTGACAGGGTTTCAGTGATTCAGTATTGGGTGATTCAGAGATTGATGATGCTAGTGTTTGATTGATTGTGTGCTTCAATGATATTTATGGGTCCAGTATGAAAATTTGACGAAACGTGGCCTTCAGATTATGATAATGTGTTCCATGAGAATCCAGTTTAAAAATTTATGAAACGTGCTACTCGAAGGAAGAAAGAGAAGGTTGTAGCCTTCTCTAGGTTGGCACCTACATACTAGTACATCAGCTAGTACAAGAGCTAAGGGGGTGGTAGCTCTCTTCTAGTAGCAGCTGGAAAACAAGTGATGGTTGGAGCATTTAGTAGGCTGACACCTATGTACTAGTAAAGGGATCAGCTAGTACAAGAGCTAAGGGGGTTGCAGCTCCCTTCCAGGAGAAGCTGGAAAATGAGAGAAGGTTGTAGCCTTCTACAGGTAGAAGCTTGTGTACTGGTATAAGATTGCACCAGTACAGAAATATTGTAAAAAGAAGTTTCTTATTAAAGAAAGATAGAGATGATTTGCAGCAGGTGGTTTTCACCCACATTGGGTTTCCACCTTACATCATGGTGTTCATGTGTGCTTCTTGTGTTTGATGATCTGTTCCGTTTACTGCTCCTGTTTACTATTCATATGGTTAATAATGTTCTGATGCACTCATTAAGGATCAACTAACTGAATCATAAGTTTACTGGATATACGCTTGTTGCATTAAACAAAATTGCATATACACGTGGTTTGCCTTAACTGAAGTATCGTATATGAATCTGAATAGGGAAATGAAAAAGTTATATTGATTTGATAATACTGATTCACCCCCCCTTCTTAGTATTATTTCCAACAATTAGAATCAGAGTAGGTCCTTTGGTAGAAGCTTGATTGCTTGAAGGAGATCCGTAGAACAATGGGAAAGAAGCTTAAGAAAAAGCGCCTAAGAAGAAGAAGACAGAATCACTTCAGAATGAAGATGAACAAGCAAAAGAACTATCAGGTATGAATTTTTTATCGTCTGGTGATACATTTATCCATCCATTTGAAGATGATGAAATTGATAGTGAAACAACTGAATTTGCTCTTATGGGTGAGCAAGAAAGATATCAAATAGAGGCAGAATTTAAAAGGCTTACAGACAAAATTAGAGATCAACAAGATCTATTGAACAAAAGGGAATGTGCCTTCAAAGAAGAAGCTACCAAACTAAAAGCTCAACTAGAGGAAGAAACAAGGTAAGGAAGTTATTCAAGGACAAGGAAGATCAATGTAAAAAGTTGCAGGATGAAGTGACATCATTAAGAAATGAAGTCAATGAAAGGAGCACAACAATCAAGAAACTCAAAGATAGATCGAGTTACTATGAAATTCTTGAAGCTACGATACTCTCGCTAAAAGAAGATCTTGAAAAATCAAATAAGCAGAATAAAGAACTACTCCAAGCTCTTGAAAAACAAGAAAATGAAGTTCTTGAACTAAGACATTAGTTGGAAGAAGGAAGAAAAGCTGAAGAAAATATGAAGCAGTATCATGAAAAGGAGGAGCAACATCAGGTTGAGGTAAATATTCTAAAAGATAACTTAGAAGAAAAGGATAAGCTGTTACGATTTCAAGATAGTACTAAGATCTTGGATGATATTCTTAGTAGTCAAAGGCCTCCTGCTATTAAAACTGGCCTTGGTTTTTATGAATCTGTTGAAGATGAATCTAGCTCACAAGGAGAGGCAAGGAACTCTAATGAGAAATCTAAAATAATCAACAAGGAGATGAGAGGACAACCCCATCAACAACCAAGGAAAGAAATTCTTCAAAGAAATTCTTTTACTCCTCCGATGAATAATGTTGAATGTTATGTATGTCATAATCTTGGAAATGTTGCAGCCAGATGCAGAAGAAGAATGGTTCAAGACCATCACACAGAAAGATCATCATGTTCCAGGTACTTTAAGGGATATTGTTTTTCTTCCAATATGTTTGGTCACAAAGCTGTTGATTGCTACAAAAGGACTATGAAACATGTAACATGTTATGCATGTAACAAGCTTGGACATATAGAAAAGGAATGCAGGAACAAAGTACGGGCACCATACCAAAAGGAGAAAGCATCATCACACTTGAAGATATGGAAGAAGAAGGAAATACTATCAGAAAGATGTGGCACAGCACAATGTACAGACATAACAGACTCAGAGGAAGCTGAAAGTGTAAAAATTCAGTGTTCTCAATCTCATACGCAAGTTTCATAAAGATAAGTCATATATATATGTGAGTTAGACTGTGCATAGTTGCATATATGTCAGTTTGAGAAAAGGAGTGGGACAGGATTAGGAAAAGGGTATGATATGATTCAGTCCATTACTTACGCTATTTGATAATGGTTACAATCTGCTGATGATGTGTGGAAATGTCTTGATACTTGTAAGATGTTTAGAAGTATTTTTTATCCTAACTTGTTGATGATGATGCCTTGATACTTCTTGTTGATATATGCATGATCAGATCTGACAGTAAACAAGATGGCACAGGTTCAGGGGGAGCATATACTTTTAATAATGCATTGTTGGCATTATGGTTAGTAGTCCTTGGTGATGATGCTTATATGGCTAAATGATATATCTTGCTATGGTATGGTTATGAGTTGTCCATGACAAAATCTCATATGATTCTTGGGGTTACATAGTTGATGTTCAGATCAAATTTGTGGTTGATTCTTTGATGACACATATATGGTGCTTACATGGTGATCTTCATAAGGATAAGGAGAAGTACAAATCTTGAATACACAACTTCATTACTTGATGATGAGTCACTCATATGCTGCTGTCATCATATGCATAAAGATCATATAATACAGTTATGATGCAGGATTCGTATAGTTCTTGGTGCTCATGTGGATGAGGATTGTTGTTGTTGATGATATCAAGAAGTCTTGACAAATGATCTTGAGATCAAGATACATAGTGCTGGATACATGGATGATTACTCAAAGTTGAATTGTTGGAGACATGATGATGATGAGTTCTTACCTATATGATGATAGGTTGATACTTACATATGTTGATTGATGCAGATGTTCCCAAGTGATGATACTTGGATCATGCAGATCTTGATGAGATGGCTATGGTGTTTTTCACATATGATATAATGTGAATAATTTTGTATGTCATATGCAGAATTTTGTTCAAAAGGATGAGTTGATGCAGACATACCTTGTTATAGGTTGATGACTTATACACTAATGGACATATACAGGTTGCTGGTCTAGATGTTGTTGACAGATGCTTATGGAGCAGATCATACATTGTGTATGATAGTTGTTGATGACTATCATGATCTTATTTAGATGTTTAGTCTTTGTTATAAATGTCATGTAAAGGTCATATCAAGACTCATGATGTAATAGTTTATCTCTTGTAGTCATTTGATGAATCCCTTTTGGTCATATGATGTAATTTGTACCCCCACTATGCTTGGGATGGATGATGTAATATTCTTGTTTTATCATGTGTAAACTTTTGGGTATATCCCCACTTGGTTGGGTGAATGAGTCAATATTGGTATATCCCCACTTGGTTGGGAGATGGATGTATGTATGAGTCTTTGGTGATAGGAAGGTCATTCATGATGTATAGATTCATGTTCTTCTTGTAGAACATCATTTTGCAGACCTTGCTTACAGTCAGGGGGAGCATGAACAACACATTTCAGCAAGAGCAGAGATTTCAACATGTACTCAGAGGGAGCATGGACAGATTAGTAAAACTTGGCATATACAAAGGGGGAGCTCAATTAGATATTTTCGCAGGTACTCAGGGGGAGTATGGACATCATAATGCATATCAAGGAAGACAATATCTTAGTTTTCCCTTTGCCTTGATGTCAAAGGGGGAGAGTGACTTGGTATGGTTGTTGCCATCAAGTCCAAAGGGGGAGATTGTTGGCATTATGATGCATGTCTTGTACTTGATGGAAACCCACTTGTAGAAGAACAACTCACATATATATAACTAAATGAATCTACATAAGAGATATCAGATGTGACAGAATACATGGGATGTAGGACAGCTCAAAGGAATCAGTTCAGATATAATGAACAATGACAACTCATTAAGATGACAGTTCTCAGTATGGTAAGTTAGCTTTGCCATCAAGTGTAAAGGGGGAGATTGTTGGCATTATGATACAAGTGTTGTACTTGATGGCAACTCACACAGATGACAGATCATAATGCAGTAGGTCAGTAGCAAAGAATTGATGATCACACTACAAAGAATTAAGAAAGAAAAGTATATACGCAGGTTCACTATATACCAAGTCACATATATACACAGGTTCGCTATATACCAAGTAGTGTATACATGCAAGTTATACACATAGGTTCACTATATAAAAAGGCGCGTATACATGCAGGATTGATGATCAAAAGTCGCGTATGCGTATGCACGCACTTTCATGCATGAAAAAGCACATACATGTGGGAAAACTTATTTTTGGGTCTATGGTATTTAGACCTATGGTTTTGGACCTTGGTATTACGTCCGAAGTGTTGAACCCAGCTATTGGGTCCCCAGTATTAGTTCTAAATGGTTTTGGACCATGATATTGAGTAAGGCCTAAGTCTATAAAAGGAGAAGAAGATCATTAGGCAAAGGTATTAAGAAAATCTTGAATATCTAATGAAGTATGAGATCCAGTATGCAGGTTATGGGTTCATGATGCTTTGCTTGATCTAAGCTAAGGAGGAATCTTAGCAGGTTGATGGAGAACAAGATCTAAGGATAGATCGGGATCTAATGGCTTGGAATGAATCATCTCTATATGGTTTGATCTTGTTAAGTCTAGATCTGTATACTAATGCATGCAATGTTTTGTAAATATTTTGGTCTAGGTATAGCTCAAGTTTGGAATAGCTGCAAATCATGAACAAATATTTACAGATGTATACGCTAGTTGACTATGATAAAAGCATGTACATACGCAAGTTAGATACATCTAAGTAGCATATACCATATGAGCTATGATGTTTGAAGTTACAAGTGGTTTTGGTTGTTGATGAGTTCTGATGACTGTTTACTGGTGTTAGTATTCTGCATATTCAGTTTGGTTGATTGTGTTTAGCTTCAGTGTTGATGGATGAGATCTATAATGGATCAGGATCATAATGACTTATCTTTATGTGATCTAATGGACTAGATCTGGTTGTTAACATATGTATTATCCTTGTATATGTAATGATCTGTGTATGTCTGAAGTCAGGAAGTGAAGCGAAGTTATAAGTAAGTAATTGATGACATATACGTTGGTTTGCTTTGGTGAAGTTGCATATACACGCTGTTTCGGCTCTTCCAAGTAGCGTATGCGCTATGATACATGAGTTTTGATGATACGGTTAGATCTGAATGTTGTTGCAGAGTTCTGTGTTCTGCTCTGTGTTCTCGTGACTCTAGTTTGTTGACAGGGTTTCAGTGATTCAGTATTGGGTGATTCAAAGATTGATGATGCTAGTGTTTGATTGATTGTGTGCTTCAATGATATTTATGGGTCCAGTATGAAAATTTGACGAAACGTGGCCTTCAGATTATGATAATGTGTTCCATGAGAATCCAGTCTAAAAATTTATGAAACGTGTTACTCGGAGGAAGAAAGAGAAGGTTGTAGCCTTCTCTAGGTTGGCACCTACATACTAGTACATCAGCTAGTACAAGAGCTAAGGGGGTGGTAGCTCTCTTCCAGTAGCATCTGAAAAATGAGTGATGGTTGGAGCATTCAGTAGGCTGGCACCTACGTACTAGTAAAAGGAGTAGCTAGTACAAGAGCTAAGGGGGTTGCAGCTCCCTTCCAGGAGAAGCTGGAAAACGAGAGAAGGTTGTAGCCTTTTGTAGGTAGAAGACTGTGTACTGGTATAATGCTACACCAGTACATAAATATTGTGAAAAGAAGTTTCTTATTAAAGAAAGATAGAGACGATTTGCAGCAGGTGGTTTTCACCCACATTGGGTTTACACCTTACATCATGGTGTTCATGTGTGCTTTTTGTGTTTGATGATCTGTTCTGTTTACTACTCTTGTTTACTGTTCATATGGTTAATAATGTTCTGATGCACTCATTAAGGATCAACTAACTGAATCATAAGTTTACTGGATATATGTGTGTTGCATTAAACACTGTTGCGTATACACGCGGTTTGCCTTAACTGAAGTAGCATATATGAATCTTAATATGGAAATGAAAAAGTTATATTGATTTGATAATACTGATTCCCCCCCCCCCCCTCTCAGTATTATTTCCAACATTAATTTGAAGGGAAATTTTATTTTTTAAGACTATAATATAAAATAAAAACTACTTTAATTTCATATTAACCGACCTAGATCCATCTTAACTCCAGATCTATCAAGTGCCGAGAGGGGTCCAATCTCTCGAGGTGCAAACTTTTTTTTCTAGTGCAAAACTTGAGGAAATGTTTGCACCTCAAGAGATTGGATCTCTCTCGGCACTTGATAGTTATAGGGTTAATATGGATCTAGGTTAGTTATATAATACTATTTAATATATATATTTTTATTTGTGTCTCTTTGTTATTCCCTCTCTCTATCACACTCTCTCTCTCCCTCTCTTCCCCTTCTCTGTCTAACTCTCTCTTCCCCTTATCTCCCTCTCTATCTATATCCTTCTCTCTATTCCCTCCTACTCTCCTCTCTCCCTCACTCTCTCTCCATGACTCTCTTTTCGCCCCCTCTCTCTCCACCTTTCTCCCTCTATGTTTTTTTTGTTCCCTCCCTCTCCTACCACCTCCAATTCCATCTCTCTCTCCTCATCTCTATCTTCCTTACTATCTATCCCTTATCTCCCACCTCCCTCTATCTCTCCCACCAAATCACTCTCCCTCTGTCTCTCTCTTCCTTCCAAATCTATCACTATCTCCCCCCCTCCCTGTCCTTCTCCATCTCTATGTCTCCATATCACTCCCTTCCCCTTCTCTCCTTATCTCTATCCTCTCCTCTTATTTCTCTTCCCTCCTCTCCTCTCTCCCTCACTCTCTCTCCATCTCTCCATTCTCACTCCTCTCTCTCTCCACCTCTATCTATCTATGTATTTTTTCTTTCCTCCCTCTCTCCCCCACTCCAAATCCATTTCTCTCTGTCTCCTCTCTCTTCCTTCCTCTCACTCCCTCTCTCCAACCTCACTCTCTCTCCCCCCCATCACTCTCTCTTTCTCCCTCTCTCTCTCCTCCAACTTTTTCACTATCTCCCTCCCTCTCTCTGCTCCCTCCCCAACTCACTCTTAAATTTGATCACATTGTATTGTGTTTACGAAATTATCTAAATTAAAAAAACTTAATTGGTTGTAAAATATTAAACCTATATTTTGGATCAATCATGTGAAAGAAAAGAAAATAATGAAAAAACTTAAAATGTCATGCACTATATTTGATCTATTATAATTAGTCAATTTGCTTGCTCTCACCCCTTGGATCCTATATATGTATATAGAACCGACATAGATCCATCTTAGCTTAATTTTATTAAAACCTTAATTTAATTTCTATGGGAATATTTTTAGTAATCATGATGATAGAGTGTTTAGATATATCTCAAATTGTAACATTTTCCCTTTTAGATTCGATTAAAAAAAAGTTGTAAAATTAAATTAAATTAAAATATTTTTCTATGAAATAAGTTATGGTTTTTTGGCATGTGGTATTGATAAGCCATGGTATTGGCCCATGGTATTGTAACAAAGCATATTTACAAGTTAATATCCATGGTAAAGTGACGGTGAATATCAATGGTTAACAATCTTGCCATGTTGTTGTAAAATATTTTGATTGTGAAATAAATTATGTTTTTTGGGCATGTGGTATTGATAATCCATGGTATCTACCCATGGTATTCTAACAAATGCTATCTTTTAGAAGTTAATAATATCTACTGTAATGTGGGGGTGAATACCCACGGTTAAGAATATTTTCACATTGTTATAAATTATTTTGGTTGTGAAATAAGTTATGGTTTTTGGACTTGTAGTATTGATAAGTCATGGTATTGGCCTATGGTATTGTAACAAATCCTATTCACATGTTAATAACAAAATCAAAATATAACAAATTGAATTTTATTATTTTTAATAATTTAACTTTTTATTATTAATTGAGGTCATATTTAAATGTTTACACTCATCCCAATATAATTTTTAACTTATTCTTCTTGTTTTTAACTTAGTGTCTCGTACGCAAAAATAACAAATTCTTATTAAAAATAAATCATTTAACCCAATTTCAGTTTATATATTTTATTTTATATTATAAATATTCCTTTTATTTTTTCCATTATAAATAATTCTTTTCTTTTTCATTTCCAGTTTAGCGTTGGGTTCAAATAAAATATTCACAGATTACAACATCACATTGTAGCTGCTTTTTTCTTTGCCATCACATTGTAGCAATGCTTTTTTCTCTGCCTTGTCTATATCTGCGCGCAAAAAATGCAAATGCCATCAGCACGATCTATGGATTTCATGGGATTCGAACCCCAAATGGAGTTTGGATGGGAAACACATGAGGAGAGCATCAACGATTAGATGGAGGAAGGGCAAGGTCATTCGCCATGGATATTTTGGTAATTTTTACATGGGTATGAATTTGGACTCTGGAGAGTTCTTCATGATTTTTGTTCTTATGGGTAAACAATTTCGAGGGTTTATATTATCAAAGCATAAATTTTATCTAGAGTTGAGGGTTTAATGATTATGATAACGCAGATCTTGAAAATTTTGGTAATTTTTACATGGGTATGAATCTAGACTCTGGAGAGTTCTTCCTTTTTACTAAAGATGTTTTTGTTCTTATGGGTAAACAATTTTAAGGGTTTATATGATCAAAGCATAAATTTTATCTAGAGTTGAGGTATTAATGATTATGATAATGCAGATAAATTTTGGTAATTTTCACGAGTATGAATTTAGACTGTGGAGAGTTCTTCCTTTTTGCTAAAGATGATTTTTGTTCTTATGGGTAAACAATTTCGAGGGTTTATATGATCAAAGCATAAATTTTATCTAGAGTTGAGGGCTTAATGATTATGATAATGAAGATCTTGATTGGGCCAACAATTCATGAAAATACAACGCATAAGTAAGCATTTTGCATGTCCTTATTGAGATTTTGGTAATTTTTACATGGGTATGAATTTGGACTATGGAGAGTTATTCCTTTTTACTAAAGATGATTTTTGTTATTATGGGTAAACAATTTTGAGGGTTTATATGATTAAAGCATAAATTTTATCTAGATTTGAAGGTTTAATGATTATGATAATGTAGATCTTGATTGGGGCCAACAATTCATCAAACGGCAATGCACACGTAAGCATTTTTCATGTCTTTATTATACAAAGGGTTTAATGATTATGATAATGGAGATCTTGATTGCGGCAAACAATTCATCAAAGGAAAATGGACAAGTAAGCATTTTGTATCTCCTTATTGTATAGATCAGTTCGCTCCTCCCTAACTTTTCTAGGGTTAGAAAGCATGAAATTTTATCTCTTATTTTCACCTTTTTTAGTGTTCATTTGTTTGTGTAATGGAATCTACCATGCCCAAATTCAAAGGGCTCGAGTGATGCAAGAAATTTTGTTGGTAGGATGCAAATGCTAGACATTCCTCAAACTTTGTTACATGAAATTAAAATTTCTTGTAATAATGAACATAAAATATTTTATGTTTCATCCTTAGATTTCGATATCAATGCGTATAGTTTTAAACCATGTTACTATATTTTAAGTAGAATATACTTAGATCCATTAAACCTTACAACTCTCCAAGGCCTAGGTTAATTTCAGCTAAAATGAATGAACCTGAATGGCTTTTTCAATTTCGATACAATGCTTACAAACAATGATTAAAAATGGAAGAACCCAAATGGTATGATAAATTTTACCCCCCATCAATTTCCAAGACCTTTCCTATTATTCTGAACCTAAACAGAGAGATTAGAAGAAGAAGAAGAGCTTGATAAGGTGGACCCTGCCCTGCTTGATACTTTTCAAAAGTTGGGCATGCCCTTGACTAAAAGAAGAGATTGAGAAACATTGTTGTAGATGTTGTTTTTGACAGTGTTTTCATTGCTACCATGCATAGGTAGACTCTATAGGCAATTGATGTTATATTTTTTTCATTATAAGAGGTCATTCGAGAGTAACTTTATGTAGTTAGGAAGTAGCTTGGCAGGGTTGTTCTTCCTACTGATAACTATTATGTTGCATTGTATTTTATTTTTTTTAGTGATAGTTCCTTCTATTGAATCCCCAAGCACACTTTGTCACCCATGGAAATATCCACTTATTTCAGGATGAACGAGATGGAGACCAAGAAGTTTGAGAGGACTCTTATTGTTGTATATGAGAGGAGTTCTGTGACATATATTGAAGGATGCAGTGCACCATTTTATGACACCAATCATCTCCATGCCAGAGTAGTGGATCTCTATTGCACCGAGGGAGAAATGATAAATTATTCCACTGTAAATAATTGGTATGTTTAGGACGAGGAATGCAGGCATGGGATTTATAATTTTATTACGAAAAGAGGTTTGTGTGGCGGAGACAAATCCTATAGGTAAATCGTATCATTATATTTCTATGAAATCTCGGAATGTGTTCAATACGGAAATATGAAAATACTCTTGAATTTATCTATGTTGTAATAAGATCAAGAATAAAGTTGTCATTGCAAATAATTGGG
The DNA here is from genome assembly GCA_031772625.1 of Pinus tabuliformis. Lineage (NCBI taxonomy): Eukaryota > Viridiplantae > Streptophyta > Pinopsida > Pinales > Pinaceae > Pinus > Pinus tabuliformis. The sequence goes on along the minus strand of CM062807.1, from coordinate 647,400,698 downwards.
ATATACCATGTAAGTTTACTTTACTACATTGACTTCTTGATTTGTTAGATCCCAACTAGTTAGGGTTGAATTTATTTTTGTTGTAATCAGAGTAGGAATAAAGTTGTCATTTTAATCACTGGAATATACCATGTAAAATTTAATGACTACATGAAATTGTTTATCTTTTAGAGCCCAACTTATTAGGATTATGAAGAGTCCTCTTTCATGACAATATTTATGAATGCTCTATTATTTCTCAAAGAATTACATATTACAGAAAGGTGGAAAATAAATGAGATGCGACTGAATGGTTTATGTTTTAAAATGTGTGGAGGGAGTATAAAATCATTTTCAGTTGCATTCAAATATTTTGGATCACCCACTAAAGTGCTTCAATTTCATCCTAGTTAATTCCATTTCTACTATCCCAATGCTTCTAGAAGTCCTTCTCCAAAGTGATCTCTTAACTATCTTGGAGGGAAATTGATTACTTGATTAGAACCCACAAATTACAATTTGATTAGGAGCAAGGGATGAGAAAGCTTCATATTCTTCAATATATTCTGCAAGTTAGAAGCATATCAAATCATTTCCTTTCTGTTTAATTGATATGACAATCACTCGACAATTTGCTAGGCTTTTGAGACCTTTTTCAATGATTTTTTTTTTTGAAAGTTACGTTCTCAATTAAAGAAATTAAATAAAAGGTGAAAATGATGCAATGGAAGGATTTTATGTTTTAGTGCCTAAGAATGCCTTGCTAATGTGAAGGGCTTGGTATTTTCTTGACTCAAGATTAGTCACATTTGACTTCCTAGCATTTATTTTATTTTCATTTTTGTTGTGTTTATATTGTTATCCTTGAAGATGGTGATCTACTGTGTGTGTAATAGGAAGTATTAAACACTAAATACTCTCAAAGGTGATATTAATGGATGACTGGCTTTAAATGACCCTAGTTGACACTTTAGTATGTTAGGTCCCTATAATACTAGTGATTACCCCATTACTATTGTAGTTGTATCCCTTATTAATATTGTTGGGCCCCTATTGTCCCCATATTGTTATTACTGTGCCCCATAGAACCCCTCTATTGTAATTTTTGTGTCTTTATATTATTATAGTTAGGTCGGCTTGGTTATATTGTGACCCTTTAGACTCCTATATATAGAAAGGAGGTTTTGTCATTTGTATCATCCAAGAATTGTTCATTTATGTAATGTAAAGGAAGTTCCCCCCTTGAAGAGGCTGAATTCTAAGGCGTTGATCTATCTTTTCTATCTTTTTGTGAGTTGGTTTCATAATATTTGGTATCAGAGCTTTGAATTCTAGGGTTTTGCTGCTCCAAACAGGTCATCATGGAATTTGTGCTATAATTTTTTTCTACAACGTTTCAAATGTTAAAATAGAAATCCATTTGGTCTGAAATCGTTCTGAACCACAGGTCCGAATTTCGGAGCTTTTCACACTATATTTGTGGAGATATGATCTGAGGAAGTTGGCCTTTTTGCAGACTCTCGAATTACATTCCAAACAGGTGACCTGGGGAAAATAGTCATAACTTTTGTTTTGAGCATCAGATTGAAATTTAGTAAGAAGTTACAAAAATACGACAGACTGTAGTTTCCTATGTATATTTTTCAGATCCTAAGGCCAAAATAGTGACACATGGAACTTCATACAAGTTCGCTCTTTTGAAAAGGTATATAATCAGGTCATCTTGGAAGATTGTACATAACTCTTTCTTGTAGAATCTAAATTCGATTAGACTGGTGGCATTGGAAAGAGGACACAGAGGGCTACCATAGGTAGAAATTTTAGAACTAGAAGATCCGAAATTATAAAGATACATCAGATGTAATATTGAGCTCCTACAAAATGAAAAAAAGTGTGTAGAATTTTTAAAATTTTTCCATAAGCTTGGTTTGAAAAATTATTTTGAAGGAATTCAAAGGGAATAGTAAAGCATTTTTATTGGTAACTGATTCCCTGAGGAAAGAAAATGCAAACACCTAGTAAGCAACCTGAAAGCTCTAGCATGGCTCATGAAGAAGAGGAAGAAATGCAACATCATATATCAAAATTACGAGACCAAGTGCAACAAATGTCACTCGGACAAAAAGTAACAGAATCTAAGATGGATGGTTTAAATAAAGATGTAGAAGCTAAGATATATGGCGTGGAAGCTAAGATGAATGACATGGAAGCTAAGATGGATGTTTTGAAGATATATTTGAAGACATATTTGAAGACAGGCATGGAAGATTTGAAGACAGATTTGAAGATAGATTTGACAAAGTTTCTACAAGAAATGCTTACTAATGATGAAAGGGTAGTAAAGGAAACTCGTGATGAGAGAAAAATAAATGCTAATCATGATTTCATAGACTCTAACATTGGATTGAAGAACCACGATATTCCAAAAATCGATATGAGGAAGTTTGATGGCAAGGACCCTACAACATGGATACTACAGATAGAGCAATTTTTCAATCTCCATAATGTGCAAAACACACAAAAGGTATGTATTACAACTTTATATTTGGAACCAAATCAGTTTGTATGGTATCAATGGCTTTGCTCTCGTAAACGAATTTTCACTTGGCAAATTTTTACGGAAGAAATGACAACACATTATGAGGATACAAAAAGCAACACCTTTTTTAGCCAATTAATAAGTCTCAAACAAAAGGGTTCAATGATGGATCACATTGAGGACTTCCAAAAATTGAACATAAGGGTAAAAGATATTCTAGAGGAGCATAGGATTGATGTGTTCATAGGGACTTTAAAGGATAATATCCAACATGAGGTTCGCCTTTGGGAACCTGATTAATTGGACAAGGCATTCAGGTTAGCAAGAAAAATGGAAAGCAAAAATTATGGCAACCAGGAAGCCTACCACTCACAACTATAAAGATGGAAGTGTTGTTGCCCCTAGCCTTCCACAGCCTATAAGGTTGACACCACAACAATTAGAAGAAAAAAAAGCAAAAGGGCTTTGTTATAGTTGTGATAGAAAATACACTAAAGGTCATAAGTGTGCTGAGAAGAAATTATTCTACATAGATTGTGAAGAGGAGGACGAAAAGGAACAAGAAATGTCAAAAGAAGAGGATATACTACAGGAACAAAACCTAGATAAAGAAGTAATGAATCCAACCATATCTTGTAACGCATTGGCTAGAATTACCACTCCTCAAACTATCAAGATAGAAGGACATATCAAGAAGAAAAAGGTAATAGTGTTGATTGATTCAAGAAGTACCCACAATTTTATTCATTGTAAGATAGCAAAAGAATTGAATTGCTTCCTATATCCAGCAATAGAGTGTCAAGTGATGGTTGCAAGTGGAGGAACCTTAAATTGCTCTGGAAAGTGCCATAATATCAAGCTATCCATGGGATAATATGTATTGAATAACCCAATGCTTTACATTCCAATGGGAGGTGCTGATGTTGTACTAGGAGTCCAATGGCTACACTCCTTGGGCACAATAACTTTTAATTTTCAAGAACTTTTCATGAAATATCCTACGGAAGGAAAGGAAGTTGAATTAAGGGGTATTTCAGGGAAACCAGGAAAGATAATCAGCTCTAATGGTATGAGAAAACTTCTAAAAAAGGAATAACGAGGTGTAATTGCACAATTATGTTTGCTATATGTTTCCACATCGAAATCATCTATTTCTCTAGATCTCCAAAAAGTCTTGGACAATCATTCGAAGGTATTTGAGACTCCCAAATGTCTCCCACCTATTTGTGATCATGATCATGCTATTCATTTGATTCCAGGAAGTGTTCCTCCAAACATCAGGTCGTACAGATATCCCTATGCCCAAAAGAGTGAAATTGAACGTATGGTTGCAGAAATGCTAGAGGTTGGTATAATTCAGCCTAGTCAAAATTCTTTCTCTGCTCTAGTAGTATTGTTGCACAAGAAGGATGGATCATGGCATATGTGTCTAAATTATAAGGAGCTCAAGAAGCTCACTATTAAAGATAAGTTTCCCATTCTTGTCATTGATGTATTATTGGATGAATTGCATGAATCAATTTACTTCACCAAGTTGGATCTTCGTTCACGATATCATCAAATCAGAATGAAGACTGAAGACATTTCAAAAGCAACATTTAGAACTCATGAGGGTCATTATGAATTTTTGGTCATGCCTTTTGGCCTTACCAATGCACCTTCTACATTTCAAGGTTTGATGAATTCCATTTTCAAACCCTTCCTTAGAAAATTTGTGTTAGTATTTTTTGATGATATACTAATCTACAACAAGTCTTGGAAGGATCATGTTGAACATGTTGATAGGGTGCTACAACTATTGGAGGAAAAACAATTATATGAAAAAAGATCCAAATGTTTCTTTGGAGTACAAGAGGTGGAATATCTAGGTCATATTGTATCTCATGAAGGAGTTAAGGTAGACCCTAGCAAAATTAAAGCCATTAAGGAAGGGAAAATCCCCACATCCATAAAGCATCTACGAGGATTTCTTGGGTTGACAGGGTATTATCACAAGTTTATTAAGAATTATGGGAGAATAGCAGCACCTATAACAACATTATTGAAGAAAAATGCATTTTCATGGACTCTAGAAGCAACAAAGGCCTTAAAACATCTTAAAGAGGCAATGTTCCAAGCACCGTTCTTAGCTACACTGGACTTCATAAAAACCTTTATTGTGGAATGTGATGTTTCAGGAAATGGAATTGGTGTTGTTTTAATGGAAGATGAAAGACCCATTGCTTTTGAAAGTCGTCCAATCAAGGGAAAGTTTTTACACAAAGCTATTTATGAGAAGGAAATGTTGGCAATACTACATGCACTTAAGAAATGGTGACCCTACCTAATGGGAAGACACTTCAAGGTAAAAACGAACCATGATAGCCTTAAATACTTTTTAGAACAAAAGTTATCCTCTGAAGAGCAACAAAAATGGGTAGCAGATGTTGGGTTATGACTTTGAAATCATCTACAAAAAAGGAAAGAAAAATGTGGTGGCAGATGCACTCTAAAGAAAGGATGAGGATGTGAAAGCTTTGTTGTGTGCCATTTCTATTATCCAACCAGATTGGATAAACAAAGCAATGGAGGAATGGAAGAATGACGAAGAAGTGTGGGCACTTATTTGAAATTTACAACAATATTCCAGTACATATGATACATTTAGCTAAAAAAATGATTCGTTATGGTACAAAGATCGCTTATACCTTTGTAAGAATTCCTAACTCAAACAAAAGATTCTTATGGAATTGCACACTTCTCCCTTAGGAGGGCACTCAAGATTTTTAAAAACTTACCACAGGGTTACGAAGGAATTTTTTTGGGATGGCCTTAAATTGGATATTCAAAAGTTTGTGGTGGAATGTTTGGTTTGCCAACAAAATAAAGTTGAAACAATTAAGACCCCAGGTCTATTACAACCTTTATCCATTCCAAGTCAACATTGGGAGGAGGTTTCAATGGATTTTATCATAGGTCTACCCAAGTTTGAGGGAAAGAGTGTCATCATGGTGGTAGTTGATAGACTTACCAAGTATGCACACTTTTGTGCATTATCACATCCATTTAAAGCTAGTACAGTTTCTACTGCATTTATGGAAACAATTCAAAAGCTACATGGAAACCCAAAGATTATTGTAAGTGACAGAGATCCCATTTTCACTGGAAATTTTTGGACATAATTATTTTCTTGTCTTGGTACTCAGTTAGCTCATAGCTCATCTTATCATCCTCAATCTGATGGGAAAACTAAGATAGTAAAAAAATGTTTGGAAGGATATCTTCGTTGCTTTGTATCTAATAAACAGACACAATGGGTCAAATGGTTGCCTATGGATGAATGGTGGTATAACACTTCCTTCCATACTGCAACAAAAATGACCCCATTTATGGCACTTTATGGATATCAACCACCATCCATCACATCATATTTAAGAGAAAAATCTAAGGTTCAAGCAGTGGAACATCACATCGAGCATCAACAACAAGTTCTCCAACTCTTAAAGGATAACCTCGTGTTGGCGCAAAATAGAATGAAACAACAAGCAAATCAACATCGCAGCGAAAGAAGTTTTGATGTAGGTGACTGGGTATTCCTACGGCTACAACCTGTTGGAAATAATACTGAGAGGGGGGGGTGAATCAGTATTATCAAATTCTTTTCAATATATCTTCTAGATTTATACTTTAATTTACTCTTCAGATATTGATCATTAGTTTGTATTTCAGTACCATGTAATAATGAGCAAGAACAGGAAAAATAGATAATCACACCAAAGAACACCAGATATAAGGTGGAACCCCAATGTGGGTGAAAACCACTTGCTACAATATGTCTCTATCTTCTTTAAATTAGAAACTTCTTTTACAATGATTTTGTACTGGTGCAGTCCTTTACCAGTACGTAGGCTGCAACCTGCTGAGAGCTACAACCCTCTCTCGTTTTCCAGTCTCTCCTAGAAGGGAGCTACAACCCCCTTAGCTCTTCTACTAGCTAATCTACTAGTACGTAGGTGCTGACCTACTACTATTCTTCCAAGGACCACTTTTCATAAATTTTCAAACTGGATCCATAAACAACAAATAATCATCAAGTACATGTGAATCAACCAATCTCCTTTTTCAATCAACCAATCAACCAATAACTTCTCAGAATGCAGTAAAAAGAACAGCAATACCAGTAATCTAAACCCAGAACTCTTCAGCAATAGATGAAAGGTAGCCAACAAATATTTCAAGAAAAGTCTGCAACTTCACCAATAGAAACCTGTGAATATCCACAGCTCTTCTATGTCAAAACTACGTAGATCCGCACCTGATCCTTCTTCTGCTCTGTGTACCTCCGCATCTACTCCTTCTGCTGCATTGCGTACCTCTGCACAGATCCGCACCTACGTTGTCTACCTGACAGCGTACCTCCGCACCTGGTCCTTCTGTTTCTCTGCATACCTCCGCACTGTTCCTTCTGTTGCGCTGCGTACCTCCGCACCGATGCCTTCTGCTTCGCTGTGGACCCCCACACTTGCGCCTTCTGCTATGCTGCGGACCCCTGCACCTACGCTGTGGATCACCTGCGGACCTTTAAATAGAGCCAAATTAACAGTCCTCCAATGTGCCATAGATAGTCAGATCCACAGATCTGATCATGTGCCCAAGATATCACGACCTATCAATAGAATTGCCTTAAATTTCACCTTGATTTAGATCTAGCTTTTCAAACCGATCACCCAAAATTTCAGATCTTAAGATATTAAAATTTCACAAGTGACTAGCCAAGTGATGTCCTTTCCTTTTTATTGGCAAGCCCTTATTCACACCATGGGACAAAACCATCGAAAACCAATACAAGGGATCCAAACCGGGGTTCAATAATTTAGATCCTATACCACGGGCCAAAACCATAGGATCATGAATGTCGGGCTAAATACCATGGGCCAGACATAAGAATTCCCACGTGTGCGCGCTTTCTCTGCATTGGAGTGAGTGGACTGGGGTCCGCACCTTCTGTTCGGATAACCTGCGGACATGACCGCACTTGGTGAACGGCGTGCCTGCGGGCCCGCACCTTTTGAACGGTGTACCTGCGAACCCCTTATTTTCCATCATTTTGAGAGCCAGAACAGAGATTTGCCACTTGAGTGAGTTGCCATCAAGTACAACACCTGTGCCATAGCGCCAAACCTGAATCATAATGCCAACAATCTCCCCCTTTGGACTTGATGGCAACCCCAAGATCCTCAAATTCATTCTCCCACTTTGACATCAAGGGCAAAGGGTAGACCCAGATATTCTCTTCCTTTGCTGTCCATACTCCCCCTGAGTGCCTGCTGAAATTTCTGAATGAGCTCCCCCTGACTATAGACCAGATCTGCAAAAGAAAAATTCTTCAAGAAGACCCATAATCTACTATACACCATACATGACCTTGACAAGAGAGATAGAGACATATTAGCAGCAATATTCAGATCAGCATCGATTTTCTCCTTCTGTACTTTCTCCTCCAAGGTCTTCTACCATAATGCCAACAATGCATTATTAGAAGAACATATGCTCCCCCTGAACCTGTGCCATTCGATCTTCGACCAATCCATAACCCAGCAAATGTACGTGTATACCCCATATGAAACTCGCGTACAACCAACAATCTCTGAAATAGATGAGATTCAACAACAAGATGATGCATCAACTACCCCCAGCTTTTGCCTGAGGTATTCAAAGGTTTCCCTGGGTAATGGTTTGGTGAGTATATCAGCAACTTGTTCCTTAGAAGGAACATACTCCAACTTGACCTTTTGTTCAAGCACTTGTTCCCGAAGAAAATGATATTTGATAGGTATATGCTTGGTCTTTGAATGCATGACTGGGTTCTTTGAAATGCTGATAGCACTTGTATTATCACATAGGATGGAGATAGGTGGTGTATAAGTGATTTGAAAATCCTGCAAGGTCTGCATCAAAAGGAGTTGAGTGCAGCAAGATGCAGCAGCCACATATTCCGCTTCAGCTGTAGATAAAGAAATCGAACTCTGTTTCTTGCTGAACCAAGATACTAATCTGGAACCCATAAAGAATGCACCACCACTTGTGCTCTTCCTGTCATCCACGCTTCTGGCCCAATCTGCATCTGTATAAGCATGAAGTGTGAGATCTGTATCTCTAGGATACCATAAGCCATAGTTTTGAGTTCCTTGAAGGTACTTGAAGATTCTCTTAACTGCCTAAAGATGAGTTTCCTTGGGATTTGCTTGAAATCTTCCAACTATTCCCACTGCATGCATGATGTCTGGTCCAGTACCTGTCAAATAAAGTAGACTTCCAATCATGGATCTATAGGTTGGTTGATGCACTACTGCTGATTCATCATTTTCACTGAGGCTGCATCCTGTAACCATAGGGGTACATACTGGTTTTGAATCTTCCATGCCATACTTCTTCAAGATCTGCTTGAGGTATTTGGTTTGAGACAAAAAGATACCACCTTCATTTTGTTGGATTTGTAGACCAAGAAAATATGTCAGCTCTCCAAGTAATGACATTTCGAATTCTTTCTGCATCACCAAGGCAAAGCTTTGACTCATAGTTTCTTCATTGCTGCCAAAGATAATATCATCTACATACACAACAAGTATTAGCAATTTGTCATTTTCAATTTTTATATAAAGATTGCTATCTATTGATCCCTTTGAAAAGCCTTGTTGATGAAGATATTTGTCCAAACGATAGTACCAAGTCCTTGGAGCCTATTTAAGACCATAAAGAGCCTTTTTTAGTCTGCATACAAGATTTGGATCATTCCCAAGAATGAAACCATCTGGTTGCTCAATGTACACCTCTTCTTCTAAGTCTCCATTCAGAAAGGCTGATTTCACGTCCATTTGAAATACTTTGAACGTCTAAAAGCTTGAGAGAGCAAGGAACATTCGGATGGCCTCAAGTCTAGCAACGAGAGCAAAAGTTTCTTCAAAGTCTATTCCTTCCTGTTGAGCATACCCTTTACAAACAAGTCTGGCCTTGTTTCTAATTACTTCCCCATTTTCATTCAACTTATTTTTGAAGATCCATTTTGTCCCTATGACATTCTTATCTTTTGGTCTAGGAACCAACTCCTAAGTGTTTTTCTTTTCGATCTGCTCAAGTTCTTCATCCATTACCTTGACCCAGCATTCATCTTTGCATGCCTCTCGTACATTTTGTGGTTCAGTGCAGGAGAGTAATGCCAAATATCTTGAAGCTTCTACAATTGTTCTTCTTGTTTGTACACCTGCCTCCTTTTGCCCCAAGATTTGAGATTCTAGATTATTCTTTTGAACATACCTGGATGGAGTGTTCTCTTCTATTCGGATAACCTGCGGACATGACCACACTTGGTGAACGGCGTGCCTGCGGGCCCGCACCTTTTGAACAGTGTACCTGCAAACCCATTATTTTCCATCATTTTGAGAGCCAAAACAGAGATTTGCCACTTGAGTGAGTTGCCATCAAGTAAAACACCTATGCCATTGCGCCAAACCTAAATCATAATGCCAACACAACCATATAAACAAATGTCCCTCAAGCAAGATAAGAAGGATAATAAATTATCACCAAAGTATTATGGTCTGTACAAGGTGTTGCAAAAGATTGGTACTATGGCATGTAAATTGCAGCTTCCTACAGCTTCTCGAGTGCACCCAGTTTTCCATGTTTCATGTTTAAAGAAGCTTATAGGCGACAAGCTCCCAGTTCAAACAATAGTGCCAGAACTTGACAAGGAAGGAAAAATTATATTAGAACCGGAAGCAGTCACAGAAACAAGAACTCGATAGCTATGAAATCAATCAATTTCAGATTATCTCATCAAGTGGAAGAACTTATCTGCTAAAGATTCCACCTGGGAGGATGAGAATTTTATACATAAGCATCCAAAACTACTCAAGCATTGAGGAAAACACTTTTTTTGAAGGAGAGGGGCATGTTAGGTCCCTATAATACTAGTGATTACCCCATTACTATTGTAGTTGTATTCCTCATTAATATTGTTGTGCCCCTATTGTCCCCATATTGTTATTACTGTGCCCCATAGAACCCCTCTATTGTTATTTTTATGCCTTTATATTATTATTGTTAGGTCGGCTTGGTTATATTGTGACCCCTTAGACTCCTATATATATAAAGGAGGTTTTTTCATTTGTATCATCCAAGAATTGTTCATTTGTGTAATGTAAAGGAGGTTGCCCCCTCGAAGAGGTTGAATTCTAAGGCGTTGATCTATCTTTTCTATCTTTTTGTGAGCTGGTTTCATAACATAGTATTACCTGATCATGCAAAGAAATTATTAATCAATATTAAAGGGAATATGATTAATGTGCAATGTTTCTTGGCTTGTCATATAATTACTATATTTTGTCCCCCAATAATATATTTGAGGATTTGTTTTGGTTATTACTTGTGGAGCTTCCCTTTATCTTAGAAAAACATTAAGGATAATTTCCACTTCATTGACATTGGATATCATCAAAGAGGAATTCACCAAAATCAGTAGAGGACATGGGAGAAATTAGTACAATGAGCGGATAACACTAGAGAAACATCGAGGCACCATAATTTCTTGTGTATTTAGATTCACTCGAAATTAAGTAGTCATAAAAAGTACCTTGTTTTTCCAAATATTTTCATGTATACATAAATACTAAAAATGAAATTTCAGACTAATTATTAATACTAATAATTATCTGATAGTCATAATTTATAATTAAATAGTATATTATGATTAATATTATTGGACACAACTATAGGGTCTGACTATGAGGGGAATTATGACAATATATGTACACTTCTCATTGTATTAGACAATCATCTCTTAGAGTGTGATCTCCATCCAATGAAATGTACTCCAAGAGGCCATTGTGGGTTTGAAATTTTTTCTTTCAATAGAAAAGTGGTGATGTATTTTCTTAGGCCTTAGTGTTATGCTTCCCTAAGGTTTTGACACTACCCACAGCTAGCACCTTCATTCAACCAAGTGAGGTACTCATCTTGGAAAGTTGAATCATTTTGTCTCCACAATCCAATATGATGTTGGATCAATATCATGATCCTAAAAGCATAGGTCATAATAGCGAAGAATTTTTACTGTGGGCAAAAGAATATCCAAATTTAAGGAACTTGAGTCTTTTAGAACAAGCAATAAGGATATTTTTTACACTGATTTTTTTTTTTACATTTGTTTGCACAAGTTATCTATTGCGTGATATTTTTAACATGTAACTTAGTTGGTATGATTGTGCCAAAGGTTTTGCTGAAGGTTGAATACTAATTTCCTAGGGTGTTATTTTCTATGGTGATGTTTTATTTGTTTTGTTTATACATGTCATCTAGCCACATAGTGGTCACTATCGAATGTTGAGGTATATGTTGTATAAATCCTTTATACTATACTTTATTTTATGTTCAAGTATTCATTGTCCTTCATGTATTATACTCTGCAGTGTACATTCTTTCATTTTCAAGAGAGGAACTCAATATTGACGGTAAGAAGAAGCAATTGAAGAAAGAGGAGAACAATAACACTGGAGCGACAAATGCAAAATGAGAGAGAGAAGAGAATTTGTCTAGTGATACCCTTAGAGCCAACATCTTGCATAAGGAACACTCATAGAGCTTGGTTGTCAAACCTTCAAAGTTGGTGAACTCACTTGCAATGCTTTGGCAACACATTGATAATGTTTTGAAATGATAAAACAATATTTAATGTGTAAATTGTAGTCCAGCCGATATTAAGTTGGAAACTCATACTGCAATCCTTGATATATTATATAATTAAAATTTATATGGTTGAAATTATTTTTATTTCCACTTGATATTAGCTAGTCTTGTAATTAACATATGTAACTTTGCGTTATCATATTAGATAAACATGCACATTGTATGACATTTTTTTAAAATTTAGTCACAAAATCATACTAATTAATTTATGTTGATTAATAATAAACAAATAAAATCAATCTAAAACTACTAAATTAGTAGTTTATATTTGTTGACGCCTAATCATCAGGACTGGGTGAATAACCACCAGAATGTGTTGGGTTTATTTATTGAATAACAAATCTGATGCTTTTCAAACATTCAAGAACTTTCATAAATGGATTGAAAATGATGCACAATCTCATATTGGGTCTATTCACATTGATAATGGAAAGGGATACACATCAAATGAATTTGAAAACTATCTTCGCCAACACGGGATCAAACATCAAACAATTGTACCTTATAATCCCCAACATAATGGTGTAGCTGAAAGAATGAATAGGACAATCTTAAATATGGTACGCTCCATGCTCTTCTTCAAAAATGTAAAAATAATGTTTTGGGTTGATGCTGTTCTATGTGCTACATATATAAAGAATAGATGTCCATCTAACGCTATTAGAAACAAGACTCCATATGAAATTTGGTATGGGCACATTCCTTCGGTAAAGCATCTCAGGGTCTTTGGTTCCACCTATTATGCCTTGATACCAAAGGTACATAGAAATAAACTTGGTGCAAGAAGTTGTAAGTGTATCTTTCTGGGGTATTCAAACACCTCCAAAGCATACCATTTCTATGATGAAGTCAATAAAAAGTTTTTTGTATCTAGAGATGTAATCTTTCTTGAATCATCCAAAACTGACAATGTTGTTAAGTAGCAACTTGATCGCTTGGATAGATTCGCAAATGCAAAATCATTTAGAGAATTTGATAATCAAATTCCACATCTTGAAGGGGGGATTCCTATACTAGAACAACATTTGGAATCTTCTTCTGAAGCACTCTCTCCAAACTCCAACAATAGATGATGCTTTAAGTGATGTGATTGATAGAATTGGGAGACTTAATCTTGATTCAGTCCCAACTCAATCAACGGAGCAGCCTGGACCATCTGAGAAAGGTCCTCCAAAGTGGCTGAAAAAGACACTTGAAAGTGTTCATCTTGATGAGGTTGGAAAGACAGGAACTAGAAATTCAAATCGGCAAAATGGAGGTGATGTAGATGACTCTAATTCACGTGTTGATCTGGATGTTTATTATGATTATGAATTGAATTTATCTACAGATTTTGAACCAACTTCCTTCAAAGAAGTTTCTTCTCATGATGAATGGAAAGAAGTGATGCAAAAGGAGTATGATGCCCTCATAAAGAATGACACTTTAAAGCTGGTTGATCCTCCATTAGGAACCAAACCAATTGGCTGCAAGTGGGTCTACAAGAACAAGTATAAAGCTGATGGCTCACTTGACAAGCACAAAACTAGGCTTGTGGCAAAAGGTTTTGCATATAAGGAAGGGGTCGATTATGAGGAGACTTTTTCCCCCACAGAAAAATGGGCTACCATCCAAACACTCTTTGCCCTAGCAACTCAGAACAGTTGGAAAGTCCATCAAATGGATGTAAAAACTGCTTTTTTGAATGGAGATCTAAAAGAGAATGTTTTTATGTCCTAGCCTAAAGGATTTGTTGTGAAAGGACATGAACATAAAGTATGCAAACTTGTGAAATCCTTGTATGGCCTCAAACAAGCACTGTGAGCCTGGTATGAAAAACTAACCGAGCATCTTCTAAAACTCCATTTCAAACATTATGATCTTGATGATGCAACTTTATTTGTCAAGAAAGTTGGAAAAATAGTTCTATATCTTGTGGTATATGTAGATGACCTTTTGATGACAGGGAACAATGAAAGCTACATTGCATCCATAAAGGAATTGAAGAAAGGTTTTGAAATGACTGATTTGGGCTATGTTCATTACTATCTTGGGATTGAAGTAACTCAACATCCTAAGTCCATATTCCTTTCCCAAAAGAGGTACATTGGAGATCTGTTGAACAAGTTTAGCATGACAGAATGCAATCCTCTTCCAATGAAACAAAACTTAAAGTTCACATCCATTGAAGGAAAAGAATTTGAGGATGCAACAAAGTATAGACAACTTGTAGGAAGTCTCAACTACCTAACTACTACCAGACCAGACATTTCATTTGCTATTGGAATCCTCTCCAGGTTTATGCAAAAGCCTTGTGAGGGACATTGGTCTGCTACAAAAAGAGTTCTAAGGTTCTTGAAGGGAACTCAAGACTTTGGAATCATGTATACACAGGTGGACGACTTCAGCTTGATTGGATACTATGATTCAGAATTCGATGGAGACAAAGAAACCGGGGTATCTACTTTAGGATATGCTATGAGTCTTGGATTAGGAGTTGTCTCTTGGAGATCACGCAAACAATCAGTTCCAGCAGATTCCACAACAGAAGCAGGATACTTGGCAGTAGCTGAGGCAACAAAAGAAATTGTGTGGCTCAGGTAAATTCTTGAAGATTTGCAAGTAAAACAAGTACAATCAACTCCACTCATGATTGACAATACCTCTGCAGTAAAGTTGGCCAAGAACCGAAAGTTCCATGATCGAACGAAGCACATCAATACTAAATATCATCTGATTCGACATCATGTTGAGGCAAAAACAATCCATCTCTACCATTGTTCCATGAACGAGCAAATTGCAGACATCTTCACCAAAGCACTTGGAAGAGAAAAGCTTGAAAGATTTAGAATGATGCTTGGACTCACGAATATCCCTTCAGATTAAGGGGGGGAATGTTGACACCTAATCATCAGAATTAGGTGAATAACTGAAATTGATGTAAATAAATAATGGAGAATATGAATAGTCATGGGGAGATGAAATGAATAGTCTCTCCCTCATGTATATAATAAACACCAACGTAAATGAAATCAATGAATTGTTCTGAGGAGTTACTGCCTGGTCTGACAATATTAATTAATGATGAACATGAATGAAATGAATATATGATTGAATTAGTCATTTATAATGATTATGAATGAAATTAAATGAAATGAATAGAAACTACTAAATCATTCATTTATATAATGAATATGAAAATACCAAAAAAAATATAAATGACCACTGCAAATCATAATTTTTTTATTAAAATGTTGACTAAATTTTGCATATATATGACTATTAGTAGCTAATTTACAGTATCTTATAAGACGACTAAAATTTAGTCATATTTCTTTGGTCATTAATTGGTTTTCTCGAGGATTCATATAGTAATATATGTTGTATATTTGGTCATTAATTGTGACAATTAATGACTAAACCAATGAAAAATTTATGACCAAATTTATGACTAAATATACCACTAGATGGTAAAATTGAGGAAACCAATTAATGATTAAGCTAAAAATGACTAAAATTTAGTCGCGTTATAAGATACTGTAATTAGCTACTAATGGCCACTGACTGAAAAATGGTCCTTTATATGCAAATTTTAGTTGTTTTTTGAGTAATTAATTGGTCATTTTGTACTAGTGATGGATCTATTCTCCAAGGGATGAGATCCACTATTAGTGGGATAGAGGTACCACAAAAGAAGGGCAGTTAATCCAGAATGAGAGGGATTAACACTAAATAGGCACTCATTCAAAGCTTTTTGTATGGGATAGATGCTACCAACAATGCTTCTAGAGTTTACTTTTTATTTTCACGTAATTCAAGTCATGTTCGCAGCTCATAGTGGAAGACAATGTGTACTAATGCATATATAATGATGGTCTTCCATGCATATGCACATGAATCAACTAGGTAACTATGAACATAGCCAAAATCAAGGTTTTGTACCATAGGATCTATAAATTCCACTTTCTTTGGGACAATTTAGTTTCGAACTTTGTAGGGTAATGCTTCGAAACACGTTTGTGGATAGTGATAGACCCAAAATGATGATCATTTTCTTATGTGACAAAATGACGTGTAACATGAAGAATATGCATAGAAGAGGAAGGAAGATGAAGAGAAGTAGAAGAAAGAAGAAGAAAAAAGGTGAAGAGTGGAGGAAGTAGCAGAAGAAATGGTGCAGAAACAAGATGAAGAGCTAGAATGGAAATGACAATCATAGGAGGAGAGAAAACAAATCTAGGACACAAAGCTTGCTCAAGAGATAGAGGATTTTAATGAAATTCAAGGCATGGAGGAACCAGAGCTGCAAAACTAATATATCGATCTGATGCCAAGTACAGAGAAGGCGACCATTCAGTCTCCCCATTATCTACCAGATAAAGCTCCAAGCGAGGAAGTGGATATTTTTCCCCTTGACGATGATATGGTGATAGATACATACAATCTGACGTATGACGAGCTTCAAAAAAATATTGCACAATCGAGGAAGAAACATTTTATGGATTTCCTCACATCTCCTGCATTCATTAGAGAAAGAGTCATCGTAACCGACACTAGAAGATATGAAGGTGCCATTGCCACAACCAACTTGGCCTTAACAAGTGCTTCAAACATATTATTTATTGGCTAAGAACAAGCATTTGGCAATGAAATTTCATGTTCTTAGGCAAGAGGTTGAGCAGTTCTGACCAACAGCTGAGAACACAGCTTCTGCATAGATCCATCTATAAGAACTGAAGGCATTGATACTTAGTGAATTATCAAGATTTGGAGAGACCATGTAGAATCTTTATGAAGAGTTGGTTACCATGCATAAGGAAATTTGGACTTGCTTGGATTGTAGCGGTAGTGTAAATATTTTTTCAAAACTCTCACAAATATACAATCTTCCATCACTGTCATGCATGAATGGTCAATTCAATACAAAAGGGCACCACTTTGCTTTGGGGGAAAAAAGAAACAGGCAGAGCTAGAGAAAGCAAGAGTTGAGATGTTGATCTAGAACAATAAACATCTCCCATCATTCATTGGTAACATTTAGGCCTCATATGCATGGTTATACAATATCCTAGACTCCTTGGTGAAGTCCCACAAGATCCCATCAGTTAATTCACTCACATATATCAAGCACGGGAACGAGGTTAGACAGGAAATTGACGAATACTTGGAATAGTGGAGACAGTTAACCATCAAGGAAGATTTTGAGGTGAACAGACAAAATATGCATAAGTACATTGGTGGCCCTGTCCAAATCAACACAATGTTTCTCCTGCTTAAGAAGGAAACATAATTTGGTTCCAAGTCAACGTACCTAGATGCCATGGAGGCTAGAGTCCACTTCAAGCTTGACATGATCACACAGTTTGGGGATATCATTGCGCAATACATAGCTTGGAACTTTTATGTGGTCAAGATATGTCAAGTGGAAGTTGTAGAGCTATAGTTTCCCCAAACTCAAGCATGATATGTTTTGTGTTATTAGGTTGTCTAGTTGGCTTTACCCAATTTTGTCTTATGTCGGTACAAGTGTAAATTGTAATATTATTTGTAATTAATTTGTAAGTGGAATTCCAAGTGTCATTATTGGAATGTGAAGAATCACTATGTATTGTAATGAGTCATTTTGTAAAGAAGTTGAAAATTAATGAGGGAAGTACAAAAGTCACAAAGGCGAGTTGAAGAGTCAACCCCTATTACAATAAATACACTCTCATAACTCATGTAAAGGGATTTTGGTGAGCCAAGCATTTGGATAGGCTTAGGCTTAGAATCTAGAGCTTGGGTGTTTGTGAGAGCCTTGGCTTCTTCATAGAATAAAGGGTGTATATTTATTTGGAGGAGCGGGTGATGTTGACTTCAAAAATCCACTATTCAAGCTAGTGGTTTTTCAATGGTATATTTATGAATGGAACTTTCAGTTAATAAAATCTTAGAGCTGGCATGTTTTCATGCATATGTTGTAAATATAGTAGGAATATTCTTGTTATGTTTGTAATGTACTTTATTTAACTTACGCTTATGCTTATGAACTATTTCATTTGTAATGGTATGAATATTGTTGAATATGTGTTGTTGTTTAATTCCATCATTGTTAACTTGTGAACTATTTTTCATATTAGCTTGTGATGCCTTTATGCTCGTGTGTTCCTTTCAAGTTGCATATTGTTAAAGGCTTCTAAGGGACTCACTCATTTTCCCTTCACATGTTAGAACCTCCATGCATTGCACTTGACCTTCTGCAAAGTCACACACTTGTTCCCATTAAAGTCACCATACATAAATCTATTCATTATTGCAGCCAAGGCATATCATTAAAACCCACTGCATTGATAACTGGGTCATACTTCGGATGGGAACCCTACACCAAGCTGTGTGAGGTCTAATTGGGGCTTCATATAAGGGAGATCCTCTAAATGTTGGTGCATCCAGCACCGTCAACATTTCTGGTGCTAGAAGGAGGGCCAAATGACAAGTTCAGCCCATGAAGTCTCTTTGAACTTTACACATGTTCAATGGCTTCTTCCCAAATCTTACCTCCGACATGTTTTTCTAGAACCGAAAATATGAAAGTTCCCATGGGAAATTTTCAGGACTTGTCGAAATTGAAACTCGATGGCCAAGGTGGAACAACTATTCTCAAGCACACCACCTGTTTTTTAGATTTTGAGCAAAACATAATATCCATTATGAGGATATTGTGTGCAAGTTGCTCATCCTCACATTCGAAGTGCACATAAAGGAATGGTGTTACACTTTTCTTGCCACTTCCATTCGCTCTTTCAAACATCTTACCATAAAGATTTACTACGATTTTGACATGTATGATTATAAATCTATGTTCTAGAAAATCATGTGATCACAAAAGACACCTGATGAATCTCTTGATGATTTTCACGATCGTTTCATCATTTTGGTTTCAAATTTTTAAAAGATGATATCAATTGGTATTTAATGAAAGATAAATTTTAATTTCTCATTCACATTTCGACGAATCCACACAAATATAAGTCATTCAAAATTATCCCAATGTACCTTGGTTATAGAGCTTCTAAATCTGTGATGAACGAAGTTGATGTTCCAAGTGATTCTTTGTCTGCCCCTCATCTAACAGCTCCATTTTCGCAGGTTTAGCTGGGATAACTTGAGGGTTCATCTTTTGATTTAGCACCATCTTGTCCCACAACACATACTCATAATTTTAGCATAGGTTTGGACTGTGAACCTAATGTTTGTGATGATTTGTTATCTCCTTGTCCTCCATCCATTAATTCCTTTTCTCCCCTTGATTGTGAGTTTTTTGGTTCACCTATTTCGACTATTTCTATTGATGTTCAAGAGGATTAATTTCAAGGAGTTATTGTTGAGTAGCCAAAAGGCGATATCATTTACAATGACTATGTGTGGGAGTTTATCTTTGAATAGGACTCTACGATGAAGGTTGATCTTTCTCCTTATGCACCTCTCCCTCATTACCCTGACATTTTATATGATTCTGTCATTCCTATTGAATGTTTTAGATAATCAATTTTTGATGATGTTATTTCCAATCACATTCATTATGGGATGTCAGATATACTATTGAATGCAGAGAGGAAAATTCTTCTCTTCTTGATATCTCCAATCCAGCATCTAATCATTGTGAAGATTTAGAGGGTGTAATTTCTTGTTTTCAATATTCCCCTATTTATGATTCATTAGATCATGAGGATGCCTCTATCTTTGTTATTAAACTTTATGATCATGGCTGGTGTGATCTCTTCATTGATTCATTTGGTCATGAATCTGATTTTTCGAGTGTTGATTTTTCTAAGCCACCAGTTGTTGATGATATATCTTATGATGATTTGGAACTTTTGCAAGTTGTTGAGGCACTTTATCTCGAGCTTATGGTTAGTTTAGGTTCTCGTAGTATTGAGACCTATTCCAATTCCAATCAGAACAATGATTTATCTTTCAAGGCTCCTCATCACTCCTTTGCAGAAATTGAAAATCTATCTGCATCACATTTTTCACATCCTCCATCAGTTTTTCATGATCCCATTACTCAATCATTGGAGGAATCATACATGGAGAGCACTGTTGCGAAAATTAATTTTTATTCCTTCTTTATGTTCACCCAGTTTCGAAGTTCAATTTTTTTTTCTTATGTGTCTTTGAGTCATAGTGTGTTTGAACACCATAATGCATTCGCAGAATGCCATGCATGTTCTTTTCTATTATATTTTTTTGCGTGAATTTTTAGACTTCTAATGTTTTGGTATGCACCACTCCATATTTCTTTCTTGTTGATCTTGAATATCTTTCTTGATATGCATTTCCTCGCCCATATAGGCTAGTTGATGCATCAATGGTTACACTGGAAATTTCATTTTACATAGATTTGGCCTATGCTTGGTTAGTTTAGGAGTAGTAGTATTTTGTTTATTTTATTTTCTTTGTTTTTCTTCTATTTAATTTTTTTCCTTCTCCCTTTTTCCATATTTTCATTTCTTTTCAGTTGTAGGTAGCTTCCGCATGAGACCATGTTTGGTTTCCAATGCAAGCATGGTGAAGTTCATGAAGAAGTTGTGATGTTGTCAATGCTTGGTTATTTGTTTATTCCCTCTCCTTTTCTGAATCTTTCATCTTTTATTCGATGATATTCTTATGGAAAATACATTCTTTCTCAGAGAAACCATAGTGGAATCGAGATGCTTGAACCTATAAATAGTACTGCCTAGTCTAATCAGTCTTTTATAAGTTTTGGTTATTCCTTGTCAACTTAATTGTGTAGAGTAAGGAGGGGAGGAAAATCTTAATAAGTGTGTCATAGGTATATATAAATATTGTTCTCTAAAGGGACAACCTCTTCTACTTTCAATAAGCCAAGATCCCTTTTTCACCTCATGAAATTAATAAGTGCCTAGGCAGAGTTCTATGAGTAAAATGAAATAAATTAAAAAATGAAATAAAGGTGAAAGAAGCAAAAGGCTTCCTGCAGAAATAAGTGAAGAAATAAACTTTGTAGGGGTATTGTCTAGGCTCGTTAGCAACGAAGCAACGTTTGTGTTCCTAAAGTGATTTCGACGAGGTATGTCTAGGCCTGCTGGTAGTAGAGCAACACTAGAGATGAAACTAAGACTTATTTTGAATTGGATTGGTTAAGTGTGTCACCGATGAAGAGAATGGTAGGGACTATATATTTAATGTAAGCTAAGTGAAGAAGATACGACAATAAATGAGTTGAAAAATATTTCCTAAAGAGTTATACCTACTTTCCTTGAGACAAGACTCATACAGAGAGTTGGAGTTCCATTAGTATATTGTCAAGTGTTGTAGTTTCTACATCCACCCTCCAAAAATTTTCCCATGCTTTGATTTTGGAGCCTTCCTTCTGTCCATAGTAGCTTATCTCTTGTTGTTGTCAATTATTCATGGTATTTCAAAGACTTATCTTTTACACATGCTTGTGTTACCTTGTTTTGATCCTGATCTAAATATTCTAAGTCACAAGAAACCTTCTTACTTAACCTTGCAGCATTGTTGAGATTGCCTCCAAAAACTGCACAATCTTAGAAGGTGGGCCAACCTTGCCTCCAGGAGTTGTGCAATCCTTCTTGGCAAGCCAACCTTGAACTTGAGAACTACACAGTTATGGATGGCAGCCCAACCTTGTTGATAGAAACTGCACAAACCATCCCTTGAGCTCAGAAACTGTAGAATGCATTGAGTCAAGAACTTTCCCAATCCTCGAGAATTGCACAATCTATCCTTTTCCTAAAAAAGGGAAAAAAGAAAAAATATAAATGCATCCCTAGAAAATAGGGATTCACTGATTAGTTTCCTGAAGGTGACACACTTACTATTTTTGGAAATTTCTGCCAAGTGTCACTTTTTCCTTGATTTTACGCATGCACGTCATAAACCTCAATCAGTACAGATATATTTAATTGAAACCCCTATAGCTCATTTTTATATTCTATCTTCGAGCTATAGCATTCCCGAGGAGATCAAGGAGCCTTTGGTGGAGTTTGCGGCGCTTTTTCGAGTGAACTTTTGTTTTGTCATATTTTGTTGCTTTTTGTCATTTGGCTTCTGTGAGTGTTGTTTTTCTCACTTATTTTTATGGTTGCTAGAGTTTTAATGCATATTATCTTTTTCAAGTGTTGATTCAGCCCATCATTGTCCTTTCATAAGTGTCAGATTAGTTTTCTTGTTTTTCCTTGTCAGTGATCGTCGTTGCGGTGACTCTTCTTGAATGTTTGTTTTTCCTTTTTCATGTTAATATTACACACTTATTTTTCACTACTATATCCATACTTAGTTATTTCAACACTTTAACATGCATCATCACTCAGATTTTTCATGTTTCCCACATTGTCACCAGGTAGATATGCTCATCCCTTTTCTAGTTTTCACCTTGTCTAGCTGGGCATTGCACAAGTCTGAGGCCCAAGATCTCAACTCAGCCTCTGAGACTATGCAATGTGTAGTATAGGCTGACCCAACTGTACATTCTGCAGTTCCAGGGCTTAGGCCTACCACCTTGGCCACTAAGACTGCACAATGCAAAGTCTCTCTCACAGTCTGCCCAGGATCGACTGTGCATTATGTAGTCTCTAGCCTCAAGCTACATCACTGGCCACTAAGAATGTGTAATGAAAAATTCCCACGACCAGTCTCCCTCCCTTCACTTCCATAATTCACAATTTTCCCATTCAATGGATGTGGTTGTGCTTGATATTGCTTCGAAATTTGATTTGTTGAAGCTAATCTATTGTCTGCCATGAGTGCTTTCTCCTCCCACGGGTATTCCAAGTGTTGAGAATTTCTCTTCATCAATCACTGTTATCATGGCATCCAAGAGAACTACTTCAAAGAATACCATAAAGAGCAGCACCAGGGGGCAATTGAGAGTACACCAGTTTACTTGCCAGTATACTCAGACACTCAATTGTTTGTAGGAAAGGAATCAAATCTTACATGGCAAAAGGTGAACAAATTTTTTTGAGAAAGGACCTTCAAAGTAGATCTGGAAGACCGGAAGGTGTCTGTCAATATTCAGAAGTCAGGGTTGCATGCAAGTACCCAACATTTCCATGTGTAGATGTTATCAGCTAGATACTGTCTCACACAGATCCAAAGACTATCACTCTTGGTAGTATCAATAGATAGAGGATTGCTTATTTTCTGGTAGCAGATTATCATCTTATGTATCACTTACCTAAGCCAAAATCACTCATGAGTTCCTACATGTATGTGAAGACCAGACACTTGAGCACCAAGGAATTTTTTTAATGTTTGGTGAAAGAGCCAACAAAATTCCGTCAGACACCCACCAACACATACAAGACAAAATATCTTAGGAGGGTCTATCAGTTGTTTATCATCTTATGTTGCAGAATCTATGGTTAGTAGAGGACCAAGACCTTTCTTGAAGGGTGGGCTTTCGTATTGGACTAGTTTTTGAATGAAGGTAGACCATTCAACTAGTCAGATTTGTTGGCTCAGTAGCTGCTGATCCATCTGTCTAATGCCCTTAGTCCTCACAAGTGCGAGAAAGATAGATTTTATATGTCTACATATCTACAGGATCCAATTTTTGCACACAATGCATTCCCTAGCATGAATTGGATTTGGACACCAAGAGATCTTTCCATGTATGTTTATTGTACGTTTCTTTTGGAGGGAAGCCATAGAGGAGTAATGGAGAAACTAACTAATCACTTCCTCATTCCATTGTACAAGATGATATTTGAGGAATATACAACTTACATGTCACATGGGGTAATGGAAGCAATATCATAGATTAGAAGATTGGTTTGCCTCATCGGATGGCACTTTCCTCAGGGTATTCGGCAGACAGAAGTCACCACATCTTTTACTAAGGTATGCCACCAACAAGTTAGTCATTCAATAGGTTGCATATCATCTCTCCACAAGGTTATCAATAACTCTACATAGGAATAAGAAAAACATGTTGGCCTATCCTTTCTTTACAGATCATATTGTACAGGATTAAGAACTTGAAAATTGTGGATACCAAAGGGAGTAAGATAGAGAAATTTGTATTCAGTACTCAATATTTCAATCTGTATGATCTGAGGAGTATTTTAAAAAACCACTATCAAATAATCCATTTTGAGTGGCTAAGTGGGACCTTTCACTGGCCGAAGGAGGATGGATGGAAGAATTATTACAATCCCTCCAAGTCTCGCGAACCAATAAGTTTGGCAGGAACTTCAGACGTTGCTCTACAATAAGAAACCACTCCAAAGGCAACACCAATAGAAGTGCGCAACCCAATGTGTGATAGGGGAAAGAGGAAGGTTGTGCAAAGTCCAGGGGGAGAATGAAACCACAAGATGAAATCAAATCCAACCATTATGAAGGCATATTTAGTAGTAGAGAAGAAGAGGGTACAAAGGGTTTAGGAAGCAGAATGGATGCAAAGGGAAGAATAGGTGCAGAATAGGAAGGAAGAAGAAGATAAGCATAAGAAAGAAGAACAACAAAGGTCAAGAGTGGAGGCAATACTAGAAGAAACATTGCAGAGACAAGATGAAGAGATAGAACAAAACTGGTAATCAAAGGAGGAGAGTAAAATGATACAGGACAAAGATCTTGCTCAAGAGATATAGGAGTTGATTGAAATTCAAGACATGGAGAAATTGGATCTAGAACCAAGATGTTGACCTAATTCCAAGTACATATAATGCCACCATTTAGCCTCCCCATCCTCCTGCAGAGCAAGCTCCAAGCAAGGAAGCATATATTGTTCCTCTTGACCATGGTACAATTATGGATAAATACAATTTGACCTATGACGAGCTTCAGAAAAATATTATACAAGAAAGGAAGAAATTTTTTCTATATGACCTTGCATCTCCTGCATTTATTAGAGAAAGGGTGATCGTAAACAACACTAGAAGAAATCCAGGTGCCATTGTTATAGCCAACTTTCCCTTACTAGGTGCTTCAAAGTAAAATAAAGATTATTTATTGGTCGAGAAAAATCAATTGGAAAAGAACTTGCAGGTTGTTAGGAAGGAGTTTGAACAACTCCGAGTAGCATCTCAGAATGTAGCTTCCGCATAGGTCCATCTGGAAGAAATGAAGACAACAATACTCGGTGAATTATCGACATTGGGAGAGACCATGTGGAGTATTTATGAGGAGCTTGTTACCGTGCATAAGGTAGTTGTACACTTTCATTGCTTGCAGTAGTAGTGCTAATATTTTCTCAGAACTCTTAGGAATGTAAAAGATTCCATTGTTTTTGTGCATGAATGGTTAATGAAATACAAAGGGGAACTACTTGACTTGGGAAAGAAAACAAACAATAGGAAGAGCTTGAGAAAGAAAGAGTTTGGATGTTGCTCTAGAACAAAAAAGAGCTCGCCTCATTCATTGGTAACATTCGGCATCATGTGCATGATTATACAACAGTGTCAACTCCTTGGTAAAGTCCCACAGGATCCCATCAATTGTTTCACTCATAGAGATCAAGCATAGGAACCAGGTTAGATAGGAGATTGATGAATACTTGGAATAGTGGAGACGGGTAGCCATAAAAGAATATATTGAGGTGAATAGAAACAATATGCAAAAGTACATTGGTGGCCTTGTCCAAATAAACACAATGTTGCTCCTGCTCATTAAGGAAACAAAAATTCATTCCAAGTCAGCATACTTGGATGTCATGGAGGATAGAGTCTGCTTCCATCCTAACAACACTGCTTAGTTTGGGGATATCATTGTGCAATACATAGGTTGTCACTTTTATGTGGTTGAGAAAGATCAAGTGGAATTTGTTAAGCTGGAATTTCCCCAAACTCAAGCATGATATGTTTTGTCTTATTAGGCTATTGATTTGGCTCTACCCAGTTTCGTCCTATGTGGGTATGAGTATAAATTGTAATATTATTTCTAATTAATTTGTAAGTGGAATTCCAAGTGTCAATATTGAAATGTGAAGAGACATGATGTAATGTAATGAGTCATTTTGTAAAGAAGTTGAAGAGTCATGAGGGAAGTGCAAAAGTCACAAAGGGGAGTTGAAGAGTCACCCCATCTTGTTATAAATGCACCCTCATAACTCATGTAAAGGGATTTTTAGGAGCCAAGCTTTGGCCAGGCTTAGGTCTTGAATTAGGAGCTTGGGAGTTTGTGAGAGACTTGGCTTCTCCATAGCATAGAGGGAGTATCTTTCTTTGGAGGAGCAAGTGATGTTGACTTCACATTCCACTATTAGGGCTAGTGTTTTGTTAATGGTATATGTATGAATGGATCTTTGACTTAATAAAAGCTCAAAGCCAACACATTTTCATGCATATGTTGTAAATATAGTAGGACTATTCTTGTTATGTTTGCAATGTATGTTATTTAACTTACACTTATGCTTATGAACTATTTTCTTTATATTGGTACAAATAGTTTTGAATTCTTGTTGTTATTTAATTCCATCATTGTTAACTTGTGAACTATTTCACAGATTAGCTTGTGATGTCTTTATGCTCATGTGTTCCTTTCAAGCTACATATTATTACAAGCTTATAAGGGACTCACTCATTTTCCCAATGCATGTTATAACCTTCATGCATTGCACTTGACCTTCCACATAGTAACACACTTATTCCCACCAAAGCCACCATACAACACTCTATGTGTTATTGCAGTCAAGGCATATCATTAAAATCCACTACATCAACAACCGAATCGTATTCCAGATAGGACTCCTACACTAAATGGTGT
Organism: Pinus tabuliformis; assembly: GCA_031772625.1. Taxonomy (NCBI): domain Eukaryota; kingdom Viridiplantae; phylum Streptophyta; class Pinopsida; order Pinales; family Pinaceae; genus Pinus; species Pinus tabuliformis. The sequence goes on along the minus strand of CM062807.1, from coordinate 647,373,745 downwards.
GAGGTCTAATTGGAACTTCATATCGGGGAGATCCCTTGAATGTTGGTGGGTCCAACACTGTCAATAGGTGGATTTTATTTTGTGATGGGTGTGGTAGCATGAGAGTGGGTCTCTTTGTCAGTGAGATCAACAATTTAGGTGGTGGTGGTGCAAGTATTTGTAACCCCTCCTCCAACATCTATGCAAGTAACCAACCAACCAGGGGAACATGTGATGATAAGTTACTATTATATGATTCGACCTCCTAAGTCACCTTAAGAAAGTGGAATCAACGGAAAACAAACCACACAAACCTTCCACTTCAGCAACATGACTCCTAGGAACCATCCCAACCACTTAGGTAACTAGCCCCTGGGTCCGATAGCATTTTTAGACCATTAAACCCCTGGAATCTCCTTGATATGGACATGCATGCATTTAGAAGGCTCTAGACACTCCCACAACATGGGTATGCATTCGTCTAGGGACTTTTCTTCCTAGTTTTGTGCCGCTTCTCTGGGATTTGAGCCGCTTTTCCAGGCCCATAGCCTAGGCCACTACCAAAAATCAATGACACTTTTAGAATCCATAATTTACACAATTACAAGACTTACAAATCAAAAATTAATTCCAAGACTAGGCCTAACCATCCCCATGCAGGACTAACCTTTTGTCAAACACTTGGCATCAACGTAATCTACATGAAATGAATACAAGACAATGCATAAATGACTGATAACTCATATGGAATTGAACAAGAAGGATCATTACCCTATTCCTTTAACTGTTTTGACATCAATTAGGTCTTTCATCCATTTTCCTTTCAGTTACAACTAAATGGAGGAAATAACCATGACAATAGCCAGTCATATAACCATGCTTATAACCAGCATTAACCCACGTAAATAACAATGAGATAATAGCTATTAAGGCCAGATATCTATAAGTACAAAAGCAAGAGAACTTATCTTTTATTAAACATAGGAAAATTCAACCATGTTCGGGACTTCCACGTACCACTCGACCATAGACATGGCTTAACCAAATATTTCTTTCAACCAGTCACTCTATGCCATATTCTAAGCATGGATATGGGATCTCATGGATAAACCAATCCAAAAATAATCAAGGGAATCCATAGGTTAAGCCACCTCCACCCTCACCAAACTGTGATCTCACCAAAACTACCACCATGATCACAAAACCAAATTGAGCTTGGAATTCCGCGGACGCCATCACTATCCTTAAGGAATTTTCCATCTCCTTGTCTCTCAAGATTTATCACAGTCCACATAGGATCAATGGGCCCTAAACCGAGACACCAGTCTCCCAGGATTTACCGCAATCCACATCGAATCACTAGGCCCTAAACTAAGACTCCACCCTTAGGATTTACCATGTATCCCACCAAAACCGATCAAGGGATTCCTAGGCCTTTGGGATTTTCATAAGACCACCTCTACCCTAGATTCTGAAACCATCTGGAAATTCCAAAGCTCAAAACCTAGAAACAATCCCATCATACCATGGCTATCTAGAAAAAGGCAAGGCAAGGCTGAAAACCACTATCATTACTCGACAAAACCATGCCACTGATAGCAAGAGAACCATATACCAACATGCAAATCCATGCATGTCCAAACCAAATAGGAAATAACACATGCAATATGTTACCTGCAAGTATTCCTACTGAAGCTACTTGATCCTACTCTTCCGTGCTTGATATTTTCTTTCCTTCCTTTCCTTGCTCCAAAGCTAGAGTGCTCCAAGAAAAATCTAATTGTCCAAGAGTGACAAAGAGATAATAATGAGAGAGCTCCAAAAATGAACTGAAAAATGTTACAAATTGATCCTCATAAGCCTTTTTATCAACGAGGCTTCTATTTTATTCATGTTTCATTACGTTCCATCAATTTCTTCCTCACATGCAACCTATGACCTTTCATCTCCCTTTTCTCCTATTTTCCTTTATTTTCATAAATAATGTGCCAAAAAAAACCTTTCTTCCTTTATAATGCCTTAGCCATTTCCTTTGCCAATTTCCCTTAGCCATAAACACATTCAGTGATGGCCACTAGGATAGCTTTTCCCAACATTTAGCTTTGAATATGTGTCCCTTAACCGTGGTCTTAGTTTCCCTTTATTAACTTTTATTACATTAAATTTTAACTAGGGGTTATTACAGTCTTTTACTTAGGCCCAGATGGTGGCTTGGTGACAATTGGGCGAGGATTGGGAATTGAAAGTTCCGACCGATAGTGGCGCTCAAGTTAAAAAATAAAAGAAATCATAGGGAAACAAATCAAATAAATAGCCAGTATTGAACTATGAAATTTGAAAAGGTGGGGAATGGACTTACTTAGGTGCCAAGACTCACCATCGTTTCTTGTAGGGAATACATTTGCATCTCGAGCTTCTCGATGACCGGATTGAGCATCTCCTCATCCATCCGCTTCCTTGATTCCATAGGGGTTTCTCCCGATAGTGGTGGGGGAACCATTCCTCCGAGAAAATAGATATTCCTGCCCTCCCGAATTTCTCCAACAATACCCGTCTAGGAAGAAACTTCAATATGGAAGGTTTCTTTAGTTAAAACAAATTTTTGCACCCACATCTGAAATGTGTCGGGATGCACACACTTTAGCCATATCGAGGTGCTTCCATGGTTGATGTCGAGCCAGATATCTTATAAGTAGTCATCAAGTAGCGATTTTGGGATCCTTTGTGTGCCCTTTGTGGCTTCCAACATATTCTTGTACCATCCAACAAAGGAGGCCTCATTGATTTCTTTGTTGTTGGGGTCCCCGAAAGTCCTACATGGTACATACTTGAGAGAAAGTGGTTGGTCTTCAGTAACCATTGCCATCTCTTGGCCCTCATGTGGGAACCATTTCCAAATGGCCAATTTCACTATGAAATATCCATAAATAATGTGGGTGGCCTTTTTATACACATCCTTGCAGGCATAAAAAAGTTCTTGTAGGAGAAAGCTACACCAATTTAGCTTTGTGCCTTGCACACAATCCTCCACAATTGAGATGGTGTCTTATGTGCATTCACCTTGCGAAAAGTGTTACATAAGCTTCCCAGTGATTGTGTAACAAGAAAACTTGATGTTAGACTTATTGATAGGCTCTATCAGAGCATTCTTGCCTCCTTGCTGGGTACCATACCTATTATAGTAATTATCATGGCCTATTTTATTTCCTCTCTTAGATGTAATTTGGAAAGTAGAAGATACAACAGCTCTAATAGCAGACAACCATGTGAGCCTCTGAATATCGACAACATGGATGGGTTATTCCTTATCCAACCATAATGATCCTCCATGCATCTAGCCGATGAGAAGCTTTGTGCATTGCATTGCTTCTCCTTATGTGCCAAAGATTGGAGGACTTCTTAAATTCAGCAACATCGACCTCTGAATTCCCTTGAAATATAGAATAATTTTTGTGGGTTGACTCACATCAGATTTGGTAACAGGCAATATGTAGACATCTCATTTTAGTGTTAGAAACTGGAATGCTTCCAAGAGGTTGTTGTTGAAAAGAAAAACTTTATCGTATTTTCCATATAGAGGTTATTTCTTTGTAACTATGGAATCTAGTTAAATATCTAGAACATAAATTATGGTCTTTTTCATTATTGTAGAGAGCATTTTGTACACAAAGAACACAAGGGGCTTGAATTTGGGCTTGCAATAGAGGGAGTGAGATAAAGACTCCAAACTTGGAAAATCTACCACCTCGGATTTTTGTTCTGAGAAATTTATCATTGCCATACAGACTAAATAGAAATACTTGACATGACATTTTTTATTAGACCAATTAACTAATTAATATGGTAACTTCCCCACTTGGTCTCAACCATGGAAGCAGTAATGGCGACGAAGCTAGACCAAACTTGGATAACGTAAAAATGAAAAAGGAGGATGGACAAGATGGGTAATTATGGTGCAATCATGGAATATGCCTAGAAGTTGATGACGTATCATGTCAGGGGTATTATGGGAAATATTTGGTCCAAATTACAACTAACACAAGGAATTATTACTTAACTATGACAGATACGACTACTAACATGTGTGACTCCCTGACCATAAGCATTTTTGGTCTCAACTAAAAGATATGACGGAACTTTATTCTTGACTGACGTTGAGTAGAAGAATATACCATATAATCTTAACTGATGCAACTGATATGCTAAAAGGAACTTATTGAATCTACATAAACCTACCTACAGTCTTCTTGTGGAGATTCAATGAATTTGGTGCAAAATTGATTGAGCCATGGAAAGGTTTTAGGCATACACCATTCACCCATCCTGATAGTAAGACATTGTCAGGTTGTGCGAGCTAGACATCTCCTGATTCCTTCAATTTTGAGACAATGAAGGTTCCCAACCAATGCATTTGCAACTTCCCAAGAAACTTTAAGAATTTACTGTCATATAACATAACATGTCCTCCAACTATAAAATATTTTCACTTGATATCCTTGTCATGCCATGCATTCTACCTTTGTTTCTCAAAATTATGGTGGAAATATGCTAAAACCTACGCTCATCCAGTTCACAGAGATCTTCCAACTGCTTTGGAATTGAATCCTCGTCCATCATGTGATTGGTTTGCCCAACAAAGGGAATGGGGATGGTAAATTTGGTAGGTACTACAGCTTCTCATTCATATACTAACTAGAAGGGTGTATACTTGTGTAAACACTTGACAGTGGTATGATATGCCCATAGCGTGGTTGGTACCCATTCATCCCAATTGTCCTAATTTTCTAAATAGATCTTGGTGAGTCCCCTCTTTAATATTTTATTGAAGGCCTCTACAGTACCATTTTATTGAGGGTGATATGGGCTACTCTTATGGTGTTGTACCTTGAAGTTATGAAATAAGAGGTGACCGTTTCATTTATGAAATGGGTCCCCCAGTCACTGGTGAGGCTTTAGGGGCACCCAAACTGGGTGATGATATTCTCGAAAATGAATCTAGCAAAAATTTTCGCAATGTGATCCTTAACTAGTGTCGTTTCAACCCTTATTGTAAGGTAATTTTTAGTGATAAAATGTATTGGGCATGTGAGTGTTGTCTCCATGGGTTGATAGGTCCTACAAAGTTAATTTCCCATTTCTCTAAAGCTTGCAGTGCCCACACTAGTTGCAATGGAAGCTCATCATGGTGTGATGGTTTTCCAAGCTTTTGACAAATGTCATACCTCTTAGCATATTCCTTTGCATCTTGAAAAATTGTTGGCCACCATAGTCCTGCTTGCAACACATTCCTTGCAGTGGCCTTCCCACCAATATTCCCACCCACAACTCCTAAATGACATTCCCATAATACATCTTTTCTATCATGATCAAGAACACATTTGTGTAATATCTGATCAAGGCCCAACTTGTACAACTATCATGTAATCAACTGGTAATTTGTAGCTCGAACCACCATGTTCCTTTGCTATGTTGTAGTGTACTCCTATGGGAATTTATCTGTGGCTAGAAATGTTGCAATATCATCCAATTAGCCTAGTATGGCTTCATCTCGAAACAGGTTATCGTCAGGTAGATGATCATATACCGATCCCCCAGTTTCACCTGAATCTAACCGAGAAAGTTGTTCGAGCCCCACATTTAGTTTGCTCGCCTTGACAATTAAGTTAAAGGTGAACTCCTCGAACAAAAAAATCCATCTTAAAATCCTTCCTTCAAGTATAGGATTATTCACCAAGTATTTTGAGGTGGAATGATCAATGAAGAATTTGAATGGAGCCCCCCTGAGATAGTCTGGAAATTTTTGTAAAGAATATGCCATCACAAGTGCTTCACGCTCAGTCATGGTATAATTATTTTCTGGTGTGGATAATTTCCTGCTAACAAAGTAAATGGGGTGGTCAAGGTTTCCATCTCCAAGTTGAGCGAAGACAACCCCCAAGGCGACACCCGATGCATCGATGTGGACATGGAATTGCTTGTTCTAATCTAGATAAACTAATATTGGTGCACTCACTAATTTTTCCTTCAACACATTAAAAATAGCTTCACATTCATTTTACCAGACATACCTTTCAACTTTCTTTAGTAGCTTCCCTAGCGGCGTGATGATCAAAGCATAGTTGCAGATGAACCTGTTGTAATATCATGTGTGATAAAGCGTGGATCTTAATTTTTTAGCAGTTGTTGGTGGATCCATATTTAGGATTACTACAACCTTAGTGGGATAAACGCACACTCCATCCCTACAAACTATATGGCCCAGAATTGTCCTGAAAGGGACAACGAATATGCACTTCTTCAGATTTAGGGAAATCTTCAGCTGTCTGGATCGGTCAAACATCACTGAGAGAAAACTAGAGTGCTTCTTCAGAAAACTATAGAAAGCCTAGTCATCCATTTACGCTTCTAGAAACCTGTGAATATAATATTTGAAAGAAACAATTACAATCCTATAGAATATTGCTATTGCATTTTTCAGTCCAAAGGGCATAACATGATATGCATAGGATCCCCATTCAATGGTAAATGTGGTTTTCTTCTTACCCTGGTCTACAATTTGAACCTGATGGTAACTAGAGAATCCATCTGTAAATAAATAAGCTTCATTTCCATCCACATTTTCTAGAAATTCGTCGTGGAATGGTGTAAGGAGAGGGTCATGAACATAGGCATTGTTCAGGCTCTAGAAATCTATGCATACCCGCATTTCTTCAGTGTCCTTCTCATTCTTTATGAAAATTTAGTTGACCCATTTAACATCATCAACGAGGAATATAAGCCTCGTCACCAACATTTTATCTATCTCCTTATTCACTTTCTCTTTGACTCTCAGATTCAGTCTATATGGTCAATGTTTCACTAACCTTGCATTAGGTTTAAGCACACTCTTCATCTCCCCTAAATCTCCCTTGATCCCCTTAAGTTCTGCAACAGACCTAGGGAACAAACCATTGTACTCTCTTAGGAGATCAAATATTTCTTGGTATTTTTTTCATCCCATTAATCTTCGGTTGAGGCCAATTTCGTTTTTTCATTAGTGTCGATGTTATGTTTCCACAACTTCAGGGGTAATAGTTGTGAACAATTAGTTATAGGCCCATATTAAACATTTTGTTCCCCCCCAGTTTCTTTGAATATCAGATGTCTCAATTCCTCTAGGTCATCCTCATCTTGATCTCGTTCGATATTTCCATAAGATATAGATTCATGTAATCTGGATTCATATAGATATTCAAGGGTATCCTAGTCTATACATCCCTCTGCCAATTATCCATTCGTGAGCAGAACCCGTTTAATTGCTTGCAAAGCAGTAAAAATTCATTCATAATTATCAATAAACGAAAAATATGTGATAAATTAAGCTTTCATATAGTCCTAATTACTAGTCTTCCTCCTTATTTCTTCCTCCACATACCATTCCTTTAGAAATGTCCCAAAGGTGTGTATAAATATGTACACCCATAAGTCCTCTGGAAGCCCATCCCTGATCCAGCTGATCTTACAATCTTGCAGTTCTTGTTGAGGGTCAGAGCTCCCCCTATACTTTATGATGTTTTGAGGGTAATCCTGTGAATGCCATAATCTTTCATTGCATGTGTGTTAACCCTGTAGTGAGAGCACCAAGGCCTTCTTAGTAGTGGGAAGTCCCTTGTGACATGCCCTTCCTAATCATAGTTGTAGAAACAAACTAGACCTCTACCTCCTTTTCTTCCCCCCTTTGTTCCTCCGCCTCCTTTTCCTTAAGGAGTCTCATTGATTTGGTAGGTTGATCGATCCAATCGATCTACTAGGGAATCAAGTGCTCTACATTGATTAGTATGGTGAGTTGGCGAAGCATAGAATTCACAAAGGGTTATTTTTGGAACATTGGAATACTTCTATAGGACTGGACATATATGAGAAAGATGCCCATATGTTTTTCATATTTCACAGTAGTCTGATGATGTTGTACTCTGTTAGTTTGGAAATGCATGAAATTGAGTGTGTCCTATGTATAAACCTTGCATCCTTATCTGCATAACTCCTATAGCTGGTAGGGATGTGGATTTCCTTGCTAGTGTGGAAGGAATGCTTGGACCTTGTAACCTTGGGCATTTTGTCACATGATGCCCCTCGATAAGGCAGTTGGAGCACCATGCATGCGGTTGTGCAGGTCATGTTGGTTGTAAGTCCTTTAGCTTCTCTATTAAATATGTGATTTGATATTGTAGACTTAATATAGAGGAGTCATGCGAGGTTTCTCCCCCTCGGTATTCATGTGGGTATCCTACCATAGCCTCAATCCTAGTCACCTGTTTTAGGGTGCCCTTTAGGGCATCAATTTTTTATTGAGTCAACGATGTATGAGTAAGGGGTAATAATGCTTTCATAAACCAATCCATTTGATGATTTGGGTAAATTGGGTAGCTCAATTTTCCAATCACATCCTTAAACCTCTATATTATTTCCCATGCAGTTTCCCCTTCTCATTATTTGATTTACCATAATTGAGATAATCCCTACTGGTTGGTCTGGGGAAGCTTAAATTCCTGAAAAAACTCTTGTTTGACTTCATCCACCATTGTTAGGAAGATAATTTGATAAACCATCTCAATTCCCTCTCCCGAAGAGTGGTCTGGAACTCAATCAACTTTTTGGTATCTGGGGTTTGGCGATCCCTCTATATGGCTTCGTATAAGTACTAATGTTGTTCTACATGCTCATTCCCTCTTCCTGAGAACTCGTGATATCAAGTAAAGGATCTCGCCATCCTTGATTGACTTTATGGGAGGAGTATATATCCCTAATGCCCTGGTTATGATGAGCCTTAGAGACCTATACTATTATTACTATCTATACTTCTACTAGTGTCGGCCTTGTCGATATGTGCACATTGTGAACCTTTATGATTTTGATTAACTTAGGAAAAAAATGGTCAAGGTTATGATAGAGTACTAGGGGAAGTTTGGGGAAGATACTACCTGAGTTGCGAGGAGGCAAATCATTACTCATGATGGACACATCATTATCAACAAACAATATTCTCATGGCGAAGTGCATGTCATCCTCCAAGATTTCCTTGGGGCCTATGGAACCCATCCACTCTGACATTCCCATCTCTAATGGCAATGCTGGTGTTATCGGGAAATCTAGTGTCTATTCAGAGTTGCTAGTCCCACTAAGACGGGTAGCTATCTTAGAAACAAACAGATTAAAGTCACTTGTTTTTTCCTTTACAAGAGAGAGATGAGAAAGAATCATAGAGTAACAACCTTAGTCTTCCACTTGGCTCCTTGCTTATTTCCTTTTCCCTTTGACAGAATCTCACCACTGCTTCCTTACTTGTCCAGCTTGAAAGAGCACCTGTAGATTCACAGCAGCATAATACCATCAAAGCATAGATATCTTTCATTGTAAACAATATAGGATCAGATATATACTGACCATACAAATGCATATAAAAAACACAGTATTCAGAGATACACAAGAATATGGAGGAAAAATCAAATAGCTTTATTAGTAAAATTCATAGAAGAGAGGATTACAACCACTTGGTCTGACCCAGCTCCATCCTCCCAGCTTGAAAGCCATCTTCACCTCACACAAAGCAAGATCACCCAACAATGTCTTCAAAGAGAAACCAGCAGCACCTCTTTTCAAATTAAGCAATTCCAACCTTTGGATCTCTTGGATGAGGGATCCATTTATAGATATTTGCAGGGGGTGAGTCAGCTTCTGGGATTTTGATTAGTGTCATCTCTCTAATAGTTCTTGGTTCCACATGGAGATTTTAGATCTCTTGCTCATCCCTGGGTGAACTCAGAGAGGCAAGTGTCAAATGAGCAGCTTCTAGAAGATTCTTTGGGTTTCCACCTAGCAAACTGCTTGTGCCATTTGTCTGCTCTCACTCATCGCACCCTATAGAAGGGCTTTCCAATATGCATCACACTTTTTGCATGTGGCAGGTGAGATGCATCGCACCTTTAGCACTGGGCAGTTTGTATGGTCCTACTTTGACCAGTTCTGAGTAGCTTTTCATGGAGAACTTGTGGGAGATGATGTAATCAGTTGACCTTGCTCCTTTAGGGTATGAAACAACACTTTTATGGACTTAGAATACCTTGGTTTATGGGCATATGTGATTGGGGTTGCAGTGCCCAAATATGTCTATAACAATTGCCCCATAAAGCATGAGGTCGTAAATCTTTTGATGTCGAGTGAAATGCTTTATAATGAGGATCCAAGGTTTTTCGCACTGGAAGGTGACCTGTAATAAGATACAATACAGTACATTATCTTCATAATATTTTCATGATCTATCTGAGGTGAGCATTCCCTTGCTCAGCTTGATAAATTCATTTTCATGTACATAGGACAGACACTGTTTGTGTGAAAAGTGATGATTCTGGTAGAGCCATCATCCCTTATTTTGGATGATTATCTGTGAAGCAATGATGTACATTCGATGTCTTTATTTTCTTGATTATATCACAGCCTGGATGGATGAAGCTAGATCTGGGGTCTTCAAAACTCATTCAATCTTTTCTCGAAGTACAAGTCGATCCATGTGAAAAGATGTTCTGATGTCGAACATGGAAATACATCGCCTGATTACCAGTCAAAATGATGTAAACTGTTAACAAGCGCGAGAGGAATCACTGATGATGATGATGAACCTCAAGGTACTGTAGTACAATTCACGTGGTGTGAATACATGAGTTGATGTTGAACACCACGCAAAATCTTTCGGTCGAAGGCCATTAGTCTAAACCTGTCGCTGGAAGTGAGAAACTTTCCATTGAGGCATGCAAGCTTCAAAGTACTGGAAGGGTTGTCCCTAGGTCGGCTTCTCAAATAATGAGTTGATGTCGACAAGAAGTGACCTGTCATAGTAGGGCATTAATGGATCCCACATCTATGACATGGATCAGAGCAAATGATGTTGTAGAGGTGAAAACGATCTAATGATACAAGGTTGAGGATGGCGGTCATGAAAGAATGAGGCGTGAAGGTATTGTAGTGGATGAGACAGAAGCTGGGTAGGTGAATTCTCTGAGCGACTTCTCTTGAACATATCGGCAACACTAAAATGGATTCGTAGCATTAACCCTAAAAGTGGATGGTACAGTGGACCAATGGTGATATGACCGGTGAACGGAATAACCCAACCCGACTCAATCATGGTGATGGAGTGAAAGTGTCATGTTCAAGAGCGACCTACTACCAATAAAGTTTCTTCAAGTTTTCTTCCCAATATTCCCCAGTCATTTCTAACCAGTACCTATTTATTTTTGTCAAGCTTGAGGATGATAACATATGCTTGTTCTATAATTTTCCCTTCGGGCAAACCCGTCACTATGTTTTAACAAACCTAGCAACAGTGAAACTCACTCTTGTCTGAATGGACAAGTTTGTCACTATTGTTTTAACGAGTTTAACGACAAGGATAACTTGGTCCTTTTTAATTTTAGAGAGTCTGAAAAGCGATGGAAAGAAAACTCCAATATTCCTTTTTCATAACATAATCCCTTAAGTCCAAAAAAGTATAAAACAATCCGAAAGGGATGACTTTTTGATAGTTTTAACGAGCCGAACAAGACAAACGCTCGATCTTTTTGTGTAATAATCTCTCAGGTCCAAAAATATTAAAATCTGGAGGAGGGATAGCACTTCCAATCACTTTAATGAGCTGGAGAGGCCAATCGCTCGGCGATATTTTCATATTTTATGAGTCAGATGAAAAGAGCGTAAAGGAGACTCGTTTTTTGAGGAACGAGTGATGTTTTCAGATAGCATCTGGTTCCAAGTAAGGTTTGGAACTTTCCAATCATGGTAGTGTAAAAGGGTGGCTAATAGGATCACTCGATGTAGCTGTTCCTCAAAAGGGGTAAACAATCAAATGGAGGCGAATGATTGGCAACAATAGAGTGGAGGTGATGGTAAGAACACAACCAAGGCTCAAAAGCTGACGAAAATACATTCACAATGGTTATTTACCGAAGGTGGGTTGATTTTTTAATGAGCTTAAACTCTGGTGGAACATATGCTCATTGCTAGGTTTAATTTTTAACAAGATTAAACTTCACGTAAACTGCTCGTGCCAGTCGTATGATAAGGATGTCTCATTGATAGGTTCATTTTTTAGGGAGCTTGCACCATTCGAAATTATGCTCCAACTCCTTTTATTATGTAAGCTAGGAACAACCAACCCTACAAGTTTAAAGGGTTAAGAACCTAAAAACTAAGAAAATAAATGGTTGTGTTTCACTTTCACACAAAAGGGTTTGCATGCCCCCAGGTATAGCGAAGTAGAGTTTCTCAGGTTACCCCTCAATTTGTAGACAAAACACTTGTTCGATCGAGAAAGGCCTACCTTCTCCAGGTTACCCCTCAATTTGCAAACAAAACATTTGTTCTATCGGGAAAGGCCTACCTTCTAACAGAGGTACCTTATTCTGGTCTAATCCCATTTTCCTAAACGGACGGGTGTGTCAGACCAGTCATATATCCTCTGCGAAAACCTACCCTATACCCGAAGTTTCCCTGCTGAAGCAGATCAGGGTGCATGCCCCCTGGGTTTCAGTCTTGACCACCGAATCACTCGTGCTCATCAGGTGGAAGGACTGGAGATTGATGAGACATTCCTTGTGCAAAGAGACCTGTTAGGGATGGCATTTGACTATTAGCTATTTGTGAACTGGGGAATGAAAGTTGGTCTACGAGTTGGACCACTCTACCTTCATGCGGAAAACACATTACTCGAAAGAGTGAGGAGATGATGGCTCCCATGCTATAAATGTAGTCGCGCCTAAGGAGTAGATTGTAATCTAAAGGTCCTTGGACTACCATTATGTTCAGATAAACAGTTTTACTTCTTAAAGTTATAGGCAAACTCGGAAGGATCCCTAACGGTCGACTGGTTCCTTTATCGAAGCCTATCAGATATCGCATCTCAGGCAAAAGCGTTGGTGAACCAAGCACTTTCCAAGTAGTTGAGGAAGGTATACTCACTGAAGCCCCTTCATCTATGATGGTACCAACCATGACCATTTTGTAAGTTTGCACTATGATTCGAAATGGTACATTAGATGGTAAACGGGGTCTGCCTAGTAGATTCCAATCGAAGGAAATGACTAGGTTGCTTGGAGGTGGGACCGAATAAACGACCGGATACAACTCTGATGAATTTCCTTCCTGCAAAAAAGGAATGAGAAGATTTCCCCCATTTTCATCGGAGTCTGTGTTTATGAAAAGAATTTGAACGGTGTCATTCTCATTCTCTTCGGTGACTGTATCATCTGAAGGTAAATCTTTTGAAGTCAAGATGGGGTCAACTACCGTCTCGACCTATTGACTTTGGTCCGATGTGGACTTAGAGGGTTTATCTTCAATGATAGATGATTCGACCATCTCCAAAGGTGGGTCAGCCGGATTTTCAACTAGCAATGGATTTGGCAAGAGTTTCTTGTACCCAGGAGTGAGTCGCTGCGGTGACACAGGATGATTATCCAAGACTCTTTTAGCTTTGTCCAGGAAGGGACAACAATGGAGGGCATGATCACCTTCACATAGTCTGCAGGGAAATTTAGATTTTCCTTTTTGTCCGGTGACTTCACTTTCACTAGTTGACGGTGTACTTTCAACATGATCATCAGAGGTTGACGACACCGGATTGTGTAAGCAGGGAGACCAATCCCTTAGGATTCGTGGGATGCAAGGACAATCTCGGTGATAGTGGTCTCCTTTGTAGATGACACATGGAGATTTAGGTTTGGATGATGCAGTGTGTGGATTTTCGCTAGACGATGCACAGTTGCCCCTTTTTGCGATTGGCTCCTTCTTCTTCTTCTCCTTCCCCTTCTTCTTCTTCTCAGTTACTTGGTTTTTAGTTTTACTATATTTACCAAGCAAAGAGGAAGAAGGAGAGGGAGAGACAAACGAAGTACAATGTTGGGGGGAAACTCTGGTATCATCTAGTTGCTGATTCAATTGTTCAGGAATTACGGTGCTTTTAACGATAGAAGTTGAGAAAAGCCATACTGGTAGGCCAATTGTCAGTCCTCGAAGGGACAATGTGGCCATATGAGGTGCACCAACATCTCCCCAAGAGGAGAAGGGACTAGGACTTCCCCCAAGGGGAAATCCTTGGTTGGTGGACTCCATTTTCTCAACCTAAGACCAACGAGGGAACAATGACGTTATTCTGCTTAAAATAAATTTCAGACGCTTTGACACAACTTGCTTTTTCACTTTTTAAGAGTCGAGAAAAAGCTAAAGATGACTCTAGTCGCCTTCTATTTTTAATGAGCCTGAAGTGACAAGTGCTCAGATTCGGTTTCATGTTTACACAAGCTTGAAATGAGAAACTATGCTTGTTATAAGTTCGCATGCCCCCAGCATAATGACGCAAATCAAGGTGCATGCCCCCCAAGCTTCATTGCATTCCCCCCAAGCTTCATTGCATTCAACATGGTGGTTGGAATGAAGGTTTACCTTCAAAATCTTTTTAAGACTCAACTTGGATTTTACGAGATCATAACCAAAGACACGATTTGGAAAGGAAGTTGTTTCATTTTTTAATGAGGTTGACACAGTAAAAGAACTATCCTCATAATCCACCGTATCTACAGTATTTGATAGAAAATAAAAAACTGAGGGATGATTAAGGTTGCTAGAATAATCAGAATCTTCGTGGTGATCCGGAAGATGGGAACAATGGTGGTAACCTTCCCATGCTGCCTCTCCTATCATCATTGATTGAATGATTCCTTCGTCTGTAGAATGTACATACGACCAAGGATCTGAGGAGGTACCATATTCCTTAGACCTATCTATCCAAACACTCGATGAGCATTGATTTGGGTTTGCCCCTGAGGCCAAGAAAATTGATTGCTAAAATATTTCTAAAATGGCGATGATCCATGCTGACAAAATGTTCAGGAATCTTCCGAATATTTTAGATATAGAAGATATCATATTGCAGGTTCCCACCATGGTCATTTCCACCAGATTACTTGGAGGCTGTAGGGAGAAAGTACCCATTAAGGTAGTGTCCTTTAGGAGGTCTACTCCGACATTTTGAAGCGATTGAGAGCTTTCATGGATCATTAGAATGCTTCCTGTAACTTTTGAACTGTTGGGGAGAAATATTTGTTGGTCGACGATTGTAATTCCTCCTTGGAAGGGAAATGCAATCTTTCTGAAGTATGTCGAAACAACAGCATCCATAGCATAAATCAAAGGCCTTCCCAATAGGATGTTATAATCGAGATTTCCATCGATAACTTCAACATCAATTTCTATTGTTTTCCCCCCCAGTTCAACTTGAAAGTTACTTAAAATCCCATATGGAGTGTATGTTCATCCATCAAATGCTTTTAACGTCATTGATGATCGCGACAAGGGTGGTGAGCCTAAACTTTTCTAGCAACTCATTAACATAAGACATGTAGATGCCTCCTCATCAATAATTGTTCAATTAACAGTTTTGTTGAGGGCTTTCACTTGAATGAGGAAAGCGAGTTGAGTTGGTAACTGAGGTTCATATCCTTTATGATTAAAGGCCACAAGATTAGAATCCGCTGGGTCAATCCCGCCTACTGCTGATAATAGAGCCTACTTTTGGGAGGGACAATTTTACAGGACTTCAAGTGTCGACATAGCGGATGGCAATTGTGCCAGGTCCTCTACTATATTATAATTTCATGTCACTCTAGCACGAGGATTAAATGTCGATT
Source organism: Pinus tabuliformis (assembly GCA_031772625.1). Lineage (NCBI taxonomy): Eukaryota > Viridiplantae > Streptophyta > Pinopsida > Pinales > Pinaceae > Pinus > Pinus tabuliformis. The sequence continues at coordinate 647,358,050 of CM062807.1, read as the reverse complement.
TGTGTACTACCCCCTTTGGGGGCTTTATCGTTAGCTTAGGAATGACGGGTGGCACAACTTCGGTCGAAGTTGTTGTCGAACTACTAGGTTGATCAGTAGCCTTGTTGTTCGACAACTGTGGATTCCTGTAATCTTTATTCCTTGTCGATATTAAAGCATCATTTTGTTTTTTTGAAATGGAAAAAATAAGCACTTGGGATGGGGAGGCATTATCGTTAGCAACCAGATTGGCTCCTGGGTTGGGAAATGGGTTAGTGAATACTGCTGAAGTTTTTGAATTCTTGAAGAATTTCTTAACTTCATCTTTATATGGAAAATCTCTCGTCCAATGATCCTCATCGCATATGAGGCATGGCTGAGTAGATTTCTTTTGCCCATAAGGGTTTGCAGAAGATTTTTTAGGAGACGTATCATCATGTTTCTTCTTTTTTCTTTTCCCTTTCTTCTTGCCTCTTGTTTGCTTTGGTTCTTTGTCTTTGTCGGTTGACACGACATTAACCTCTGAGGTGAGAATTTCCTCATTTGCATTTTGATATGAAATCTTACAAGCTTTCTTAGATGTAGCCTTTGTCGATTTTGTGCTCATCGTACATATCACGTTGTCGCCGACGTGAGAGTCTTTGTTTGATTTAGGAGGAGGAGGAACAAAAAGCTCTGGTCTGGGAGCATCGGAGATTTTTTCGTAGAGCATTCCAGACTGAGTATAGATCAAGTCTAATATTTCACATGAGAAATAACCTGCTCTTCAGTGAGGACCCATCCCTTTGCCACATCTTCTATAATATAAGGTAACAATGACTTAATAAACCATTCAGCTAGCAGTAGATCAGGAACATATGTTTTAACCATTCTACGATGACGTCGCTATTCATGAATATGATCGGATATGTGAGTGGCCGTCGTTTGCTTGAAATTGGTAAGAAGCTCTGTTCCTATTTCATACCTTATTGGTAATTGAAAATGGGTTAAAAAGGTTCTGGCAAGGGCACTGAAGTTATCAAATGAAGCTCTAGGAAACTCGATATACCATTTTGCTGCCGGACCAGTTAACATTTGCTGAAAAAGGAAAAGCCAAATCGAATCATGATTGAGGGTGTTGGACGAACACCAAAGATGAAAGGTCATCACATGATTCGACGGGTCTTCACCTGGATTTCCATTAAATTTAGGAATATATGACGGAAGTTTATGAGGAATCACTGGCCACCAAGGGGCATAAGCGATTGGATCGTAAGTTAGCTGATTTAGATCTGGTAACTCTAGAGTCTCCACGAAGGGCAACTGTTGATTCAGGTTCGGTGAAGCGTAACCAAGATAAGATGGGATCGCCTGAGCAATGGGTCTTTGCATACCAGCATAATGTATTTGATGCTGATAACTTTGATAAGGTGGTTGGGCATAACCAATTTGAGACGATTGGTGATAACCATTTTGAATATATGCCTGCCCATTACCTATAAAGTTTTGTTGCTCAGGTCCTTGGTAATGTTGTTGGAATTGCGGTTGTTGATGTTGCACCAGCCATGGTTGTGAAGCCATTTACTGTTGCCCAATACTGGGCATTTGACCAAGATGAGGGATAATAGTACCCATTTGAGCCTGAGACGCTCCAATTAAGGATCCACTAATTGGTGATTGTGGTTGTGTCATGGAGACAAGAGGCTGTTGTACAACGACCTGAGAAACTTGAGGTTGGCATACAACAAGCAATGCTTGTACTTGCGACACTGTCACAATAGCTGGTGTAGTGGGTATATTCGACACAGGTAGACTCGGTTGCATTGAGTATACAACTCTTGGTTGTTGAGGCAGTATTGGCACCCAACTGCTGGATGTGATTCCAATTAGACCTGAATTCGGTTGTGAACTCTCATATGGTTGTTCCCCCAGAGGGAACAATGAAAGGGTCTAGTGCCCCCCATATGGCAGTAATCCAGTGCTCAAAGGAATGATTGGCCTTTGGAGACCAGACTGCCCAAATTGATATTTTTTTGAAGGATCAGTTTGTTGAGATTCAACATAAGAGATTCCAGATACTATTCCGGATGAAAAAACAGGAACAGACCATACTATCGAAACGGTCCCTAGGTGGACTCCTTCTAGCGGTTGAGAGCTAGTTGGGAAAGATGGTATACCAGCGAACATCGTCGAAGTGGTGGCAGGAGGTTCTGCTACCGCTGTATCGGACGACATAGTCCTAGATGTCGATGGTTGTCCAAACATATCGAGTCTATCCAAAAGACTTCCTAGTGATTCTACAGGAACTTGTGATGAAGGGGTATTAACTTCTGAAGTATAAGGATATAGGTGGATCCCAGTCCCAAAATGTGATGGAATACTGGATGGGAGATCCTCTGTAATCTCTTCTATAGCAATCAATCTGGGTGGAAGAGGTAGACCGTTAGGTCCGTAAAATATTTCTGGTGCCGAAGAAGGTATAGGTTTTGCAGCGACAGATGTTGGAGGGGTAACACCTTCCGAGTCAATTCTGGATGGAGATGGTTCAGGAATCGAAGTGTTTACTGTTACACTAGGATCAGTTCCAATGTCCTCTTGTAACTGTGGAACTTCTTCTGTAGAGGCAGGCATACCAGAAATGGTTGGAGTAACCGGAGTCTGAGAGGATGTTGAAACACAAGTTTCAAACAAACCAGGAGACTTTGACCCAGTTAAACAAGTTCGCTTGGCCTGGAATGGTTTCGTTTCTAAAGTCAAAGGCAGTTTACTCGTTAGTCTCCGCGAACGATGGGGTTTTCCACGATTGCGGATTATTCGATCAACTCAAAATAAGAGGGAAAAATGTTATTCTGAATTAAATGAATTTTAAACACTTTGACACAACTTGCTTTTTCAATTTTTAAGAGTCGAGAAAAAGCTAAAGATGATTCTAGTCACCTTCGATTTTTAATGAGCCTGAAGTGACAAGTTCTCAGATGGACCTTTTCCTTTAAGGAGTCTAAAAAGGAACGAAAGAGACTACTCTGGAAATCTAAACATATGGATTACCAAACCAATCGCAAAACTCCAGAATACTTTTACGGTACAGCAGTCAATCTTCCTAAATGCTGTGTTCAGTGCATTGTGATCGATAGTGTGGCAGACATGGCTTCCTAAGGATAAAGGATATAGACTATTGTGGTCTCCCAATATATACTCGATGGTACGTGGGAGCACAAGTCCGTACTGGCACTTGTCGTCTCAAAGAGGAGGAATCACCCAACCTATGATGAAAGCGACAGCTACCAGGCTTTATGACGCCGAAATACGTCTCTAGCCTAGACTTCTAAATGTTGTGCGTTAGGTTCTAAAGCATTTTTATGTTCATTGAATTTATTTTATAGTTGATCTTTCTTAAGAAGTTTTCCTTTAAGGTTCACCGCGTGATGTAGATATACAATTCCTAAAATGTAATTTAAGATGATAAAAAGTCATTTAATCTTCTTTTTGCAATGAAAATCCTAGCTACTAAGGAAAGAGAAATGAAATCCTTTCAACATAGAGCAGAGAGCACACACTAGATGCACTATCCTAAATCAAAATCAACAAGCAGTCTAAATGAAAATCCACATGCATGTATTTGTTTTCACTTTCTTAATGTGTGAATGACAAAAAGAATTCTAAGTACAAATCTAAATTATTCCTTCTTTCAAAGCGATAGTACTAACAATTTTCTTTTCAAAAAATGAAAAGGAGACAAGACGACACTTTACAATTTTGAATTGAAAACTACTTCCGACACTTGAAATACTAGTAATTCAGATCAAATACAAGAGTAACAGTGTAATCAACTATCAAAAAGAGAAGGATTCTTTTCCTTGATTGAAAACGACACTTGCGACACTTTCAAATCCAAAGACGATAGTTCGATTAAGCTACTATTTTGTAAAAGAGAACCGTAAATGGAGCACAATACATAAAAACATCCAGAATTCTTTGTACAATAGAGGTTGGATGATGTAACAAAGGGGGGTTTCTACAATGGTCTACTGATCATAGACAACAAAAATCCTCAATAAAACTGAAGACAGTGAAGAAAAAACCAAAATCTGGAGGCAAATTTAGTCTTGTCTGATCATCGCACTTGTAACACAGGGAAACAGGGATGCATCTCACCTACTGCACATAGGAAGTGCGATGCATCCAGATTTCCTAAAGGAGATGGTGCGATGGTCAAGGAATGAGACTGTAGCTTGGTTTTTGGTCACAGTTTTTAGTTTAGTTTAGGGATTTAGGCCAAGCAAATGATAGTAAGTAACTACAAAGTATAGGGCTGATCTAAATGAGGTTACTCAAGCTACCTCTAGGGCACGTAGGATGTTTATAAGTCTATTGTTCAGTTCATAACCAAACCTAGAGATTGACTGAAGCACTGTTGATCTACTTTGCACTTGCATAGCAAATGCAGTTCGAAGGCTAGCTGGCTTAACTTCAAGATCCATCTATGGTTTATGAATGAAACAAATAGAGACAAGCAATCAAACTAATCGCTTCCCAGTGGAGTCGCCATTTTATTATTGGGAAATATAGTGTCTATTCAGAGCTGCTAGTCCCACTAAGACAAGTAGCTATCTTAGAAAAAAACAGATTAAAGTCACTTGTTTTTTCATTTACGAGAGAGAGATGAGAAATAAGCAAAGAGTACCAACGTCAGTCTTCCGCTTGGCTCCTTACTTGTTTCCTTTCCCGTTTGATAGAATCTCACCACTGCTTCCTTACTTATCCAGCTTCAAAGAGCACCTGTAGATTCACAGCAGCATAATACCATCAAAGCATAGAGATTTTTCACTGTAAACAATATAGGATCAGATATATATTGACCATACAAATGCATATAACGAACACAGTATTCAGAGATACACAAGAATATGGAGGAAAACTCAAATAGCTTTATTAGTAAAATTCATAGAAGAGAGGATTACAACCACTTGGTCTGACCCAGCGCCATCCTCCCAACTTGAAAGCCCTCTTCACCTCACACAAAGCAAGATCACCCAACAATGTCTTCAAAGAGAAACCAATAAACCTCTTTGCAAATTACCCAATTCCAACCTTTGGATCTCTTTGATGAGGGATCCATTTATAGATATTTGTAGGGGGGTGAGTCAGCTTCTGGGATTTTGATTAGCGTCATCTCTCTGATAGTTCTTGGTTCCACATGGAGATTTTATATCTCTTACTCATCCCTAGGTGAACTCAGAGAGGAAAGTGTCAAATGAGTAGCTTCTAGAAGATTCTCTGGGTTTCCACCTAGAAAATTGCTTGTGCCATTTGTTTGCTCTCGCTCATTGCACCCTATAAAAGGGCTTTCCAGTATGCATCACACTTTTTGCATGTGGCAGGTGAGATGCATCACACCTTTAGCACTGAGCAGTCTGTATGGTACTCCTTTGACCAGTTCTGAGTAGCTTTTCATGGAGAACTTCTGGGAGATGATGTAATCAGCTGACCTTGCTCCTTTAGGATATGAAACAACACTTTTAGGGACTTATAAGCCCTTGGTTTATGGGCATATGTGATTGGGGTTGTAGTACCCAAATATCTCTATAACAGCTGGGTCCTTACCACTTCTCTAACCCACTATAGCTATAGTTGTCTCTTCTCTTCCTGATGGGCCAAACTCTACTCTATCTCTATCCCCACTACTCCAAAACTTTTGAAAACCTCCTTCTCTTTCTCTTTCTCCTAGATTTCCTAACACAATTTCTGTTTGGTGTAGTTCTTTCTACTTTCTACCAATCTCCCATAGAGCTCTCTCCCACCATTTTTGTAATTATCCATGCTCTTCTTTGTGCCCTCAAATCCCTGACCCTTCGAAAGTCATCTATGTCTATTTCCTCATCATTATCATAGCTCCCCACTAGATATCATCCCCCCTTTAGATCCTCCCCCTAGTACCTGGCTTTTAAGCTGTCATAGGTGGGACCTTGAACACCAAAAAACTCTCTTCCACCATCAACACCTTAACCCACAATGATATTTCTTAGCAGTTTTCCTTGCAACCCTGATTTGAACACAACCTCAACTTTAGAGAAGTATTAATGACCTTCCATAGAAAAATCGATAATGTATCCCTTTAATGTGGTTCATACCCAAAAATCCACAGCTGACGTCAAATCTGAGTCAAGTTGCTGTAGCGCAACAAGATTTGATTGAGTCCAAGTACGACAATATCAGTTTTGTCTACTGGTATTCCCTTTTGCTTGCAATCATTGTAACCAATTATAGAGTTCCTCTAGGAACTTGCACCAAAATATCTCATATTACTCACTTGAGGGTTCTAATTACAAGACTTATTCATTTAGCTACTTCACACATCGTCGATGGATTTGAGATTATTAAGAAGCGAACCATTCTATTTTTTCATGCCACCAATCTTGCAGTTCCTTCTTAAATATATTCAACACCATATTCCAAACTTCTTTGTAAATTTCCAGGGCCCGACACTGGAACCATTTGTTGGTGAAAAATAACGGAAGGTTTGAGACCCCAGGTTCAGGTGCAAGGGCCAACAAAATATCCATTTTAGTCTAGCACATTGCCAACATTTTCTCCTTATCTAGGACGGATAAGGTATCTCACCCGAGGCATGCCATAACCTTAGTTAGTTAAAGGTTTTAATCTGGTATCTGGAAGAAATATATGAAATATATCAATGCCAATAAATCTAAAAATATACTCATTGGGGATTCAATTGTAACATATCAAACACATGAAGAGAAAGAACATAATACAGGTGCAACCATATTAAAACTTTTAAAATACACAAAAACACGCATGCACAGTACTAGTGTATCCCTGTAATTTCGTTTTCTATTAACCCACGTCAACATTACAACAAAACATCTGGCTCGAAATCCTCATAGACAGAAAATGAAACTAATATGAAGGAGAAATAAATAATCAAGATCATGAGAATCATAGCGAGATCAAATGGATCCACAAAAACATTTTTGTCTCTCTTCTATCTCTCTCTAGATTTTTCCCTTCGGCCTTCTTTTATATCCATGTGCTTGCTTTGATTTCCATTTCTCCCTCAAATGCTCCACCCTTTTCCTTTCAGTTGTTTCTACTGCTTGGTTGTATTTATTCCTTTCCACTTGGTTGTGGCTGCCTGAGTCCCAATTTCTCTGGCCATGTTTGTGCAATTGTTGGTCTTCAGCAGATTCATTTCTCTTCTATAGTTGTATCCTCTGCAACTTCCCAATAGTAATCTTTGGAAAAATGTGTTCATTGCTAGGTCCCTATAATACTAGTGATTAACCCATTACTATTGTAGTTATATCCCTTATTAATATTGTTGTGCCCCTATTGTCCCCATATTGTTATTATTGTGCCCCATAGAATCCCTCTATTGTTATTTTTGTGCCTTTATATTATTATTGTTAGGTCGACTGGGTTATATTGTGACTTCTTAGACTCCTATATATAGAAAGGAGGTTTTGTCATTTGAATCATCAAAGAATCATTTATTTTTGTAATGTAAAGGAGGTTTCCCCCTCGAAGAGGCTGAATTCTAAGGCGTTGATCTATCTTTTCTATCTTTTTGTGAGTTGGTTTCATAACACTTGGTATCAGAGCTTTGGATTCTAGGGTTTCGCTGCTCCAAATAGGTCATCGTGTAATTTTCGCTATAAATCTTTTTATGCGAAGTTTCAGAAGTGAAAAAAAAAACCCATTTGAGAAGAAATCGTACTGAACCTTGTGTCCAAATTTCAGAGCTTTTTACGCTATATTTGTGGAGATATGATCTGAGGAAGTTGGTCTTTTTGCAGACTCCTGAATTACATTCCAAACAGGTGACCTGGGGAAAATCGTCATAACATTCTCTCTGAGCACCAAATTGAAGTTTCATAAGAAGGTACAGAAAGAGGACAGAATGTAGTTTCTCGTATATATTTTTCAGAGCCAAAGGTCGAAACAGGGACATGTGGCATGTCGTACAACTTCGCTCTACTGAACTAGTCTATAATCAGGTCACTGTGGGAGCTTTGGCATAACTCTTCCTTGGAGAATCCAATTTGGATCAGACTAGTGGCATTGGAAAGAGGACACAGAGGGATACTAGAGGTCACAATTTCAGAACTGGATGATCTGAAATTACAGAGATACATCAGAGGCAATATCAAGCTCCTACAAAGTGAAAAAAGGTGTGTAGATTTTTTAAATTTTTTCTTAAGCTTGGTTTGAAAAATTATTTTGAAGGAATTCAAAGGGCATAGTAGAGAATTATTATCGGTAACTGATGCCCCGAGGAAAGAAAATGCAAACACCTAGTAAGAAACTTGAAAGCTCTAGCATGACTAGTGAAGAAGAGGAAGAAATGCTACATGATATATCAAAATTAAAAGACCAAGTGCAACAAATGTCACTCTCACAAAAGCTAACAAAAGCTAAGATAAATGGCGTGGAATCTAAGATAAAAGGTGTGGAAGCTAAGATGGATGATTTGAAGATGGATTTGAAGACATATTTGAAAAGAGACATGTCAGATTTGAAGACAGATTTGAAGATAGACATGGCATATTTGAAAACAGATTTGACAAATTTTCTACAAGAAATACTTACAAATGGTGAAAGGATAGTAAAAGAAACTCATGATGCGAACAAAAGAAATGTTAATCATGATTTCATAGACTATAATGTTGGATCGAAGACCCACCATATTCCAAAAATCGATATGAGGAAGTTTGATGGCAAGGATCCTGCAACATGGATATTACAGATGGAGCAATTTTTCGATCTCAATAATGTGCAAAACACACAAAAGTTACGTATTGCAACTTTATATTTGGAACCAAATAAGTTTGTATGGTATCAATGGATTTGCTTTCATAAACAAATTATCACTTGGGAAATTTTTACGGAAGAATTGACTACACTTAATGAGGATACAAAAAGAAACACTTTTTTTTAGCCAATTGATAAGTCTTAAAAAAGGGTTCAATAATGGAGCACATTGAAGAGTTCCAAAAATTGAACATAAGGGTAATATTTTTTCTAGAGGAGCATAGGATTGATGTGTTCATAGGGACTTTAAAGGATAATATCCAACATGATGTTCGCCTTTGGGAACCTGATTCATTAGAGAAGGCATTCAGGTTAGCAAGAAAAATGGAAAGCAAACTTATGGCAACCAGGAAGAATACCACTCACAACTATAAAGATGGAAGTGTTGTTGCCCCTAGTCTTCCACAACCTATAAGGTTGACACCACAACAATTGGAAGAAAAAAGAGCAAAATGGCTTTGTTACAATTGTGATAGCAAATACACTAAAGGTCATAAGTGTGCTGAGAAGAAATTATTCTACACAGATTGTGACGAGGAAGAAGAAAATGAGCAAGAAAGGTCAAAAGAAGAGGATATACTCCAGGAACAAATCCTAGATAAAGAAGAAATGAATCCGACCATATCTTGTAATGCATTGGTGGGAATTACCACTCCTCAAACCATCAAGATAGAAGGACAAATCAAGAAGAAAAAGGTAATAGCGTTGATTGATTCAGGAAGTACCCACAATTTTATTCATTGTAAGGTAGCAAAAGAATTGAATTGCTTCCTATATCCAGCACCAAAGTGTGAAGTGATGGTTACAAATGGAGGAACAATAAATTGCTGTGGAAAGTGTCATAATATCAAGCTATCCATTGGAGAATATGTATTGACTAGCCCAATGCTTTCCATTCCAATGGGAGGTGCTAATATTGTACAAGGAGTCTAATGGCTACCGTCCTTGGGTACAATAGCTTTTAATTTTCAAGAACTTTTCATAAATTTTTCTGCGGAAGGAAAGGAAGTTGAATTAAGGGGTATTGCAGGGAAATAGGAAATATAATTAGCTCTAACGGTATGACAAAGCTTCTAACAAGGGAACAAAGAGGTGTAATTGCACAATTATGTTCGCTAGATGTTTCCACATCAAAATCATCTATTTCTTTAGATCTCCAAAAAGTCTTGGACAATCATTCCAAGGTATTTGAGACTCCCAAAGGTCTCCCACCTATTCGTGATCATGATCATGCTATTCATCTGATTCCAGGAAGTGTTCCTCCAAACATCAGGCCGTAAAGATATCCCTATGCCCAAAAGAGTGAAATTGAACATATGGTTGCAGAAATGCTAGAGGTTGGTATAATTCAACCTAGTCAAAGTTATTTCTCTGCTCCAGTAGTATTAGTGCACAAGAAGGATGGATCATGGCGCATGTGTCCAGATTATAGGGAGCTCAACAAGCTCATTATTAAAGATAAGTTTCCCATTCCTATAATTGATGAATTACTGGATGAATTGCATGGATCAATTTACTTCACCAAGTTGGATCTTCATTCAAGATATCATCAAATAAAAATGAAGACTAAATACATTCTGAAAACAACATTTAGAACTCATGAGGGTCATTATGAATTTTTGGTCATGCCTTTTGGCCTTACCAATGCACCTTCTACATTTCAAGGTTTGATGAATTCCATTTTCAAACCCTTCCTTAGAAAGTTTGTGTTAGTATTTTTTGAAGATATACTAATCTACAGCGAGTCTTGGAAGGATCATGTTGAACATGTTGATAGGGTGCTACAACTATTGGAGGAGAAACAATTATATGAAAAAAGATCCAAATGTTTCTTTGGAGTACAAGAGGTGGAATATCTGGGTCATATTGTATCTCATGAAGGAGTTAAGGTAGACCCTAGCAAAATTAAAGCCATTAAGGAATGGAAAATCCCCACATCCATAAAGCATCTGCGAGGATTTCTTAGGTTGACAAGGTATTATCGCAAGTTTGTTAAAATTTATGGGAGAATAGCAGCACCTCTAACAACATTATTGAAGAAAGATGCATTTTCTTGGACTCCAGAGGCAGCTGAGGCCTTCGAACATCTTAAAGAGGCAATGTGCCAAGCACTAGTCTTAGCTACACCGGACTTCACAAAAACCTTTATTATGGAATGTGATGCTTCAGGAAATGGAATTGGTGTTGTTTTAATGCAAGATGAAAGACCCATTACTTTTGAAAGTTGTCCAATCAAGGGAAAGTTTTTACACAAAACCATTTATGAGAAGGAAATGTTGGCAATACTACGTGCACTTAAGAAATGGCGACCCTACCTAATGGGAAGACACTTCAAGGTAAAAATGGATCATGATAGCCTTAAATTTTTAGAACAAAGATTATCCTCTGAAGAGCAAAAAATGTGGGTCACAAAGATGTTGGGTTATGACTTTGAAATCATCTACAAAAAAGGGAAGCAAAATGTGGTGGTAGATGCACTCTCAAGAAAGTATGAGGATGTGGAAGCATTGTTGTGTGCCATTTCTATTATCCAACCAGATTGGATAAATGAAGCAAGGGAGGAATGGAAGAATGATGAAGAGGTGTGGGCACTTATTCAAAAGTTAGAACAAGATTCTAGTACATCTGATACATTTAGATGGAAAAATGATTCATTATGGTGCAAAGATCACTTATACCTCTGTAAGAATTCCCAACTCAAACAAAATATTCTTATGGAATTGCACACTTCTCCCCTAGGAGGGCACTCAGGATTTTTAAAAACTTACCACAGGGTTAAGAAGGAATCTTTTTGGGATGGCCTTAAATTGGATATTCGAAAGTTTGTGGCAGAATGTTTGGTTTGCCAACAAAATAAATTTGAAACAATTAAGACCCTGGGTTTATTACAACCTTTATCCATTCCAAGCCAACGTTGGGAGGAGGTTTCAATGGATTTTATCACAGGTTTACCCAAGTCTTAGGGAAAGAGTGTCATCATGGTGGTAGTTGACAGACTTACCAAGTATGCACAGTTTTGTGCATTATCACATCCATTTAGAGCCAGTACAGTTTCTACAGAATTTATAGAAACAATTCAAAAGCTACATGGAAACCCAAAGATTATTGTAAGTGACAAAGATCCCATTTTCACTGGAAATTTTTGGACAGAATTATTTTCTTGTCTCGGTACTCAGTTAACTCATAGCTCATCTTATCATCCTCAATCTGATGGGCAAACTGAGATAGTAAACAAATGTTTGGAAGGATATCTTCATTTCTTTGTATCTGATAAACAGACACAATGGGTCAAATGGTTGTCTCTGGCTGAATGGTGGTATAACACTTCCTTCCATACAGCAACAAAAATGACCCCAGTTGTGGCACTTTATGGATATCAGCCACCATCCATCACATCATATTTAAGAGAAAATTCTAAGGTTCAAGTAGTGGAACATCACATTGAGCATCAACAACAAGTCCTCCAACTCTTAAAGGATAACCTCGTGTTGGCGCATAATAGAATGAAACAACAAGTAGATCAACATCGCAACGAAAGAAGTTTTGATGTAGGTGATTGGGTATTCCTACAGCTACAAGCATATAAACAAATGTCCCTCAAGCATGATAAGAAGGATAATAAATTATCACCAAAGTATTACAGTCTGTACAAGGTATTGCAAAAGATTGGTACTATGGCATACAAATTGGAGCTTCCTGCAGCTTCTCGAGTGCACCTAGTTTTCCATGTTTCATGTTTAAAGAAGGTTATAGTTGACAAGCTCCCAATTCAAACAATATTGCCAGAACTGGATGAGGAAGGAAAAATTATATTGGAACCAGAAGAAGTCACAAAAACAAAAACTCGGCAGCTATGAAATTGATCAATTTCGGAGTATCTCATCAAGTGGAAGAACTTATAGAGAAGCATCCAAAACTACTCAAACATTGAGGACAACACTTTTTTGAAGGAGAGGGGAATGTTAGGTCCCTATAATACTAGTGATTACCCCATTAATATTGTATTTATATCCCTTATTAATATTGTTGTGCCCCTATTCTCCTCATATTGTTATTACTATGCCCCATAGAATCCCTCTATTGTTATTTTTGTGCCTTTATATTATTATTGTTAGGTCGGCTAGGTTATATTGTGACTCCTTAGACTCCTATATATAGAAAGGAGGTTTTATCATTTGAATCATCAAAGAATCATTCATTTGTGTAATGTAAAGGAGGTTGCCCCCTCGAAGAGGCTGAATTCTAAGGCGTTGATCTATCTTTTCTATCTTTTTGTGAGTTGGTTTCATAACATTCATCCTTCCAACGTGTCACCTTATTTCCCAAAACGAAGGACCCAACACAAGGTGATAGCCTTCTTTATGGGATCAATATATCCAAAATGATAGATGTTAGCCAAACATCAAGTACACCAATATATCAAATATCAATATCAAGTAGCTTCATAGAATAAAAATGTTCATCATGTACAAAAGATAAGATACTTATTCACTACCAAGTGCATCATTTCATCATAGGTATCATGAATCAAACTTCCTTTCATATTCATACATGAGCCATTTGTGAAGGTGATATACTCATCATGTCTTAGGGCTTACCTTGCCACCCAATATTACAATTGAGACATAACATTGAACCAATACACCATACATACCTTGTAGTATTCAGATACATGTGCACCTTCTTATTTGACATTAGCAGCGGGAGCACTTTGTCAACTTCTTTGTCATGGGAAACTCTAGGTCTTCACTTCCTACACTAGCCATCTTTCCTACATCTCATATGATCCTCCAAAATGATCCACTTATCATATCTCATCAAGAAGTTTAAGGTATCAAAATACTCACATATACATGCAGGAAGTATAAGTAATAATTAAAACAAGAACCAGATTAATAAATCCAAAAAAAATGATATTCAATGAGAGGTGATCATCTCCTTCTTGAACCAACCTTCAAGAGCCATCACTATCCATTTTCCTTCAATATTTCCACCAACTTTATCAGCAACTAGACCTAATAGAGACTATCTCATCTAGGGATTCATCAAATTTGTCACAAGTGCTTGAGTATCTTCACATTAACCAAGATAGGGTTTCTAGGTTTCATATCTCAAATACTTTCCATAAACCAAGGTTTCTCTTAAATAATAACCTCATAATATCCATCAAACCCTAATACACAAATTGCCTAAGGATACCTTCAACCCCTATTATTATTTTAGGTCTCCACCATCTTTTCTTGCTTCCATCAGAGGTGTCTCCATAGGGGTGATATTCAATGACTTTTCTTCCTCCCAACTCTGATACCATGGTAGTTTTTCTTAGGGCTATATTGTTCTTTTCTTTGATAATTGTATTTCTTCATTTACACATTAAATTCACCCCATAACATTATAAAATTATTCAGATTTACATCATTATTCAAAAACATATGCAATTATGTAGAAAGAACAAAGTCATCATCATCAATGTAGCATAACATAAAGAAACAATACAAGAAAATAATTCATGCATAGAGAGACCAGGATTTGTTGGAGACAAGGGAAGAACCACCTGTGGGTAAAACCCTTTCAAATTCTTCTTATTAGATTTCCATTAAATGATTCGGCAAAAGGGAGTACAATGATCCATATCTTAATCCATACAAATATCCAACAGAAAATAAACTAAATAATAACCACATGATGAATGAAACCATGCTCATACTTAAAAATCCTAATTCAGAAGCCTGTAATGAACTGTCACTGTATGCAATCAACCACTGAACACTTTGATCAACAAGCAAAAACTTCGATCAAAAGAAAATGCAACTTTAGGTCCCATTCGTAGGGAGGAAGTGGGCATGCAATCGACTGGGAGATATTTTCCACTCCCTTTAGCCTACAAGCTAGAAACCTATCGAATCTATCCTTTGGTAAGCCCGTGACTGAGAAACAAAACCCTATAGAAATACGTGCAAGCTTTGGACCCTGCAATTTCACCTTCAATTGAACACATTTCTCCGTGAACTTGCCTCAGACTCGTGCAAGCCAAAAACAATAAAAATAATAGAAGAATGATCCATGAAGATATATAAATGAGGTGGAGGTCACTTGTATTTATATCCTTGTAAGGGTGTCCAATTTGCTTTAGGGTAAACCTGATCAAATATGCACTTGTGGGCTTATAATTCAAAAATACACTTTCCCTTGTCCAAATTTGATGTTCTTTAGGTCAATTTTGGTCCTCTCAAAAATAGGAATTAAATTCAATCATAATATCCATCAAATTATTTATCCAAAGTGGAATTTGGTCCTATTTTCCAATTTTAACAACTACCACACTACTATAAATGTATTGCCTCCCATAAGGTTTAGTTTGGCTTTTGGAGATTGATTGTGCTCTCATGATGCTTCTTTAAGCCTAAAAGAGTCATCATATTCCTACATTAGGGTTGATGTTGACATGTACTTTGTGACAAGCAATGACAATTCAACTTGGGGAGACACCTACAAAGTCAACTACCATTTATGGTTGTAAACTCTCTCCTATATTTTTCAATACAAAGAGTGTCTTGTTTTCCTATATTTGATGTGTTATGTTTGCACTCACGTATTTCAATCCCATGTTAATTAATTGGATAGAGACTTTATATTATGCTATGTGGATTGTGGTTTGTTTGTTTCTTTTGTCATGTGTATAGGTTCTAATTATAGCTCTTGGAGTTACAACTGGAGCTTACAGGCAAGGAGGAACGGAACGCTTGCGACAGATTCTTGGTAGGATTCTTTTCCATTCTCTAATTTCTCTAAGGAAAACTTCATGATTTTTTTCTTCTGTTGTCCTATGTTAGACCACTAGACCTAGGGAATTCACCTTTCTCTGCAATCATGAAAATTTCGCATAACAATTTGGAGTCTCCATTAGGGATCGAACCCAAAATATCTGGTTCAATAGAATTTATTATGTGGAATTTTCATGGTTGTGGACAAAGCTGAATTCCCTAGGTCTAGTGGTATAATCTAGAACAACAAAAGAAAAAAATAATGAAGTTTTTCTTAGTCAAATTAGAGAATGGGAAAGAAGCCTACATGGAATTCATTGTAAGCTTTCCTTTCCTCCAAGATAGTTTCGACTATTTACCATGGAACAACGCTAGTGGTAGAGCCCTTGAAAGTATGTATCGTATGGGATTATCATGGGTAAACGATTTAATGTTAAAGTCACTTTACATTTTTCTTTAAAACATCCAAGAGTATGAACCTTCATGTGCTTTATTTCATAGGAAACACTTTCATGGACATCTGTTGTAATTCTTAAGATTGTGTTTGTTTCTTATGGATATCAAATTAATGGTTATTGACGTTATTTGATGTGGACAGAATAAATCGGTTTGGTTTTATTGGTGTTCTAATTTAACTAGTTGTAGAGTTATCATGTGGTGTCTAATGTAAAATTATTTTGGTTCTTTAAAATCAAATTATGCACAACCATAAAGAACATGTCAAATATTCAACAAACTAACATGACCCATTGTGATCCAAGAGCATTAATTACATGTAGTTCTTAATAAGGTCAACCTAGTGTGACCTATCATGTTCCAGGAGCATCAATACATGTTATTTTATGCAAGGTCAAGTTGTAAAATTTTCTGTTGAAGACATTATGTACCGAGAATGTTGTGCTAACGGATGAAGGCTGTGGAGGGCCATGGATTCAACAGATGGTGGCAGTTCCATAAGATGGTTCAACATTGAGACTTACCCATCATGCTCTAGGTGGTTGAGAAGCATCAATTCTGCAAATTACATCAACATTGGTCTGAAGCGATTATGTCTTAAATGGATCAAGTGGAAAGCTCGAAAGTGTGGTGAAGAATAGATTGGAAATCATGATATTTTAGAGTGGATGTATGTGCTAGTAATGACTATATCATAAAAATGTGACAGAGACTTGTATTGTTGTTGTAATTTGTGTTTTCTATATTTGTTAAATGTAAGCATTAAGGGAGGGTATTGGAAGTAATGCTTCTATGTCGTGTATCATGTGATTTACAGGTTGTGGTTGTGAATATTTAAAACAATATTTTTGGTAGAAATCACATTGGAAGAGTTTGGTTGTGATTGTGTCAATCTAGAATTTGTTATTCAGTATGTATGAGTTGTAATTATGTCATGTCCTAGTCATAGATCCACTTTCCTAGGATCTAGACTTGTGGAAGTGAATGGTTTATATTCCTATATATGTAAACTTTGTGAGACAATTAAAAATTGTGAATTGTGTGATTTGTGTTGTGTAATCTTTCTCTCACTCCCCATATTTTCTAATATTTTCTTTTGACCATATTCAATTGTTTTTGTATCTTCATTTCAGATTTTTTATATTATTTTACAAGATGAACGCATATGGCAGACTTATTATTTGATTGGAACCATGAGTTCTAAGTAGAAAATTGTAAATTAAGTTGTTGGATTGATCACCGATTTTGGGTTTAGCTTTGTTATAATCATGGTCTCTATGCTTACCTCACCATTTCTTCACCATGGGTGGGCCTCTAAATCTAGAAAAGGAAGCATTTGCTACTTTGATCAAATCCTTTCAAGAGTGGCTCAAGAGTGGTTCAAAAAGATAAATGGGAAACCCATTTTTAATGACATGTGGAACACAATTTGTAAAGCAGAAACCAAAGAAAATAATGATGATGAATTTTGACCAAAAGTGAAGTTGAAGGAGGAAGGACCAACCAATCTGACATATTTCAGAGACCTTTCCATGTGGAAGATTAAGGACAATAAATATTTTTCCCTCACAAATTCTACAGTGAGTGGGGAAGTAAGATGCCACATTGTCTCAATCATTGACTCATTTGGTGCACTTAAAAAATTAAGAGATTTGTGTGCTTTTGATTAAAAATTAGAACTCATATAGTTTCTTGTGAATCCTTTTAACCTTGAACTAAAATATAATGACCCCATGGAATTGGACTCTAAAATCAAAGCTATCATACATGACATACATGCTATTGAAGTTAAAATAGATCTTCCCCTCCCAACCTTTATAAAGCCCCTCCATCATAACTCGCTACCTTGAATCTTTCCAGACAAGTGGCCATATGGAAAACATGACATTTGAATCCTTGGTTAAGGAAGCAATATAAAGGGAAAAAGCCTTTGAAAAAGGAAGCAAGAATCACAGTTCACTGAAGAGACTTTATGTGTTTCCCAAAGAGGAAATACTGACAACAAAAGAGGACGTGGCAAAAATAATTACGTTAGATGAAGGGGGGTGTACATAGATTCAAATAGGGAGGCTTTATATGCATTGTGTTTATTGTTGAAGAAAAGGGCATGAAACCAAAACATGCCTAATTCCATGAGATAAGATCAAAGGAAAAGAAGAAAAAGAAACAACTCCAAAAAAAGGAAAAGGTAATGCACTAGAATCAACTAAATATATTGTTTCTGAATACAATATTGGTTTGCATGAGATATTGGAGGGACACATGACTCCTTGACATAGCTGCCACTTGCCACATTACTTCTAGATAGAAGCATTTGATAAGTTTGATGAAAACACAAATGGCATGGTATACTTTGTTGATAGGTCTAGTCTCAAGCCTTTAGGGATTGGTACAATAAGACTCAAGCTACCTAGATTAACAAATTTTGTCCTACATGATGTTCTCTATCCTCATAAGTTGTAGAGGAACCTTATATCCCTTTTCTACATTCACCAACAAGGAAACCCCATTCATATTTTTGGTGGAAATGTTTAGCTAAGGAGGACTTCTAATTATTGAAGATAAAGGGGACATGTGCATCTTTTGCACCCAATTCTACCCATCTCACTTAGAATAATGAAGGTAAAATTTATTCAAGTATTCTATGGCATGATATATGTGGACATATTAATTATGATGGTGTCCCTTTGATGGAAAAGAATGGTGTTTATGGTCTTCCAACTCTTCTTGGAAAACTAAAGAAATGTTCTGCCTGCATTCATGGAAAACTTACTAAACAACCACTCCATGAATCCAATTCTAGAGCCTATAGGAAACATGGTTTGATTCATTCAGATTTGTGTGGTCCTATTCATGTACCTTCTAAAAATGGAAATAAATACATCATGATGTTTATTTATGATTACACTAGAATTTTTTTGGTACCTTTGTTGAAATATAATACTAAAGCATTTGAAACATTTAAAAACTCTCATGCATGGATTGAAAATGAAGCATAAACTAAGATTGATGGCCTTTGTACTGATAATGTAAAATAATACACTAGTAGTGACTCTGAATCCTACCTTTGACAACATTAGATCCAAAATAAAACAACAACTCCATACTATCCTAAATAAAACAGCGTAGCTGAGATAATGAACAAAAAAATGTTGAATATGGTTTGTTATGTGATGCTGTTTAAAAATGTAGGACTAATGTTATCGATTGAAGCTATTCTTTTTTTAGTCCATGTAATGAATAGATGTCCATTACATTCTCTTTGAAATAAGACTCCTTGTGAAATGTGGTATGACCACACCCCCTCCATCAAACATCTCATGGATTTTGGTTCCACTTGCTATGCCTTGATTCCAAAACAACAAAGAAACAAATTTGTTGTAATGAGTCATAAATGAATTTTCTTAGGGTAATCGAAACCACCATCTTTATGATGAGGAAAATAAGAAATTCACAGTTTCTATAGATGTCATATTCCTTGAGCCCACGAAAATCGATTACTCTGTTGAGAGATAGATTGATCATTTAGAAAGGGTTTCTTTGATGAAGACATACCATGAATTTGAAAATGAGATTCCAAATGTGGAAGGGGGGAGACCATTTCTAGGTCAATATTTGGAATCTCCCTATGTAGAATCAACTCCTCATGAAGAAGCTCCAACACCTCATCAAATTTATATGATGTTATAAGAAGAATTGAGAATTCGAACATTGATGATGCCACACCCTTAGAGGAGCCATTTAATCCTTCTCTGAAATGATGAAAGTGGTTGATAAAGACACTTGAAGGTGTCCATCCTTATGATATCAAAAATACTGGAACCTAGGGTTCTATTAGAGATGAATATAGAGGTGCAAATTCAGGTGATGTGGATGACACAAATATTTCATTTAATTGTAAACTAAATTTTTCCACTAACTTTGAACCCACTTCCTTCAAAGAAATTGCTTCTCATTATGAATGGAAATAAACCACACATAAGGAATATGATGCACTTATCAAAAATGGAACTTGGAAGTTAGTGGATCCTCCATATAGAACCAAATAAATTGGCTTCAAGTGGGTCTTCAAAAACAAGCATAAAGTAGACAACATGCTTGAAAAGCATAGTGAAAGGCTCACGAAAAAATGATTTTCACAAAATGAAGGTATTGACTATGAGGAAACATTTTCTCGCATAGAAAATGGGTGACCATCATACCATATTATATTTTGAAAAAAAGAAAGCATGGAAAATCCATCAAATGGTTATGAAGACAACTTTCTTGAATGGAGATTTAAATGAAAACAATCTTATGTCTAAGATTGATGGTTTTGTTATGAATGGAAAAGAAAAAAAGGTATAAATGCTCATCAAATACTCGTATGGCCTAAAACACGAACCACATGCATGATATGAAAAGCTAACATATCATATTCTAAATCCAAATTTCAAACACTACAATCATGATGATGCAATTTTGTTTGTCAATAATCTTGGAAAAATAGTTGTGTATCTTGTAGTATATGTAGATGGTTCGTTAATAACTATAAATAATGAAACCTATATAGAATTTGTGAAGAAAGATCTAAAGATATGTTTTGAAATGATATAGTTGGCACATGTTCATTATTACTTGGGCATTGAATTCAGTCAAATTTCAAAAATAAATATTCATTTCCTAGAAAAAGTACAATGGAGAATATTGAATGGATTTGGCATGGAAGAATGAAACTCTCTCACCACTCTAATGGAATAGAACTTGAAGATTGCATCAAAAAAATGAAATGAATTTTTGGATGCAATGAGGTACAAAAAACTTGTAGGAAGTCTCATCTACCTCACCACAACTAGACCATATATCTCATATGTTGTGAGAATCATTTCTAGATTCATGTAAAAACCATGCGAGGGACATTGGTTTGTAGCAAAAAGAGTCTTAAGATACTTAAAGGGAACTCAAGATTATGGACTTAAGTACACCAAGGTGGATAGCTTTAGTCTTATTGGACATTTTGATTCAAACTTAGATGCTGATAAGGAAAATGGAGTATCAACTTAAAGATATCTCATGAGTCTAGGATCAATAGTTGTCTCCTGAAGGTCATGCAAACAATCAATTCCAATAAATTCCACAACAGAGGTATAATATGTGTCAGTCAGAAGCACTAAAGGAAATGACCTAGCTCAGGAAAATACTTGAATATTTGTAGGAGAAATAAGAGAACTCAACTCCTCTACTTGTTGATGATATTTTTGCAATCAAGTTGGACAAGAATCCCAGATTCCATATTTGAACCAAAAGCATCAACACTAGGTATCATTTGATTTGATACCATGTAGAGAAAAACTATTCATTTAAGTCATTGTTCCATGAATGATAAAATTGTCGACATCTTCACCAAAGAAAATTGAAGTTTTTTTTTTTAAGTTTAGAATGATGCTTGGATGCACAAACACCGCTTCGAATATAGCGGTAACATTAGAAAACTAATCCTCTAATATTATGGTGAATTGTAAATAATAGTAAATATAAAACTAAAAATTTGTTGGGTAAACCAACAACTCATGTAGTTGGAGAACCATCTAGATATTTCTCCTTTGTAATAAATTTGATCCTCTCATTCATGAATAATAAGTTTGAGTTCTTTTAACATGATCCTAATTTTGACAAACACAAACAACTTGTCTTTGTTATCCAATCAAGTTCTTCCACCTCACATTATCGTCACACTTTGTCTCTTCATGCTACCATGTCATGTTATTTTACAAGATCATCATAATGATGTCATCTTGCCACATTCCATGCTATCACAATGCCACATAATCACACGGGCCATGTCATCACCATCTACACACCAGTTAATCATCCATACCACTCTACCATGTAATCATGGAGATTAATCTAGTATCTGAGTGTTTTTCAAATTTTCTTATGTAAATTTTTCCAAGGGTTGAATGTTGGATTCAAACTTTAGACATCAAACCAATAATGAAGAATAATGACTTGTTTTCTTCATAAACTCATCTTGATATGGCCCCATGGTAAAGAATATTCATCATGCACCCTTGGATATCCTTATCCCCTAGATGAGTCCAAATTTATCTGACACCTGGCTCTCTCCACAACATGCCAAGCCTCTTGTGCCTCAGATGGTCTAAATTTTTTGATAAGTCAACTAATAGTTTAGATGTCCCAAATAAGTCTATATGAATCTATTATCCAGCTTTTTCAGCTATGCACTGACTTGCTTGTGCCCTATATTTCCCAAATGCCCCCAATTTTTCCATTCTTTCTCTTTCTCTCAACCTTTCCTTCACTTCAAGAACCTTTTTCCCATGAATCCTTAAAAATTTGACTAATTTTCAAATAACATTGAAAATGTCTCTGGGAAGACTACTCAAATATAGCTCTAATCTCCTTATTGGAGCTAAGAAGCTAAACTAGGAATACCCTTAGTGTTATCGGGAAAACTAGTGTCTATGCAGAGCTGCTACTCCCACTAAGGCTGGTAGCTACCTTAGAAACAAACAAACTAAAAACTACTTTCGTTTTCCTTTATGAGAAGTAGATAAGAGAAGAATAAGGAGACCAACCTCTGTCTTGAACTTGGTTCCTTGCTCAATTCCTCTCTCTTCTGGTAGGTCTTTTCCACTCGCTTCCTTGTCTACCCAGCTTCAAAGAGTACCTGTAGAATCAAAGTAGCATAGCACTATCCAAGAACATAGATCTATTATCATAAACAATATCGGACCAGATGTATATCGACCACTCAAATGCATAAATCATCAATCATACAAGAATGTGGAGGAAAACTTGAACAGCTTTATTGATAATCAAGAAAGAGCAAAGAGGATTACAACTAATTGTTCTGACCCAGCATCATCCTCTCAGCAAGAAAGCCCTTCTTCACCTCATGAAAAGCTTAGATCACCCAACAATATGATGTTGCACCAAGAAACCAACAACACTTCCTTACAAGATACAAAATCCCAGCCTTCCACCTCTGGATCTCTAAGGATGAGAGATCTATATATAGATATTTTCAGAGGTGTGAGTCAGCTCTGGGTTTTTTATTAGTGTCTTCTCTCTGATAGTTCTTGATTCCACTTGGAGATTGATGATCTCTTACTCATCCCTGGTCGAATTCAGAGAGGCAAGTGTCACAGGAGAGGATTCTGGAAGATTCCATGCTCCTCCACCTTGCGGATTGACCTTGCCATTTGTCTCTTCTCGCCCATCGGACCCCATAGAAGGGTTTTTTGACATGCATCGCACCTACTGGGTGTATTCAGGTGGGATGCAATGCACTTTGCCTATGGAGCAGGTGAAATGGTCCAGTTTTAACCAATTCTGAGTAGTTTTTCATGGAGAACTTCTGGGAGATGTTGTAATCAGTTGACCTTGTTCTTTTAGGGGTTAGAACAACACCTTTAGGGACTTAGGAGCCCTTGGTTTATGGAAATTTATGCTTGGGGTTTCAGTGCCCAAAACTGTCTATAATAGTTGCCCCCTAAAGCATGAGGTCGTTAATCTTTTGATGTCGGGTGAAATGCTTTATCATGAGGATCCGAAGTTTTTTCGAGCTAGAAGGCGACCTGTAATAAGATACAATACAATACACTATCTTCATATTATTTTCATGATCTAGCTGAGGCGGGAATTCCCATGCTCAGCTTTATAAATTCATTTTCATGTACATAGGACAGACAATCGTCTGAGTGTAGACTGATGATTCTGGTAGAGCCATCATCCCTTAGATTGGATGATTATCTGTGCAGCAATGATGTACATTTGATGTCTTTATTTTCCTGAATATATATCGCAGCTCGGATGGATGAAACTAGATCCGGGGTCTTCAATCTCGTTCGATCTTCACTCAAAGTACAATTCGATCCATGTGAGAGATGTTCTGGAGTCGAACATGGAAAGACATCGCCTGATTACCAGCCAATTATGTAAGCTGTTAACAGGCGCGAGAGGAATCACCGATAATGATGATGACCCTCAAGGTACTACAGTACAATTCACGGTGGTGTGAATAAGGGACTTGGCATTGAACACCATGCAAAATATTTCGGTCGAAGGCCATTGATGTAAACCTGTCGCTGGAAGTGAGAAACTTGCCATTGAGGCATGCAAGCTTCAAAGTACTGAAAGGGTTGTTCCTAGATCAACTTATTGGATAATGAACTGATGTCGACAAGAAGCAATCCGTCATAGGAGGGCCTTAGTGAATCCCACATAAATGACACAGAACGGAGTAAATGATGTTAATGGAGGTGAAAACGATATGGTGATATAAGGTTTAGGGTGGCGGTCATGAAAGAATGGAGCGTAAATGTATTGCAGTGGGTGAGACATAGGTGAATTCTCTGAGCGACTTCTCTTGAACATATCAGCGACACTGACATGATGAATTGGTATCATTAACCCCAAATGTGGATGGCATGATGGAACCATGGTGATGTGACTAGTGAATGGAACAACCCAACCCGACTCGGATGCGGAGTGAAAGTGTCATGTTCAACAGCGACTTGCTACCAACAAAGTTTCTTCAAGTTTTCTTCCCAATTTTTCCCCAGTCATTGCTAACCAGTACCTCTTTATTTTTGTCAAGCTTGAGGAGGATAACATATGATTGTTCTATAATTTTCCCTTCAGGCAAACCCATCGCTATGTTTTAACGAGCCTAGCGATAGTGAAACTCGTTCTTGTTTGTTATGGACAAGTTTGTCGCTATTTCGTTTTAACGAGTTTAACGACAAAGATAACTCGGTCCTTTTCAATTTTAGAGAGTCTGAAAAGGGACTTAAAGGAAACTTCAAAAATCCTTTTTCGTCATCTAATCCCTTAAGTCCGAAAAAGTATAAAATAATACAAAAGGGATGAATTTTCGGTAATTTTAACGAGCAGAACAAAACAAGCGCTCGATCTTTTTGTGTAATAATCCCTCAGGTCGAAAAATATTAAAATCTAAAGGAGGGATAGCAATTCCGATCACTTTAACGAGCTGGAGAGGCCAATGGCTCGGAAATCTTTTCATATTTCACGAGTCAGTTGAAAAGAGCTTAAAGGAGACTCGTTTTTTGAGGAACGAGTGATAGATTCGGGTAGCAGCTGATTCCAGGTAAGGTTTGGAATCTTCCAATCATGGCAATTTCACAAGGATGGCTAACAGGATCACTCTTCGCAGTTGTTCCTCAAAAGGGTAAACAATCAAGTGGAGTTGAATGATCGGCCAATACAGAGTGGAGGTGATGATGAGAACACGACCAAGGCTTCAAAGGCTGAAGTAATACATTCACGATGGTTATTTACCGGAAATTGGTTCATTTTTTATGAGCTTAAATGTTGGGGGAAACACTTGCTCATTGCTCATTGCTTATGTTTATTTTTTAACGAGCTTGAATTCTGCGTTAAAACTGCTCGATACGGTTTTATTTTTTAACGAGCTTGAACCCTATGGTAACACTGCTCATGATAAGTTTGCATGCCCCCAGCATAATAACGCAAATAGAGGTGCATGCCCCCAAGCTTCATTGCATTCATCTCGGTGGTTGGATTGAAGGTTTACCTTCGAGATCTTAGAAAGTCTCGACTTGGATTTTACGAGATCATAATCAAAGAATCGATTTGGAAAGGGAGTTGTTTCATTTTTTAATGAGGTTGGCACAGTAAAAGAACTATTCCTCATGACTCCTTGTTTCATTTTTTAATGAGGTCGACACGAGATAAGAACCGTCCTCGGAATACACCGTATTTACAGTATTTGATAGAAAATCAAAAACTGAAGGATGATTAAGGTCATTGGAATAATCTTCGTTGTAATCCGGAAGATGGGAACGATGGTGGTAATCTTCCCATGGTGCCTCTCCTAACATCATTGACTGAATGATTCCTTTGTCTGTAGAATGTACATGTGACCAAGGATCTGAAGAGGTACCATATTCCTTAGACCTATCTATCCAAACACTCGATGAGAATTGGTTTGGGTTTGCCCCCCAAGCCAAGGAAATTGATTGCTACAATTTTTCTAAAATGGCGATGATCCATGCGGACAAAATGTTTAAGAATCTTCTGAATCCATTAGATATAGAAGATTTCATATTGCAAGTTTCCATTGTGGCCACTTCCGCTAGATTAATCGAAGGTGGTAGGGCAAAAGTACCCATTAAGGCAGGGTCTTTTAGGAGTCATACTCCGATATTTTGAAGCAAATGATTGCTTCTATGGATCATTGGAATGCTTCTCGTAACTTGTGAACTATTGGGGAGAATGTTTGTTGGCCGACGAATGTAATTCCCCCTTGAAAGGGAAATGCAATCTTCCTGATGTAGGTAGACACAACCGCAGCCATAGCATATATCCAGGGCCTTCCCAGTAGGATGTTGTAATCGAGCTTTCCATCGATAACCTCAACATCAATTTCTACTGTTTTTCCCCCCAGTTCAACTCGCAAGTTACTTAAAATCCCGTATGGAGTGTATGATCGTCCATCAAATGCTTTTAACGTCGTTGACGATCTCGACAAGGGTGGTGAGCCTAAATTTTTCCAGCAACTCATCGACATAATACATGTAGATGCCCCCTCATCAATAGTTGTTCGATGAACAATTTTGTTGAGGGATTTCACTTGAACAAGGAAAGCTAGTTGAGCTGGTAACTGAGGGTCATATCCTTTATGATCAAAGGCCACAAGATTGGAATCCATTGGGTCAATCCCACCTATTGTTGATAATAAAGCTTACTTTTGGGAGGGGCAATTTTGTGGTACCTCAAGTGTTGACATAGCAGACGACGATTGGGCCAAGTCCCCTACTATATTATAATGTTGTGCTACTCTGGCACGAGGATTAAATGTTGATTTTTGTACTACTCCCTTTGGTGGCTTTATCGTTAGCTCAGGAATGATGGGTGGCACAACTTCGGTTGAATTTGTTGTCGAACTACTAGGTTGATCATTAGCCTTGTTGTTTAACAGCCGTGGATTCCCGTAATCTTTATTCCTTGTCGATATCAAAGCATCATTTTGGTGCTTCGAAATGGACAGCATAATTACTTGGGATCGGGAAGCATTGTCACTAGCAACCATATTTGTTCCTGGACTCGGAAACAGATCAGTTAATATTGTCGAGGTTTTTGTATTCTTGAAGAATTTTCTAAGCTCAGCTTTATATGGACAATCTGATGTCCAATGATCCTCATCGCATATAAAGCATGGATGATTTGGTTTCCTATTTCCAGAAGGGTTTACAGAAGATTTTTCAGGAGACGACTCCTCCTGTTTCTTCTTCTTCCCTTTCTTTTTCTTCTTGCCCCCTGGTTGCTTCAGTTGTATGCCCTTGTCGGTTGACACGGCATTTACCTCCAAGGCGAGAAGTTTTTCATTTGCATTTTGATCAGAAATCTTACGGGCTTTCTTAGATGTAGCCTTTGTCAATTTCGTGTCTGTCGTACCAATCACGCCATCGCCGGCATGAGAGTCATTGTTCGATTTAGGATGAGGAATGATGGAAAATTTCGGTCTGGGAGCGTCAAGGATTTTATCGTAGAGCGTGCCAGACTGAGTATAAATCAAGTCTAAATATTGTGCACGAGCAATTACTTGATCTTCAGTGACAACTCCTCCTTTTGCCACATCTTCTGTAATGGAAGGTAATAATGACTTAATAAACCATTCAGCTAAAATCTTATCAGGAACATACGTTTTTACCATTCTACGATGACGTCGCCACTCATGAATATGATCGGATATGTGAGTGGCCATTGTTTGCTTGAAATTGGTAAGAAGTTTTGTTCCCGTTTCGTATCTTATCGGTAACTGAAAATGGGTTATAAATGTTGTGGCTAGGGTACTGAAGTTGTCAAACGAAGCTCTGGGTAACTCGATATACCATTTTGCTGCCGGACCAGTTAACGTCCTCTGGAAAAGGTGAAGCCTAATCGAATCATCGTTTAGGGTGTTTGATGAACACCACAGATGAAATGTCATCACATGATTCGATGGGTCTTCACCCGGATTTTCATTAAATTTAGGAATATCTGACGGAAGTTTATGCGAAATCGCTGGCCACCAAGGGGCGTAAGTAATTGGATTGTTTGTTAACCTATTTAGATCCGGTAACTCCAAAGTTTCCACGAAGGGTAACTGTTGATTCAGGTTTGGCGAAGCATACCCAGGATATGACGGAATTGCCTGAGCAGTTGGTCTTTGCATACCAGCATAATGCATTTGATGCTGGTAACTTTGGTAAGGTTGATGGGCATAACCATTGTAGAACGGTTGATTTTGACCATTTCGAATATACGACTGCCCACTATTTGCAAAGATTTGTTGCTCAGATCCTTGGTATACTTATTGGAATTGCGGTTGTTGGTATTGCACCAGCCATGGTTGTGAAGCCATGTGTTGTTGTCCAATACTGACTATTTGACCAAAATGAGGGGTAATTGTACCCGTTTGGGCCTGTGTCACTCCACTAGTTGGCGATTGTGGTTGAGCTGTAGGGACAAGAGGCTGTTGCATTATCACCTGAGAAACCTGAGGTTGGCATACAACAAGCAACGCTTGTACTTGTGACACCGTCACAATAGCTGGCGTAGTCAGTATATTTGACATAGGTAAGCATTGTTGCATCGAATATACAACTCTTGGTTGTTGAGGTAGTATCCGCACCCAACCGCTGGATGTAATTCCAGCATAACCTGAATTTTGTTGTGAACTCCCATATGGTTGTCCTCCCGGAAGAGACAATGAAAGGGTATACTGCCCCCCATACAGTGGTACTCCAGTACTTAAAGGAATTGTTTGCCCTTGAGGACCGGACTGCCCAAATTGACACCTTGAAGGATCAATTTTCTGAGACTCAACATAAGAGTTCCAGGATACTATTCCGAATGAACAAACAGGAACGGACCATACTGTCGAAATAGCCCCTGAGTGGGCCCCGTCTAGCGATTGAGAGCTAGTTGGGGCAGATGGTATGCCGGCGAACATTGTAGGAGTGGCAGCAGGGAGTTCTGCCATCGTTGTGTCAGATGACACAGTCCTAGATGTCGACGGTTGTTCAGACATTTCTAGCCTATCCAAAAGATTGCCTAGCGATTCTATAGGAGCTTCCGATGGCAGTAGAATAATTTCAGACGAAGAAGGATATAGAGTGATCCCGTCTCCAAATCGTGATGGAGTACTTGATGGAGGATCCTCCACAATCTCTTCTATAGCAATCAGACCAGGTGGAAAAGGAAGATTGTCAGGTCCGTAAAATATTTCTGGTGCCAAAGAAGGTATAGAATCTGCAGTGACAGATGTTTGGGGAATAACACCCTCCGAATCAGCTGTAGATGGAGTTGGTTCAGTAACAAAAGTGTTTACCTTCACACTAGGATCAGTTCTACTATCCTTTGGTGGCTGCTGAACTTCTTCTGTAAAGGCAGGGATACTAGAAATGGTTGGAGTAGCCGGAGTCTCCGATGGTGTCGGAACACTTGTTCTAACTTTACCAGGGGATTTGGAACCAGTTAAACGAGTTCGCTTTGTCCGTAACAGTTTCGACTCTGGAGAAAAAGACAGTTGACTCGTAAGCTTCCGCGAAAGACGGGGTTTCAATTGACTTTCATCCACGATCGTGGATTAATCGATCAACTAAAAATCAAGGGGAAGTGTGTTTCCGAATTAGATGAATTTTAGACGCTTTGACACAACTTGTTTTTTCAATTTTTAAGAGTCGAGAAAAAACAAAAGGTGACTCTAGTCGCCTTCGATTTTTAATGAGCTTGAAGTGAAAAGTGCTCAGATGGACCTTTTCCGTTAAGGAGTTTGAAAAGGAACGAAAGGGACTGCTCTGGAAATCTAGATAGAGGGATTACCAAACCAATCGCAAAACTGAAGAATACTTTTTACGGTACAGCAGTCAATCTTCCCAAATGCTGTGTTCAGTGCATTGCAATCGATATGGCAACAGACACGGCTTCCTATGGATAAAGGATAAAGCCTATTGTGGTCTCCCAAAATATACTCGACGGTACATGGGAGCACAAGTCTGTATTGGCACTTATCATCTCAAAGTGGAGGAATCACCCAACCAATAGTGAAAACAATAGTTACCAGGCTTTACAATGCCAGAATATGTCTCTAGCCTAGACTTCTAGATGTTGTGTGTTAGGTTCCAAAGCGTTTTTAGATTCATTAAATTTATTTTATGGTTGATATTGCTTAAGAAATTTTCCTTTCAGGTTCACCGCGTGATGTAGATATACAATTCCTAAAATGCAATATAAGATGATAAAGAGTCATTTAATCTTCTTTCTGCAATGAAAATCCTAGCTACTAAGGAAAGAGAGATGGTGTTCTTTCAACAAAGAGCATAGAGCACACACTATATGCACTATCCTAAATCAAGCCAATAAACAGTCTAAATGCAAATGCACATGCATGTATTTGTTTTCAGTCGTCTTA
Source organism: Pinus tabuliformis (assembly GCA_031772625.1). Taxonomy (NCBI): domain Eukaryota; kingdom Viridiplantae; phylum Streptophyta; class Pinopsida; order Pinales; family Pinaceae; genus Pinus; species Pinus tabuliformis. The sequence continues at coordinate 647,327,600 of CM062807.1, read as the reverse complement.
ATGTGTGAATGATAAAAAGAAAGCTAAGCACAAATCTAAATTATTTTCCAAAGCAACAATTACTAACAAGTTTCTTTTCAAAACAAAATGAGGACAATGACGACACTTTGTTATTTGGAATTGATAACTTGCTTTCAACACTTGAAAAACTACTAACTCAAATCAAATACAAGAGTAACAGTGTAATCAACTATCAAGAACAATTAGATTCTCTTCTATGACCGAAAATGACACTTGTGACACTTTCAAATCAAGAAACGACAGTACAATTACGCTACTTCTTTGTAAATGAGAACTGAAAATGACTCAAAAATACATAAAAACGTTTACAGTTCTTTGCACAATGGAGGCAGAATAACAGCAAGGAAATGGGTTTCAAATAGAGGTGTACTGACTACAGGTAGCAAAACTCCTGAATAGAGCTGAAAAGAGTGAACACAGAAACCAAAATTTAGGAAAAAGGCCTTGTCTGATCAGTGCACCTGTAACACAGTGAAACTGAAATGCAACGCACCTACTACACTCGGGAAGTGTGATGCATTTGAAGTTCACAGAACAGACAGTGCACTGGACCAAGGATGAGACTTTGATTGGGTTCCAGGTCATAGTTTGCAGTTCAGTTCAGGGATTTAGGCCGAGCAAGTGGTAATCAGTAAATCAATCACAGGGGTAGATCTAAGGAGGTTACTAGAGCGACCACGAGGGCAATTAGAGAGCTTGTAAATCAATCGTTTAATTCATAAACAAAACCCAGAGATAGACTGAAGCAACGTTGATCTACTTTGCACTTGCATAGCAAATGCAGTTCGAAGGCTAGCTGGCTTGACTTCAGGCTCCGTCTGTAAGTTTATAAAGTAAAAAAATGTAGATGAACAAACAATCTACTCGCTCCCTAGTGGAGTCGCCATTTTGTTATCGGGAAAACTAGTGTCTATGCAGAGCTGCTAGTCCCACTAAGGCTGGTAGCTACCTTAGAAACAAACAAACTACAAACTACTTTCGTTTTCCTTTATGAGAAGTAGATAAGAGAAGAATAAGGAGACCAACCTCTGTCTTGCGCTTGGTTCCTTGCTTGATTCCTCTCTTCTGGTAGGTCTTTGCCACTCGCTTCCTTGTCTACCCAGCTTCAAAGAGTACCTGTAGAATCAAAGCAACATAGCACTATCCAAGAACATAGATCTATTATCATAAACAATATAGGACCAGATGTATATCGACCACTCAAATGCATAAATCATCAATCATACAAGAATGTGGAGGAAAACTTGAATAGCTTTATTGATAATCAAGAAAGAGTAAAGAGGATTACAACCAATTGTTTTGACCCAACATCATCCTCTCATCAAGAAAGCCCTTCTTCACCTCATGAAAAGCTTAGATCACCCAACACTATGATGTTGACCAAAAAACCGACAACACTTCCTTACAAGATACAAAATTCCAGGCTTCCACCTCTGGATCTCTAGGATGAGAGATCTATATATAGATATTTTTAGAGGTGTGAGTCAGCTCTAGGTTTTTTATTAGTGTCTTCTCTCTAATAGTTCTTGATTCCACTTGGAGATTGATGATCTCTTACTCATCCCTGGTCGAATTCAAAGAGGCAAGTGTGACAGGAGAGGTTTCTGGAAGATTCCATGCTCCTCCACCTTGCGGATTGACCCTGCCATTTGTCTCTTCTCACCCATCGCACCCCATAGAAGGGTCTTTTGACATGCATCGCACCTACTGTGTGTATTCAGGTGGGATGCAACACACTTTGCATACGGAGCAGGTGAAATGGTCTAGTTTTGACCAGTTCTGAGTAGTTTTTCATGGAGAACTTTTGGGAGATGTTGTAATCAGTTGACCTTGTTCTTTTAGGGGTTGGAACAACACCTTTAGGGACTTAGGAGCCCTTGGTTTATGGACATTTATGCTTGGGGTTGCAGTGCCCAAAAATGTCTATAACACTTAGATATAAGTCATCAACACACATCAACATACTCACTAGGCTCCCCTTTAAGTTGTAGGCCCTTGACATCAATGACCAGATTTGTGATCAGTTACTACCAACCTGCAATATATGAAACAATACCCTCCTTTATAATTGATTGCAACTATGTCAAACATTATGGATTCATTAATGAAAACATCATCACTTAGAAACACTCCCCAACTCTTTCACTCTCCATTGCTACTAGAAAACCAATTATTTACTATGGTTACTACTTGTTTACCTTGCTCTCTCTACATATGAGAAGTCAATGGATGGGCACACTCCTCCTTTGCACATTTACCATCTTCTTATCACTCTCCCATTTTACTCCAATTTTTTGGGCACTTCTCCATTTTGTGGCACTTCACACTCCCCCTTTGCATATTTACGATCTTCTTATCACACTCCCATTTTACTCCAATTGTTTTGGCACTTTTCCATTTTCTATAATTTCTCCCCTTTATGGCAATTCTCCCTTAGGGAAATGTTTGTTCATTTATCCCCATTTGAAATCAATGCTAAAGGGGTTTTGATTGCTATACAATCTAAACAAATGGCTAAAGAATCTGAGCATGAGATCAAGTCTCTCCAAAAATGAGTTATTACTAAAACCAAATGACACTAATTCACAATCTATTCACCAATAATATACCAGGCATTTCCATGACACTATGCTCCACCCAGTGAAAATATGCTACTAAAGTCGTAAATCTCCCCCTTGAACATTTTTCAACATTGAAATAGATAATGCTCACACAAATACATAGTTGAAAAATTTTCATTCCATCATTCTTATTATGGAGTTTTTTATATTTCTCAATAGGATGATTAGTTGCTAGCTCCATACAACCAATTTACTATCATGATGGAGATATCACTCACAACAACTGTCTAAGGTACTAAAATGGTTCCCTAGCAAGTGGTTTAGTCAAGATATCTATAAAAACATTTGCTCATTAGTGAAAAAATACTCAAGCCTAACAACATGATTAGCAATGTCATCTCTTAAAAAATGAAACTTAATTGGAATATGTTTCATTTTTTAATCGCATAACAAGGTTTTTGAAGATAATTATAGCACTATTATTATCACACATGATGGGGATAAGATCATCAAATTAAAGCTTGATATCCTTGATTGTTTTCTTCATCCAAAGGATCAGAGTATAACAAGTAGTTGATGTTATATCTTCAACTTAAAACATAGATAAGGAAATATATATTTTTCTTGCTTACCCAAGATACAAGATAGTTTCCCACAAAGAATGTCACACCACTTGTGTTATTCCTATAATTAATGCTACCTCCCCAATCTACATCAATATATTCTCTCAAATTGAACTCTTTGCTTCTTTCATACCAAAAACCATTTTCAATTGTGCCCTATAAATATTTTAAAAATCTCTTGACAACATAGATATGACTTTATTTAGGATTTTATTGGAACCTGGCTACGAATCCTATATCGTACATTATATCAAGTCTAGATGTTGTTAGATACAAAAGTATTATAATAATTGACCAATAGGTGGTTTGATTTACATTAGTGGACTCATGTTTCTTAACCAATTTGCATCCAGTCACCATGGGTGTGCTTACAAGCTTTCACTCTTCCATTCCAAACTTTTTCAAAGTTTCTTTTAGATACTTGGACTAGAAAATGAAAATACTTTTCTCTAACTAGGTGACTTGTATCCCAAGGAAGAATGTCTACTCTCCCAGCATGGACATTTCGATTTCCTTCTACATTTCTTTAGTGAACTACTAACCCATTTGTTCTAGATCAGACCCAAAAATGATATCGTATACATGCATAAAATGACTAGTGAATTTTCATTGTCATATTTAATGTGCAGGTTGTTGTATATTTCTCCTTGTTTGAAACCCTAGTTTTGCAGATATTTGTATAGTATTGCATACCAATATATTAAAGCTTATTTTAACCCATAGAATAGCTCATTTAGTTTACAAACCTGATCTGCATCTTCTGATAGCTAAAAACCCTCTAGTTGTTCAATGTATGATTCCTCCTCAAGCTCGCCATTAAGAAACACAGACTTGAAATACATCTGATAAAATTTAAAGTTTCTATGACATGAAAATTCCAAAAGAATTCTAATAGATTCTAATCTAGTTATAGGGGTAAAAGTTTCTTCGAATCCAATACCTTCTCCATAATCACATCCTTTGCATACTATCTTTCCTTTATTCATTACCATCTATTATTATTCATTCATCTTGTTCTAAAACATCCACATGGTATCAATGATATTCTTGTCTTTCGGTCTAGGGACCATTTCCAAAGTGTTGTTTTTCTCCATATGATCCAACTCTTCATCCATTTCTTTAACCTAGAATTTATCTTCACTTACTTGATTGAAAATTTTGGGTTCTATTTGAGATAGCAAATCAATATTTTTTTGTCTAGTATTGCATATGAATTTTATTCTTGTTTGAACTCTAAGATCTTTATCTTCAATTATTTAGCTCTTAGGATGTTGCTTTTGTACATACATGGATGGTGTTTTGTACCTCTTAGGGGTCCTTTCTTCTTCTTCTTCTTCATCTATCTATTTCAATTTTTCATATTTAAACACACACTCACCATTATCTTATGTTTCATTTTCCTAAGGTTTTCTTAATTGTGAAAACGTTTCATAAACCCTGACATCAATGCATTCTATGATCTTCTTGGTTCTCTTGTTATAACACTTGTAGCCTTTTATTTTAAATGAATAACCAAGGAAATACCCTCATCTGATCAAGAGTCAAACATAACCAATTTGTCATCATTCCTTTTCATTTAGAATTTACTGTCAAATATTTTAATATGTTTTACGAAAGCTTGCATTCCTTTCCATAAATCCTATGGGGTTTAATCACTATTGCGTCCGAGAAATATTATATTTGATAAATACAAAATAGTTTAATATGTGTCTCCCATAAGGTTTTTTCCACTTTTCCTTCGTCAATCATGACTCTTACCATTTCCTGAACTAGTCAATTCTTTCTTTCCCCTAGACCATTCTGCTAAGATGTTTTAGATATTAATTGTTGTCTTTGAATCCCATAATGCTCATAGAATTTCTCAAATTCATTAGAGGTGAATTATCCTCCTATGTCTGATCTTAGGCACTTGATATTTAAGTCATTTTCATTTTCAACTTGTGCCTTGAATATTTTGAACTTGTGACGCAAGCCTAGAGCTTGCCATACCCAGGATCATTAAACCACATCAAACATTCAATGCTTGGTTCATGACTGTTATTCTTTCATGATTTATAAACTATGCTATAAAACCCATGCTACAAAAACCATACTTGTTAACATAAGGTGTTCTTTACGCAATTCTTTAAAAGAAGCATTCAGTATGTTGACCTGCGCACATCCGCCATTGCGCATACCATCTACATGTATTCAGATCGTACATCCCCAACAATCCACCCCTTTCCTTGCTATCGGTGTCGGCTGCCCTTATTCAATTCACAGGCTTGTGTGTATATTTGGATAGGCAGGGCAATATCACCCACTGGCAATCTTACTATTCTTCATGACCGGAGTTCAAATGTGAAATAACACAATACTGTAAATGCAATTTTACCATATGCGAAAGCATGCATTGGAATATGTAGATCCCGCTCCTTCAAATCTCAACGCAACCCAGATTGCCTGTCTATGCCGTTGCAGTTGAAAATCTATAACAGTCATGTGATGATCCTCGTCATAGCTCGATCTCCTTGTCATAACCGAAGATATGTGCATCACTGTAAGCCGATGCTCGTCCTTGAACGGCCAAATCGCAGACTAGTGATCGAATGGTGGAAATGTCGGACTCCTTGAAGAACTCAGATTCGGATTTGTGCTGACAACTCTTTGAGAAATTAATTATTGAATGGAGAATGCAACAGCGCTTCCATTATAATGTTATGCTGTTGATACTAACAGCAAACCGATCTCCTTGTGGCTCGATAGTTCCTTTCTTGCACCGGTCGAGCCGTTCCACTTCTCGATTGGCGATCACTTGCAATTACTTTTGCAGGAATTGAATATATAACTCTTTACGCAGCCAAAGCTTGTACATATACGGATTTCTACCAGCAGGCTCTTATACATGTACCAATCGCCGGCACTGGTTTCAAATGGAATTGTATCAGGCAAAGGTTCGGATTTTATTACACACACAGTCGTATATATATAAGCATCGCTTATATTAGCTCCCTTCAACGTTATCTAACAACTTCTTATTTATGATATTCCACTGTTAATACTAACAGCAACCCGCATTAGATTCACACATAACAACCGCCTTCAATCCGACTTACGCTATGAGCTCCTCCAACCTTCTACGCAACTGGAGTTCGCACGCTGAACCTGGACGCGCATGCCGCAGTTTCATCTTAAGGCATATCAAATCGTTCGGTGCATATCAAATCTTTCGGTGATTTCCCAACAGAACCGATACAAATTGATGCTGCTTCCTAACACGTGGCCAGTTCGCTGTTAACGATGGCTGACCCAAGATTTCCGCTCCTCCAGAATTTGTTATGCTGCGTTGAAATTAAAATCATTTCGCTATATCCTATAGCGTACACCTCCCTCTTCCTCGGCGATTGAATCTTCAGTCTTTACCTGCACATACATTGTCATATGTATCGATGGAAATACGCATACAATATACAGAATACGCATACAGTTAATGATGGATTCGGAAAGGCTCTCCACGCGCACAGTCAACACAAAAGCGTTCCATACATATTCAATACACCTGGGTATATATGTTCGCAATAGTTCGACTTTGCTCTCGTTGCAAATTATATTAAATCATTGCCACAGCAAATGCGCATGGGAATAAAAACCCCTTTCAGAAATTAACATCCGGTGTCTAAAACCCACACTTATCATATTAATAAACAAATACTTACAAACTCTCTTCGTGGCCAGATATTGAACTGTCGTGGCCCTTACAATTTGCTGAAGGCTTACAGCCTTGCTGTTCAAGCCTACTCTTAGTCACACACTCTCTCCTCACGCTCCCCTCTCCATGTCCTTTTTTTCCTATTTATATAATTTTTTAAAAAATCATTTAATTAAATGCTCAATCCCTTCACTTCCTCAACAAACCCCTAAATCTCTCAACATCCCTAAAGGATAGATTCTCATCCCTAAAACTCTTGAAACTAAATCTAACTTAGGCTTATAATTAATTCTGAAATATTTCAAGGCTAATTTCTCTCTTGTTGTCCAATTATTTGGAAACATTACAAATCCTCACAAAATCTCATAAATATTTACATAAAATTAACAATTTCTCAAAAACATGAGACCCCTAGGTTTAATAAAAATACAAGGTATTTTCCCAAGCTAATGCTCCTGCATCAGACTCCCAAGGTTGAAAATGACCATGATCTCCAGATCATGCGTTTTTAAATTTTTGTCCGCCTGGATCCCACACTTTATGATGTCTTGCTCCACTTGCTGCACTTTTACAATCTGTCTCTATTTTCATTTTGCTGTTGCTACTGCTGGTCTCTTCTGGGATTCTTTTGTCATCAGTCTTCTGATACTTTCAATCTCTCGGTCCAATAAATCTCCCGGCTGTTGTTTTCTTGCTGTCTGCTGAGCTAAGACGGCTTGCTCAGTTTGTATTGTCCCCCGCTGACTTCTTGCTTCTATGCTTGTTTCTGTTCTGACTTGTTCAGTCTTCACTGCCACCCAATCATCCATGCCCTCTTGTTTTCTAGAACAGAAAACTTCTTCCTTCATTTGATTGCTCAACTGAGTCAAATGTTCTGCAACAATACCTGCATTCACAAAACACTTGTTAGAATAAAAATCAGAAGGCATCAGTGCCTTGTCCTCCTTTGCTAGCACTTCAGTATGCTTCTCCTCCACTATCAGCACATCAGTATGCTGATTCTCTTTGCCCAAAGAATCCTCTGAAAAATTCTCAAGACTGTCAACCAGTCTTTCTCTCACATCATCTGCTTCCATGGTATCTTTCTGCACTCGTTTACTGTACTGAACTCTTTCTTCTGCCATTTCCCTGTCATACTCCGAATTTTCCAACAAAAATTCTAGCAATGCAATTTCCCTGTGACATTGCTGAAGTATTTCACTATCACTTACAGTCCCTGCATTCATACACAACTTGTTAGTTTGAAAACTACAAGTCTCAACAGCTTTAATCGTCGGTTCATATACCAGCTCTTCCAGCTGATCATCCTCTTCATTCTCATGAACTTCCTCTTCAACAAAACCTGTAATCACATCACAACTGTCAGCTATAAAAACACAAGAGTTCACATTATCCAGTTGATCTAGATCTGCCCAATATTTCAAGAAATCATCAATGATCTCCTCCTCTTCTTCCAACTCAGCTGCTCTGAGTTCTTCACGTCTCAATTGTACATCTATTATCTGCTCAAGCTTCTTCAGCTCTTCTGTTAACTGCATGTTTATCTGTCGATCTCTTTTCTGTTGTAGCTTCTGCCACTTCACTTTCTTTCCCTTCAGTGGAAAGATCCATCCTCTATTCTGGTTTTCCTGCTCTTGCAGCCATTCCTCTAGTACCTGCAATTGCACTTTCATTACTGCAATCTCTCTTTCCCTGACTTCTGCAGTCATCTCATCACTGTGGCATTCCTCTGAACCTCTTCTTTGATCCTCCATGATCATCTTCTCACTTGCCATGAGTTGCACTAGCCTCTACGACAGCAATCTCTTCTGTTGTCACTTACCTCACCAAGCCCTCCTCACTCAGTCTTTTGGTAAGTACTGGTTCACTGCCTCTGGAACCTCTTTGAGCACTCTCCTCTGCTCACTCTCTAGGCTGTCTCTTCAACTCACGTTCTTCTTCAGGACACTGCAATTGTCCTCCTTATCCAGCCTTTAGCTGAATGCCAGGTTCAATGCCATCTTCTCTGCAACCAGAAACTCTCATCACAAATTTCAAATCAGAAAAAAAATCATTTCACCTTCAAGATCCTATTGATCTCGCTTCATCTCCCACCTGCACGGCATCTCTGTGCTGCAATCATTCATCAGTCTCAAAATCTGATCTTATCACATGCAATTAATAAAAAAAAAAACTTCATCCTCCAAACAGAGCTATTCCAGCTCTGATACCAAAATGACGCAAGCCTAGAGCTTGCCATACCCAGGATCATTAAACCACATCAAACATTCAATATTTGGTTCATGACTGTTATTCTTTCATGATTTATAAACTATGCTATAAAACCCATGCTACAAAAACCATACTTGTTAACATAAGGTGTTCTTTACGCAATTCTTTAAAAGAAGCATTCAGTATGTTGACCTGCGCACATCCGCCATTGCGCATACCATCTACATGTATTCAGATCGTACATCCCCAACAATCCACCCCTTTCCTTGCTATCGGTGTCGGCTGCCCTTATTCAATTCACAGGCTTGTGTGTATATTTGGATAGGCAGGGCAATATCACCCACTGGCAATCTTACTATTCTTCATGACCGGAGTTCAAATGTGAAATAACACAATACTGTAAATGCAATTTTACCATATGCGAAAGCATGCATTGGAATATGTAGATCCCGCTCCTTCAACTCTCAACGCAACCCAGATTGCCTGTCTATGCCGTTGCAGTTGCAAATCTATAATAGTCATGTGATGATCCTCGTCATAGCTCGATCTCCTTGTCATAATCGAAGATATTTGCATCACTGTAAGCCGATGCTCGTCCTTGAATGGCCAAATCGCAGACTAGTGATCGAATGGTGGAAATGTCGGACTCCTTGAAGAACTCAGATTCGGATTTGTGCTGACAACTCTTTGAGAAATTAATTATTGAATGGAGAATGCAACAGCGCTTCCATTATAATGTTATGCTGTTGATACTAACAGCAAACCGATCTCCTTGTGGCTCGATAGTTCCTTTCTTGCGCCGGTCGAGCCGTTCCACTTCTCGATTGGCGATCACTTGCAATTACTTTTGCAGGAATTGAATATATAACTCTTTACGCAGCCAAAGCTTGTACATATACGGATTTCTACCAGCAGGCTCTTATACATGTACCAATCGCCGACACTGGTTTCAAATGGAATTGTATCAGGCAAAGGTTCGGATTTTATTACACACACAGTCGTATATATATAAGCATCGCTTATATTAGCTCCCTTCAACGTTATCTAACAACTTCTTATTTATGATATTCCACTGTTAATACTAACAACAACCCGCATTAGATTCACACATAACAACCGCCTTCAATCCAACTTACGCTATGAGCTCCTCCAACCTTCTACGCAACTGGAGTTCGCACGCTGAACCTGGACGCGCATGCCGCAGTTTCATCTTAAGGCATATCAAATCGTTCGGTGCATATCAAATCTTTCGGTGATTTCCCAACAGAACCGATACAAATTGATGCTGCTTCCTAACACGTGGCCAGTTCGCTGTTAACGATGGCTCACCCAAGATTTCCGCTCCTCCAGAATTTGTTATGCTGCGTTGAAATTAAAATCATTTCGCTATATCCTATAGCGTACACCTCCCTCTTCCTCGGCGATTGAATCTTCAGTCTTTACCTGCACATACATTGTCATATGTATCGATGGAAATACGCATACAATATACAGAATACGCATACAGTTAATGATGGATTCGGAAAGGCTCTCCACGCGCACAGTCAACATAAAACCGTTCCATACATATTCAATACACCTGGGTATATATGTTCGCAATAGTTCGACTTTGCTCTCATTGCAAATTATATTAAATCATTGCCACAGCAAATGCGCATGGGAATAAAAACCCCTTTCAAAAATTAACATCCGGTGTCTAAAACCCACACTTATCATATTAATAAACAAATACTTACAAACTCTCTTCGTGGCCAGATATTGAACTGTCGTGGCCCTTACAATTTGCTGAAGGCTTACAGCCTTGCTGTTCAAGCCTACTCTTAGTCACACACACTCTCCTCACGCTCCCCTCTCCATGTCCTTTTTTTCCTATTTATATAATTTTTTAAAAAATCATTTAATTAAATGCTCAATCCCTTCACTTCCTCAACAAACCCCTAAATCTCTCAACATCCCTAAAGGATAGATTCTCATCCCTAAAACTCTTGAAACTAAATCTAACTTAGGCTTATAATTAATTCTGAAATATTTCAAGGCTAATTTCTCTCTTGTTGTCCAATTATTTGGAAACATTACAAATCCTCACAAAATCTCATAAATATTTACATAAAATTAACAATTTCTCAAAAACATGAGACCCCTAGGTTTAATAAAATACAAGGTATTTTCCCAAGCTAATGCTCCTGCATCAACTTGTTGAGAGCTTCTATTTTTTCTTTAAGTAGCATAATCCAAGTTTCTCTTGTAAAATCACCATTGAAAAGAATAAATTATATCTCCCATCTTGGACTTTTTGTTCTTATAGGGCTGCATATATCAATGTGAACCAGCTCTAGGGATATATATGTTGAATACTCTTTCATCTTGAAGTTCACTCTTGTTTTCTTTCTAAATTGATAGGATTTACCTATGGAGCTATTTGGCTTTGACAAGTTTCACATGCCCCTTATTACCTTTGTCTTGTTGATTTTCACTAAATTGTCAAAATTCACATGGCCCATTCTTTTGTGCCATAAACACATTTCATATATCTTTCTCAAGAAATGATTTAGAGTTTTGAAAAACATAGAAATTAATAGGAGTCTTAGTTGCTTTGCCAAATAATTTCCCATTCTCAACTTTCCTTATTTCATAGTCTTTAGACCAAAAGGTTACATCGTAGCCATGATCACACATCTGGCTCACACTTAGAAGATTATTTATTCAACCATCAACATATAGGATGTTCTAAGCTTTCGTATTCTCATCTAAGATTATAATTCCTTATCCTTTTCCTTTTATTTCAGCTAGTGCATTATTTCCATATGTTAGACTCCCTTTCCTATCTTCCCTTAAAATTAGGAATTCAGTTTCCTCTCTTGTCATGTGTTTTGAACACCCACTGTCAACATGCCATTTTCCTTCTTGATCATGAGCATATAGGGAAAATCCACATTCTTCAGAATTCTCTAGTTTTTGTTTCCATCTATTTATGCTTCATTGATGTGTATATTTCTTGTGAATCTACTACCTATGAGGATTAAAGAATCTACTTCTACATTCACTAGCTTTGTGTCTAAAGTTGTTACAATTGAAACAATCAATCTGTTGAATATGTTGTCATTGATGTCAAAGAAGGAGTAGGTGCAGGATGTTGAGAAGGTATAGGATTTCGAGGAAGTACAAAATGTCATATCAGATGTAGGAGATGATGATGCATCTTGATGATGTCCACAAGATGATGCAACCTAATAAAACCCTAGCTCTAAGGTTTAAATTTCCTAGAAGATGGACACACCTCACAATTATTGATGATTTTGATGATAAATATAAGTTGGTTTGTCTTGGAGAATCTTCCCATAAGATTCTCCTCGATATACTAATTTTGATCGTATGTGGAGTGTCATCTGGGCCTTCACTATTTGAGAGATACATTCAATCAAAGTTGGTGCACCTAACTAATCAGAAAAACCTCAAAGGGTTGAATGATACATGGCACTTTATATTTTTCTTAAGAGTTAAGCCAAGTAATTTTCTAAAGAGGTTAAAATTCCATTTGACCATGGAGGGTAAAAAGAAATTCTATTAAATTAGCATGACCCTAATAGTGGAGGACGCAGTCTTTCAAAATTTATTAATCCAAATTTTGGTGGGAGTTTTGAATTATTTAAAATTAAAATATAAATTCACTCTCCATGTCTCGATTTGGCTTAAGGGAAAATCGACACGCTCAATCAAATATATAAAGAAGTCATTCTCCTTTTGTTGACTAAGTATAAAATGTCTCACTCAATCTACTTTTTATATTTTCGGCATGAGGAGTCTGAGTGGCATCTTTATCTAGATTGCTGATTCCTTGAATATGGGGACATTAGGGGCATATTTATCTAGATTATTGATTCCCTAAATATTTGGAATATGAAGAAGATCAATTTTTTTACCAAGCCTATGTTTGTTTGACCTATGTCAATATGATTACAGAATATTCGACCAAGCCCATTTGAGATAAAATCAGGGAGTCTTAGAAATCTTAATGTGGTTTACAATTTAATGTTTGAAACTCTAGCCTTGTGGAATTATATGCCTATATGACCTTCTCTATGTTTTGTGCTCCTGCTTAGTGAAGCTTTTCAAACGTAGGAAGTTTTGGGGCTTGTGATTTGGGTTAAAGTTTCTTTTATTGGACAAGGGTTTTGGGTGGTACCTCATCTCCTGGGATTCGCTATTTCTTTTGTTTGTATTCTACAAGTAGTGTAAATAAGGGTGTATTCAAACCGAGGACTATTTCCTTTCATCCTGAAGTAGACTCCCATACATTTCGGTCCTATTTCAGGACAATAAGTCTATGTATAGAAAAATTGTCCTTTGCAAATTTTTGAAGACCAGTGAAGGAGTTTGGTTAGTACAAAATTTCCTTTGAAGAAGACCAAGGGATGGTTAAGATTGTTATCTCTGTTGTGAATGCACTAAATTTTCTAACCATTGTATGGTCTATCTAAAGTTTAGATTGAATTCTTGAACTTAATAATATTGATGGATGGAGAATTCAGTGGTTTATTTAGTGAGGCGTGACAAAAGTGCTCCCTTGAATTGATTACCATGATTGGTTTCAAAGTATAATACTTGTAGCTCTACTACAAATAAACTCTCCTTAAAATAGCAATAAGATCCAAAAACAAAGAAAGGCGATGAAATTTTGGCTTTGATTTGTTCACAACGTAGCTTGTCATTCCTGAAAACTAGTGTGATTTGACAATGGTCATTGCAGTAAAATAATTTAATGTTGTGACTTGTGCATGATGGCATGAAACAAAAGTGCACAGGAGAGTCTTCTATCATTATATTGTGAAGCTTTTCACATGGATTCCTTCAAGCTCACAACAATGACTTTGTGCCTCTTATTTATCGCTTAGCCTTTTTGACATAGTGAGTATATTCCTCAATAACAGTAACATCATGATTTTATTTTTCTTAGTGATACTTTATGGTTTCCAATATTAATGAGACAGAGTATGAACGATACCATTGACATTTAAAGAAAAGCTTCTTGATTTTTAGATGAAAAAATATGATTGAGAATAGTTGTTGGGGTTGGAAATGATAATGATATATTAGCACAATATTTCTTGTCACGATGTATTTATTTCTTTGTTGGTAGGCTATAATTATATCAACATTAGAAGTTACATTGATGCATGTTGTTACTACATGAGCAGAGGATTAACATGCTTGAATTATGCCTATAGTCTTAAAAATATGGGTGCATATTTTGTTAGTTGTAGTTGTGTGAGTTTGATGCTCTATTCAAATGTAAAGATCCTGACAAAGAGCCAACAAGGATGATGGTCTAATGGTGCATGGTGATTGATGATGAAGTAGACTAGGGATTTTAAGCAGTAACATATGATATAATCTCATTAAGCCGAATATTAAAAGTTTTTGATCCATATTATTATACTTATATGATGTGGCAAACTTAACAGAGTGATTGGAATCATAATAATAAACCTTGTTGAAATCACAGGGGCTTTCTCAATGAACCTCTGACATATCATGTGTGTTTGTGGCATACCAAAAAATACCCTTAATTTAACTACATATTGGAAAATACCTCTAAAAATCACATAATTTAACCCTCTACCAATATGAACCCAATACACCTTCCCAATTTAAAAAACACCTACTTTTACTAGATAATGTAGGTATCCACTTTTTCATTAACATTTTTATATCGCTTTATTTTTTTCATTAACTTTGACCTCCATTTTTATACTTGCCAATGTAAAAACCCTTTACCCGCTATTATATGCTCAATATATTATGTCATTTTTTCCTCAATATATATACCCCAATATGAATGCATGCGTTATGACATTACTCCCTCAGTGAAACCCTCGAGGTTGAAATATTGTAACCTGATGAACAATGACATAATAGTGACAAGATAGATATCTCATATGGCAATGATGAACTTCACAAAATAGAACTTGAGAAAATGACATTAACAATAATATAGTGACCTTGTTCTTGATCTTGCATTGACTTGACAGTGATGAGGTTGTTGTCATATGGTTGAATATTGTTGTTAAAAGTAATTGAACAATATGGTTAATCTCAATGTTGATTGAACTTCTTGACAGTGATGTGCTATCAGAAATTAATCTTGATAGTGATATGATAAGTGACATCATTATGGTTTGATGATGATGCCTTGATGGGGAGACAACAATAATGTGGCCCTAATTTGTAGTGACAACAAACTTGATGTTTGATAGTGGCAATGACCTTGTTGAAGTAGTGACATGCATAAGTGTAGAAGAATAGAGGCAGTGAAGTAGGAGATGTAGATGGAGAGGTAGTAGTAGTGGCGGTAGTGATAGTAGCAACAAAGGCAATGCCAGTAGTAGTAAAAGAAGAAAGAGTTATAACAACAACTGAAACAATGAGAGTGGTAGCCGTAATAGTGGTAGGTGGTGTGGCGATAGATAGAGGTAATAGTGGGTACAGTAGTAGTGATTTATACTAGGTGATTGAAGACCTCTTTCAACTATATCTGTAAACTCTTTCGGAATCCACTGGGGAGCCTTGTACTTTCTTCTAGTTCAACTGAAAAACTTTTAATGTACATCATACACAACCAAAGCGCTTGTTGAGTAACAAATCTTTGGTGTATTGATCTTGTGATGTCAACGTTTCATGGTTATGTTTTATTTAATGCTCTGAATAATTGATAATAACTAACCAATTGTAAAAATTAAATGAAATATTGATTCACACCCCTCTTACTATTTTCTACACAATCTCATTCATGAGAGGGGATAATGAATTTCCTTTTCTAGCATAAGAATTCTTAGATGTAGGGTTTGAAAAATAACTAGATCTAATTCCTTCATTTCTAAAAAAACCTATTGGATCTATAATTAACAACGTTATTCCTAAAATTATGAAAAACATAGAAATTTCCATAAAATAGTTTTTGATACTTGAAATTGTGTAGTCATTACATGTGAGTAGATCTATTGATATTTGACTTCCTATCTTGTTAGTGCATAGGTTTTCCTTGAGAAATATTTGTGGGTTTGACAAGATTATCTCCTTTCTTGCCACTTCTTTGGTCAAAATTTCCTTTTCTTTGTTGAATTTTCCCTTGAGTACATCTACATAGCTTTGAGGTGTTTCTTTTCTTAAGGACCTCGTGCTTGACTCTCCATTTGTGGTCTATTGAAAATATTTATATCCCGGAATTATTTTGATTGCAGGTGACCTTTACACATTGAAGATATCATTTAGAGTCTATGATCCTTTTACAAATTTGAAATTTAGATCGAACTAACATTTTTATTTCTCCCAATCTATTCTTAAGGAGATTACTTATTCCATTAGCTTCTGATAGTTATTTTCCCATTCTTTTCACTCAGCTTTTAAGAACCTACTCTTTTCTCCTTGATTATTCAAGATGATTCCTCAAAGATATAATTTCTTCTTCATATACACTTGAATCTCTCTTTTATTTCTTCTTGGATAGGTCCAACTTCATAAATTCATTCTTGTCTTCTAACTTATCATGTCTCTTTTGTTTATGTTTCAATTGCTTTAATAATATTTCTTTTAGTCTAATAGTTTCTTCTAATTTGACATTTTGAAGATTAAAGGTTTCATTATCAAAGTGATACATACCTTCTTCTACCTGTAGTAGTTGTTCCTTCAATTGTATGTTCTTCTTCCTATTCTTCTTTAGTTCATTTAGAGCCCTAATAATCTCTACTTCATGCCTTCAATCTCTTCTTCAAATTGTAAATTGTCCTTAATATTCAATTCAGAGTCTAGCCATAAGAAAGCATTGATCTTTCTCATCTTCATATGGTTCTTCACTAATAGCTGCAGATGAGTTGTTGTCTTCTTTAGAGTTGAAGCTCTTATCCTTTGAGTTTTTCCCTTCTGATATTTCTGAGGTTTATTTTTGTTCCTTTTCTCTTTCTCTTTCTCATTCTTCTTAGCTTTAGCTTAAGGAAATTTTGAGGCAAAGTGACAAACTCTTCAACAATAAAAGCATTTAAAGGGCATCTTACATTTATACACTCCTTATTCACTCTTTAACTTCCTCACAAATTGAGTCATCTCCTAGTATGATTCATAACTAGAGAAATCTTGACATTTATTAGACTTATTTGAAGCTCTAAAGGTAGCCTCCTTTAGTTTTGACTTCTCTTTTCATATTCTCATTTCATAAGCTATGACAATTCCATGAAGTTGTTTCAGAGTCATATTTTTTAGATATTTCTTTTCTTCTATAGTAGAGATATTGGCATTGAATCTCATACAAAGATATCGTAATAATTTTTTCACAAGTACATCATCCTTAGGTTTGTCATTAAGTTCCCTAATCATGTTAGCCACCTCATCGACTCTAAAATGATAATCAACAATACGTTCATCCTAATTTCTCTTTAAACTTTTAAATTTCATTGTATAAGTCTAAAGTTTAGCTTTATTTACCTTGTATTCACCTTTAGAGATATTCTTGATTTTGTCCTAGACTTCCATAGGAGATTTACAGTTCATCACTTTGAATAGCTTAGATTGATTAAGGCCAAATAAAATTGAATTCCTAGCCATTGCATGATTGGAATAAGCCCTTCTTTCATCTAGATTTGTTGGAGGAGTTGTTGGAACTATGTAACCAACTTCTACAAATCACATACAACAACACCGAGGGACATCAAATAAGCTTCCATTCTAACGTTTTAGAACACATAATTGGTTCCATCAAATATTGTTGTTATGTTTGAGAAAGAATCATAACTAACCATGATTCCCTGCAATTCTATCTTACAATGGTTAAACTATTCTTGAAGGAACCTGCTCTAATTCTAGTTGTTGGGAATCAAGGAATACTTAGTGGGGGGGACGAATCAAAATTCTACAATTTACACTTATTTAAACAATTATTCAATCAGACATAATTAACAAATAAGAAAATTACATGACATTTTCCACACAAAGGTTTAATGTGGAAACCCTTCAAGGAGAAACACCACAAAGTTTGTTTTTATTATGATGTAATTCTAAGCCCCAACTTCTAATTACCTAAAATTTTTTGAGCACCAACTCAAAGAAGGCCCCAACCCCCTCAAATCAACAAACCTTAACTTTCTAGTGGAACCAACCTTAGATCTGTATAGGCAACATCCTATAGTAGCTAGTTAGATCTATATTTCATTTATTTTCAAATTGATATCTCTAGCCAATCATATTCTTTTTTAGTTATCAATTTGTTGATATATATCAAATAACTACTTCCTATTTCTAATAGCCTCCTTCCTTTCTTCAATTAGGCATTCACACTCTCTTTCTCTCTATCATACACACATACAACTACAGCTTCATTAATTATCAATCCTCTACATCAATCTCATATGCTATCACCTGTTTTATCCAATTCATAACCTATAGGTCTTCTTTTACCACTCTTAACACTCTTATCATGTAGATCATACTAGTTGTTCAACTCTTAAATGATCACAACCACCATACTCAGTTGTGACATTAATTGTGCATGGAGCCTTACTTTCTCACATTGTTTATCAGTGCTTCCCCTTTTCTTTAATACTACATGCTTTAATATTTTTACCAAATTTGGCACCCCAACCAAAGTTTTGTTTTATCTCTCTTTCCTTCAAAAACATCGCACATGACATTTTGTCAATATTCTTCACCTTTATAGTCTTTTCCATTGAAATACCATGGGCATTAGTTCTCTTTTTTACCCATGGGAAATTGTTCCCTTTGAATTTATCAACGATGATGATTGTGCCATTACTAAATTTTCCGCTCAAATGCCAAATTCTAGAGATGTCAAATTTCATTTAATGTCAAATTTCATTGGGCCCAAATCATTGGTTCCTTTAAAATTTGACTCTCAAACACATAGTATACATAAGTTATAGGTGCTTATCACTTCTCTTATTCAATTTGGTATCTAGGTGCTTTTTAATTATTGTGGTTGTTTAAAATGCCAGGAGGCATGGATGCCTAGATACACCTCTTATGACTAAAGGCCTTACCGCGTCAGTTCGCTATCTGCCAGCGAATTCAAAAATCAACTCATCTAGCTCATCTCTATTAACCAATCAGGTTCTATTTCATCACACTATCATTACACTCTCTCATCATGTTTCCATGCTATGTTTCGATATCATGTCTTCATGGTGACATCATCCTAACATGTGTCACACTATTGAGGCACCACATCATCACTTGGCCATGTCAACGCCACCTATATGCCACTTCATCATTTATGTCATTTTAGAACATAATCATTTTGAATGGTACCATAACTGTGAAAAGACCTTCCAACATTTAAAGGAATTTTTAACAAGTGCACCAATATTGAATATAGTTTATTTGAATGAAGAGTTCCTTATGTTCACAAATGCATGTAAACAAATACTTGGAGGAGTTTCATTAAGAATGGGCATGTAATATATTATGAATCCATAAAACTAAAAGAGAATGAAAAGAACTATGTCACTCATGATTTTGAGTTGGTGGTGATTATATGTGCCTCAAAAATGTGGACACACTAACTCATGGGTGTCTAGTCAATTTAGTGTCCTAAATTGCTCTACATAAATTAGAAATCTAGGTATCGTAAACTGATGAAGTGTGGTGCACCATATGTGCTTAGTTACATTTTTCTTACTTCGTTGTTTTATAGTTTATGTTGTTTTTGGGGGTTTTGTTTCTTATGTTAGAATCTAGTTTCTAAAGAAAAGAGAAAATGAAACAAATCAAAACTTTGAACAGTTAGATTAATCTAAGCCAGAAAAATATCTAAGAAAAGAAAGAAAGAAAAACAAATTAAATCCCATTCATAACTTCACATATCGCCAATTTCGTTCTTAAGGAACTAAAAAGACTCAATGAGACATGAACTTATGTAATGAGTATCCTACTAAGCAAAAAGCAAGAACATGTAAAGAAAAACTAATCTACTATGTTCTCTATGCTCCAATTCACAAATCGAAAAATAGGAAGACTACTTTCTTGGAATATTTTGTTAAGCATAAATTACATAGTTAGATAAATCTGCAATCAACCGGTTGAACACACTTGCATTAAAATTGTTAGGCCCATATACTACTAGTGTAAACCCTTATTGTTATTAGTACAACCCACATATTATATTGATGTACCCATGTAGTTACCATATTGTTACTATTGTGCCACATAGAAGCCCACTATTGTTATTATTATGCCCTTACATTATTATTGTTATGTCGGCTCTAATTATGTTATGACCCCTTAGACTCCTATATATAGAAAGGAGGTATTTTCATTTGTATGATCAAAGAATTGCTCATTTATGTAATGTAAAGGAGGTTTCCCCATCAAAGAGGCTGAATTCTAAGGCATTGATCTATCTTTCTATCTTTTTCTTGAGCTGGTTTCATAACATTTGGTATCAGAGCTTTGGATTCTAGGGTTTGCGCTGCCCCAAACAAGTCAACGTGGCATTTTCGCTATAACTTTTTTCTGCGATGTTTTAGAAGCTAAAAAAAGACCCATTTGAGAAGAAATTACGCTGAATCTTGGGTCTGAATTTCAGAGCCTTTCGCACTATATTTGCGGAGATATGATCTGAGGAAGTTGGTCTTTTTGCAGACTCCTGAATTACATTCCAAACAGGTGACCTGGGGAAAATCGTCATAACTTTCTCTCTGAGCATCAGATTGAAATTTCCTAAGAAGGTACAGAAAGAGGACAGATTGTAGTTTCTTGTATATATTTTTCAGATCCAAAGGTTGAAACAGTGACTCGTGGCATGTTGTACAAGTTCACTCTACTGAGCTAGTCTATAATCAGGTCACTGTGGGAGATTTGACATAACTCTTCCTTGAAGAATCCAATTTGGATCAGACTGGTGGCATTGGAAAGAGGACGCAGAGGGCTACTACAGATCGCAATTTGAAAACTTAAAGATCCGAAAGTACAAAGTTATAGTCATTTCAATATCAAGCTCCTAAAATCAAGAAAAAGCAAGATGAGGAAGTTTGATGGCAAGGATCCGGTAAATTGGATACTTCAGATGGAGCAATATTTTGATCTACATGGTGTACCACTGTTACAAAAGGTATGTATTACATCTTCATATTTAGAACTGGATCAATTTTATGGTATGAAGGGCTTTGTTCTCATAAACAACTTGTTACGTGGTCAATTTTCACAGAGGAAATGATAGCACATTATGAGGATACAAAGAGCAACACCTTCTTTAGAGCAACACCACAACAATTGGAAAGACTAAAAGGGCTTTGTGACATAGTGGAAAGAAAAATTATGAAAACCAGGAAGCATACCCCCCACAACTATAAAGATGGAAGTGTTGTTTCTCCCAGCCTTCCACAACCTACAAGGGTTACACCACAACAATTGGAAGAAAAAAGAGAAAAAGGGGATTTGTTAGAATTGTGATAGAAAATGTACTAAAGGTCATAAGTGTGCTAAGAAGAAATTATTTTACATAGAATATGAAGAGGAGGAAGAAAACGATCAAGAAACATCAAAAGAAGAGGATATACGCCAGGACCCCACCTCAGAGAAAGAAGAAATGAATCAGACCATATCTTGTAAAGCATTGGCAAGAATTACCACTCCTCAAGCTCTCAAGATAGAAGGAAATATCAAGAAGAAAAAGGTGCAAGAAGTGAAAGATCACATCAATAAAGAAGAAATGAATCCAACCATATCTTGTAATTCATTGGTCGAAATTACCACTCCTCAAACTATCAAGATAAAAGGACATACCAAGAAGAAAAATGTTCAAGAAGTGAAAGATCACATCGAGCATCAAGAAATGAATCCGACCATATCTTGTAAAGGATTGGAAGAAATTACCACTCAAACTCTAGAGATAGAAGGACATATCAAGAAGAAAAGGGTTCAAGCAAAGAAAGATCACATCGAGAACCAACAACAAGTTCTCCAACTTTTAAAGGATAATGTCACTTCGGTGCAAAATCAAACGAAGCAACAGGTAAATCAACATCATAGTGAAAAATGTTTTGATGTAGTTGATTGGGTATTTTTACTGCTACATCCCAAGTAAGCTATTTATGAGAAGGAAATGTTGGAAATACTACATGCACTTATAAAATGGCGACCTTACCGAAGGGGAAGACTCTTCAAGGATGAGGATGCGGAAGCATTGTTTTGTGCTATTTCTATTATCCAACCAAATTGGATAAACAAAGCAAGGGATGAATGGAAGAAGGACAAAGAAGTATGGCCACTTATTCAAAAGTTTCAAAAGATCCCAATTCAAATAATATTGCCAGAAATTGAAGAGGAAGGAAAAATCATATTGGAACCTGGAGCAGTCACAGAAACAAGAACCCGATAGCTATGAAATCGATCAATTTCAGAGTATCTCATCAAGTGGAAGAACTTACTTGCTGAATATTCCACATGGGAGGACAAGAATTTTATACAGAAGCATCAAGAACTACTCAAGCGTTGAGGACAACACTTTTTGAAGGAGAGGGGCATGTTAGGCCCCTATACTACTAGTGTAACCCCTTATTGTTATTAGTACAACCCACATATTATATTGATGTACCCATGTAGTGCCCATATTGTTACTATTGTGCCACATAGAAGCCCACTATTGTTATTATTGTGCCCTTACATTATTATTGTTATGTCGGCTCTAATTATGTTATGACCCCTTAGACTCCTATATATAGAAAGGAGGTCTTTTCATTTGTATCATCAAAGAATTGCTCATTTATGTAATGTAAAGGAGGTTTCCCCCTCAAAGAGGCTGAATTCTAAGACGTTGATCTATCTTTTCTATCTTTTTCTTGAGCTGGTTTCATAACAAAAATTGCATGAATGGAAAATCTAAACTATCAAAATTGAAAGCAATAAAATGAAAAGAAAAACCAATTATCTCACCTATAATCACAATATTTCACCAATTAACTTCCAAAAATGTATTAAGCTAAAGGCTCTGGAAATATCATCATATAGCATGAAAGAAATGACATCTAAACTATCTAATTGCACACTAATGAAAAGCAAAGCCAATCATCTCACCTATAATCACAATATTTCGCCAATTAACTTCTAAAACGGTGTTAAGCTAAAGGCTCCGGAAATATCATCATATAGCATGAGAGACTAATCTAATAAGCAAATACAAGAAACATGTAAAGAAACCTAATCTACAATCAACCGGTTGAACACACTTGCATGAATTAAAATTGCATGAATGGAAACTCTAATCTATCAAACTTGAAAGCAATCAAATGACATACTTGAATGAAATCAAAGCAAAACTACAAAATAAAATCTACTCTACCTTACATTCTAATATGCTCCATGACATCTACTTTACATTTCCTTCCATGTTGAGAACATCAAAGCTTTATTCAAATTCTTCAAAATTAAAAAGTACAACTAAGCTCTCCAAAGCTTTCCAAAGCTATCAGGGAAGAACTTCAAACTCCAAGCTAAAGCGCTATGAAAAAGCTACAAGCATCAGAACTAAAAAGCTAAGCTAACAAATGAAGGAGAGAGATCTCCTATTTATACAAAAAAATGAGAAGCTATCTCATTAATGAGAGTCCATGAATCTCTCACTCTACCTCTAGAGTCCTAATCAAAATAGGAACTGATAAGGCACATGTCTTCTTAGAGTTTCAATACAATTAGGAGATGTGACACATATCTTCATGATCCCATGATTTTCTCCACTCAAATTCGAATTTGGCCTTAGGGTGTCGCATAAAGGTCTTCTATAAGCCTCCTTTTGACCTACACATGTCAACAATCTCAACCCACTTGTTAGGTATAAACATATGCACATTATTTTTTAATTTTTAACCATAAATTCACTTAAAAAGGCTAAGAATTAATAAAGTTTGGAAAAACATAAATGTGGCCCAATGATAATGAAAGTGAGATGAATGTAGTGACATGGTAGTGAAATGGAGGTGAAATGGAGGTGATATAATGGACATAATAGTGAAAGTGTAATTCAAATGAATGAAAATTTCAAGACCCAACATACCCCCCAACTGAAGTTATTGCATGTCCTCATGCAATATATATTACATTAATTCTTTTGACCCTTGAGCTTTGGCTTAACTTTGCATAATATCATTTGATAACTTCTTACTTTCACAAAGTGTTTTTCTTGAATTGCAACATGGTTCGTTCTTGTGTAACAACCATATTTTGTTGTTGCATTCTATTTTGATCTTTGAAATTTGCATAATGATATTTTGATTATTGTTGCAAAGTATATCTTTATTGGATTGCATGATGGTTGGCTCTTGTGTGACAACCATGATTGTGTTTGTATCCAATTTATCCTTTAAGCACTTTTTGAAAAGCCATTGTATGCTCATAATAACAATGTAATAGTTAATATATTTTGGAAGTATGTGGGCTCCTGAATATGATATGGACATGTCAAGATATGAATATGAATGTATTCGTCCCCCCCAACCGATTGTATTGGCAATTTTATGAAATGAAGAAGAAAAATGTTTTTCCAATAATTACCATTCTAGCTTTTTATGGAATTCTATGGTCAAAAGTTATAAATGATGTACCTTAACTTACCCTTTTGAATGGATGAGTTGTATGTGTGGTGGCTAAAATATTCTGATCATATTCTTCTTCAAGTGTTTGAACAAGAAGAGTCATGGATAAAGAGTCAAGATGACTTTTTATTGCTTCTACTAAAACTTGTTGAATCTACTCCAAAATGCTAAAAATAATAGTCTTCATGTCTTCAAAACTCATTGGCACAATTCCTACTATGTGAAAAGATGTTCTGATGTCGAACATAGCAGGAAATTGTTGACTTAGTGACCATTAATGGATGCCACTAGTCAACATGAAAACTCTCACCATTGATGACAATGAGAGTCAAGATACCCAAACACAGCTTGCTAGGTAGGAATAGTTTTGCTGATGTCGAGTCACCTAGAAGATCTGATGAACAAGGGATATTAATGTATTCCCATTATTTGTCAGCGTGAGAACTTGCCATTAAGGAATGCAAGCCTCAATGTGTTTTTACAAGGAACTTAGACTCAAAGGACTATGGACTCAATAATTTGCATTGAAGCAGGTCTTATTTATGCAATGAAAATGACAAGAAAGAGAAGATGAAAATGGAAGATGGCAATGGAGAGTAGAAATGAAAATGAGCAATAAGCATGTGAATGAACCTCTTGCTTTTATTTTTGGGTTATGAATGGACAAAAAGAAATGGAAAGTGTATGTGAATGTAAATGGAAAATATGAAGGGAAATGACGTGAATGTTTTATTATGAGGTATGGATGTGATGGAGACAATAGTATCTGAAAGTTTTTCAAGTGTTTGGATCTGATTTTGCATCAACATATTTCCTCTTTGTTGCTGATCATCCTCTTA
This sequence comes from Pinus tabuliformis, assembly GCA_031772625.1. Lineage (NCBI taxonomy): Eukaryota > Viridiplantae > Streptophyta > Pinopsida > Pinales > Pinaceae > Pinus > Pinus tabuliformis. The sequence continues at coordinate 647,302,067 of CM062807.1, read as the reverse complement.
TGAAACAAATTGGTCTATTAGAGAGACACCATCCTCTTGTAGTCATTTGTCCTTCCTCCTAGAACTTGCAAAAAAAATTAATACTTCTTCTGCAATGGAATGTAAGATTACCAAAGAAGAGAGGTGATCAATCTCTCTAGTTATGATATGTACACACAAAACTAAGAATTTGTATTAATGAAACAAGTTCTCAAACAAAAAATCAAAAGAATTTATACCTACTTTGGAATTAGTGCCTCAAGTTGAATGTTGCTTCTTTTCAACAATTTATTTCATTATTTACCATTTCAAACTCTAATGATGGATTTCTCATTATGTATATCTTGTTGAGATCTTTCCAATGAAACTTGAATAATCAAAATCTGATTTCGTATGAGAAAGTTAGGCTGATTTGAACAATGAGATTTTTCAGCTGTGGAATGGCTTTAGCTGCAGAATGAATTTAGCTGCAGAATGTGCACAATATCTGTAGCTAAAAATCTTGAATAAAAATTTAGCCATTCATTTTTCATCATCAGTCCAAAATTAATCAATACCTTCAGAAAAGTGAGTAAATAACTTATTCATTTCATTGATTCAAAATTGTTTTTTTTTTTGACATGCGGCGACTTAATGATAATGCACACCTTGACTTCCATTTTACCAGGTTCTTTTCATCGACTTGGATCAAATGGATAGGAAACCATCCATGTAATGACATTTTCCTAGCTACCCATGTGGCTCGTTTCATCTCTTGACACCTATAACTTATAGAAGTATGACAATGGTTGCGGAATTGCCAGTTAGTTGCAGAACAGAGCTGCATTCCACAGTTAAAAGACAACCAACCATCATTTTTCTGATTTAAGTTATTTTCTTCATTGTCTACATGTAGGAACTCTGTAAATGGTAGTGGAATATGGAGCAAAACAGTTTCAGTGATGGAAATGGAATATCAAGGTACCAACACTTGTGCTGCTCACATTTGTTTTTGATATATACCTGAAGTGTCACTTTCCTACTGCCATCTAAATCATAAACCTTGAAGATGAATTCAATCTTTTGGTTACTTAGCAATTAGGCATGGGAACAATTTTAGAGCACTTCGACTATCAAAAATATGCTTATGCAAGAGTGCAATGATGCAAGAGATAGTATGCAGGGATGATAGATTATTTTCAAGATAAATCAGAAACCAGTGATTTCAAGAATGCAATTATAATGCACCAAACTTTGATATGATTCAGATCAGCCCAAAATTAGCATGCAAATAGTTCCAAAATTTCACTTGAAAAACAAACAAGATAATACTTATTGAGCCTTTAAGTGTATTAGGATTATCGTAACTTATTTTCAGGACCAAACTTCGAAGATTACACTGTTGTAGCAATTATATCAGACCTCTGAAATACACAAGATTGCCAGGGAAAATGAGCAACAAAGCTTCAACTTATAGTTTTATAAACAACTCAAGGCACATCACGATAAAACCTCCACTCCTAGTTTTTAAATCATAAAACAACCCATTTCCCCTCGCTGTCATGCTTCTATTTTCTATTGTTTGTGCCCTATCCGTTGTAAAATATGGACGATCATCCGGATTGGCCAATTTTGTCTACCTCATTCACATATTCACCAGCGAGAAATTGAAAGTACCATCTAAATCATATGGGGCTGGAAATAATTGCCGATAGCATAGGATTTCCATCGTCATGCTGCCAAGAGTGGAAAGAAAAACAATGCAAAGTTTTGCAGCGTGACCCTGACAGTAAAAAATATTAGTCTCAGCAAGATATAATGAGACATATCCTAAGCCCGCAAATGACTCTTATGCCCTTCATATTTTAGTGAGTAAATACGTCAAGCATCATAGGTATAGCCGTTAAACAGATCAATCGGGAAGAGTCGTATTTGATTTGGACATGTTTGATAGGTGTGAGATGAATTATTAAAGATGGAAAATGTGTAATCATGATTTATGGTCAGCACACAGTTGATTCCAAATTGGAGTTCCCCTCCCCAGGTAGCCGAATTAAATCAAACTACCAGTTTATTAATTTAAATACCATTTTTTCCTCTCACGTCCTGCAAAAATGGGCTTCAAAGAACTGCAAAAATCTCCCAAACTACTTTAAATTCCTTAAAATGATTTCTAGGTTATCTAATTGATTCTATTTCCAAAAAAACCATGTTTTTTTTTTCCAAATTCATCTCTGTTTGGCTGAATCGTGCAGTTGAAGTTTGACATTTTTTAATGTTTTGCGTTTTCCTGAATTACTGTGGTTGAATTTTCATTTGCAGGTCTGCTGTTGGTGAGCATCTTGGAAAATTCTTGCAGTAGTGTTATGAGTAGCCACAGTATAGCAATTTTCCGTCAGATTTTCCCTAAATCACATACCAGTTTACGAAATTTTGATCTGCCAAGGTTGCATTTTATAATTTGAAATTGTGTTTTTTTTTCTCTGCTCTGTTCACTAACGTATCGCATAGAAATACCAGATTGAAAAAAAATCAGAGGTTTCACTTACAATGCAGCTTCACACTCTCTCTTAATTCTAGCCTTTTCATGCTATAAATACTGGCCCTTCCAACTCTTCGAAGAAGGAAAGCATGTAGATAAATCTAGAAGAAAAATAAGAGTGATTTCTCTGTGGCTTGGCAGGCCATCTTACACCTCAGCAACATTCTTCCTGTTAGTTTTGTTTATTAATTTCTGTAATTTATTGAAAGATTTCCATATGAGTAAGATACATGATCTGGATGAATGCAAATGGGCTGCTTACAAAGGGCTTAATATTTTCACTAACATTTGTCTACTACTGCTGATTACAAGAGTCAGACAAACAACTAGAGGATGCTTTTGTAGATTTTCTATTGAGGCCACAGTGGAAACTGGAATTGGGGATCGCCATTGATTGTTTCCTTTTTTTTTCTCTGAAATTGTGAATTTTATAAGAATGATTAATGATTTTCAATTTCAGGCAGCAAAGACTTCAAGGTAAATATGCTAAAAATAGGACTTTGATTGAGGTCTTAAGCTGATTTTTTATCAATCTAGGCTGGGTGACTAGGATAAGATCCATATCAGGATGATTCCGAAGATGCCCATGTGGTCGGTTTATTCATTGGATGCATGTAACCTGCTAAACCTTAGAATTAGTTGTGGAATTCACACTGAGTTGCAAAATCACGCTGCATTCCGCAACTAATTCGTAGAATCTTATTAAAACAGAACACAGTGTTTTGAGAGTCACTACAAACCATAACCAGTCAATCTTGGACAGTTGAACTTATTAAAGTAGTTGCATTTTTTTTTTTGGAATAGAATGAAATGTTGAAATTTATTTTGTCTCCTTTTTTTTTTAAGATAATAATTCTTTTTTCTGATCTTCCAGATCATGCAAAGTGCAGGAGGAGAGCATACTTCAAGAAATTATTAATTTTTTTTTAGATGTAAGAAATAAGGTCTCCTAATTACACTTCCCCGGCAACAGTGCCAAAATGTCTAGTCAATTTAGTGTCCTAAATTGCTCTACATAAATTATCAATTCGGGTATCGTAAGTTGATGAAGTGTAGTACACCATATGTGCTTAGTTAACCTTTTTCTTACTTCGTTGTTTTATAGTTTATGTTGTTTTCAGGGGTTTTGTTTCTTATGTTAGAATCTAGTTTCTAAAGAAAAGAGAAAATGAAACAAATCAAAACTTTGAACAGTTAGATTAATCCAAGCCGGCAAAATATCTAAGAAAAGAAAGAAAGAAAATCAAATTAAATCCCATTCATAACTTCACATATTGCCAATTTCGTTCTTAAGGAACTAAAAAGACTCAATGAGACATGAACTTATGTAATGAGTATCCTACTAAGCAAAAAGAAAGAACATGTAAGGAAAAACTAATTTATTGTGTCCTCTATGCTCCAATTCACCAATCGAAAAATAGGAAGACTACTTTCTTGGAATATTTTGTCAAGCATAAATTACACAGTTAGATAAATCTACAATCAACCAGTTGAACACACTTGCATGAATGGAAAATCTAAACTATCAAACTTGAAAGCAATAAAATGAAAAGCAAAGCCAATTATCTCACCTATAATCACAATATTTCGCCAATTAACTTCTAAAACGGTGTTAAGCTAAAGGCTCCGGAAATATCATCATATAGCATGAAAGAAATGACATCTAAACTATTTAATTTCACACTAATGAATAGCAAAGCCAATCATCTCACCTATAATCACAATATTTTGCCAATTGACTTCTAAAACTATGTTAAGCTAAGGGCTTCGGAAATATCGTCATATAGCATGAGAGACTAATCTAATAAGCAAATACAAGAAACATGTAAAGAAACCTAATCTACAATCAATCGGTTGAACACACTTGCATGAATTAAAATTGCATGAATGGAAACTCTAATCTATTAAACTTGAAAGCAATCAAATGACATACTTGAATGAAATCAAAGAAAAACTACAAAATAAAATATACTCTACCTTACATTCTAATATGCTCCATGACATCTACTTCACATCTCCTTCCATGTTGAGAACATCAAAGCTTTATTCAAATTCTTCAAAATTACAAAGTATAGCAAAGCTCTCCAAAGCTTTCCAAAGCCATCAAGGAAGAACTACAAACTCTAAGTTAAAGAGTTACCAGAAAGCTACAAGCTTCAGAACTAAAAAGCTAAGCTAACAAATGAAGGAGAGAGATCTCCTATTTATACAAAAAGATGAGAAGCCATCTCATTAATGAGATTCCATGAATCTCTCACTCTACCTCTAGAGTCCTAATCAAAATAGGAACTGATAAGACACATGTCTTCTTAGAGTTTCAATACAATTAGGAGATGTGACACATATCCTCATGATCCCATGATTTTCTCCACTCAAATTCGAATTTGGCCTTAGGGTGCCACATAAAGGTCTTCTAGAAGCCTCATTTTGACCTACACATGTCAACAATCTCAACCCACTTGTTAGGTATAAGCATATGCACATTATTTTCTAATTTTTAACCACAAATTCACTTAAAAAGGCTAAGAATTAATAAAGTTTGGAAAAACATAAATGTGGCCCAATGATAATGAAAGTGATATGAATGTAGTGAGATGGTAGTGAAATGGAGGTGAAATGAAGGTGATATAATGGACTTAATAGTGAAAGTGTAATGGAAATGAATGACAATTTCAAGACCCAACAATGGGAAAGATGTTCAAATCACAGAGTAATCACAATGGGTTGAAGCATTTCATTAGAAAACCAAATTTAAATCATAAAAAAATTAGATGGATGGAATTATTGATTGAATATGACTTTGAAACTAATTACATAAAGGGAAAGGAAAATAAAGCAGTTGATGTACTCAACAGAAGAGTGCATACCATTGGTGCAACCATAAGCATATGTAAATATGATTTTAAAACTAGAATTTTAGAGGATGCAAATTCATATCAGCAGTATATGGAAATATAAAGAAACCTATAGTAGCATAATTTTCAATCAAAGTACAAGGATTACAAAATAGAAAAAGATGCAATTATTTTGTACAAGGGTGGGATTTATGTACCAAATTTATAGGGCCTGAGAAATCTAGTTTTAAGTGAGATGCATAGAGTTCCTTATATTGAGCATTGAGGGTATCAAAAGACAATCTCAACAATAAGGAAACAATAATTTTGGAAATGTATGAAGAAATAAGTGGTTGATTATATAGCCAAGTGTTTGTAATGTCATAAAGTTAAAATTAAACATAGACACCTAGATGGTTTGCTACAACTGATACCTATCCTTGAGTGAAAATGGGAAATTGTTTCTATCAATTTTATTATGAATTTTCCTAGAACTATAAGGAAACATGATTCCAATGGTTGTGGTGGAAAAAATCACTGAGGATGCCCACTTTATTCCAATGATGCCCACTTTATTCCAATGAATTCAACACACAAGGTGCCAATCATTGTTAAGATTTATATGAGGGAAATTTGTAGGCTATAAGGTGTGCCCAAAGCCATTATCTCGATCAGTGATTCCAAGTTTACATCCAATTTTTGTGTAGTTTTGTTCAAGGGATTCGATTCTAATTTAAATTTTATCATGACATACCATCTAGGGTCAAATGGATAAACCAAAAGAGTCAATTAGGTTATTTAGGATATGTTGAGGATGTATGTGATGGAAAAACCATCGAAATGGGATGATTGCCTTCAGTTGGTGGAATTTTGTTACAATAATGGGTATCGTTCGTCTTTGAAGATGAGCCCATTTGAAGCCTTGTATGGTAGGAAATGTAGTACAACCATGAGTTAGGAAAATCCAATGGATAGGGTTATTGTTGACATAGAATTCCTCAAGGAAATGGTAGAGAAACTAATAAAATAAAAAGAATTTAAAGGTTTCCTAGGAAAGAAAGAAAAGATACACCAATAAGGAAAGGTTAAATAAGGAATTTAAATTTGGCAATCATGTCTTCTTAAAAGTGAAGGCAAAGAAAAGTTCATTAAAATTGGGTTTGTGCAAAGTTGGTGGCTAAATATTGTGGACCATTTAAGATCCTAAAGAGGATTGGTATAATCACATATAGGATTTCATTTCCAACATCTATGCACATTCATAATTTATTTCATATCTCATTACTTAAAATGTATGTTCTTGATGCTACTCATTTAATTTATTGGAATATGATCAAGGTGAAACCTGAGGGAGACTTCTAGGTACAACTAGTATGAATTTTAGACAAGAAGATCGAGGTGCTCTAGAATCAAGCCATCACCTTGGTAAAGGTGCAATGGACTGTTTTTTATCTTGAAGATGCCAGATGGGAGCATGAAGCTTGTAATGAGGAAAGAGTACCCTCATATTTATTATTAATCATATTCTATATATTTGTATGTATAATATATGGAGGTCAATGCATAAATAGGCAGGGGTGCACGGATGTAACACCCCTACTCAAACCCCATATTGTAAATACTATGTACATGTGAAACATGGGCTAGTTAGTTGGGACTTAATTTTGGGGTCATGCATCGTGTGTATATTTTTTTGGGTTTTTGTTCCCATGTGTATATTATTTTATATGCTATGAGGCTAGAAAGCTTGATGTTGTAAATATGTTTAACTTATCTACACTAATAAACACATAATGGATACAAACCGAATCAGGTGAAAAAAGTATGGAGGCCAAGAAGCTATGGGAATGTTAAAAGGGTTGATATTATTTAATAATAATTATTAGAAAAAAGGGCATAATAATATAACCAATTTCGATCAGTGACTTTAGAGGGTGCCACGTCTCAATCATAAGTCATGCACATTAAAGAATGATGTTTTCCCTTTGAAGGGAGTTAGTTAGGAAAGCAATCAAAATGGACACCAAAGGAATGGAAGTAGGAACTCCTGGAGCACCAATGTTGAGAATGTATCTGTTTGACCAAGTTTTGTACCCTAGAACTAGTGGCACAGCCTGAGGGAATACAGGTACAAATAAGGGTTTTCACTGCTTGGGTATAGGCTAATAAGGGATTCCAAGGAGGTACAGAGGGTAATTATATACACCAGAGATTAGTATAAGGAACTCTTGGAGAAAATATGATTCCATGTCTAGATGACCAAGATGCTTTGGAGGTCACCACATAGCCTCAAGGACTACATGCATAGAGAAGAGTGTGCAATGCTTATCTGCGGACTGATGGGGGCGTGAGAATACAGGTTGGAGGATGCTAGGGTTTGGTACCTTGGTCAGTTGATGGTATTATACATGTACCGATATTTTTGGTGAGTTATTTCCCATACAGTCGAAGCCCCAACTCGAGGATGACCTACAATTTAGAGATTATGAAGAGCATGGTCTATGGCTAGGAGGAACATCGAAGGTCTATAGCTAGTTGGGTATTCAAAAGATAAGTTCTTTTGTAACATTCATTTAATTTATACTGTAATTTCTATGAACCATTTCTTGTGCTATGTATCAATTTTAATTGTTTCTTGTAAGTTACATTTTTTGTGTGTAGAAATATTAAATTGTTAGCCATTTGCATTAAAATGCATTTAGATGTGCATATCACTCTGTTGGAAATAAAATAAAAAAGGTAAATACCCAGGGCTCTTGATACAACAATGATTGACATAGAATTATACCTTGTCTAGAGGCTAGAGATATTGCTAGAATTAATAAATGAAAGGGAAAATTATTTATTCCTTAGTTGCAAAGGGCCACTAGGTATGAATATACCTAGTTAACCGCTAAATTGACCAAGCCGTATGTTGAACATGTTATAGATGTTGGGATGGGGTCCCCTGGGTCAGTTTTGGGTTAAAAACCCAAGTTCTAATGTAAATTTTGAAAAAAAGATGTAAAGTCTCCGCGAATTGTGGATGTGGAGTGCGTAGGTAGATAGGGGTCAAAAAGGGTTTTTACCCTTACTTATGTAAAAGATTGAGTCAGTTTTGAGATCTACCCTTGATTTGCGGACCATGGGATTATATAAATAGGTGTGCCTTACAGAGTTTAAGGTAGATTCATGCTTTTGTCTATGGGTACGACGAATGGAGTCTTAGAGAGTTAGTGAAGAGAAGTAAGTCTTAGAGGAGGAAAAGGCTCTGCGGACGAGTGTGTAGAGGCCTAGAGTAGTGTTTGTAACTGAGTGTGCGGAACCCTGCAACTAAGTGCACAGGGAAGTTTTGAGTCTGTAACATTGTACTGAAGATCGATAAAGAAGACTTTTGTAGAAATTCATATGTTTTATCTATTTCCTTATGTTGTTTATGTTTGTGATACATGTTGTGATAAGATAATGTCTTTATGAAGTAATGATGTATTGATGTGCGAATATATTGGATAAATATTATTAATTGAATGCAATGCATGTTAAGTACTTACGTGAAGGTTGTAATACTTTCTGTTAAGTTTATTAAGAACTTAAGAAAATATGTGTGGATTCCCATCTAAGGCCAGTCTATGATGTGCGTAATTAGATAACCTATCTGTTAAAGTTCCGTAGAAGCCGATCGTAGACCTTTGTGGAGGTCTAGAGGCCATTTGAAGGAAACTACAACAACAAGCCCTAAGGGCTTAGAGATATGTGTGAAGGAAGATCTAGGACATAAAAAGGACATCACACTGATCTCTAGATGCGAAAACTTGGTTCCAACATCCCCCCATACTGCTTCGGGTGAGACTTCAATCTGCGTTACGTGGGTTGATGCTGAAAGGTATGGTAGTGTAGGGTTTTTTTTAGCACAACTAACATTCAACCTGGGTTAGGACCCTCAAAGCCAACAAATGGTTCCGTTGTCGGGACCAGGATCTGCATAAAGAGATGTGTGATGTCGCATCACTAGAATTTCGACAAAAAAGGAAATTGAGAAGTGGTTGGATAAAAATATCCATGAATTCATGGCGCAGGAAAACAGGAATCCATGCTTGTCAAAAGAATAATGGTTGGACAGATATTTGTACACAGAAATACATGAAATTTTCTTCTGCACCTTCCTGATCGAGCTATAAGAGTGGATAGCTAAATTGGCAGACGACCAAGGAAGGTGGAGACTTGACGGCCCAATAGTGTGTAATCCGGAACTAGTGTGGAGGTTGGAAGATTTTTTAGATAAGATCATGCATGCTTTTGATCACTGGCTTGATCAAGTCATAGGAAGATTTGTGACAGAGTTCGCAGTTGATATCTTAGTCAGCTACAATGAAGCAGAGTGACTATTCTTCAAAGGGCCACAAGGTAAGTATCTAAGATATTTGAATACCTTGATTAAGATGTTGTTGTGTGAAAAATGGGTTATTCCATTGCCTTGATGTTTAGAGCTACACGAACTGGAAAGATTTTCAGAGATCAAGGGAGAATAGGTCCTCAATATAGCCCATTGATTGGGCCTCCTTCAAGCAATGATGAGGGAACAATACAGGCTTCACCGCAGAGCACTGTACAACTGATAAGGCAGAGCTTTTCATGAACTCATTGTACATCCACTCCACCCCCATCTTCACGTCCATAGCATACAACTTCGCCCACACCACCACCACCACCACCACCATTCAACATGTTGAACTTATTAAAGCTCATGATTTTCAAAGGTATAGGAAGTGAAGATACAAATCAATTTTGGTTCGTCATGACTGCTATATGGGTGATGTAGTATATCACTAATGACACTATAAAGAAAGTGCAATTAGTTACCACTCTGCAGGATTGTGCACTGAAATGGTACGTCAAGTACAACACTGATAACCCTTTGGCATCATTAGCAGACACTAAGGCCACTTTGAACAAAGAATTCAGTAAGCCTAAGTCTGACTGGAAATCAGTAGTTGGATTAAGGAAATCATGATGAGGGCTGGTGAAACACCTTGGGAGTTAGATCAAAGACTGAAGTGTGTGATCCACAAAGCTAATATGTAGCTCACAGATAGTCAGCACCGCGATTGGTTTATATCCACACTCCTGCCCCACCCGAGGATTGCTTTATCGTAACAGAAGATAGGGACTCAGGAAGAAGCCCTAGAAATCGTGATGAGATTGCATGAAATGCCAGCTTAAGACGCGTCTTTGGGAGTTCAAAAAATTCACTCATAGTTGTAGAACCTTTGCTTGGAATATCAGAGCTTTAAAAAAGAAAGGGAGGCTAGGCCAGAGGTACACGAGGAAGTATGGTGCCTCAAGTGTGAGAGCGCAGGGCATGACAAAGATCATTGCCATGTCTTCAGGAATTATATCACCGGGGGGGACCAATGCCCCTTAGGGAGGAAGCTCCAGCGGGACCAAGTACGGGACCCACGCTATGGTTTGCTATTTGTCATGTGGCCAGAAAATACATAACAAATAATTGTCATTTACTGCAAAATTTTATGTAGACACCACAACAAATGTTCTGTGATTTCTGCAAATCGGTGTTCCACGATGAGCGCCACTATCATAGCTAAGAATTGATGATGGAAAGAATGCCTACCTATCGAATGCAAGCAGAAACTCAGCCTTCGGATCAGGGTGCTGGGGGAGAGCAAAGAGGATATCAGGGGAGTAGACGAGGTTGAGGAGGAGGAGGAATTGGTAGAGGTCATGGACTGGGTAATTGCTATAATTACAGGATGCCAGGGCACTATGCACGGGAGTGTTAGAATCAGATGCGCCTGCCATGTCAATACTACACTCAGTTCAAACATACGATAAAATAATGCCCTGTGTTGATAGCCAAGATGCAGGAGAAGAAGGCACAGCCTCAAGACCCTACACATAACTTACAAATGATGAGGGCTAAGCTCCACGAGGAGGATCCCAATATGAATATCATATTGAGAAGCAGAATCATGGCTAGTGATGATAAGGGAAAACAACCTGAAGAAGATAGGTGAGTCCTCAAGGCCCCATAAAAAGAAGTCGGCATTGATCTAGAATGTGCGAAGGAGAAATTTATGGAAGCGAAGACAAGCTTCGCTAAGGCATCTACCTCAGGAAGTCGAGACAAACTACCATAGACCAATGCACCTACAATGGTTGATCCATCTATACTTACCGCATTCCTTGATACTTGCATGAAACTTCTACGTGATAGCAAGGCTATGAAGGGGCTACATGAGTTGATAAACAAATGTGTTGGTAAATAAAATGCTCTTGATGGACACCACGTAGTCAGAAAGATTGGAAAACATAAGGCAAGAACAGGGCGTGAGATGAGACTCATTGCGTAGATAGGAGACTATGAGATGGACCAGGTTATTTTGGATCTGGGATCTGATGCAAATGTTTTTCCATGGGAGAGAATGGGGAGGCATGTGCTGTAGTGGTATCTGATCCAACTTAGAATGGAAAACCAATAGAAGATCATCCTTATGGGACTATTGCATGGAGTAACATTAGATATCAAAGGTGTGAGTGCGTTGGCTGATTTTGAAGTGATAGAAATTGTTGATGACAACAATCCATACCTCGCACTCATTGGACTTGATTGGGATATTAATATGAATGGGGTCATCAACTTGAAAAATCGGACAATGTCATTTGAAAGGAAATCGCTCTGCGTTGTAGTACCATTGGACCCTACAAAAGGACCACGCTATACTGAACCGATCCATGACTATGAAGAAAGTGATGATGATTTGGATCAAATCTACAAAATTATAGCATGAGACCAATACTAGATTAATCCTACAACTGATGGATAGATTGCATGGGACCGCAAAAGATCTTGTACCTCGAATTCAGATGGAGAATTAGAGCATTGGTAGAATTGGTTGCACGAAGTATCTATGCTGCGTTGTAACATGATGACTAAATCCTTGCATTTTGTGTCATCAGAGGTAAAAAATTTACCCTATTATGATGGTTTAACTAATGTAGATAAGCTTTTCGATGCCTTTGAAAGAGAAGTACCTGAGGATCATTGCTTTCAAGCACTGGATTTGGCACTACATGCTATGCCTACGTGGTGGTAGGGTATGCATAAAGACAACTTTGACGAATGGCATGATTACAGGAATATGATGACGTTGCGATCTCGTCGTCTAAAAGTATGATTAACCGATAAATATGATGGGAGAAATGATCCACACAATCATTTGGCAAGATGGAATAAAGTCTATGGAACAGATCCATGGCTAGAGTGGATACACTTATTCTGTCATACTTTGGATATAATCCCTATGAATTGGTACCTGGAAACCAAGCTCCGCCATGGAACCACAAAGTGGGATATATTAAGGGAAGGTTTCTTAATGACCTTCAGTTTTGAAGATGGGTTTGAAAGCATTGATGAAGCTCTGCAAGAGGTTAAGGCGGTGATCTTTAGAGCTCCATAGGATCCTTTGGAGTTGGTTCAACTAGATTGGAGCACCCATCTGTGCCATGCACTAGAATGCTATAATGTGACTACTGAGGGGGAGGATGAATATCCAAGAAATATTAATATCCTAGAGGCCAAAGGCCACCGCAAGGTTGAAGGTCTGTAGATAGAAAATTTGGACATCACCAGGCTAGTGAACATTGGTACTGAAGTAGAACCAGAATTTGTGAACATTGGAGATTACCAGGATGATGTAACAATGGATAAAGTTTTTGAGTTACTCCGTGAGTACTAGGATCTTTTTCCTACAAAATTTTCAAACTTAAAAGGCATCATTGGTGACTTGGGTGTGATGAAAATTACCTTGAAGCCAGACGCAAAGCCTATTAAGTAGAGGCCATATTGCCTTAATCCCAAATACAATATGCTTAAGGCAGGCATTATCGAACCTATGGAGGAATCTAATTGGGTGAGCCCAATGGTAGTCGAAGAAAAGAAACAAAAGGGAGAAATACAGATTTGTGTAGATCTGAGGAAGCTTAATGATGCCTACATCGATGATCCTTTTCAAACACTATTTACTAATGAGGCACTCAATAATGTTGGAGAGGAGGAGGCCCACTCATTCACTGATGGATTCTCCGGATACCATCAGATTAAGATTGTGCCAGAAGACATGAGTAAAACAACCTTCACAGCGGAATGGGGTTATTTCTAGTATACTGTGACGTCGTTCGGACTCAAGAATGCGTCGGCAATATTCTCTCGGGTGGTCATTGCAACATTCAAGGAGTTTATTCACAAGTTCTTGGAGGTGCATTTTTATGACTGGATAGTGTTTGGGTTAGTAAAGTGCCATGTGGCGAGTATACGCTTAATTTTGGATACGTGTCAAAGATACCAGATCACATTGAAGCTGAAGAAGTGTTTGTTCTATGTCCCTTTTGAAATTTTACTAGGCCATGTGGTATGTAAGCAAGGGCTGATGGTGGACCCTGCCAAGATCGTGGTGATAGTAAATTTAGAGGCCCCGAGGAGTGTCAAACAATTGTGTGCAACACTGGGCCATACTGGATATTATCGTAAGTTCATCAAGGCTTATGCTTAGATTACTGTGCCTATGGAGAATTTGTTGAAGAAGGATGCTACATTTGTTGGGATGAAGAATGTCAGCATAGTCTGGATGTATTGAAAGAAAATATGGTGACCGCGCTGATCTTGGTCTTCCTAGATTGGAAGAAGGAATTCCACGTGCACGTTTATGCCTCGTGTATTGCATTGGGAGAAGTGCTAACACAAGCCAGTGAAGGAGAGATGGATCACCCTATAACATTTTTGAGCAGGAAATTATCAAAGGTTGAGAAGAATTACTCAACGATAGAGCACGAAGGATTGGCTATGGTGTACACACTCCAAAAGTTCAAACACTATCTATTGGGCAGACATTTCAACATGTACATAGATCATTCCGCCTTGAAATACCTACTCAATAAGCCTATGTTGGGGGAAAAATATGCAGATGGTTGTTGTTATTTCAAGAATATGACTTTGAGGTAATTTTGAAACCAGAAACGTTGAATGCACGACCTGACCATTTGTCATGAATTGAAACATGGGAGGAGCTTACTGATTTGGAGGAAGGGTTTCCCAACATGCAGCTCTTCACAGTGTGGGTAGAGGATAACCATTTTGTAGATATTATCCACTTTCTGACTATAAGGATGGCTCCATAAGGATATACCAATTAGCAAAAGAAGGAACTAGTGGTGCACACACATATTTTTCAGTGATTGCCAGACATTTGTATAAGATGAGCACTGGATACTGCGAAGGTATGTACCTGATTTCAAACAAAGTAGCATCCTAGCTGAAGCTCATGGAGGGGATGCAGGGGCACATTATGAAGGAAAGCCAACAGAACAGAAGATTTTGCGCGCAGGATTGTGGTGGTTTACGCTGCATAAAGATTCTAAAGCATATTGTAGGGCATGCGATGCATGTCATAGAATGGGTAGACCATCACAAAGGGATGAGATGCCATTGAACCCTTAGGTGTAATTGCATCCATTTGAGAAATATGCAATTGACTTTGTAGGACAGATTCATCCTCCAGGCAAGAAAACAAGTGCACGCTATATCATTACCGCGATGAAGTATTTGACCAAATGGGTAAAGCCACGACCTGTGAAGGATTGTACAAAGGCCACAGTAGGAAAGTTCTTGTTTGAGTACATGTTAACCAAATTCAACTACCCAAAAGTATTGATGAGCGAATGCAATACCCATTTCCTCAATGAGACAATCATCGCATTGACCAAAGAGTTCCAAGTTTATCCTCAGAAGAGCACACTGTATCATCCTCAGGCTAATGGGATAGTTGAGGCCTATAATAAGATCTTGTAGAATTCACTAACAAAGGGTTGCAACGCACAACGAAATGATAGGGATGTGCGCATACCTGTAGTACTGTGGGCATACAGGACTACTTGCAAAAAGCTAGTAGGTCAGACACCTTTTTGATTGGTCTATGGCATCGAAGCCGTGATGCCTATGGAATATATCATGCATAGTCTCCACATAGCAGCTTTCACAGGGATGGTGGACTACAGAGCCTTGGAAGAGCAGCTCGCACAGCTGATGGAGCTCGAAGAAGACAAACTCTTAGCTGGATTCCATCAGAAAGTGCAGAAGGAGCGTGAAAAAGCATGGCATGATCGACACATCAAGGTGCGCACATTCAAGGTAAATGATTTGGTTTTATTATATGATAGTAGGTTTGGTAAGTTTCCAGGAAAGTTTCAGATGCATTGGCTGGGGTCATATGTCATCAAAGAAATTACAAATGGAGGCACAATTTAGCTTGTGAAGCTGAATGGAGAACCTTTTCTAAGAAGAGTGAATGGAAGCTGATTGAGGCCATATACAGGAGATCTAGCTCAATGACTATATGATGACAGAATAGTCTTAGTACTCCAGCCAATTGCAAGGGAGCGTGAGACTATAAACTACGCTGCGCGGTTTGAGGAACTACATGATAGAGGGGCTACGCAAAAAAGGGGGATGTCACAATATCAAATGTTGCACGAAGGGCGCTGCTCTCTAAAAGGAGATACTAGAGTCACTGTTCATGAGTTGATAGCTAGGAGATGGTTAAGAGGAGCGGGTGGCCAGTATTTAAGGCTAAAATATTTGAAGATATGCCACCAAAATAGCATTAATGATCGAAGTTTTGGGGGAATGGTTGGATTTCAATTCAAAAACCCCAATAAATTATGCGTGTCAGTCCAAAAATGAACACTTTGCACACTTAGAGTTTTTGAGCCGAGTTGTCTATTTCTTATGAGCCACTTGTTCATTTGAGGATTTGGTCATGAGCCCTACATTTTCTAATTGTCCCGAGTTAAATCAGAAGTTTATCCTGGAAACCATATTGGGTCCGAGCCCTACTGAAACTGTGAGCACTAGGGAGACATTTCATCTGAAGGAGCTGCTCCAAAGGCGGTGAGCATGCAAGCTCTGACTCTTGTTCCTATGGCACTGACATTGCCCAATTTGAAGCCCACCCCTGTTAAGGAGACCCAGAAACCAAAGAAAGACAAGCAGAAGAGGTTGGTGCCAGTGCGCAAGTCACCCCGGATACATACTACCACTCAGAAGCAAAAGAAGGAAAAGCAACCTGAGAAGGTTGTGGATTTGGAAGCTGAACTGGCACTTAGGATATAAACGCTAAGGGAGCGGAGCCCATAACCAAATTACCTAAATATATCCCCCCGTAAAAAGGGAAGGTGAAGGTCCCGAAGGGCCCAGACTCGGATAAGTTCTTTATTCATACACCCCTATTGCCAAAGCGGATAAATTTTGAAGGTCCATGCCTTGCTTAGGATCCCATGTTAAAAATGGAGGATTGGGACCTAGTTGACCATGAGCGGTTCCCTCACCTCGTGATAGAAAATTATATGAGGCACATGTATTACCGAGACTCAGATGTCACTGAGTTGGAGACAGTTGAATGGATCCGTGGAGTGAAACAATCCGAGTTGTTGAACCTGTTATGGGTGCCCCACTACCACCGTACTAATATTAACAACACCTGTGTGCGACAACTACATACTCTAGTGCACGATGGGGGTTTATGGCTTGATGTGCTTATACCCATCACATATATGCTCATCCATAAGATCATGCACCTCTCGCATGAGGGTTTGAATCTGGCCAAGGTGTTTGGCGGGAAGATAGGAGAAAGAGTGGTAGAGAAGATGAAGAAGAAGTTTGAGCTTATCAACAAGCCACGCGGTTATTCCATCACATCCATCACCAATCCCTGGGTGTAGATTGCCACCCAAATATTGGTCAGAAAAGTTATGAGAAAGTGTCACGCGGACGAGGTTCTGATGCCTGTGATATCGTTGGTTGCGCAATGCGCGGAGGGTGTGCTGTTTAACTAGTTGCAGTATTTATGCAGTGAATTTCTTTCAAATTTTCACGATATCCGAGATGAGACCAAGCCCTTCCACTGCGCGTGGCTGCTGCTCTCCATTGTGCTGGTTAGATGGGATTTACCGAAGGACAACCATTTTCCTCCATTGAAGGAAGGATTGTCAGAGAGCGCATAGTTCGCCTCCCTCTGGGCCACCAAGGACCAGGCGTGGGTCACAAAAACAAAGTTTTTTGGGTATTGATGGAAGCAAGCTTCCTCATGGCCATCAACCAATGCCAAAGGTTGTCCCCAACCTTGTATGAGAATATGTCCACGTATAATAAGTTTAAGGCAGATTTCCACCGCATCTACATTCGGGCGCGGAAGGACCCGTAGCAGAAGTGGTTCAATTTTCCATATTTGGTCACTGATGATGCCATGCAGGAAGTGATCAAGTGCTGGCTAGAAGATTGGCACACCCCATCTGACTTAGATGCAAGGACCAGCAAAGGCACAGGGAGCTCAGCTAAGAATAAATGGAAGAATGCAGCAAAACAGGAGACACAAAATTTGGCCACGTAGTGGAAGAAGGAAGCCAAAGAAAAATCTCGAATGGAAAATGAGTGCGCTGCAAAGGAACAAGCTAAACAGGAACAACAAAACTCCGAGCAAAGGGACAAATCCCCTTCGCCTGAAATCGAGGAGGAAGAGCAGTCTGCGCAGGGTGGTGGTAGCGATGAGGGGTAAAGTGCCCCATTTAGGCAAAGGAAGTGCAAAGAATAGTAGTAGCAAGAGGGTTCCTGGAAAAAGACAAAGTCGGCTAAATCAGAGATGGATCACATCACCCTTACAGAGAGCGATCTCAATGAGATCGGTCACAAGGTGTGTGACACTACAACCGAACTGTTGCAGCAATTTGAGCAATGCTACATGCAATCATTTGGTAATGTCTAGAAGGATCTGCATGAACTATAGATCCAAACTAGAAGAATATAGGTGGGTGCAGGTCAAGTGAGCACTACACAGACAAGCTTGGGACTGGGGACAAGTCAAGCTACAGAACTAGTAAGGATAGTGGACCTTAGAATAGTTTCTCTTCCATAAGGGTCCCTAAGCATAAAATCGGCTGATGAAAAGATCAACATAAATACCCTAAAGAACATTGACCTAAATATTGCAGCACTCCCCAATGAATTTCTTCATGCATTGCAGACAGGAGTGATAGTGAAACTGGAGCTCAAGAACAATGCGCTCTCAGTTTAATAAGTGAATACTGGGTGAAAAATGAACAAATTTTCGCCAAGAAGACACAGGCCTTGAAGGAAAGGGATACTATCCAAGTGCAGAGCTCCCAGTTGGTGGCTGCAGTTGCAGAGGCATGCAAAACAATGCCAGAGTTGTAGATACCTAAGGATGCACAACCCGAAGCCAAGATCCAGAAACTAGCTGCAGGTGTCCGCGATGCAAAATTCGAGGTGGAAAGAGTTCAATTTGAACTCAACATGAAAATCATGGAGCTAAAACTCAAATCACAGCCCTAGACACTGCCCGAGGTTAGGGAACAACGTGGAGCCACCATCAAGGAAGGGATGACTACTGTGGATGCCGCAGTCATTAACTGCACAATTTTGTTTGAATAAGAAATGGAGTTGGTGATGACCCTCTAGGAAGACCCCAACCTGAAGATATTGAACACAGAGATCTGCGAGCTCCAAAAGAAGTATGACAAGGTTAGGGTGACAGCAAGCTCAATTTCTACAGTGCAGCACCTCGCCAAGTTGCAGGAGGGGAAGCAACTCCTCGCATAGGTGGAAGCAACTCAAAAAAAGGAGGCAGTACTTAAGGCCAGGTTGGGTCCTTGGTTAGAAGAAGCCTACCAAGTCTCAACCAACATTCAGGAGAAGCTGACGAACTTGCAACTCACACAACAGAAGATCAAGCTAGCCGACGAAAGACCAGCTATGGAGCAGCTTGTCGAACAAGTGAAGTAGGCAGCTACACAGAGCACTACTAAGGTAACAGTTGTGCAGGCGGAGCTGGGGAATCTTCGCAGTAACATCATTGCACCAACCTCGTGACTCGAGGGAGAGTCACGACCTTTGTGTTGGGGGCCTATTGGGATGGGGTCCCCTGGGTTAGTTTTGGGTTAAAAACCCAAGTTTTGTAGTACATTTTGACAAAAGGATATAAAGTCTCCACGAATTGTGGACATGGAGTGCGTAGGTAGATAGGAGTCAAAAAGGGTTTTTACCCTCGTTTATGTAAAAGGTTGAGTTGGTTTTTAGATCTACCCTTGGCTTGTGGCCCATTGGATTGTATAAATAGGTGTGTCTTAAAGAGTCTAAGGCAAATCTATGCTTTTGTCTATGGGTACGACGAATGGAGTCTTAGAGAGTTAGCACAAAGAAGTAAGTCTTAAAGGAGGAAAAGGATCTACAGCTGAGTGTGCAGAGGCCTAGAGTAGTGTCTGTAGTTGAGTGCGTGGATCCCTACAGCTGAGTGTGCAGGGAAGTTTTGAGTCTATAACCTTGTATTGAAGATCAATAAAGAAGATTGTTGAAGAAATTCATATGTTTTATATCTTTCCTTCTGTTGTTTATGTCTTCAATACATGTTGTGATAAGATAATGTCTTTATGAAATAATGATGTATTGATGCGCGAATCTGTTGGATAAGTCTTATTAATTGAACAAAACTAATGTTAAGTATTTACGCGAAGGTTATAATACTTTCTGTTAAGTTTATTAAGCACTTAAGCAAATCTATGTGGATTCTGATCTAAGGCTAGTCTATGATGCGCATAATTAGATAACCCTAATGTTAAATGTCCACAGAAGCCAATCGTAGACCTTTGTGGAGGTCTAGAGGCCATTTTAAAGAAACTATAATGTCAAGCCCTAAGGTCTTAGGGATCTGCACAAAGGCAAATCTAGGACATAAAAAGGACATCACACTGATCTCTGGATGCAGAAACTTGGTTCCAGCATCCCCCCATACTGCTTCGGGTGAGACTTCAGTCCACGCTACATGGGTTGATGCTGAAAGGGCCAGTACTGTAGGGTTTTGTTTGGCACAACTAACTCTGAACCTGGGTCAGGACCCTCTAAGCCAACAATAGGAAAGGCTAGCAATGAACTAGGGACATTACAAATAGGGAGAGAAAATGTAGAGAGGATTTGTGTATTTTTGTATTCCACTAGTTGCAGGCCTATTATGGAAATAACAACCCCCTATTTTATATTAGTATCATAATGAAAATGGGGACCCTTCAAAAATTTTAATCTTACCTTTTTTTAAAATCTCATTCAAAAATCCAAAAAAGCCTTTTAAGTTTACACTTTCATGTTTTATTAGTCTAAAGTTTAATTTGATGCTTTTTTCAATAAAATAAATAATAAGGTTCTATGGTCAGGAACCACTGCAACCGAGCTTTAATCAAATACATCTAAGTATTGGGCTATTTTATTATATTAAAATCTTCAAACTAATACTTTTGTGCTCCTCTCTTTTGTGCTCTCCATGTTTCCCATAGGTCTTTCCCTGAGCTATTCCCAATATGCACTTTTAAATGTGTTTGGGATAGACCATCGAGGATGAATTGTCATGTTAAATACACCTTCATTTTACATATCCAACATCATTATGACAATTTATTGGTTTCCTGTGCTTCCTGATTTACACATCATCCAAGCCATTATTTCCTGGGAGATACATATCAATCAATCCATTTTTTGCCCCACCTTTTCTTTTATGCCTACTTTATCATTGTGAGAGACATCTCTTATCCACATTTTCCTGCTCTTAATCAGCCTACTCCTCCATATATTCCACTAACCTTTTCTCATATGAGACTATATTTCTAGGATGACTTGGTATATCCAATCAACACTTACATAATTTCTTATTGAAAGTATGCTTGCTCTCATTCCACATCAGCCTGAAGCCTCGTCAGCCTGGAAATTCCCAAATGACACTTCCTCTATTCCTTCTAGGATATAACCCTACATGATGATTTAATGTGCCGCATCAATTGTAAATTCACCTTTTCAATTAATAAAACCATGTCAACTCTCATCATCGTCGCCTCATTACCAATAATTGATTGCAACACCTATATTTAATTTTGTACTTACCATCATTTAATTCGATTTATTTCTACATTGTTGGATCTTTATACCTCTAGTGACTAATTTAACTTATAATTTTATGTGGTTATATGAATCTCTTGCAATAGAACCCTCTAATTTTATTTTTTTCCTATAACAGGCAATTACAGTAGAAAGCCTTGCTCAAACTACTCTAGATATTCATCTTCGAATTCCATTTACGAGATGATGGAGGATAAATGTCTAGAGGAAGTTGAAGAGCCACCAATAATAGCAATTGTAGACTATGGTGGAAATAAACCCTATGAAGCAATAGTTAAGGATGCCTCCAAATTCATCCTACACAAAGTTTTTGGGCAACCAATGCTTCTTCCTTACACACGCATGATATGTTGGGTGGTGGAGAACATCGATATTAGTGAAAGACATTTCATCACCCAATTAGGAAGGACTATTGGTTATTTTAGGTTGGAACACATTCAAGATATGTATCATTTTCCTGATCCACAAATAGTGTATAATACTCATTTATGGATAATTGCGTTAAAAGGAATGTGAGGGTAAATGAGAAGAACTCCCCAAATTGATGAGATAATGGATAGGTGAATCAAATAAGTTCAAAGAAGAGTCCCCTAACCTATACATTATCTAACCCTTATCCTCTCCTTATTGCTTTCTTGCTATCATGCTTTGTCAATTGTTCTCTTTAAAAAATGTCTCACAATTCCTTGTAAATTGGGCCCCTCTCATTGAAAAATATTATGGTGGTTATATTGTAAACTGGGCCAAAAGTTTGTCTAATAACAAGTCTAAGCACATCCTTAATTTTCATTCTAAAAAAACATCCGCTCACCACCTGCCATTTTATGTGTCTGCTTATGTGATGGATTCCATTTGTTTTTCTTTGAAATCCCTATGCATGGGATGGAAATGGACACCTTCTAGCCCTCTTCCCATCCACATATAAAATTATGCTTTGGGAAGAAAACTATTTTGATAATTTCTACTCTATTTTCCACCTCATGATGATTCCTTTCTACCAAACCATTTTCAGTTCTAAGCTTCCTAGATTTTCTTCTGTTTCCATGGAGTTTTTTATAAGAATTTAAGATTAGTATCCTGAGGAGATTATTACTTATATGAGGGTTTGGGGAAGCAATGGCTTCCCTCATGTTTTACTTCTTTATGTCCCAAACAAGTTATTATCCAAAGTAATTTCTTATCAAACTTTCAAGACTAGTATAACCCTTGAACTTAAGAAATACTTCTAAAAACATTGCTCATGCTTCCCTTTATAGACTGGTTTATTCACTCTCCAAAATTATCAACATGCTGAGAAAGAAGTTCAGGCTTTGCACAAATTGAATCTAGCTACCATTCCTTCTAGGGTTTATTATCCTTCCAAGGTAGATGAGAATTCAGCCAATGAAGCACATATCAAAAGATATGTTCATGAATATAATTAGTATATTGATTCTTTTTGTGTAACTTATTCGTATGATTCAGTCTGCTACAAAGAAAAATAATTGTCTCTAGAAAATTATCAACATTTTATGGTTTTTAAAGACACTCGAAGGTCCACCTCAGCACTACATTTTCTCAAGCTACCTAAAGGTGATGGTGTCATAGAAAAATTTTCCAACTCTTCCATGCAGGTCACACCTCAAGACACCACTCCAGTTCAAATTTCTTCTATAGATTCTCGAGATAAAACTTCTTTGGTGAATCCACTAGCTAATGAAATTCCTAAAGAATGGAAAAAATTTATAGATATCACACCAACAATGGTGCAATTAGCAAAATAAATAACAAAACCTGAATCAAATAATGTAGATAATATTATACATCGAACAATTATTATTTCTCCAAATGCTTCTAAATTTTTTCTTTCATAGTTAGATGTTATTTCCAAAACCACTCGCAACACCTCTGTTGGTAGAGAAATAAATCCAACATATTCAACCAGTCCTATTCAGTTGAATACTAAGGAAATTCCACCAATTGAAGTATTCTATAATACTCAACATAAAGTTATTTTAAAGAAGAGTAGAAAGAGGAGGAAAGTTTTTGATACATAATTTTCTACAACAAGCACTTCCCTGCAAGCTAGTTCTTTAGAGATGATCTAGAAAGTTGTTGTAGCAGCTACAGCCACCCTCCAAAATTTTTCCTTAGCATATTTTGGAGCCTCCCTACCAACCTTCACAACAGATTTCATTTCTTTGTCAAGTCCTCAAGCTTCAATGTCTTTCTTTCTCAAAGGCTGCATGTCGATCATAGTTTGATCTTTTCCCATCACAGGCTACTCACCCAGACTTGGTCTAGCTGTAGGCTAAGAAGATTCCCCTTGAAAATTGCACATTTCTGGAGGGAAACCAGCCTTCCCTCCAGAAATTGTCTAATCCTCTCTGACAGCATTCTAGGCTCTAGGATTGCACAATCCTTCCAGCGAACCCTCCCAGCAATATTTTTGCAAGTTTTCCTAGCAGCAGGTTGTTTAGCCTAGGATTTGCACAAATTAGGGCAATAGTCAACTACTCAGCCCAGAAATTGTGCAAATCTCCTGGGCAGCTAGCCCAGATCCCAGCTAGAAATGCACATTTTTCTCCAGCAGTCAAGCAATCTCTTGCATGTGCAGCTGAGTTGACCGGTTCACTCCAGGACTAAGCAAAACAGACTTGCATGCATGGGCTATTTCTCAAGAGGCAACATGCAAAGGCATCCCTCTTTCAAGTATCTATGTTTAGTATTTTGAGGTTACATGCGAGGAACAATTCAGAAACCTCCCTCTAAGTGTTGCTTCCCCTAGATTTGAGGCATGCACGTCACAACCTCAATGTTATCAAAACTTATCAACCAGGCACTACAAAGATCATTCCTCACATCAACCTTGTAGCTCTGATGTCCCACATCACATCTAGGAGAAGTTGGCACATTTATCTTAGCTGTTTTGGGGTAAGATTGCTTCCCATGCCTTGTGCTGCATTTTTGTCGCTTTTTGTGTATTCTCTTATGTGAGTTTTTTTTTCTTGATTTCTTTGAATTCCTCTTGTTGTTTACATGTATTCTAGCTTTTCCAAGCTCCTTTTCAATTTTTCGTTGCTATCACACTACTCTCGCATGCATGAAACTGTTTTGCACGGACATTCATCCAACCGGTGAACGACCTCACCCACATGCATGTTGATCTGTTTGTTGAATCTTCAAATCATATTTTGCATGCATTGTTTATTACTTCTTCTATCAGTTAGTGTCACCATGCATCCACTGACTTACCTCCTTTCAGTTGCCCATCGGCGAGTAGGGCCAACCTTGGCTGGGGATCTACTTTCACCAAGGCTGCATTACGCAATCTGATAAAGGTTGGCTCACCTTCCTTTCCAAATTTGTTCATTCTTTCCCAACACTAGCCTCTGGGACTATTTTGCGCATTTCTGGAGGATAGTGGTTGCTTGGCTCAAGAAATTTCACAAATCTGTCCCTAGGCTAGTAGTCCTTCCAAGCTAGAATTGCATAATGCGCAATCCCAACAGTCAGCAACTAGACTGGACTGTGCATTACGCAGTTCCAGAAGTCATTCAATCTCTCAGTAGCCCGAGTTATGCCTTGTGCAGTCTTGGTAATCGGTCTCCCAACCTCCCGACCGAAATTGCGCAACCTTCATGATCATTTACCCAGGTATGTTTCAAGTCAGTTCTCATGTTCATTCTAGTTTTTGACTAACAAATTACCTGCTATGAGTGTTGCCATGTCTCCAGGTATCATAGGTATTCATCTACCTCTCAAAAATACAAGTACAATGGCTTCCAAGAGAGCAGAGATGAAGACCCCATTCAGAGCATGCTTGGGGATGCAGCCGATCAAGTGTCTATGAGCTTGCCTACTCACAAAGAAATCAAGTTGTTCGTGGACAAGGACTTCAAGTAGTAGCATCACAACTAGCAGCATCATGAACATCAACTGAAGGCAGCATAGCGAATGCAGCGAATGCAATGAATGAAGTGAACGTAGCGAATGCAAGAGGAAGGTTGTTGGCAACATAGAGGCGGAGAAAAGTTTCAAGATCAAGCAAATCCACTAATAATGAAAGAAACTTTGGAGACTTAGGCTATGAAGTGACGGCACGACATGAAGATCACACGAAGGCAAAAGATGGAACAAAGGAGGAGTTGCATGTACTGAAGTAGCAACTTAGGAAGAACATTAAGCTACATAGGCAGACCAATGAGTTGCAGTAGGAATAGGAACAATAGTGGATGCAACATGCAGTCACGGATGAAATTGCAGTAGTACAAGTTAAGGATCCATCCCAAGCTGACACAAAGAAAACATGGTGAGAAGTGTTGTTGATCACATGCAAATGATCTAGCAGCATGCATGTCATTGAGCGCACACATGCAATCCAACCCATTCAACACACTCACCAAGGCAAAGACAAGAAGCAATTCCAATTGGGGCTGAACATGCACTTCGACAGGTTGATGCGCATGACCACCAACACACACTTGAAGATCAGCATAGACACTATGCATCAGTGTGTTGCTAGTTCAACCGTACCCAAGAATACCATGCGCATGTTAGTAGATGATTTGGATGAAGGGAATGAACCAATGCACCAGTTGCAACGGAGGTAAGAGTTCGCTTCAGCAAGATGTCACCATGGGGTAATGCACACCATCACGAACAACCAAGCTTGGAATCAGCTCGCCAGTTTCACCATCACAAGCATGTCAAAGAGTTGGTCTCACCATAATGGACTGAGTGTCATTGATGTCTTGCAAGGCTTTCTCAAGCCATGTTGTCTCACATGAGTACATGTGCATTGTAATGTTGAGCCATGTCAAGTATAAGCCGAGTGTCAACAGTTGGATGTAACAATCATAGAGTAGGTGAAGATTCATGAGGGTAGTTAAACTGTCACAAAGGAGAATGTCAAGGGTCACCCTGCCCTTCACTATAAATAGTCCCTCATAACTCATTATAAGGCCTTTTGGTCAGCCAAGCTTCTACTAAGACTATCTTGATGAAGGCTTGGACAATATTGTAACACACCTTGGCTTCTCCTGTTATATACCTAGGGGGGATAATATGGGGTACCAAGGGAGGTACCCAAGGTAATAATGTAATAATGGGATGGGCCATAGTAATAAATAAGGTGGTTAACCCATGTCATGTAAGAGACCACAAGTAGTTAATAATAATGTAATGGGCCCATGGTATTAGTTGATGGTATGAGGGAACCATGGTAATGACCCATGGTATTGTATGTATGAGTCCTATATAGAGGCTAGAGACTCCACTTGGGAGAGAGTGAAGAATTATTGTATGAACAGGCATATGGCTTGTGGAGTGTTCTCCTTCCTTAAGGAGTGAATGTATGGTGTTTCCCTACCTTAAGGGTTTGATAATAAAGAATCATTTCTATCTATTTTGATCTTGTTCTTATTGGGTATAATTGTTATTTCTCATAATATTTCTGGGTTAGATCTACAACAAGTGGTATCAGAGCTCTTTCTTGGGCACAAAAGTGGAGATTTTTATTTTTTATTTTTTGCAGGATTTCGGGGGCGGCGACTTTGCAGGTCATATCTATACATTTTGGTGCAAGACCTATAAAATATAATTACAGATATGGATTCTTTGTGCAAAAATAGTCGAATTCAAAAAAAAAATCAGTTGAATCAGAGTCCGGATGAAGGAGATATCACTGATCTAAAAATCAGTAGGGTTGCAGACAATTTTCAAGGCAGCGATTTTGCGGCGCAGATCTAAACGTCCTGGTATAAGATCTGCAAAATCTAATTGCAGATCTGGATTCTTTGGGAAAAAATACCCAATTTTATAAAAACAATCAGTCGAATCGGAGTCCAGATGAGGGAGATATCGCTGATTTAAAATCAACTCTTTTTTACAGAAATTTTGGTGACGGCGGGAGAGTAGTAGCACAGATTTGAAATTTTAAGTGCCTGGATCAAGATTTCTACCACACGGGCAGATGCAGAATGATTGTTCCATTTCTAAAAATAGGTTATAATAGAGATTCTGAGCAATATTGACGAAACTGTGACCATTTCAAATTTTCGCCAATATTTTTGTGATGGCGTACCTAGATCGGGCTTTGAGGGACTTGTATAAATTTGATGGCTCTCATCCAGCTAGATGGATAGCGCAAATGGAGCAGTGTTTCAATCAAAATCTCATCTATGATAATGAGACTCAGCTTATGGTGGGAAGCATGTACTTGGACTATGAAAGACGACAATGGTGGCAAGAGCATCAATGTTCCAATAGAAAGTTTTGGACTTGGGACATGTTTACGGAAGCTATTATGGACCTCTTTGGCCGCAAAACTATTCTTGTTGATAAGCTCACACAGACTGACACTTTGCCTAGCAAAGAGCTTAATTTTACAGAAAAGAAGGAAACCATGGAACCTAAAAGGTTATTTTCTACTGATGCTTTCTTATTGCAGGTTCATGGATTGATTCAGAAGGAGAAAATCGTTGTGACTATAAATCCTAGTTGCAAGCAAAATCTTATAAGTGTTAATTTGGCAAAAAGATTGCAAGTTCTAGCAAAACACATTGAAACTGCACAAGTTGATAATGAGGATGTTCAAATGTACAAGGATTTGAATATTTCTATGGATAAATATGTGTTGCATGGTGATTTTTATGCTTCAGAGATGGATAAAATGGATGTTGTTTTGGGATATCCTTGGATGGAATCCATGGGTACTATCAATATTAATGTGCAGAAGAAATTCCTGAAGCTCTGGTATAACAAGAAGAAAATTACATTATAGGATATTTCCATCAATAAGCAGGTAGAGCACATGGAGGCTGAAGCGGAAGATGTTCCAGGGACTGACATATCAGATGATGAGCCTTTGATGATCAACAATCAAACACAAACAGAGGCTGAAGAAGAAAAGGTTACAGGTGATGATACATCAGAAGAGGGCTCAGTGGTTGAAGTCATATTGAAAAAGAAGACACCACAACAGGCACCACAACAGGGTGAAGTAAAGAAAAAGCCATCGTGGGTTAAAACTTCAACATATCATCACCCACATCACCCCGCAAGACAACCATCAAGATGGCAACCAATTAGCCACATGGACAACAACCCCCGCATGACAGATCGAGAGGAACGAAGATCCACCTACTACACATCCACACAGAAGAGCTACCACAGTCGACTTCCATCTCAAGCGAGCGTGGCACCAGCGAGATCGAGGGTTCACCTTTTTCTTGGATGGCTAGATGCACGTGCATGGTACCAGTGGACTACTCTTTTGAGTAGATCTTATTATTTATGTTCTTCCCATGTTTCGGGGATGAAACATGCTTAGGAGGGTGGAATGTTATATACCTAGGGGGGATAATATGGGGTACCAAGGGAGGTACCCAAGGTAATAATGTAATAATGGGATGGGCCATAGTAATAAATAAGGTGGTTAACCCATGTCATGTAAGGGACCACAAGTAGTTAATAATATTGTAATGGGCCCATGGTATTAGTTGATGGTATGAGGGAACCATGGTAATGACCCATGGTATTGTATGTATGAGGCCTATATAGAGGCTAGAGACTCAAAAAATGGGAGAGAGTGAAGAATTATTGTATGAACAGGCATATGGCTTGTGGAGTGTTCTCCTTCCTTAAGGAGTGAATGTATGGTGTTTCCCTACCTTAAGGGTTTGATAATAAAGAATCATTTCTATCTATTTTGATCTTGTTCTTATTGGGTATAATTGTTATTTCTCATAATATTTCTGGATTAGATCTACAACATCTCCACTACACTGAGCTAGTACATCTCTTTGGAGGAGCAAGTGGAAGTGGCTGTAATGTTCCATTGTAGGGGCTAGCAAGTTTACATGATGTATTATATGATTGTGACTTACACTTCTTTTATAATAAGATCCAACACATTTTCATGCATATGTTGTTATTGTAGTTGGATTGTTTTGGTTGCCTTAATGATATATTTTGTTTAACTTATGTACTTGTATATGAACTTATTTGTATGCAATAATATGAATCTTGTTGTTAATGTGTTGCATATGTTGTTAATGCTATCACCGTCCGTGTCGACTACTCTATCGGACATCAAACAGACCTTTCTCATGAACCTTGCTATATCAACTGTCACACTTGTCACAAAATGATCCGTGAGTGTTGTTCATGTTATCTTACCTTGTATGTTGTGACTGCCACTTCCGAGTGGACTTGTCCACCGGATTTGTGCATGTCCTTTGTGTGGTGTGTTCCTAGCTGAGTTGGTATTGATCCCTTTCAACCTATAACTCACCTTCACCTTCCTCTCCCTTCGAAGTGTTGGAACCTCTCGTACATATTCCTTGACTCTTTGCATCAGTCATACCCTTGCTACTGACAGAGGTATCTTACTTACCTCTGTGCGACATCACAGTCAAGGAATTACCTTACGACCCACTGCTGGGACTCCTACATCAAACAGTCTAAGGTCTAGTTAGGACTTCTTACTGGGGAGATCCCCTTGACATGTTGGTGGGTCTAGCACCGTCAAAATTTCTGGCGCTAGAAGCAGGGCCTGATGACAAGTAGTGTCCTCTCATCCAGTTTTGAACCTTTACATATCTTTCATGGAGCCTTGCATTCTTCTTGCCCCAAGGTGTTTTTCGAATCATGAAGATGTCCCCATCTCAGGGAAGCTTTTCAATATCTTGTCCACTCACACGTATGATACTGAAGTCGAAGTGGTATGGCCTGATCACTTACATAACTTTCTTTCCATGATTTATGAGGAAGATGAGTTCACTGATGAACAGGTCAGGTTGCTGCTCACATACACACTTCGCAAATCTCCATTTCATTGGGTACTCAGCCTACCCACTGACACCATGCACTCATGTGAGCACTTATGTGATCTTATTGAAGACACATTCTATCATTTTGATCCAGAACATATTGACCGGAAACTGTTACAACAACAGAGGGCTCTGCATGAATCTGTTATTGATTTTTGACAGTGCTTCTGTGACTTGCAGTTTCAAGCTCCGAGGAGCCAGATGAAGTTCGCTTATCTCTGGGACTAGTTTGAGTACTCTTTTAAGAAATCTACCTGTCCCAAGAGGAAGCTTGATGTCAAGACTTACTCAACGTTCTTCATTTTCGGAACTGTGCAATCCCATGTGGGAGTAGGCATTGTCTAAATAGACTGTCCGCCTCCCTCTCATTCAATAGTTCAACCATCACCCAATGATGCTGAGGATCATGTTCACACATTTGTTCATCCTTCACACCCTCCCAACATCAGTCCACTCCATTTTTGTGTAGATTTGGTTGTGAGTCCTTCGAGTTCTCATATGCATTCTTTTCTTCAACCTCCATCCTCACACTCAAGTGTTCCTTCGGATGATGTTGTCTTGTGTTCGTCCATTCTAGACTCTTCACTTGTTGTGAATGAGGAGAAACCCACTGACGAAGTTGGTGTTGCACAACCAACATGCTCTATCATTCATGAATATTATGAGTGGGAACTTGAACATCAACACTCGGTGAAGGATGACTCCCTTCCGTCCAAGCCCCCTCCGTTCTTTCCTAGCTTCTTTAGTGAACCTGCCATCCATGACTTTTCATGTGTGTCTTCATCCATGGATGCACCCATTGTTGATCACCCGCAGGATTCATCAGATGTTATTCCATCATTCGACAATGGAGAGGATAAGTTATTCATTGAAGATCCACTTGATCCTTCATCTATATTTTTTGGAAACACAGAGGATGAGTTCATTCACTTTTCATTTATCCCTCTATTTGATTCATCTGATCACGAGGATGTCGAATAATTATTTGATTTTTCTGATCATGGCGGTCATGATCCATTTGATTCTATTTTCTATCATGATCATGAATCTATCGCAATTGATTTTTTGAAGCCACTGGTTTATGATGAAGTTGAGACACCCAAGATGGTTGAGGCACTTTAGCCCGAGCTGATGGTTATGTTAGGTCCTCGTTCTCTTAGGGTTAATCTTGCTTCTGATAATGAAACTGTTCAATCACCCAATGCTCCTCATCACTTGTCTATATGCATTGAAGATCCATCTCACACACAGATCACACTTCCTCCACTTGAACTGCACGATCCCATTTCTCATGCATTGGAGGAGTTTTACATTGGAATCACTTGTGCGCGACACAAGTTATCTTTGTTTCTTATGTTTTCTTGCATGTCTCGGTCAAGAGTGTGATTTTGCTTCAAAGTTACACGTAGTGTTACATAGCACCATGATAAGTCCACGGACTGTCTGTCATGCACATGCACTCACTTATGTCCCATGGGCACTTTGAAACATGAAGTGTGGCTATCTTCATTGTTATATCTTTCTTATTTGTTGGTCCACCCAACTGGATTACTTAGGACCAAGCCTTCACCAACATGGGTCTACCAATGTGCCTGTGGCTGCATTGGAAATATCACTTCACATGATCAGGCGCATGCACTGTTAGTGTAGGAGTGGGAGTAGTGTTTTCTTTCAGTTGTTTCTTACATGCTAGATTTCTAACATGCTTTGTTTACTTGTTTGTTTGTTTGCTTGTTTATTTACTGGCTTCTCTTTCATTTTTGCTTCTGCTCGTATCTTAGTTGGAATGAAACCATGTATGACCCTTAAAATGAGTTGGGTGAAGTACAAGAGGGCTTGTACAACTATCACTACTTGGTTATCTGTCATATTTCCTTTTTATGATGATCTTGTTACTTTTAGTCCATGATACGTTGAAGGAAAATGCGTATTGTTCAAAGAAAACCTTGGTGAAAATACAACGCTTGCACACTAACTAGTGTCACCTTCTCTAGTCGTTTGTTTTTGGGTTAACCCTTTTCAGCTCAGTCAAGTAGAGTAAGGTGAGGGGGGAAAACCTTAACAGGCACATCAGAGATAAAGTAAACTACTTCTTTGCTGGAACAACCTCTTCTACTCTCAATAAGTCAGGATCCCTCTTTCGCCTCTGAAATGAATGAGTGCTATGCACAATGAAAAATGAAAAATAAAAATAAAAAATGAAAAGTAAAAAAAATTCAAATGAAAAATGAATAAGGAAAAAGAAGAGAAAGGCTTCATCCATAGGGAGGCGATGCAAGTAACTCCACCGGGGTACTAACCAGGCTCGCTAGAAGTGGAGCCATGCTTGTTTTCCTATGTGACTCCACCAGGGTACTGTCGAGGCTTGCTGAAAATGAAGCAACTCCAGAGATGAAAATTAGACTCTGAATACTACACTGCTTGTGCACTTATATACCCCTCAACCACAATTGAAAAAGCTGTGTTGCTTTGGCTTGGAATGTGTGTCAATCGACCAAGAGCCTAGCAGATGCTATGTCTTACAATCAAGCTAGTGTCAAGCCAAGACAAGCTGAGAGTTGAACAATACTTCTAGAGGTGTTAGACTTGCTTTTCATGAACAAGGTCCATTCAAAGAGCTAGAGTTCTACCAGTGTGGCACCAAGTGTTTTATAGGCTACAACAACCCTCCAAAATTTTTCTTAGCCTGTTTTGGAGCCTTCCTACCAACGTTCATAGCAACTTTCCTTGCTTTGTCAAGTCCTCAAGCTTCAGTGTCTTTCTTGCTCAAAGTCAGCCTGTCGATCACAGTTTGATCTTTTCCCTTCATAATCTACTCACCTGAACTTGGTCCAGTTGCAGGCTGAGAAACTTCCCCATGAAAATTGCACATTTCTGGAGGGCAACTAGCCTTCCCTCCAGAAATTGTGCAATCCTCTCTGATAGCCTGCTTGGCTCCAGGATTTCGCAATCCTGCCAGCCAACCCTCCTAGCAGGTTTTGTGAAATTTTTCCCAGTAGCAGGCTGTTCAACCTAAGATTTGCACAAATCTGGGTAGCATTCAATTGCTCATCCCATAAATTGCACAAATCTCCTGGGTAGATAGCCTAGCTCCCAGTCAAAAATGCGCATTTTTCTCAGCAGTCAAGCAGTCTCTTGCATGTGCAGCTGAGTTGACAAGTTCCCTCCGAGATTGAGCAAAACAAACTTGCATGCATGGGTTACTTCTCCCAAGGAAACATGCAAAGTTATCCCTTATTTCAAGGATATATGTTTAGCCGTTGGAGGTTACATGCAAGCAACAATTCAGAAACCTTCCTCTAAATGTCACTTCCCCTAGATTTGTGGCATGCACGTCACAACCTCGATGTTATCAAAAATCATTAACCAAATGCTATAGAACTCATTCCTCACAGCAACCTTGTAGCTCTGACATCCCACATCACATCTAGGAGCAGTCGGCACATTTAGCTCAGCTGTTTTGGGGT
The DNA here is from genome assembly GCA_031772625.1 of Pinus tabuliformis. Lineage (NCBI taxonomy): Eukaryota > Viridiplantae > Streptophyta > Pinopsida > Pinales > Pinaceae > Pinus > Pinus tabuliformis. The sequence continues at coordinate 647,268,450 of CM062807.1, read as the reverse complement.
AAGCTCACTTCCCATGCCTTGTGCTGCATTTATGTCACTTTTTGTGCATTCGCTTGTGTGAGTGTTGTTTGCTTGATTTCTTTGAACACCTGATATTTTTTACATGTATTCTAGTTTTCCCTAGTTCTGTTTCAATTTTCATTGCTATCTCACTAGTGTCGCATGGATGAAACTTTTTTTCATGGGCGTTCGCCCAACCGGCAAATGGCCTCACCCACATGCATGTTGATCTATTTTATGAATCTTCCATTCATGTTTTGCATGCACTATTTATCACTTCTACTATCACTTACTGTCACCATGCATTCACTGACTTACTTGCTTTTAGTTTCCCATTGGCGAGTCGGGCCAACCTTGGCTCGAGCTCTATTTTCACCAAAGCTACATTGCAAAATCTGGGAAACGAAGGATCAACTTCCTTTCTAGATTTGTGCATTCCAGCCCAACAATAGCCTCCAATACTGTTTTGCACATTTCTGGAGGACAGTGGCTGCTTGGCTCAAGAAATTGCGCAAATTTGTCCCTGGGCTAGCAGTCCTTCCCAGATGGAATTTCACAATGCGCAATCATAGCAGTCAGCAGCTAGACTAGATTGTGCATTGGGTAGTTCCAGCAGTTAGTCAGTCTCTCAACAACCTGGATTGTTCCTTGTGCAGCCTTAGCAGTCGGTCTCCCGACCTCCTGACTGAAATTGCGCAACCTTCGTGATCATTCACCCAGGTATGTTGCAAGTCAGTTCTCATGTTAAGTCTAGTTTTCAACTGATAGATTAATTGCTATGAGTGTTTCCATGTCTCCAGGTATCACAGGTGTTCATCTACCTCTCAGTAGTACATGTACAATGGCTTCTAGGAGAGCAAAGTCGAAGACACCATTCAGAGCATGCTTAGGGATGCAGTCGATCAAGTTTCTATGAGCCTGCCTACTCACGAAGACATCAAGTTTCTCGTGGACAAGGACATCAAGCAACAACACCACAGTGAGCAACATCATGAATAACAGCTAAAGGAATACCGAATGTAGCAAACACAGCGGATTCAAGAGGAAGGTTGTTGACAACATAGAGGCAGAGCAAAGTTGCAAGATCAAGTAGATCCATTGATAATGAAAGCAACTTTGGAGACTCAAGCTATGAAGTGACAACGTGACATGAAGATCGTGTGAAGGCAGAGGATGGAATAAAGGAGGATTTGCATGTGCTGAAGTAGCAACTTAGGAAGAACATGAAGCTACACAAATAGTCCAATGAGTTGCAGCAGAGACAGGAACAACAGTGGGTGCAACATTCACTCACTGAAGAAACTACACCAGTACAAGTTAAGTATCCATCTCAGCAGTTGACACAGAGGAAAAATGGTGATCAGTGTTGTTGATCGCATGCAAAGGATCTAGTAGCATGCATTTCGTTGAGTGCATGCATGCAATCCAACCCATTCAACACACTCACCAAGGTGAAGACAAGAAACAAGTCCAACGGGGGCTGAGCATGCACTTCGACAAGTTGATGCGCATGACCACCAACACACACTTGAAGATCAACACAAACACTATGCATCAGTTTTTTTTCAGTTCAATCGTACCCAAGAATACCATGCACATGTTAGCAGACGAGTTGGATGAAGTGACTGAATCAATGCATCAGTTGCAATGGAGGCAAGAGTTCGCTTCAGAAAGATGTCACCATGAGGTACATGCACACCATCAAGGACGACCAAGCTTGGCATCAACTCACCAGTTTCATCATCATAAACATGTCAAAGAGTTGGTCTCACCACATCGGACCAAGTGTCAGTGATGTCTTGCAAGGCTTGCTCAAGCCATGTTGTCTCACATGAGTACATGTGCATTGTAATTTTGAGTCATGTCAAGTGTAAGTCGAGTGTCAACAGTTGGATGTAACAGTCATAGAGTAGGAGAAGAGTCATAAGGGTAGTTAAACTATCACAAAGGGGAATGTCAAGGGTCACCCCACCCTTTGCTATAAATAGTCCCTCATAACTCATTATAAGGGCTTTTGGTCATCCAAGCTTCTACTAAGACTATCTTAAAGAAGGCTTGGATAGTACTGTAATGCACCTTGGCTTCTCTATTGCACGGAGCTTGTACATCTCTTTGGAGGAGCAGGCGGATGTGGTTGTAATGTTTCACTATTGGGGCTAGCAGGTTTACATGGTGTATTGTATGATTGTGACTTACACTTATTTTATAATAAGAGCCAACACATTTTCATGCATATGTTGTTATTGTAGTTGGACTGTTCCAGTTGCCTTAATGATATATGTTTTTTAACTTATGTACCTGTATATGAACTAATTTGTATGAAATTATATGAATATTGTTGTTAATGTGTTGCATATGTTGTTAATGTTGTTAACGTCAGTGTCAATTTCTCTACCAACATCAGACAGGCCTTTCTCATCAACCTTGCTATATCAATCGTCACACTCATCTCGGACTAATCCATGAGTGTTGTTTGTGTTATCTTACCTTGTATGTTATGACTGTTGCATCCGAGTGGACTACTCCACTGGAAGTTGTGCATGTCATTTGTGTGGTGTGTTCCTAGCTGAGTTGGGACCGATCCCTTTCAACCTAGACTCACCTTCACCTTCCTCTCCCTTTAAAGTGTTGGAACCTCTCGTACACATTCCTTGACTCTCTGCATCAGTCACACGATTGCTACTGACAGAGTTATCTTACTTTCCTTTGTGCGACATCGTGGTCAAGACATTACCTTACGACCCTTTACTAGGACTCCTTCACCAAACAGTCTGAGATCTAATTGGAACTTCTTACCAGAAGATCCCCTTGACATGTTGGCAGGTTGAGCACTGCCAACAAAAGTATAGAGAAAGTATCCCATCTTAAATAATTTATCAAAAAAAAGAGATGAGAGGATCAACACCTAGAACAATAAGCTTCATAATTCCAAGGACAATTACATACATTGATTTCCATGGTCAGAAGCCATGATTCCGAGATTAAATAGAGGGATGAAAATATAAATGAATTTCAGCAGAAGATAGAACAAGTAGAAGTAAGTTATTTTGACCTTGCTAAATTCAAGCATGAAACCAATGAGATAAATCTATAAGTTTAGCATCAACACCAACTTCTCTGTAGAAAGCTAAGTCTAATAAAAGCTCAAAACAAGCTTGTCAATGCATTTGTTAATGAAATTGTTAATAATGAAAAGTCAATATGATGATGCTAAATGTAAACTCAGTGAACTCTTGGAATGACAGGCAGATTCTGAGAGATTCAACCTAAGATATTCTAACACAACTTTCCAAAGATCACTTAGATGCAAAACTCCATAGCTCTCCACACATGGAAAGATAAAATATGTTTTGTTAGAAGACTAGTTGATGTTCAAGATTTTTCTAGTTTAATTATTCAATCTATCAGGCAGTCACTTATGGAAGTAAATTTATTATCAAGATATGAGGAACATTTTTTCCCAGAGGCATATGTATTACAACAAAGGTGGTTAAGAAACAATGAAAAATGTAGTAAAGGAATTGAGGAGTTGTAAAAATAGATTTCAAGTTGAATTGGGAATTTTTTATTAAACCACATGGTTACTTGCAAACAGCCAAGATTGTTATGGAATAAAAAAACCATTTGTTGCCACCTTTACAAGCTCATGTTCTCAATTGTCAAACGAACATCAAGCGTCATTCTCCTCCTTAGTTGGCACCACTTCTAGAAGTCCATCGCCAATGGCAAGCACCTACTAGTTACACATCTACAATAGTTCAATCAAACTGATCATTCTACTTTTAAATTGTAATTAATAGATATTTTATCTAGGTTGTTTCACTTTAATTGAGATAATAGCATGATGTTAGTAATTCACTCTATTATTTTGAAAAAAATATTTGAGGGACCCTTGAGCTTGGGCTCAGGGAATCTGAATTTTTGGAAGAATAGCTTTGTTACACTTTTGTTCATTTCTTTCTCTTTAGCATAAGTTGAACCATCTGTTGATTTCAAGATCTATGAAGAGTAAAGTAGAAGTGGTACTTATATCAGTTGTTTTCTTTCGATATCTTTTGGAATATGATCTTAGTTGTATTACTTGTGTCGTTGATTAGTTGAATGAAATGTTGTCACCTTTTATGTATTTATTTTGTTGATTACAAGTATAAGTTTTACGAAATTGTATGTGGATGTGCTTATGAATTAATTCAATTAACTATCTTAAGTTGTCATAATCAATGATATAATTTGGAGTTCTACATTTTGTTATCATACTATTCACAACAAGATATTGATACGTTGGTAATCAAGTAGTTTTTAGCTTATGTTACAGTTTAGTTTACGATACTAACTTTTATTTTATTATTCATTTCCATTCTCATCCCAATCTTTCTCTACGCCTTTCACCTTTCCTAAGTCTCTATATATTGGAGCAACCTATTTACAGGTAATTGGGCCAAATTCATAACTAGTCAAAACCACCATACCAAACAGAAAAGAGTTTGATTTGGGGATCTAATTGGGTGGTCTCCTAAATGTTGATGAGTAAAATTATGGCTATCAACAAGACCTTACTTCTTTGTACTCGTATTTAGAGAAAGATAGAAAAGTGACATCACCTTTTAGTTGGGTTTTCTCGCAAGGGTTTCTTAGGTTATATATTCTGTGAAATCGTGGTTTGTAAGTTTTTATTTCGTTGTTCTATATTTTCTATATAATAATATTTTTCATGCCTATGCAATAAATAGTAATTTACAAATCTAGAAATCTAAAAGAAAATAAACCCTCATAGTGTAGATTTGATATTATTATTATAATTTATCAATTTGTTGTGATGAAATTCCCAGTGGAATATACATGTAAATTTACAAATCCTTGATATAGTCATAGGTATAACTAACATCAGGAAGGATTAGGGAGCCCAAGATGGTTTAGTGGGGATGCATCCTCATTTATGAGACTCGTGGGGAGACAAGTGGGTTTTCTTCTATGGGATATTGACATTGGTGGGAGTCAATACCCTAGACATTTCTAGAGTTACTCTATTCAATAGTGGATCACCATGGTGATCAAGAAATGGTAATATGTTATGAAACCATCTCACAAAAAGATAGAAAAGATAGATCAACGCCTCAGAAATAAGCCTCTTCGAGGGGGGAACCCCCTTTACATTACACAAATGAACAATTCATCGATGATTCAAATGACAAAACCTCCTTTCTATATATAGGAGTCTAAGGGGTCACAATATAACCAAGCCAACCTAACAATAATAATATAAAGGCACAAAAATAATAATAGAGGGATTCTATGGGGCACAAGAATAACAATATGGCAACAATAGTGGCACAACAATAATAATAAGGGATACATCGACAATAGTAATGGGGGAATCACTAATATTATAGGGACCTAACATGCCCCTCTCCTTCAAAAAAGTGTTGTCCTCAATGCTTGAGTAGTTCTGGATGCTTTTATATAAAATTCTCATCCTCCCATGTGGAATCTTCAGCAGATAAGTTCTTCCATTTGATGAGATATTCCGAAATTGATCGATTTTGTAGCTGTCGAGTTCTTGTTTCTATGACTGTTTCCGGTTCCAATATAATTTTTCCTTCCTTGTCAAGTTATGGCAATATTATTTGAACTGAGAGCTTGTCACCTATAACCTTCTTTAAATATAAAACATGGAAAACTGGGTGCACTCGAGAAGCTGTAGGAAGCTCCAATTTGTATGATATAGTACCAATCTTTTGCAACACCTTATATGGACCATAATATTTTGGTGATAATTTATTATCCTTCTTAGCTTGCTTGAGGGACATTTGTTTGTATGGTTGTAGTCGTAGGAATGCATAGTCACCTACATGAAAACTTATTTCACTGTGATGTTGATCTACCTGTTGTTTCATTCTATTTTGTGCCAACGTGAGGTTATCCTTTAAGAGTTGGATAGATTTTTGTTTATGCTCGATGTTATGCTCCATTGCTTGAACCTTAGAATTTTCTCTTAAATATGATGTGATGGATGGTGGATGATATCCATAAAGTGCCATAAATGGGGTCATTTTTGATGTACTATGGAAGGAAGTGTTATACCACCATTCAGCCAAAGGCAACCATTTGACCCATTGTGTCTATTTATCAGATACAAAGCAACAGAGATATCCTTCCAAACATTTGTTTATTATCTCAGTTTTCCCATTAGATTGAGGATGATAAGATGAGCTAGGAGCTAACTGAGTACCGAGACAAGAAAATAATTTTGTCCAAAATTTTCCAGTGGAAATGGGATCTCTATCACTTACAATAATCTTTGGGTTTCCATGTAGCTTTTGAATTGTTTCCGTAAATGTAGTAGAAACTATATTGGCTTTAAATGGATGTGATAATGCACAAAAGTGTGCATACTTGGTAAGTCTGTCAACTACCACCATGATGACACTCTTTCCTTCGGACTTGGGTAAACCTGTGATAAAATTCATTAAAACCTTCACCCAACGTTGGCCTGGAATGGATAAAGGTTGTAATAGACCTGGCGTCTTAATTGTTTCAACTTTATTTTGTTAGCAAACCAAACATTCTGCGACAAACTTTTGAATATCCAATTTAAGTCCATCCCAAAAAAAATCCTTCTTAACCCTGTGGTGAGTTTTTAAAAATCCTGAGTGCCCTCCTAAGGGAGAAGTGTGCAATTCCATAAGAATCTTTTGTTTGAGTTGGAAATTCTTACATAGGTATAAGCAATATTTGTACCATAATGAATCATTTTTCCAACTAAATGTATCAGATGTTTTCGAATCTTCTTGTAACTTTTAAATGAGTGCCCACACTTCTTCATCATTCTTCCATTCCTCCCTTGCTTCGTTTATCCAATCTGGCTAGATAATAGAAATGGCGCACAACAATGCTTACACATCCTCATCCTTTCTTACGAGTGCATCTGCCACAACATTTTGCTTCACTTTTTTGTAGATGATTTCAAAGTCATAACCCAACATCTTTGTGACCCATTTTTGTTGCTCTTTAGAGGATAATCTTTGTTCTAAAAAGTATTTAAGACTATCATGATCTTTTTTTACCTTGAAGTGTCTTCCCATTAGGTAGGGACGCCATTTCTTAAGTGCATGTAGTATTGCCAACATTTCCTTCTCATAAATAGCTTTGTGTAAATACTTTCCCTTGATTGGATGACTTTCGAAAGTAATGCGTCTTTCATCTTGCTTTAAAATAGCACCAATTCCATTTCCTGAGGCATCACATTCCACAATAAAGGTTTTTGTGAAGTCCGGCGTAGCTAAGACCGATGCTTGGCACATTGCCTCTTTAAGATGTTCGAAGGCGTTTGTTGCTTCTAGAGTCCATGAAAATGCATCTTTCTTCAATAATGTTGTTAGAGGTGCTGCTATTCTCCCATAATTCTTAACAAACTTGCGATAATACCCTATCAAATCAAGAAATCCTTGCAGATCCTTTATGGATCTGGGGATTTTCCATTCCATAATGGCTTTAATTTTGCTAGGGTCTACCTTAACACCTTCATGAGATACAATATGACCCAGATATTCCACCTCTTGTACTCCAAAGAAACATTTGGAGCTTTTTGCATATAATTGTTTCTCCTCCAATAGTTTGAGCACCCTGTCAACATGTTCAACATGATCCTTCCAAGACTTGTTGTAGATTAGTATATCATCAAAAAATACTAACACAAATTTTCTAAGGAAGGGTTTGAAAATGGAATTCGTCAAACCTTGAAATGTAGAAGGTGCATTAGTAAGGCCAAAAGGCACGACCAAAATTCATAATGACCCTCATCAGTTCTAAATGTTGTTTTCAGAATGTCTTCAGTCTTCATTTTGATTTAATGATATCCTGAATGAAGATCCAACTTGGTGAAGTAAATTGATCCATGTAATTGATCCAATAATTCATCAATGACAGGAATGGGAAATTTATCTTTAATAGTTATCTTCTTGAGCTCCCTATAATCTGGACACATGTGCCATGATCCATCTTTCTTGTGCACCAATACTACTGGAGTAGAGAAAGAACTTTGACTAGGTTGAATTATACCAGCCTCTAGCATTTATGCAACCATACGTTCAATTTCACTCTTTTTGGCATAGGGATATCTGTACGGCCTGATGTTTGGAGGAACACTTCCTGGAATCAAATGAATAGCACGATCATGATCACGAATAGGTGGAAGACCTTTGGGAGTCTTAAATACCTTGGAATGATTGTCCAAGACTTTTTGGAGATCTGGAGAAATAGATGATTTCGATGTGGGAACCTATAGCGAACATAATTGTGCAATTACACTTCGTTGTTCCTTCTTTAGAAGCTTTGTCATACCATTAGAGCTGATTATCCTTCCTAGTTTCCCTGCAATACCCCTTAATTCAACTTCCTTTCCTTCCGTAGAAAATTTCATGAAAAGTTCTCGAAAATTAAAAGCTATTGTACCCAAGGATTGTAGCCATTGGACTCCTAGTACAACATCAGCACCACCCATTGGAATGGAAAGCATTGGGCTATTCAATACATATTCTCCCATGGATAGCTTGATATTATGGCACTTTCCAGAGCAATATATGGTTCCTCCACTTGCAACTATCACTTGACACTCTGGTGCTGGATATAGGAAGCAATTCAATTCCTTTGCTATCTTACAATCAATAAAATTATGGGTACTTCCCGAATCAATCAACACTATTACCTTTTTATTCCTTATATGTCCTTTTATCTTGATAGTTTGAGGAGTGGTAATTCCAGCCAATGCATTACAAGATATGGTCGGATTCATTTCTTCTTTATATAGGGTTTGTTCCTAGACTATATCCTCTTCTCTTTACATTTCTTGTTCCTTTTCTTCCTCCTCTTCACAATCTATGTAGAATAATTTCTTATCAGCACACTTATGACCTTTAGTGTAATTGCTATCCCAACTGTAACAAAGCCCTTTTGCTCTTTTTTCTTCCAATTGTTGTGGTGTCAACCTTATAGGTTTTGGAAGGCTAGGGGCCACAACACTTCCGTCTTTATAGTTGTGAGTGGTAGGCTTCCTGGTTGCGATAATTTTGCTTTCCATTTTTCTTTCTAACCTAAATGCCTCCTCCTATGAATCAGGTTCCCAAAGGCGAACCTCATTTTGGATATTATCCTTTAAAGTCCCTATGTACACATCAATCTTATGCTCCTATGGAATATCTTTTACCCTTATGTTCAATTTTTGGCAGTCCTCCATGTGCTCCATCATTGAACCCTTTTGTTTGAGATTTATCAATTGGCTAAAAAAGGTGTTTCTTTTTGTATCCTCATAATGTGCTATCATTTCTTCCATAAAAATTGCCCAAGTGACAATTTTTTTACGAGAGAAAAGCCATCGATACCATACAAACTGATTTGGTTCCAAATATAAAGTTGCAATCCGTACCTTTTGTGTGTTTTGCACATTATGGAGATCAAAAAATTGCTCCATCTGTAGTATCCATGTTCTGGGATCTTTGCCATCAAACTTCATCATATCGATTTTTGGAACATGGTGGGTCTTCAATCCAACATTAGAGTCTATGAAATCATGATTAACATTTCTTTTTTTCTCATCATGAGTTTCCTTTACTACCCTTTCACCGTTAGTGACAATTTCTTGTAGAAAATTATTCAAATGTATATTCAATTCTTCCATCTTATCGTCCATGCCATTCATCTTAGCTTCCATCTTAGCATCCATGCCATTCATCTTAGCTTCCATGCCACTCATCTTAACTTGCATGTCATTCATATCAACTTCCACGTCATTAATCTTGGCTTCATTTACCTTTAGTGAGAGTGAAATTTGTTGTACTTGGTCTTGTAATTTCGATATATCATGTTGCATTTCTTCCTCTTCTTCATGAGTCATGCTAGAGCTTTCAGGTTGCTTACTAGGTGTTTCCATTTTCTTTCTCTGGGGCATTAATTAATGCAAATAATTCTTCACTATTCCCTTTGAATTCCTTCAAACTAATTTTTCAAACCACTCTTATGAAAAATTTAAAAAAACTACACACCTTTTTTTTTCACTTTGTAAGAGCTCGATATTGAATCTATTGTATCTTTGCAACTGTGGATATTGAATATCTGAAATCATGTCCAGTGGTAGACCTTTGAGTCCTATTTCTAACCCCACAAGTCTAATCAAGATTGGATTCTCTAAGGAAGAGCTATGCTAAATCTCCCACGGTGACTTGATTATGGACTAGTCCAGTAGAGCGAAATTGTATGACGTGACACGTGTCACTGTTTCGACCTTAGTACCTAAAACTGATACAAAGAAAACTACAGACGGTCCTCTTTCTGAAACTTCTTACAAAATTTCAATCTGATGCTCAAAACAAAAGCTATGGCGATGTTCTCCTAGTCACCTGTTTGGAATGTAATTCAGGAGTCTGTAAAAACCCTAACTTCCTCAGATCATATCTCCGCAAATGTAGTGAGACAAGCTCTGAAATTCAGACCCAAAGTTTAGAACAATTTCAGCTCAAATGCTTTTTTTTTTTGTAGCTTCTGAAACATTGCAGAAAAACAGTTATAGAAAAAATGCCATGATGACCTGTTTGGAGCAGCGAAACCATAGAATCCAAAGCTTTGATACCAAATGTTATGAAACTAGCTCACAAAAAGATAGAAAAGATAGATCAATGCCTTAGAAATAAGCCTCTTCGAGGGGGGAACCCCCTTTACATTACACAAATGAACAATTCATCGATGATTCAAATGACAAAACCTCCTTTCTATATATAGGAGTCTAAGGGGTCACAACATAACCAAGCCGACCTAACAATAATAATATAAAGGCACAAAAATAACAATAGAGGGATTCTATGGGGTGCAATTATAACAATATGGGGACAAAAGGGGAACAACAACAATAATAAGGGATACATGACTATAGTAATGGGGGAATCACTAATATTATAGGGACCTAACATAATATCCCTAAATAAGGCATGCGATTTGATGGGTGAGTACATTGAGATTTTTTTCTTTTAATTTTGTTGTCATTTCTTATCTTTATCTTTGTGTTATATACATGTATTTATGGGTATCATTTTCTTTGCAAATGTTGGACCAAGAAGATGAGAGATACATTAGGTTATAGGTGAGAGACAATTAATGATAGGTTGAGTGAGGCTAGTAGGAATAAACCGAAAGAGATTAAATAGACCACGGTGATTGGGTTTCCATGATATAGAAGTGAAATAGACACATAGACCATAGGGTGGTACTACAAGAATACTTGGAACTTAGGAAGAGATACCTCAATTAGGGAGAAAGTGACCTATATTTCGGAGTGTGATGAACATATTTGGTGCTGGTTTGAGTTAGTGTTATCGTGGGTTTCAAAGGAAGGAGGGAGGAAAAGAAGGAGGATGTGATCAAGGCCTATATCTTAGCAGCACAAGAGTGGCACCCATTTATTAGGAAAGCAACATGTGTTGGATCAGTGGTAGTTGTGATATGAAGCCAATGGATGGGCTTATAGTAGGAGAAGCCCTAGTAGCAAGATGGTCACTAGCTAGAGGAATACTTTGGCTACAACCACAATAGTGGTAGAGCAATTTTTTTTTGTATTTGGGCTATAGCCACAACTTTTGATGTATATGACCCATTTTTTGATGGTGCATCTATAATGAGTTCTAACCTATGTGTGAGTGATGTACATCAAATATCTCTCTCTCTCTCTCTCTCTCTCTCTCTCTATATATATATATATATATATAACAATTTTTGGATGAAATTCCTATGGACATGCAATGTATTGATGTGATGTGTTGCTTTATGTTTTATCTATATTTTTATTTTATGAGATGATGGTAATAAAATGGAAATGTATTTATTCATGCCAAACTATAAAAATAATGTTAGCGTAAAATATTCCAATTTTAATTTCATTTGCAATACTATCTTTGAATTGATTTGTGCTATATGAAAGTAATTGTTCTAAACTTCTATGATAGAAGTCTAACTTGCAGGTATTTTCTAATGAGGCATAGATCATGAACTTGGCAAGCATTTTTGAATTATGAGACAATAAGTTAAGAATTCAAGTGGATGTTATGGTGTCAAATGGGAAGGTTGAAGGCAATCAATAGGCTAATTACAATGGCATACTTTCTTCGTTATTCATGATTGGTCCTAAGCATACATTATTTAAGTCAAGAAACACATGGGAAGGGGAATAAATGGCTCAATTTGTAAAGGTGAGACTTGAATCTCATCGAATAACACTGTCATTGAAACCAAATGTAGTAATATAGCACATGATTCATCTAGAGAATAGAAAGAATGCACTTGATTAGGAATATATGAAAAAGGGGTATGTAAACAAAGAGAACAAAATAGAAAACCAAATGATATGTACAAATGGTGAGAGATATGGTTATTGCATTAGGGGTAAATTTCTTGAGATATAACCCGTTGAAAGGGTCCTTAACATAGTCTCTATTTGGATCAATGATGATATGGTTATTGCATTAGGGGTAAATTTCTTGAGATATAACCCGTTGAAAGGGTCCTTAACATAGTCTCTATTTGGATCAGTGATGATGTATGTGCCCTAAGAGTGGTAATGTTTGATTATGTGTGGGCATCATTATAAAGTCCCAAATCTACCTAGTCTTAGAGTTTTATTGGTGATATCATGGGTGAGGATGAGATCATCTTCGTAGAATAAGTAAGGGTGAACTTGTCGATCATGGATAGCCTTGGAGCATTTCTTAGTGGCTTTATTATTGATAAGCATTGGAGAAATTTCACCATTGATTATTCCTCAACTGAATAAGAATTACATGGGATTAGAATTAGCTATGACTATGTGAACCAATATAAGGGTGATATTTTCTTTATGGACATACTTGAGAGGTGGTATAAATAAAATTTTATTAACATAGTAAATGACATTTTCACTACCATTGCCCTACCAACACTCAAGTGATAGTAACATGAGAAGTGGAAAAATAAACGATAAAATCCATTACAAAATGTAGGGGTCTAATCAAAGGGGCTTTAGTGAGAGAAGCCTTTAAAGCATCAAATGTGCTTCAAGCATGATTGTCCCATCAAAATGGATTTTTCTAGCATAAAAGACACACAAAAAATGTGTGTGCATGTGGCACAATTTAGAATGAATCGATGTAGAAAGTTGTCCTTCCCCTACAGGTTTTATGTTTGACATGAATTTTTGGGGCAAGGAATTGTAGTAATGGCCTAAGCTTTTAAAGGATTAATTGTGATTCCATTGGGGGACATAATAAACCCAACAATCATCCCATTGTAATGCAAAAGGCACACTTAAGGGGGATTCAATGTACCATACATTGAGGACACCATTGAAATACATTGCAAAGGTCTTCCAAATGTTGTCATTACTTCTTCGATCGAGCCGTAAGGTAATTGGGGTAAGGAAAGATGATATGGTCTAGATGATGGAAAATGTAAGTCATAGCCTATTGGAATGCGGCTCTAATGTTTCTAATCCCAAAAGGTATAACTTGATATGCAAAGGTGCCCCATGGGGTAGTGAAGGAGATTTTATATTAATTTGCATAATGGATCTATATCTAGTTATATTCTATGAAACCATACATGAGGAAGAAAACCTCATGTTGTGCAAAAGAATCGATAACTTAGATGACAAAAGGTGTGCGGAAGTTGTCTTCGTGATAATCTTGATTAAGGTCTTAAAAGTCCATATAGATGTGGGTAGTTTCCTACTTCTTGTTGACAAGGATGGAGTTGACACCCATTAGGTGTAAACAATTGTTTATATAAACCTTGCTTTGTAAAATTTGTCTATATCAACTTTTACAACTGTAACTTTTGAAAGATACCAAAAATATTGTTATTATTTTTATGAATTAATGATATATCTAACTTTCAAAAATACTAACTTCATCATTAATGTGCAACTACTTAAAAAACACTTAAACATGTAAAATTAGACAACTCCATTAAACTCTACATAAAGAACACCCAATCTCATATTTAGATCCATCCCTGGTTCTCATAACATGAGAGACATTATGTTGAGATTCCTCATAACACTGTAACCATGTAGATTAGTTGAGTGACCGTTTAAGCAATGTGTTAGTTTCATTTTTTTGAAGTTATGTTAATAAAAATTCCCCATCTATGTTTTATCAGTGTTGTTTATACTAATATTACAGAATTATTATCTTTATAAAAGTTCAGAGTTAATTTGCAGACCCATTTAACATCATTACTTATTATTAGCTACAATAGGTCTTGTATTATTTATAAAAACGATTATGGAAAATATAAACTAAATGTTCACTACCCGAGAAACATAATCAAGATTGCTTATAAAAATTCCATTCTACTTTTAGGACTTATAAGATATTTCCCGTGACAATTGCTTTTAATAAGCTACAAGGGAAGCAGAGTGGAAAGGCGGGACCCGCTGTGAATGCATGCGGATGCTAGGGCGGGGACAGCAAGTGGGGCCAGTGATCATTTGCGGGCGGCCAGCCACCGCCATGGTGGATCCGGATGTATTCGCCCTTTACCTTTCAGTTCCCACCCACCTCCTCAATGCTGCTATATCTCTAACCCTTTCATACAATATCAGTAGCTCTAAGTAGCTCCAAACAAAGGCGGTGCAAGATGGCCGGGGAAGAAGAGGAAGACGAGGACGAAGCTGACCCATGAGCCCCCTGTGAAGAGAGGCCTCGGCTCACTCTCGATGGGCAACAATCGATTCCAATCACGGGTTTGAGAAGAATGAGAGCAGTAAAGAAAACTATTGATGTAGAGCACTATAACACGCCGCTGCAATCAATATGAAAAATAGCCATTATTGACTGGGTGGCACGCCTAGCTATGTCTGTAGGCCTCTCAACCTAATTAATTACAGCTATAAGTTGTCAGATACCATCGTTATTTGCTATGAAAATATCTGACACCCATCAGTTTTTGTGCTCTTGATCATATACTCTCCGGTCTCGATCAAGGAAACCTAATCATCCCCCTTTCGTCCTCAACATAGGAGCCTGAGCATTCCCTAGGTCATTTTTCCAATCGCTGCAATGAAATGATCGAGTGTTATGCATGATAACAATTTTTTATAAACCATTGACCTCAGATCCAATACAGATCGAAGCCCTTGATCTCTCCGTTCACAAATCCAGAGACTCGACTGAACCTGATAGAGAGCACCATTAAATAACTCTGCTTCCCAAGAACAAAAGTTCATGATAGCACCAGAGTTAGCATTCGATGAGAGATAATTACACTGTGGAACATGATGGATATGGGAAGAAACATACCTTGATCACTTCCACCGCCTTGTTGTTTCGAACTCTTTCTCTGCTCGACAGGAGGCTGTTAATGGTATCATGGCAGACTTCAAACATAAGCCGGAAGATTCGAAAAGAGTTTCAGCAAGGGGAATTAAGTGCAACTGGTCCGATTTAGTCATAGTATATCTACACAGGTATCGTAGATTTCATTAGTATAATTTTAAAGTTCGGAATTGTATCTTTGGTATAGCTGCAAGTACACCAAAAAAGACTAGGTCAGCGATCGTTCTGAAACTAGGCAATTTATTACAGCAGCTTCACTATTTTAATATGTAATGAAGTAGGATTTATTCGAGACAGATACAGATTATAATACGAGTAGTGAATCAGAGATTAGTGTTGATGTTTGCTTCAGTCAATCGTCCTGGTTTTAGAATTTGGATTGCAAGTGATTAATCTTTGAATTAATTTTCTTCATTAACGATCATAGATACTTCATTGAAAAACTAATAGTTACATGAACAAAGTGCTTGCTAATAACTCATCAAATTTATTGAATTTGCCAACAAACCTATACCTATGTTTCATTAAAAGATATACATGTCATAACTTAGACATGTTTAAAATAAATAATATATGTATGTTTCCTTACTTTTATTTATATATATATATATATATATATATATATATATATATATATATATATATATATATTACAACAACCACTATAGATTCATACTGGAGATTCATCTTAAATTCATAAACGTCACTGTTTTTGCTGCTTTTGTAGTATGTATCCTTCTGCTTTTGCACCCTTGGACACCAGGTGCTGTTATGATCTCTCTAAAATGGTTTGTGTCAAAACCTTATTTCTAAGTTTCAGGGTTTTGCATTTTTCTCACCTTGCTGAACAAGTCTTACAAAATGTAAGAGATAAATTAAATTCTTAAAATAATACTTTCTTAGATTTTTACCTCCTTAAATTAGATGTTATTGAAAATATAAATATTTGCAATGAACTTATCTTTCTTCTAGGAATATTTTCTTATAATGCACATAAACAAAAATTGCAGATAAAATAGCATGCAACTTTTATAAAGCTGTATTATACTTTATGTCATTGACAATCCACTAGGAACTTGAATTTTATTAAATAATTTGTATTTTTTTAAATCATATTTTACAAATCCTCTGATGATACCAAGAAACCATGGCTTTTGCACTCTAAAAGATAACTAGACCCATCAATATGAAAGCTCTGTAATATGGTTTTGAAGTTCAATATCTACAGTTCTTTGTCTGCCAGGTGTTCTGCGAAGCAATTCCTGTATAGACATTTAGATTGAAAGCTTTGTCCCGGTTCATTACAGCTGAACAACTCTTAGAGGAAATGAACGTTTTGATGCAATTAACTGTTTGTTTGTGCAGCTTCCTTGTAAATAAGATGTCCACAAAAACTCATAATTATTTCCTAGACAACAATAATTTATATTATCATTTTGGTTTGCTATGCGTTGATGACCTGTCACTCGCATCAAACACTGCATTCATCAAAAACCGCCCTGTTCTTAAATTTTCAGAGTGATCATCATACTAGTTCTTATATAAATTTATAAATTATGGATTGATGTAACCCTAAACAGAAACCCGTAATTATCTTTGCGACAGCAATAATTCATATTATCATTTTGTTTGACCGTGAGTTGTTCTCTTGCAATCATATCAAATTGTATTCGAACCATCATCAGGAACGCGCTTGTTACAATTATGATGCTCACTCTTAATATCAAACACTGCATTGTTCCTGTTTTCGCAGTGTGATCCTTACAATCATCATACTAGTGCTCCTATAAATTCTCGATTAGTGTAGCGCCGAACGGTATTAAAAACATACATTCCCTATATGTTCATTCAACTGGTGAAAAACAAATAAGAGTTGTGTTAACTATTTAAATATCTCGGCCTTTAAGTTGCACTACTATAGGATTTAAGATCACAACCAGTAGCTATCAACATGAAGTCCATAGAGCAACAAGAAGTTTCCGCCGCATGCATAGTCCCAGCATTCACATTGCTTAATATATGCGATGTGTTGTGGCCGGGAAAGAGTATGAGTAAAACAATGGTGCTATGAAGTTTCAGGAAAAAATTGGCTGCGATATTGTATCAACCCTAAAGAGTAGTGGAGTTATTTTACAGTTAGGATGGATGTCAGACATATTGATATGTTGGAAAGCGATGTTGCAAAGACAAAGAAATACACTGTAATCTTTCTTCCTCGGCCATTATTTTCAAAACATTGCATATCATTTTTTATGTAGAATTTTTATAATTTTGGGGTGGTAGGAGGGGAGTGCTTATGATGTAATTTGTTTCCTTCTATTGAAAACCTTCTCAATACTATAGTTAAAGTGTATGTTTCATGGTGGTCTCTTTATTGCTAAAGAGGAATTAGAATTTTATTAGTGTTTGGTAACTTAATGATAATAAATCTTTTTATTGGTAAGTTGAGTTTATCTCTAGCAGCTGGGTAAAAAATGGGGTTCATGATTATAGGACATCCTTTATTTCCATGTTTATGTGGATCTCATTGTACATTAAATCCACGCTGAATCAACCAGTCCTGGGAAAGGTTACCCAAGGCTGTATGACATCCTCCTCCCTATGCAAAATAAGGATTGGTTTATAGAAAATGAATGTGGTTTTGTGTCTTGGTACATTGATGGTAGGATAGTGGTACAGTTTAGAAGTAAGTTTTGGGTATTTCACGCTGCCAAATACTGTAATAAGTTGTTTTGGCTGACGTTTTGGTAGTTTGTCGATTGTTTTTCTATTAGCCTTCTTCGTGTGTAAGAAGCAGAATGTCTCGAGTTTCCTTTATGTCATCTTCTTTGGCTAGTCTCCACGTGCTTGATCACTTGTTCCTTAAGTCAATAGAATTCAAAGTGTTTGAGGCATTATGTTGGTAGATTTTGTAGGAAGGAGTAAAACTTTGACTCAGGATACGCTGCAACAATCCATTGATAATTTGGTTGTTGGTGGCTTTGCCATGAATTTGTGGGAAGGAGCAAAACATTGACGTGGGATACGATGCAACAGTCCATTGATAATCTAGTGGTTTTCTATGTTAGTTTCAGTACATGACATATTTGGCTAATAATTTCTCATCGAAAAATTAAGTTAATTTTAATTCAGACTGACTATTTTTTCCTTTAAAATATTTTGTTGGTTTTTTTAGAAGCTCGTTGTGCGACTACGGAGGAAATAGGAGTTTCTTGGACCTCTGTATGAAAGTCTTGTCCCATGACTTTGCGTATGGGAAGGTACTCTTTATTCGCCACAGGATTTTTGAAAAACAATTCAGTTTTTTTAGTACGCTGCATATGTTGTTAACAAATCAATTCAGATTTCAAGCTATCTCGTAATATTAATAGGACGTTAGGATTGTGAGAATAATGAAGAAATAGGATTAGTTAGTTATAGTTAGTTATGAGTTGAACAGAATAGTTGGTTGAAGTAGTTATTGAACAGAATTGAGTTTCCTATATAAGTGAAGTGTAATTGAGTAAATGATGAAAAAAGTTAGTGAGTTTTATATTTTTATATGGTATCAGAGCTCAGGGTTTGAGCTGGGGTGAGAGCGCAGGTGAGGAGGGCCGAGTTTGTGAGGAGGAGAGACTTGCCTCACTGAGGAGACGCCCTGCCGTTGCTGGTGTGCCGTTGAGAATGACCAGAGCCTGTGTATGTCTGAAGAAGACTCTGCTGTTTGTGCCACCTGCAAACCCGTGAGAACGTTCCTGGTGCTGTCCGCCGTTGTCCATTGTGTCGTTCTTGAGCAGTCGACGCAGAGTTCAGACAGCCCGTGAAGAGGAGAGAGGCGTAGTGACCAAGGACGACGCTGTGCGTGCTAGAAGGAGAAGCCGTGAGGTATTGTAAGCTGTGAGGTAAAGTTTGGTATAGCACAGCCAATTGCCAGAAGCCGACGGCGTTCATTAAAGGTGTTTTGCAAGTTTTGTTTGAAGTTTCTTTTTGGAATAGGCCTGTAGCGAAGGCGTGAGTCCGAGTTGGTATGCGTGAGGCGACCTGCTATGTGTGAAACGTAGTGTCAAGGAGAATCACTAGCTGCGTGTGAAGGCGAGCCACTCTGCCATTAGACTGTGCGCAGTGACACTATTTTGTGTGAATCGGCCTTGTTGGTTGATTGTTCTCCGAATCCCTCTGCAAGATTGCAGTATGGGGCGGCTACCGAAACTCGTTTAAGGAAGGCCGTGAGCCTGTTATGTTGTTGTTTTCAGTTTTCTGTTTTATAAATCATAATCTATTTGAACAAGAATGATTACCCCTGAATTTATATGATATCTCTGTAATAGATAGCGGGTTGAGTTTCCAGTGGGGTTTTCAAATATCCTTTGATGAACTGAAGTTGATTTGATTGGGGACAAATTGAATTTCTCTCCGGAGTTTGTGAGTTTTCTGTTTAAGAAAGGCTGCGTGTTACTGTCTGGCTGTTGTTGGAGACGCTGAACCATTGTGGTGTGCTGTCGAGACTGTCCAGAACCATTGACTCGGAACCGTCCTGTGAGCAGTTGCTGGTGTGCTGTCGAAGACCGTCGAGCCGTTTGCTGGTGTGTTTTGCAAGCTTCCACCGTTTCTATTACCGTGGTCATATTCTTTTTCAGTCGGCCCGGTTTTCTTTGCAGAGAGAGGCTGTAGAAAAGGCGTTTTGTTTGAAGTGTGATAAAGCTAACTGATATGTCTATTTTTTTAGACTTTTTTGACGATGATCCTTTTAATGATTATTTTCTCATGAACCCATTTGGGAGTAGCAGTATTTTTGCGTCCATTGACAAAGAGTTTCATGTTGTTGACGATCCTGTCCTTGAAGAAATCACTCATGTTGTTGAGGATCACGTTGTTGAAGAAATCACTCATGTTGTTGAGGATGTTGAAGAAATCACTCATGTTGTTGAGGATCACGCTGTTGAAGAAATCCCTCATGTTGTTGAGGATCACCCTGTTGAAGAAATCACTGAAATTAAAACTTGCCCGGTTGTTCGAAGTTTTATTGGATCTACTTTCAAAGATGATTGCATTGTGGTGAATCCTTCGTTGGTTCCTCATGGAAAGTGGGGAGAACATGAATTAAATTACCTCGTTCGAGATCTTGCATTGCCTCTCAATCCAAAAGAGGTTGTTGACATTAAGCATGTAATCAAGGAGCAAAAGAATTTCCTCAGGAAATCCAAAAAGGTGAAGATGAAACTGCATCAGCAATGGAAAAGGAACAAGCATGGACCTTTTAATAAGAAGGCAAAAATGAAATGTTTTGTTGTAAGCCTAGCTGAGACTTAGACCAGCAGGCAAGAATATATATAGTTTGTTATATAGTTGGAATTAAGGGGGAGTGGTAGAAAGGTATTAATCCCAACTACCCTCTGTTAATGCAGTAGTTAGATAGAGAATACAACAGATGTTGAGAATACAGCAAATGTTCAAAGTACAAGTTCTAGAAGTCAGTTAGGTATGGTAGAAAATCCATTTCTCCATTAAGGGAGGATGTGAGAATAATGAAGAAATAGGATTAGTTAGTTATAGTTAGTTATGAGTTGAACAGAATAGTTGGTTGAAGTAGTTATTGAACAGAATTGAGTTTCCTATATAAGTGAAGTGTAATTGAGTAAATGATGAAAAAAGTTAGTGAGTTTTATATTTTTATAAGGATATCAATTTCTCTTTCGGGCATCCCTACTGAGATGTATGAAATTTAATTGTAGAGCTTTACTAAGGATATCTTCCAACATTTTAGAGATTGAGTAGACTGACACTATTCAAATTAGGGATGTATGAAAATTTAATACTAGCATTCTTTTAACATTCAAATTAGAGATGTAAGAAAATTTAATAGTAGCTTTCTTTTAATGATATCCTCCAAAATATAAAAGTTGAGTAGGTTGGCACAATTCAAATTGAAAATATTAGGAGTATCCTAGTGTATCAAAAGAAAAGAATTGATTCTCTCAAACAGTCACTTAGTGTAGGGACATTTTGTCAATAACATATTAATAGGGAAACAAAGAATTCATTCTAAGGTAGGTTAAAAGAAGAAGAGATAGTTCATTATAAAGAGCAAAGCTCTCCTCAAGCTGATGAGAAAATGGAAAATATGGAAAAAGAAGTTGATAATAGTGGTCTTATTTGGTGTTAATATTATGTATTTCCTATTCATATGTATTTTAGGAACCTATGTAGGAAATGCTACATGCATATCAACTTTGGATCAATTCCTTCTTACTTTATTTGAAGCTTTTTAATATATACACATAAAATTGTCTTATTTTTCTAAAACAATAGGAATTATCCTTATATAACTAGTCCTAAGACACTCAAGCCATGTTGAATGAATACAAATTAGCTTTTGATTTAAAAAAAAACTATAATAGTGATGTTTAACCAAATTTCATCATTAATCAATGTTATCTTATGCATTGTTCTTAAAAGATAATTATAATTAGTCAAAGTCAATCATTATATAGTAAAATTCATATTCAATCATTATTAAACAAACACAATTGTATTTAAATTCTTATATATATATATATATATATATATACATATACATATACATATACATATAGACACACACACACACTACAAGAGTGTACTCGTGAGAAGAAACCATCAAAAGTGCTACAAATATCGCTTATAGGTCTCCTAATAGAAGAAAAACATACTTACATTAAACCGCAAGGGCCCACACAAAAACCACGATAAAAAAGTAGGCCATACAACTCATGAGCAATCTAATAAGAAATGAGAGCATACATTAAAATGGGGCAAAAACCCAAGAAATCATACAACAAAGTGTCCATAGACCTAGCCCAAATTCTCACACGAAAGCAACAATGAGAAAAAAAACAAAAAACAAAGAGGTAGCATCAAAACATGTCGCAACATTCGAACAAAGAAAAGTTAGAGGGTGCCCAACAGTAGACTCAAAATGGAGATAGGTCAAAAAAACCCACGAGCAACATCAGGATGACGACAATAGGGAAAAACTGACAGAGGAAGTGGTAGTAGCGACAACCAACAAACTTAGGGCAAAGCCCCACCACAACCAGACAATATCGATGGCATCAAGACGAATCGACAGAGGAAGGAGAGAAGCCAACGGGAAACTCACAAAGGAGATGACAGTGGAAGGATGCAACAAACCAAACACAAAGATGGTGGCAATAGATTCAACAACCAAGCATAGGACAACACAAAACACCACTGGGGTGAGGTGGCAATGGTGGAAATGGTGGAGCCAAGATAGGCTCCACTGACAACCAAAACCAAAGAAGAGATGTGGTTAGGGTTCCCCTAGCCACCACCCATAAATTATAATAAATTACAAGAAAAAAATAATTAAACGTAATTATATTTAGCTGAAATCAATAACAATTCTCTTTTTTATTATAAAAGACAATTTTAATTAGTGAAATCAACCAAACCATAGTAAACCTATATCAAGCATACTAAATCAGATTTAGTTATAGTTAATCAATGTTGATCATAAATCATCATCAATAATAATTGCCAATAATCCCCAAATTCAACTAATGTCCTTTTAGATCCATCATACTATCAAAGGCTTGTCGTAAACACCTCTACTCTAACAAAACTAATTATAATCAATTTGAATAAGATAATATAGTTAATTTGAATATCAAATTATAATAATAAATTGAGTTCAAGCAATAATTAATTTGAATGACATTAAATAGTATCAATTTGTAATAACATTAATACTAATATTAGTATTTATTAATTTGGTGCTATATTTTGGGCTACAAGGAAAAAGCGATAATAATAAAGTATTCATATATATTGCAAGAGCAAGTTTATTGTGACCCAAACTAGATAGGGCTTCTCCACTTCATGTCTACGATTTATTTAAGATTCATGGTGGACTCTAGATCCTTACATATGTATCATCCTCATGCTCATGCAAATCCATCAATATTGCAAGAAAAAATGATTAGGATAGAGCTTCCAATTCATAGGAAAATGTTGAAACATTGATCATGCATATATAGGGGAAGCAACCCAACAAGCATAAGAAAAAATGACTACACATGCTAAAAACTAAGATCATGTATTCCTAAACTTGAGAAGATTCCTACATATGATGTCACCACCGCCAAAATTATAGAGAATACAATAGATTCCATACCATGCTCTCATAGAAAAATTTATGGGTCTTTGGCCTACTGAAAGAGCTTATTCTAGTGGATTAAAAAAATGCTAGAAAGACAAAGGAAATGTGGATTTGAAGCTTGTATCAAAGGGTTATTTTCCTATCATTTTTAACAACTTGGAAGATAAAAAAAGGGTATTCCAAAATGGATCATATTGTTTCAATTCAATGGGTTTATACATGCACTTATTGATAGAGAGATTTAGTCCAAATGATGAAGGTATTGCTATAGGTCTAGTATGGGTTAAACTATGATATTTTCCAAAGAGTTTTGGGACAAAGAAGTTTTAGAGGGTATAGGAAATGTTATGGGGTAATTTGTAGTATAAACCATACAATGAGGATAATATACCTTTTGTGTAAGAATATGCGTTTACTTAAATGCCTCTAAACCACTACCATCCATTGCCTGTCTTAGTTACCAAGACAACCTTTGGCACCAACCCATAAAATACAAGAAAATCCCCTTTCATTGCAATGCGTTTCATGAGCATGGATGCTTATTTAAAAAAGGATCCTTAAAATGCCCATCTTTAGGCTTCCAAAGCCCCACTAGAAAGGACCAAGACAACTTTGAAAAGTTCTTGGTTAGAATACTTTCTAGTAAAAAATCAACAAGCAATCCATAAATAGAAGTAAATTGAAGCAAAAATAAATTTGCAACCTTATCAAATATGGAAACATATATACAATAGAGGAAAGGAAGCAAAAATAGGACCATACATCTCATATCTAAAATGTAGAGAATAGATCATAAGATTTGAATAGGAGAAGAAAATATGAAGACCTAACTAAAGAAAATGGAACGAGGATGATGAGATGATCCGTGAACACGAAGAGAAATATGAGGCCAAAGAGGTAAAAGAGATGGATCTAGAGGATTTGGATCTACACTCTATTAGAAGATATTAAAAAAACAAAATCCAAACTCCATTCTTAATCAACATGTCTAGATGGTATCTAAAACCTACATCAAATCCTATAATCTCAAAAGCCATAAAATAGAAGATACATTTATTTATCCTCCTCTTCCTTAGGTGAAAAAATAAACCCCCGTAAGTAAAATTCCAAACTATCCAAGAAGTAAAAAAGAGAGGGTGTGAAAGAACTATTCAATTAGTTCATTAATTAGGTGAAATGCTAGTAAAATCAGGCAGTATCTTAGTTTTGACAGATTCCTTCCAAACCAATCCCTAAAGTACTTAATTGAGGTCAATACTTTTAATTTAGGAGGTCTAAATGGTAAATAAAAGCACAAGTTTCTAAAATTCATGATTCATCAAGAACAACATAATATCATCATGATTCAAGAAACCAAATGTTTCAAAGAGTAGTTATCAAAATAGTAAACATCAATATGGAAAGGATGTCTCTTTATGAAAATCAATTCCCAAGGAGCCTTAGGTGAAATTGTTTTCCTTTGAAATCCTTTAGAAATCAAACTATCATATTTTATCTAAAAAAAGAGAACCACAAGGCCAAGTTCTTAATGATTGGTTTGGATGACAAAGTTTATAAAACTATAGTGTATGGTCCTAACTTCTAAGGAGATAAATAAATATTAGTATAAATTTTATGGGATATCCATCAACAAGCTTAAAATAAATTTTGGATTCCAGGTGGATCTTCTAACTTCATAAATTCCCTTGTGGAAAATAAAGGAGGTCTAAGGATATTAGAGCTAGAATATGATCTCTTATAAGATACAATTCATTCCATTCAGATGGTAGATCTAGAAACCAGTATAAGAATTTATACTTCAAGAAATTGATGGGGAAACCCACACCAAGATTCTTCCCAACTTGATCACTATCTTTTCTTTGAATCTTTAATGTTAACAGGGGCCTTTATTGAAGCTTCCATTCCTCTTGGCTACGACGTAGACCACCTATCTATATACCTATATCTTTACTAGTATAGAAGGCCTAAGATTTGGTATTTGAGATTTAAAGCTTTCTAGTCAAGACATCTATCCCTTTTACCTAAATTTGATAAATTGTGGAAGGAAGCTCCTATTGATAATAATTCATTATGCATCGCTTTCACCAACATCTAAAATACCTTAAAGTACACTTGAAACAATGGAACAATGAGGAATTTGGGAACATTTTCAAAGCCTAGAAAGAGCTCAACACTTGAATGGAGAAAATCCAATATCGAATAACCATACAAGGATCTACAAGGGATTTTATTCTCCAATAATTTGCTATTCAAGCACAATTGGAGGAGAGATAAACCTAAGAAGAAGTTCTCTGGAAGTAGAAATATTGTATCTAATGGCTCAAAGGAGGGGGAAAGAATAACAAGTTATTTCATTGATCCATGGTTCAATGTCAACACCAAACTTCAAAGATAGAAAATGTAAGAAGTTGGAATCACGTCTTGAAATTGAGAAGGAACTAATACAATTTTATCAATAGATTCTCACAAAATATCAAGGAGACATGTGAAAAGCCATTTTCAAAATTTCCCTGCATATCCCTTGGGTAATCACCCAAGAGAAAAACATAAATCTCCTTAGAGAAATCACTCCAAATAATGTAGAGGAATCAGTGATGGATGTTTCGAGAGGTAAAGATCTTGATCAAAAAGGTTTTATTGTTAAATTTTTTCAATCCTATTAGTTTATCTTTTGAAATGTTGTCTAGGAGATTATTCCTATAGAACTTCCTTTGTTCTTTGCTGCAATTGATGCTACCTTTCTTAGTCTCATCCTAAAAAAAGGAAAAATTAGAGGGTCTCAATAATTTTTTTCCTATTTCCCTTCATAATGTCGTCTAAAAAATTCATCAACAAATTCATTTCCAACATATTGAAGCCCCTCTTTCTCCTCCTCATCTCCCCTAAACAATTTGGATATGTAGTTGGCAGAAAAATAATGGAAAATATCTCCCTAGTGGATGGAGTGATTCATTCTCTAAAAAGTATTCAAAATCCAAGCATGTTAATTAAACTAGATATGTTCAAAGCCTTCAGTTACTTAAGCTTCAAATATATCTATCATATTCTCCTAGCCTTTTCCCTCATCCCCTCCTATGGCATCAGGAAGGGTGACAATCTCTCCCCCTCTCTCTTCACCTTAATGATAGAAGGACTAGGGAGAGCTCTAAAGGTAGTAGTGATTTTGAAAACATTAAAAGGGCTAAAAATTCATGGAACAAATCCTTCTTCTTCCCACCAACATTTTATTGATGTCACCCTTTTCATGGGTTTTCCTATGGTTTGGGAATATTTTTCACTTAAGAAAAATCACAGAGACTTTTGATAGCCTCATAAACTTCCATAAACTATTGCAAGTTACAAAATTTCTTTTTTAATAGTCAATTTACTGTTCAAGATCATATTTCTCAAATTTCAAGATTCTATCTTAGTTCCCTTCTATCCAAATGTCTAGGTGTACCCCTAATGGAAAATGCACTCCATTCCTCTTAGGAATATATCCTTTCCAAAGTTGACCAAAAGTTATCAATCTAGACCTTTATCACTTTTAGCCTTGTTGGTCAAATCATCCTTCTCAAATCTCTTCTTCAAGTCATTCTTTTGTATATTTTCATAGTGCTTGCAACCCCTAAAATTATTATCAAAAGGATATGCAACTTGTAGTGATCCTTATTATAGGTAAGCTCTATGAGGGAATAAAAGTGGGAACTCGTGGCCTAGGAGAAATTATGCTTGCTAAAAAGAAATGAAGGTCCTAGTCTAGGGATCCATAAAATGTATATGAAATTTTAGTAACAAAAACTTTGTGGTGATGGATCCAATGTCCCAATGAAGCTTGGGATAAAATTTGTATGAAAAATTATGTTGCTAACATTGAGGAATGAAACCTCATAAGGATGGATGGAGAAATAAAAGGCTCACATATATAGAACATCTCATGGGCGTAGCATCATCACCTAATTTAAATCCATAGAATCTAGGAAGTTAGAAATGCCTCTATGCATTATTCTAGGAGGATTGTTGGAAAACCATTTCCAAATTGCAAGAAAAAGTTGAGTTTAGGGACCTTCAATATTCTATGAATTAATAAGGACGATCTATAGTTTCTCATTATCAAGCTAGAAAACCTAGCAACCTGAAGAAAATTAGCATCCTATTCCTCAGAACTCAATTTAGGAAAGATTCTAGTCCAATTTCCACAATAGAATAGTTAAGTATCAATAGCGGGGGTACAAAATTTCTTGGGATCATAAGCCTATTGCAAACTTTAACATGAAAGAGGAATATAGAGTAGCAGAAACTTTTGTGTTGATGCCAGTTTTAAGTGAATGGAAAAACCACTGAAAACATCAACTTTGGCTGAAATTCCCTCTATTCCTATGGTTTTTGGTGCATATAAAAATGATCAATTGTGGTAAATTACAAGGAAGATGCTTTTAGGTGCCATCTTTTTGTCATATTTACTCTCACAGCGTTGAAATGGAAAAGCACCTCCTTAATGCATGTCCCTCTTATTTAGCGTTATGAGATAACTCAACAACTATTTTTTATCAATCAGATAGGATTGGAGATAACATCATTTCCACTATTCCCAGCTAGAAACCTTCATCCTTCCATCACCCCATTATCAATATGGCCTAACAACTCATCCTTGGTTTTCTCTCTTGGGAGGTTTGAAAGGAAGGAAATATTCATATCTTTAAAAACCTCTCATATTCTAAGGAATTTTTCTGGGGAAAAGTTTAACAAGGTATAGAGGACAAATCCACTTTTCCTCTTTGACCTCCTGGGATTAGAATAACAATCCTCAGGAGAATATTATTTTGAAATCTTTGGATCTATCTCCTTCATTCATCTTCCCCAATCCTATTAGGATCCCCCCCACATTTGGAGTCGAGAACACTAAAGTCCTCCATCCCTTGCCTCCCCCCCCCAACCTACTAAATTTCATTAAATTGAATTTTGATTTTGCATTAAAAGAAAATCCTAGATTTACAATTTTCAGTGAGGCCTTAAGAGAGGATGGAGCAAATATTCTTTGTATCTCTACAAACTCCTTGGGAATTGAGACAAACAACTTAGTGAAGCTCTTTCTCTAGAATATGGGCTCCAAATTGCATTCAGAATTAACTTCTTTAATATGATTATGTAAAGAGAATCTCAATTGGTAATTAGAATGGAAAAGAAAAATTGCAAATCACTCTCACCCTAAAAATATATAAGGATTTTGTCACCTTGAAGTTTGGTTTAAATCTATTAACTACCTGCTATCTAGATTTTCTTCTACCACTTCTACACATGTATGATTATTAGGGAACAAATTTTCTGATAAGATGACGAATGAAGGGATCAACTATGATCAAGCCCCTCAACATTTAATGGAACAAACGTGTGCAAAAATATTTTAAAAAATTACTTCTTGCCGTTGCTCTTGGGGACTACTTCTCCACACACTAGGTGTTCTCCTATAACAACACGTGCCACCATAACACTGGGGAAAATTTTAGGGCAAAATTTCATGAATTGGCTATTTTTTCGACATTTTATAAAAAAAATATTAGCCAATTTGGTGAAAA
This sequence comes from Pinus tabuliformis, assembly GCA_031772625.1. Taxonomy (NCBI): domain Eukaryota; kingdom Viridiplantae; phylum Streptophyta; class Pinopsida; order Pinales; family Pinaceae; genus Pinus; species Pinus tabuliformis. Next base: position 647,239,408 of record CM062807.1, on the reverse strand, counting down.
CATTGCCAATTTTTTCAATATATATGATTAAATAGGAGATATTCGACAAAAAATTACCAATTTTAATAGTAAATTACATGTTTTTTTACTAAATATTCACCTACATTCTATATCTATGACTCTTCAAACCAGAATAGTCACCTACAATACTATACATAGGCATAATATTCGAATCCTTAAAAAAATCCATGCATAACACACACCCGTTGTCAACCTCCAAAATCTGTGATTAGTCCCTACACCTAGCACTTTGATGATTAACATGAAAATGAATTATAGTTTCATGATAGGCTCAATAATCACATATTCATGCAAAATCAGAGGAAATTCACAGTACTCTAGTTCATCATTATTCCACTGCTACACCATGCAAGAGGTTTCCAAATGTGGTGGTGTTATAGGATACATGGCTTAATTTATCTTACAATATTTCTCTAGTGAGTTTCCACTTTCATTCTTGTATTTTTGTTTCCATTGGCTTCAAATTATTTTTCTTCTTCCCATGGTCAAATTTTCCCTTTTCCTTGTTACTATGCTTTCTTCTTAGACATGGCTCCACCTCTTATGATCTCATAGCTTCTTTCTTCTCTAAATGAGCACCCTAGGCCTCCTTTTAATGTATTCTTCCTTCTTTCCACTTATACTTATCCCTCAGTGTCACCTAGTTCTTTGTGGCTTTGTTCATCTACTTCTTCTTCCCACACCTTTGTTTCCAATCCTCATGTTCCTCTTTCCATAAGTACCCTATCCAAGTCACAATGTCAAGGCCAAGGGCCTACTTAAGTCATTTAGGATGACAAGGAAAGAGACATCCAAATCACTCCCAAGAAAAGACAAGTAAAAAAAGTTCTACCACCTCCTTTTGGGAGAATATTCCCCAAGCCATTCTATAGGAAATAAAAATTGCTAAACAAGAAGCTTAGGTTGATAATTGTTTTATTTAGGATGTTAACATTGAACAAGAGGTTTGACATTACATTCCAAAGATGGGTAGCACTTGCATTAGGTTCACCCACTACCTCCAAAAAATTGATATATACTAGAAAATCAAAACGATAATGTGAAAGGTCTTACTAGAGTGGTTTGAGGTATAGCAAGAAAGTCTCTCATACATAGAAGAATTGCAAATCTAGCTTAACAAACCAAACACTTGGGTGTTTCTAATGTTAGAGAAGTTGACTGATTTAAACTTCTCTAATTATGAGGAAGACATATCTAACCCTAATCCTATCCAGATGGATTCCCACATCATCTAAAGGTGTCATGTTTTTATTTTCTACTTTTTGTTTTTAGATGAATAATTAACAAGGTATACAATATAATAGCAAGATCGATAGCCTTATTATTTATTCAAACTATTTTATACTTTTTAATCTATATAACTTCACTTATAAATTTTGGACTTACTATTGGACATAAAGCCACATTCTTATGCTACTTGTTTAGTTTTCCTAGTGGTACACTAATAACCATATAGATATGACATATTGCATTCTTTTGTTAAAATAAATAAATTTAAAATCATTAAAAAAATGCTATTATTATTATTAAATCTAATACATTAACATTATAATTTTAATAATATTTTGTCACACATGTAGCTACTAGTAAACCTCTGGGATCTACGACCCATCCTCCTCTCCATAAAGTGGGTCACAATTGAGGGATTTGAAGCTTGGACCTCTTTAGTTTTCTCAGGACTCACATTATTCCGATCACCAATTACGCTGCCCCCTAGGAATTAAATTATTATAATATTAATTTTACTATTATATTATAAAAATTATTATTAATAAAAAATTAATAAAAAAAATTGAGTAATTGATGTTTAATTTATTTTATATGTAATGATTTTACTAATACAATTCTCTACATTATCTTAGTTTTTACTATTAAAATTAATAATAAAAATCTAATTATCAATATATATATATATATATATATATATATATATATATATATATATATATACACACACACACACTTATATTAAAATTTCAATATTAAAAAATACACAAAATGGTAGAGTTGTTGCTCGGGAACCACACTAAGAGCATTAAAATGATTTTCTCGTCATATTATTTACAATATGCTTTATATCATAAGCAAGTGAACCAAAGTTACATTTTTAAGCAATAGTTGGGGTAGGGTCCTACAGGAGCATTAAAATAGCACGTGATGTCAGAGAGCTAACATTGCTAAGCTTATGTACATAATTTGGCTCTGATATCCTTGAGTTTGAATTAAATTTCATCCAATTATAACATGGAACCCTTTGCCTTTTTGCTTTCCAACAATAACTATATCCATGGATGTCTTCATATCCATGGATTCCCTTCCCTAGTGTTTTGGAATTTAGAAATATAAAGCTTTGCGTTAACATCCAGTACAAAATGGTGCTCACTCATCCCTAGTCTCTTTCTTGATAGATTCAATTTCTTTTGGAATGTAGGGTGGGACTCGTTTGTAGAAAACATCAGTTGATAATCTAGAAAAAGATCCACCACAGTAGTGTCCACAAGGAGAGGTTCAGGCTCACCCCTCGAGGCAGAATTACTAATGAATGAATAATGTGGAAGACATAGACAAGAATCATTTTGAATATAGGAAATAGAGGAAAACTCACTATTCACATTACTCAATAACTATTAAATAAGATTACATAGGAAAAATTCACCAATAAATCATTGAACTGTAACTCAACTGAACTCGACTAAACTTTGATTGAATATGACACTTGGATGGAGAATTATGGCACCTAGCAGGTGGTTGTAATTAGCTTATCCAACACTCCTCCTTAATTTCAACCCACAAATTTAAACTAAGATGTGTGTTGGTATGAGTCTCAGCTAGGCTTACAATTTAAAAAAAATTGACATCACCTAGGTTTCTTTCTCTTTTCTTCCAAATCTTGTAGCCTCTGAATTGCTTCAACATTTTCTTTTTATTCTAGGCTTCAAATGTCATCTCCTTCATTTGTTGATGCAACTTTTCCATTATTTCTTCAAGTTTTCCATTCATGTCCTTTACTTCAAAAACATACTTGTATGTGGACTATTTCCACATGTAATATTGAATTGTGTGCTCTTCATCATAATAATCTGTTGCAATGTAAGTCTATAATAAAAAATTATCTCTTCTGGACTCCAATACATGAAAATTTCATTAATATTTTTATTCTACAAGTTGTCTTCAACATTCATTTCTATAACTTCTATGAAGACTTTATCAAAACATGGTGTTGCAAGTCATGCTTCAAGGAACTTTAATTCTTCTTCATAATCGTCTAGTTTACTTGCACGCTGGAAAACAATGGTAATTTTAAAAACATCTGCAGAACTACATTGGTTTTGTTCCTTCTACTCTGCAATGAGAGGGTTAGACTCTTGTTGTGTTTCATTTTCTGCTTTTGTCACTCCCACTTCTTTACTAACCTCGGTTGCTTCAAAGAGGTTGTCTTCCACTTGGTTTTCAGACTCAAGTGGGCTTCTCTCACCAAATAGCATCATGTCGATATGATGTTTTTGTTTCATCATTTGCAACCATTCATCTTTGGCTATCTATTCTTCCTCAAAGCTAGCATCAACAAATTTAATTGCAAGATTCACCATAACACTGCCGCTCTAATAACATCTTCATTGTCATCAACAAGCATTGTTGCTAGATTCACCAAATTTTCATCCACTTGTGGTTGTGCACAGTGGGATTTAGGAGCATATGTGTGCTTTTTTTCTTCTTTTTTTCTGTAATTTTTTCACAGTCATCATGGTCATCCACTTTTAAGTGGGATTCACCAAACTCTTCATCTCTTTGTAGATCTGTTGATATAGATTTACCTTCATTTTCAACTTGAACAGGCCCCCTTACACCAACAGTCCTCTCAAGGGTATCCCAAGATTCCTTGGTTGTCTTTGCATATATAATGAGAAGAAGAATCCTATCATCTACGCATTCCTTTATGCATTTCAATGCGAAGACATTATTATGCCTTTTGTCTTCCAAATCTTTCAAATAGATCTCGAACATCTCATGGTGTCGCTTTAACCTTCTTAGCCTCTTGACTTTTCCCATTTATTGATTTCATACATAAAACAACTCAACAAGCAAATGAACTTAAAAACACAGCAATTCCCTATAATTGAGTCTCTATAACAGCTTCTTTGTTCTTCAAAATCTACAAAAACAAATAGACATACAAATTCTCTACAACATAATACCCTCAAAAACCCTTTTAAGAAACGACATAAAAACATAATACCCTCAAAACCCTTTTAAGAAACCACATAAAAACATAATACCCTCAAAACCCTTTTAAGAAACCACATAAACCCTTTTTAATGGAATTTAAAACAAAACTTTGAATGTACTCCCTTTTTTAAATTGGGGAAGGAAGTTTCAAAACATAACCTTTGTTTTAAGAGTCTCAAATCGAAAAAGAAAACACTTTCAAAAACATATTGACGGTGGTTTGTAGTTTTTTTACTTATAGCGGTTTCGTGCTCTTCAGATCTATATTTCAACTTTGATGGTGACACGTCTTTCACATTTCAAACCTTGAATATTTCCTGCACTCAATGGAATTCTCCAACCGTATGAAGAGCCGCACTACAGATTTCGAAGACACTCACCTTGAGTTCGCACACTCTGTTTTTGGTTTTTTTATATTATATATAAATAGCTATAATGCTTCTCTTTGCCTTAAGGAGGTGGCCAGCAGAATAAGTGAGCTGAGCTAACGTTAGCTCAATAGACTTTTGCGGTGCGTTGCTGCATGAACTAAAAAAAATAAAAAAATCCCAACTTTCTCCTTTCTGACTTCTCGTACTCGCTGAGACTTCCCTTTCATCCTCTCCTGGCAGCCACTTTGAGGTCCTCTTGATTTCGAGAAGTCTTATGAACCCTAGTTTCTCTTTGCTTCTCTCAAGGATTTCTATGTAGGTTAAGCTCTCATACCACGTTAAATAATGAAACAGGTTAGAAAATGAAAAATGCTAAAATCAAAGACAAGTATCAATTAGAAAATAGGAAATGGAGCAAAATTCACCATTTACATTAGTCAATAATTGTTAAATAATATTATAGGGGAGACATCTTAACAAATGACTTAAATGAGACTAATTTTTAATGTATTGTGGCATTTGATAAACATACCTAATATGTGGTTAGAATTAAATTCTCTAAGGTATTAATATGTAGTTGGAATTAAATTCTCTAACAAACACTAGATTGTGATATTAGAATAGACAAACTTAACCTGTGATTGGAATTAGATTCTCTGTCAAAAAAATTAACTTTTTTGGAAAAATGACCTACAAACTACCCTAAACATAAAGAGCTGGCACCCACTGAAAAAAATAGAGAACTCTGGAGCTATCAGCGGGAGAACGGAAAACTGCTGCGCACGTTTGTAGAGGCTGAAACAAAATAAACACAAATTAAACCGTGTAGATTCAATATCACATCTCTCTCATGCTGAGTGGACTAAACCTGTCCCTGTCATTATAGCGTTGTCCATTCCACAGGGCCGAGAACTGGCCATAGCTGGTGCGATGGAATCATGGTTGTCCATTCCATATGGCTGAGGGCTAGCCAGATCAAGCCCGATGGAGCCAGAGACTGAGGTGGGAAATACTGATAGCAGCTGTGGCAATAGAAGCAGCCACCTTCCACTACAAACAAATTTAATTACTCTCATCTACATGTTTCCCCAGTGCTATTCTTATGTCAATTGTAGATTGCAAGAGCAGGCACCTTGGACTACAAACCAATTTAATTACTCTCACGCACATGCCGCAATTGCTACTTGTTATAAATCCTGAAATATTTTGATAATCTGAACATGAACATCAAATTTCTTAAATATTCCTAAATCTACAATCAAATTGGTGTATAAAATTTTTTTGAAAGGATTCTGAGGAGCAAGGTGTATAAAAGTTTTTTGAAGGAAGGATTCTGAGGAGCAACGCTGAGCAGATGGCTTTTTCTTTCTTGTGATAGGAAAGGTTTTTCTTTTCTTTAACTTATTTTATATTTGAAGTTAAATAGATAGTAGATTTATTTTAAAATATGATACCAAAATATTAAAAAATCAACTATCAATCGACATAAAAATACCCTCCACAAAAATTGCAAATCTTGAAAACGATCATTTAAACAACTAGTAGGTACAGCCAAATCTTATTATGAGACCCAACATTATTTGTTAACTGCAAAAAAATGCATGTAAATATCGAGCACAAAGTCATCCCCAAGCCCTCGTTGCCCTTAACTACACCAACATTCTTCACATTAATTAAGATTGCCAAAATGTGCAGTGATGTGTGGTTTAACGGTAAGTCAAACGGGCGAAGCTCGGGAGACCAAAGTTCAAATCTCATGGAGTACAGTGACCTGCTGTGGTGGCGGCTAGAGGGGCGGACCCCCCTGACCGCTGGGTCTGCTCTTGCTAAAATCATAGGATCTTAGCATACCCGACTTGCAGGTGGTTGGTTATGCTCTTGGTGTTATAGTGGAAGCAATGAGATTTGATCCTGGGTCTCCCGTGGATTAAACTTGATAGTTACCGATTCAATGTGGTTAAAAAAAAATAAAAAATAAAAATTAAGATTGCCAAAATGTTGTATGATCAACATTACTATAACTTTATTCGAAAACTATGTCAACAGTGAGAAGCGTTTTCACATAAACATTACAAATTTAATTATATAAACAGTCTTCGATTTGTGTAAATTCATTTATTAAATGTCAATAAGAGTTGGACCAAATCTATGGAGACACAAAATATCACTCCCAAGTACTAAGAAAGGGTTGGATATGTTTAGGTTAATATATTTTATTTTAATTTCAAATGGACAGGTTAAAGTTAATTTTTATAATACATTTAAATTGGTTTTCACAAAGATGAATGGATTTGTTTTATTAAAAATCTAAAAATAGAATGAAAATTAGAGTATTTATTATTAATATATTAATATCTAAAACCAAAGATGAATGGATTTGTTTTATTAAAAATCTAAAAATAGAATGAAAATTAGAGTATTTATTATTAATATATTAATATCTAGTATAAATATTTATCTGTATAGATATATTTGTTTTGGAATGAGATTTATAAAAATTTTATTTAAATATTAATAATTATTAAATGGAGGTATTAGATTTAACTATTTTAAAATATTTTTATCAAAAATTAAATTTTATTTCCATTTTTATTTTTGAACAAGTGTCAATCTCCCTTTATATATATATATATATATATATATATATATAATTTAAAATAAAGTTATAATTTAGTTAATTATTATAATTTTTTAAATCTTGATAACATGATATATATCATGAAGTAAGTATTTTGATGCTTATCATGATTTATGTATATTGTCATTTATCAACTAATTTATCTAAGTATCATATTGTCAAGATTTAAGAAAATTATAAATATTAAACTAAATTATAAATTTATTATTATTATGATATGAATTAAACATATACACATTGAAAAAAATGTGTAACAAGTTTCTTATTTATGGAGATTCTTAACTTGTAAATAGCCTTTGTTATAATATCATGTCCAATACTGTGTCTTATCAATACAATATGCAGAAAAAGTCATAACTCATTTAACACTTAAATTTTTTTATATTATATTATTTAAATTTATTTTTATAACATATTTTTGAATTAAAGTAAAAAGAAAAAAATTGCATAACTATCTCTTTAAATAATCTTTGTTATAATAATAATAGTAATAATAATATCCATTTTAAGGTCACAGCCAAGCCAGACACCAAATTGACACCAAATTGGTACTGCTAAGTCTACCCCCTCTAGTTTTGAACCTGTAACCTCTTAGGAGGAAACACATGTTCTTAACCATTAGGCCCACTCAAGCAGTATATCATGTCTAATACATTGTCTTATCAATACCACATGCTCAAAAAATCATAATTCATTTCATAGTTAAATTTTTTATATTATATTATTTTAATTTATTATTTATAACATAATTTTGAGTTAAAATAAAAGAAAAAAAATACATAACTATTTTTGAGATAAATATTAACACTATATTTTGATTACCACTAAAAATATTACATAAATATTTTATATAAATTAAATCCTAACAATCCAACTACTAAATATATTTTAATTAAATTAAAATTACAAAATTTCCATTTTAAATTTACAAATCTATTAATATAATTAAAAACAATAAAATTTAAAAATAATCCAAATTAAAACTTAAAGATCACAACCAACTTATAAGTAAATAAAATGCATGTTTTAACAATCAAACCGTTTTTTTTATCTTTGATGATTTTCCCTTTATTTGTTCAATTATATTCACACTACGATGACCCAATAAAATTAATAATGGTAAGACTAATATCAAAATCTATTGTCATCACCAAATTTTCAATCATATTCACGCTACGATGAGCAAATAAAATTAATAATTGTAAGACTAATATCATAATCTATTGACATCACCAAATTTTACATCATGGAAGTATCTAAACTCAAAACATGCCCGTAAATAAATTTACTTATAAAATTTATATAGCACAAAACTATGAAATATACACTTTTAACCTAATTCGGCTTAAATTTGATGGAGGATAAATATACTCTAGTAAGTGGTCTATTGGATGCCTCATATATGCTTATTTACCCGAGAACATCTCCATCATGTTCTCCATTTCCATACCCTATTTTAATACCCTATTTTAAAGTAATTCTAAATATATTTGATTCATTATTTTTTATCAAGCTAACTTTGTCGATAAAATATTATTTAAATTTTAATTCCCATGGCACCAAACCCAATCCTCTTTGAAGTTGATCCATGAGTTTTGAAATCATTAAAAATCATATCAAAGTAATGTTGAACAAAACAAGCTGACATGTTCATGAAGTTGATCCATGAGTCTTGAAATCATTAAAAATCATATCAAAGTAATGTTTGAACCAAACAAGTTGCCATGTTCATTGTCATTAGCTATATAATAATAGCATTTATGCATCTTTATATGAAATGTTCACAAATATAATAAGATAGTCTGGTACTATTCACTTTTTATAGGGTGTATGCCGTTTCTTATGAAGCAGAAAATTGAAAATATCATGTCATTAGGAGATACTTTATAAGATTATTTGAATAATATGTCTCGCCATTTATTTCTCTAAGAGCTTTGGTCATATTTGTACATTGATTTGTAAACATTTTTATGAAATTTTTATGGTAATATCATTATTAAAGAAAATAAATTTTTTAGTTCACCATTTTAGAGCTTTAGAGGATATGTCATTTTAAAATAACATATATATATATTCTATTTCATTATGTTATTTTTAACTATAAAGTTAGAAAAATGAAAAGAAAACTTTTTATTAAAAGTTGAGGAATTACTACAATCATCACATTTTTTTATCCAATACAATTTTTAAAAAAATCATCTTTAATGATTTTATTTCCTTATATGAGGGGAGTAAACCTATGAACAAGTGAAAGAGGAGGGTTATCTAGAAAATTAATTTTAAAATACGATTGCAATTCCACATGGTGAAAACAAGGACATCTATGAGAAATAATGTTTGGCCTAAAATACAAAGGCTTCAACTTTTGAATGTGTTAAATGCAATTTGAACACTAGGATTTATTTGCTTAAAAATTTTGAACAACTTAGCATGAAAAACTTCCATATATGTTTTATATGACTTTCATATATGCCTTCAGATACTCATTAATGTATAATGTTATCTATTCTCTAAGTATGAGAGTTCAATTCCAAAATGCTATAGCCTTCCTCGAACACCTTTTACAAGTCTATCTTGATAACTTTACCTATAAAAAATGATTCAACAAAAAAATTCATTGTTTTGCTCCAAACAAGCATTGAATCTTTTATTCCATTAATGTAGATTTCGAGGGAGACCTTCATAAGGATCATGTATCCCTTATCCAAATATCACATAGCCTTTAATGGACTCTCCCTATTTTGCTTCTATTAATGATTGTGTGTCATGTTGTGTATGTGTGATTATTTATTTAGTTGCATATTTCTAGCCTTTTAGGTGTATGGATTAGTATTTAATTATTTTATCTTATCCATTAAGATATATGAAGTCTTGAGTGAACCCATTGGATTTTTTAATAAGGTCTTTTGGCCAACATAATAGACAATCTTCCTTCACACGAGCTTTAATATTTTTCTTATTCTATCTTACCTCTAGTTTGTTCTAGTTGTAGGTTATGACCATGTGTTGCACGATATATTTATTTATATCATTTGATATCAAAGAAATTGGTAAATTCCTACTTTCCTATCCTCCTACCCATTAAATTGTGCCCTTCTAGTGCTCTGACCGTATCTAGATATATTTTTCCCTAGTATATGCTTTATATTGATTATCCCATTATGAAAAACCATTTAGCCACCCTCTTTTCTTCAATTTATAACTCTATCTAAGGCCAACAACTCCCTCACCTTTGGACTATATCATGCAATTAATCCTATCAAACAATTTTCTCTAGGGCTTCAATAAAGCTTCAATGTTAGTGTTGAGATTTGAGCTTTCCTATAGTCTTGTAAGCAATAATTATCTAGATCTCTAACTCTTTGTGGATAAGACTATTGATGCACAAAAGAGTTTAATATATTGATGATTTTGTACTTCTAGACTGGATAATTCGGTTATGCTACCACAAGTTTATTATTGGTATGTTTTGACACTACAATCAACACACTCCAAAATTTTGCCTACACTTTAATTTTGGAGCCTTCTAAGAATCTCACGATCTTTGGTACTATGGTCACTTTATGGTCAAATGATGTTTTGCTAAGTGTTTGAGTCTTCTTCTCATACTCAAAGTGTCAAAGTCACATGCTGACACATGCTCATCCCATGGTAAATTCACAAGCACATATTTCTATGCAAGCTTAGATAGCCATTGCACAGCTCTTGAAAGTAAGGCTTGCACAATCACTATTGACAAATGATTGAATAATATATAATCATAGTGTACTATGGAACTTATGTTGATATCCAGTGTGCCACACGACCTGACAATCCCTCTCACTTTAGTTTCTATTGTACTTCTATTTCAGTGAGTTTTCTCCATTGTTACTTTTGTGCACCTTTGTTTTCATAAGTGTCACTTTTACATTCATGACTAGAATATTTTCTTGTGTTTACTTTAACAAGTGGTATTTTCACATCATCTTCACTCCGAAATGTGTCTGTTTCAATTTCTTTAGCTTTTACAAGTGTCATTTTCACTTTTTCTTATTGTCACAAGTGTCACTCTTAATCATTTTCACTTATGTATGTGTCACACCTTTTCACATCACTAGAGACAACTATTGCACATTTTTTTGCACCAGATTGTCCTATATATCATAATAATATCTACTAGACACATCCTTATAGCTTGGCATACTTCTTGATCACAATCGATACTTGTGTTACAACTTGTGTTCTAAGTGCTATAATGTGACATTTAGATTGTCTTACTTAAAAATAAGTGTCGATTTTCTATCGTTTCTAGGTGTCGTTGTTGTTCATGAGTCATGTACATTCCCCTAGATTATATTGATGGCATTTTTGTGTGTGATCCTTGTTTATATGATTTTCCCACTCTTACTCTATTGGTCCCATACTTAGCCATTTTGGAGCTCTTCTTAGTCATCCTGCCTAGTGCAAGTTGTGAACATATGAACTCTCCTCCAAGTGATGAGCACAACTTATTCATGAGCCTCGCTAATGAAATCTCACCGTCCCAGACTTGTGCACTGATTCATTTTCAAGGTCAACTCCTACGCTTACACATTGAGTTCTTCCAAAGCATGGAAACTAACCCTTGTTACATGCACTAACTCACTGCACTAAGATTTAAGTACTTCTACCTTATATAATGCATGGAGCATTGCTACAGGCCCTCTACAAAAGCAAACTATAAAATACAAGGTATATTCCCTCTCATAGTGAATTAAGCATCTCCCTAGGAAAAGTGATTTGAAGTTTGCTATTCACCTTAGCCAACTGCATAATATTCTCTTCCAGAGGCTTCTTGAGCACATATCACTTTTCGAGTGGACAATCAACTACTACAAATGTAAGTGTTAAATTTTTCAGATTGTTCTATGTTGTATCAATTACTTTATCCCAATTCAATACTTCAATTAGTAATCTTTCCAATTACAGTTAGTATTTCCATTCATCAACAATAATTGAAGATAGAATAATAAATGCAATGACAAAGGAGATAATCAACAAGAGACACCATATTTGGTCAAAGACCAGGGAAGACCCCACTATGGGGAAAACCCTTTCAAATTCTTCTATTAGATTATCATAAAATGTTCAACAGAGAATAAAATGAGCCCAATACAATATTATCTAGCAAAACATCCCAACAAAATTCAAAAATATGTTTCCACTATCAAAATATAACATAGAAAATTTTTCCCATATGTGGTCAGCTTTGATCTTCAGTCAAATTTAAGTCAAATTTCATGGTTGCATGCAGGAGGAACTGTGCAAGAGACTAAAGGCTTCTAGTCACACCCTTGATCTTGTAATCCAGAGAATGTGGTCGAAATTTCCCTGTGACATGCCTAAGATTGTAACTCAAAAACCCTAAAACAAATGTAATCCTCGGACCCTGTAATTTCAAATCTTTTTGAACTTCTTTTTTAGCCAATGCCTCATACCTGTGAGAACCAATCAATGAAAAAGAGAAGAAGATGATTCTTGGTAATGTTCAAATGAGCTTGAGGTCACTTTTATTTATAGGCTTATAAGGGTGACCAATTTATCATTAGGGTCAACCTGTCCAAATATGCATATGCAATATTTTCTTCATAAGAACACTTTCCCTTGTCCAAAATTGATGATCTTTAGGTCGATTTTGGTCCTATCGAAAAGCGTAATTCAATGTAATCACCATCTCCATAAAATGAGTTGTCCAAAGTGGAATTTGACCCTAGTTTCATAATTTAACACTCCCTCTCAACTAGGGAGAATTCCACCTGTCAATATTTGACCGTCGATCAACATGTCATCATGTCATCATATCAAGTCCCATCTCTCCTCAACTCTATCTGCTAAAACATGCTCTAATATAAAGAATAAAAATCATTGGGGATAAAAATCTACCACCCTATACATCGTCGAAGAGAATATCTCAATCTAAAACCACATTGGGGAGTACATCTAAACCTAGAATCTTATGGGGGAACTAAATATCTTCGACCCCATATCAAGGAATAGGTGATATAGGGGAGCACATCTCAACCCATTCTATTGCATACCGATCTTCTTAACAATGACCCTCAATATTCATGTGGTATAACACTTGCATCATAATATGAGCTTGGGCAAGATACCGACTTACGAAAAGGCAAGGATCACACTTCCCCAAGCCTCCTTAAACCATTGGCCAAATGACTAGGGACAATACCAACAAGCCTCGCTTGTGGTTATGATGCCTACTAGGGTATACTCTACAAAGATATAGGGGAGTAACATCTCTAACCATATGCATAATAGATAGGAGTGATACCCTATTGTCCAAATATCCCTCAACCTCAAGAGCCCTCTATGTCAATTCCACACCCTAGGAGCTCAAACAGGGGGGAAGAGCTAGCATATTGTCATCAATCAAGGATGCCTCTTATCAAGAGGGGTCACATCCATCAGTACAAGCTACTATCTAAAGAAAATAAACTTCCCTTTTAGCAAGGCCTTGGTGAGAATATTTGCAATATTCTCATCTATCGATATGTGATAGATTTTATGGCTCCCCTCTACACCATGTCTCAAATGAAGTGATATCATATCTATATGTGCTTGGACTTGTCATGAAATATGGGATTCTATTCCAAACGAATTCTACTCTTGTTGTCACAATATATCATAGTAGTATCTAGGACCTGCTCAAATAGTTCTCCAAAGAGCTTCCTCAACCAAACTTCTTTGCATCTAGCCATGCTAGTAATAATATGCTTTGCCTCAGTGGTACTCAATGCTATAAATTTATGCTTCCTGATCATCCAATATATCATGGAATATCCAATGTTGAAACAAAATTGAGAAGTACTCTTCCTATCGATAACATTTCTTGCGCAGCCATCATTAATGTATCCATGGAGTTGAACATCTCTAGCAGAATATCTTATACCAAGTGTGATCGTCCCATGCAAATATCTCAAAATGTGTCTGGCAATGATCCAATGTGCGTGGAGAGGATCAGTTAATAATTGACTCAATGTATTCACTGAATAACATATGTTTGGATGGGTGTTCACTAGGAACATCAGAGCACCAATAAAATGTCTATACTCGGACGTATTCAACAAATTGGGTCTTGTAACTTCTCCACATAACTTCTTGAAGTTCATTTCCATCGGTGCTAGTAGGGACTTTCATTCTGTCATTCCAAATATTTCCAATAGCTTCACAACATATTTTCCTTAGAAAGGAAAATATCAGCGGGCCTTTTCCACACCTCAAGGCCTAGAAGGTAATGCATGAGTCCAAGGTTCTTCATCTCGAACTCAGAGGCTATCTCCCTCTTACACTCAATCATCAAGGGCTCACTACCTATCAAGAATAGATCGTCAACATATAAAACCAAAATCAATGGCATGCCTTGGACTACCTTGAAGTAGAGATTGGGATCAATATTGCTTCTTGTGAATCCCAACTTCACCAAATAACTTTCTATGCGGATGTAGCAGGCTTTGGGGGCTTCCTTCAAACCATACAATGCCTTATTCAACCTACAGATACTTGAAAACCTTGTGGTTTCTGAGCATACACCTCTTCCTATAACATGCCATCGAGGAATGTAGTTTTTATGTCCATTTGATGAAGGATCCATCCTTAACTTGCGAAAGGGAAATTATAGAACAAATGGTTGTATATCAAGCCACAGGTGCAAATATATCATCATAATATTCTCCCTCTTTCTATAAGAATCTTCGAGCCATGCACCTTGCCTTGTATTTCTCAATGCTACCATCAACTCCATGCTTGATCTTGAACAACCACTTTGAAGTTACCATAGATTTCCCCTTTGGTCTCGACATAACATCCCATACATCATTGTTCATAATCGATTCATATTCTTCGACCATAGCATCCTTCTGAAATTTTTCTCATATGACTTCTTGAATTTGGTATGTTTGGCTTAAATCATAGTGTTCATGGCTATAACATATCCTCAATACCTGCATGGCTTCTTCCTTTCTCTAAATGATCTTCGAATGGGAGCTCATCTCTCATCATCCTGTAATGCGTCTCAAAGCCAAAGTGGCCTCTTCATGGTAGGAATATCACATGGAGGAGGATCTAAGGTATCCATGGGATCTATGTGGTCATCAACAATATCTATCTAAGAATCAGGCACGGAAGGACCATCCAAAATATCCATAGCATTGTTCTTCTCAAGAGGAGGAGGCGGGGGAAGGTCCCTTTCTTTTACAAGGGTGACATCTTCATCGAATGTAATATCCCTTATAGTTTCAACCTTCCTTTGACCAAGAATATATATTCTAAATGCCTTATAATTTTCACAATATCCAACAAGAATACATTTTCTTCCCAAGGCTTCCAACTTTTTTCTTTTTTCCTTAGGCACGTGAAAGTATGCAAGGCAGCCAAAGGTACGGAGATGACCAACATCATGCTTGAGACTTGTGAATACTTATTAGGGGGTATTGTTGTCCAATGCTTTATGAGGTACCCTATTTTGAACATATACGACGACATTTTTTGCTTCTCCCCATAGGAAATTCGACAACGTTTGATCATGGAGCATGGAACAAGAAACTTCTATAATGGACATCTTCTTTCTTTCATCCAATACATTGTTTTCGGGAGTATAAGGCACACTTTTCTCTTTCTTGATTCCTTCCTTCTTGCAAAAATAAATGAACTATTTTGATGTGTACTCTCCACCATTGTTAGCCCTGAATATTTTGATTTTTTTCCCTGTTTGATTTTTTTTCAAATCTTTGAACTCCTTAAACATTTCAAAGTATTCATCCTTATGTTTCAAATAATATATCCATATTTTTCTTTAGAAGTCATCAACGAAGGTGACATAGTAGAGATTTCCACCAATATAATGCACAACATTAGACCACATATGTCAGAATGAATGAGATGGAGGATGTCAGTTATCTTGTTCTCACTAGAGGGAATGGTCTCCTTATCTTCTTTCCACTAGTTCAACTTGGACATACTCCATCATGATGAGCTTGAACCTTGGGAACCACTGAGACCAATTCCTACAATTTTGGAAGAGAATCATAATGTAGATGGGTGAATCTTCGATGCCATATCTTGCTTAGATGATTAGTATCATGGGCCAATGCTAGAAGAGGTCTTCTAGTAACCTTGTAGATGCCTTCATATCTTGATCCCAATGTAAATTCATCTGTCATAGGTGATCCAACAGGCCAAGTAAGAACCTTTCCCTTGATGAAGGAAACCCTCACCCCTTTATATTCCAAAGTAGATATTGATACCAAATTATTCTTCAATCCTGGAACATACATCACAACATGGAGGAAAATAGATTTCCTAGAATTCAAATGAAACTTCACAAACCCAAAACCTTTGAAAATATGAGTGGAATTATCTCCAAGGATGATTTTAAAATTGGACTCCCTCTCTACCAGATTAGAGAGAATTTCCTTGTAACCAGAGAAGTGATGAGTGGCCCCACCTTAAACCAACCAACTTCCCACAAATCCAAAGGAGATTAACTAGTAAGGGAAAAAATAAGGATACATGTAGATTGATTGACAAGATTACTTTCATACCTGGAGAATTTTGACTTCTTTTATGGATAATGATATTCTTCATGGTAACTTGGAGAATATATTCTCTTTCTTTCATCTCTCCCATTGCTATCATTCCTTTGGTCATCTCTCCTTCTTTTATCATTGGCCCTATTTTTTTTTCTTCTAGTATTGTAGCATGGTCCATTATTCTTCTCATGGAAATATTAAGCATAGTGGCATTTCTTATGACAATTGTAGAATTCGATGTACAAAAATTCCTTCCTTCTATTTGGATTTCGAGGAGTATTTCTTGAAGTTTATGGGCCTCCTTTTCCTTTCTTCCTCTTCTTTTCATGCGTGATGAATGCAACAGACTCTCCTTCTTCGTGCTTTTGAATCCTTCCTCTTGATATCATCCTTGATTCTTCTTGATTGAAATTTCCAGCAATTTTATCGAATGATTGGAGGACATTGTTGTTGCTTATAGTAGTAATAAAGGTTTCCCAAATAGGAGGGAGACCTCTTAGAGTCACAATCACCAATTCCCTGTCAAGAACAGATTCCCCAACTCTTTGCCTTTGATCTTGAAGATAAGATATCCTCATTGTGTAGGATTTCATAGATTCTCATTTTTCAATACTCGTGTCTTTGAGTTTATCTTTCAAGGTGATGATTTCATTCAGATTGTTGACTTCATACATGCCAACTATTTTATCATACTTGTCCTTAGACTACCTCAAATTTCCAACATATGCAAGTAAATTATCTTGCAAAACATCAACTATAATTTTCTTTGCTTTCAACTCACCTTTCTTGTACTTGTTCTTGGCAGCTACAAAAGCATTCTATAGAGGCTTAGCTACTTTTCCTTGAATGTATTCCAAAACATCATTCTTTCTAGCCATAGATCTCCAACCTGACTTTCCATGCAACAAAATTGGATGAGTCACGCAGCTTCCCATTTTCCTTGAATAAGGAAGACATCTTGACTTGACTATATTGGCTCCTTCAACTTTCCCAAAGATGATTACTTCAATTCTTGTCTCTTTTTGGGCTTGTACTTCACCTTAGCTTTGATATCATGTTAAATTTCTCAGATTGTTCTATGTTATATCAATTACTTTAGCTTAATTAAACACTTAAATTAGCATATTTCCAATTACAATTAGTATTTCCTTTCATCAAAAATAATTGAAGATAGAAAAATAAATGCAATGACAAAGGATACAATCAACACATCAACAAGAGACACCAAATGTGATGAAAGACCAGGGAAAAACACAGTATGGGGAAAACGCTTCGAAATTTTTATTTTATTAGATTGTCATAAAATGTGTAGGAGAGAGTACCATGAGCCAATACAGTATCATCTAGAAAAACAACCCAACAACATTCAAAAATATGTTTACAATATCAAAATATAAAAGAGGCAACTTTTTCTGTTTGTGCTCAACTACGGTCAACTTTTGTCTTCAATCAAATATAAGTCAAACTTCTCGGTTGCATGCAGGAGGAGTTGTGCAAGTGACTAAAGGCTTCGATTTTCACCCTTGATCCTACAAGCCAACGGCTTTGGTAGAAATTTCACGTGACGTGCACGTGACAATAACCCAAAAACCCTAAAACATATGCAAACCTCAGACCCTATAATTTCATATCTTTGTGAACTTATTTTGTTGTCTCTACCTCAAACCTATGCAAAACAATCAATGAAGGAGAGAAGAACATTATTCTTGGTATTGTCCAAATGAGCTTCAGGTCACTTATATTTATAGGTGTCTGAGGGTGACCAATTTACCATTAGGCTCGGCCTATCCATAAGAACAATTTCCCTTGTCCAAATTTGATTATCTTTCATTTGATTTTGGTCATATAAAAAATAGAAATTCAATGAAATATTCATCTCCAACAAATGAGTTGTCTAAAGTGGAATTTGACCGTAGTTTCATAATTTAACAATAAGTTGTACTAGCATAGGAACGTGCCCCTCAAGCACTACACATGTTGCAGTTACAATGCCTAGTATTGTCTTCTTTGCTGACTAGAATCCCTCATTGTGTCATTCCTTATTTTACTCACCTTCCGATCACATGTCAAAATTCTAGTGGACAATGTAGCCTCTCCTAGATCACTCCTAAAGAAAATTTCACTCTTCTTAAAGTCTATCTCTTAGTCATAGCTCATGTCACAGTTTTAGCCAACAAGCCATCAACCTATGTCCACAAAACTTCCTCAATGCACAGTCACTTTCTTCCCTGCTACATCTCGAATTTATATTCCATAGTGAGTCCTCCCCATAACCACTATGAAGCTCAACTACACTATTACTATCTCCTTGTCCCTTCAACCGTGTGCACTGCATAGTTTCAGTCAATGAGCTCATCACATTATCTCTTTCACTTTTCCACTTCGTTGTAACCTAAATATCCACTTCTCATAGCGCATGGAAAAATTTTAGTGAGAAGTGGTGCCTTCCTCAGCCACTATTGAGCTCAACTGCACCATCCTCAACAAGTCCTTCCTTCTCAATCCTTTCACAAGACTATCATGAGTAACTTCTTCCATGAGAAAGATAGAGATAGGATATATGATTCCAAGACTATTTTTTCCTTATCATGAGTGATCTACATTTCCAAGTGTACCATCTCAACAAGAAAAGGTTATGCTCAATAAAGATTCTAAGGAGAAGAAGCAAAGAGACACTTGCAAAGAAGAACTACAAAGAAGAACCATCGTGGGGACATGTAGATATCCTAGAGCAAGAAAGGTTGATGAAATTTCATGGTAACTCAGAAGGTCTCGATGATGATGTAATACCTCTTGTAGGGTGAAGATGAAGAAAAAAGAAAACTTTCATGGAGATTGAATACAAGGCAACAAGAAGAATAGCTTGGAATTTCTACATCATCATGAAGTTCCATGTCATCACTACCAAGTCATGGCTTGTAGAAGTGTCATCACAATTTTAAATGTGTTAATGCATCTTACCACATGTTGCGGAACGTAATTATGTATTATCAAAAGGAAAATGAAAAAAATGTAAACATGTGGAAGTCCAAGAGTCACATGTGGAATATGACAGGTCACATGCAGACCAAAGTGTCTTATAGAAGTTAAAAGGCCATTTAGAAGTCCAAGAGTATTAAGGGTAACTCAAGAGTCAGGGATATGAAAATTCATTCCTCTTATTATAAAATAAACCTCATAAGTCAATAAAAAGTCTTTTGGAAGCTTAGGATTTGGAGAGATATCCTTGGCTTCTCTAGCTTGGCATAGGAGTGAAGACCATTTCTTGGAGAAGTAAGAAGTGGCTTAATGTTCCACTATTGGAGATAGTGTCGTATCATTGTCAATGTGTACTTGAATCTTTCACTTCATTAGCAGAAGCTCAATGAGCCAACACATTTTCATGCATGTATCGTGAATGTAGTAAGACCATTCTTTAGATGTTTGCGGTATATGTTATGTTCATATGTACTAAAGAAATTGAGCTTCTTCATTGGATTTCATACTTATCTTGCTAAAAGTGTGTTGTATTTTCTTTAATGATCATTGCATTTATGTGAACTATTGCACTAGATGGTTAAAAAATATCTCCTTTCTCTCATGTGCCTCTCTTAGTATAGTATTATTCTAGAGACTCACTCTTGTCTCCCCTCTCATGAAAGTCTCTGTTTACACATCACAATTGGTGTTTCAAAGTGTCAACTTACTTTCTTGATCAATGGTTATGTCTATAATCTCTTATGTTCTCCATTGAAACCAAGGAAAACCTTAGACTTGTGGTGGTAGGGTTGATACTTCGGATGGGGCTCCTACTCCAAACAATGTGAGGTCTAATTGGGACTTCACATTGGGGAGACACCCTATATGTTGGTAGTATCCAACACCATCAACATTCTAGCACTAGAAGGAGGGCTAGATGACAAGTTGTGCATGTTGAGTTTGTTTTGAAATTCTTATCTTAAATGGCCCTTACTCAAATCATACTCCTAGGGTGTTTTTCCCATAGATCATATGCTAAAAATTTAATCCCCAATGAACATATTTATAACTTGTCTCAATTGAAGTTTGATGGTGAGGGTGATACATCCATAACTGAGCATATCTTTGAGTTTTTCAAGTTTTGTACATATTATGAAATCAATTGTGAAGATCTTGATTGTGTGATTTTATTCCTCACTCTTGAAGGTCAAGTTAACTCATGGTCTTGTACCCTACCACTTGTTTCCTTTCATTCATTTGAATATTTCCTTAGGGAGCTTCATCAAGCCTTTGATAGGTATGATTACTGAGATGTTTATAAAATAATTAATTAAATTGGAATAAAGCCTAATGAATCAATAGATGATTTTTCTAATAGATTTCTTCACCTATGTTATGAATTTCTTGAAGAATGTGTGGATTGGGATCTCTTCAAGGAAAAGTTTCAATGTTTAGTGCATATATCTTTGGATCATTATAAACTTGACCCCTAGATAATTCTTCTCTTCCAACTTTTTCAAACCATGAGACACCTCTAATTTTAAAGGAGGAACCTACTATTCCTTTTATTCCTTGTCCTCCTCCTTTTGCAGTACAAATTTGGGTGCCTCCTTGTGATGATGTTGAAGTTGGAAAATCTGGAAACCAAATTGTTGATCCATCTATTTGTCCTTCTTCCACTTTCCATTATCTATATTTGATGGAGGAAATATTGGAATGGTTCATGAATCCTAGGGTGAAGACTAATCCCGTGACTTTTCAAGATGATATTAACTCCCGTAACTTAAATATTGAATATCTTACTCTATCTTCTATGTCCCAAAGATTCATTGTCCCTTGATATGCTTGATCAATCTCTTTCAAACTCTTCTAATTTATAGTTTTCAAATCCAAACAATGACTGGGTGTAAGGTAGTCACATTTCACAATTAGATAAGCAGAAAAGTGAGGACTAGTTTTCCTCCTTAGTTGATTTAGATCTAGAAACATCAATAGTCAATTAAATGAAATTAATTTTCCTAATCTGTCTTAAATCTTGGGCAACCATCATTTTGATGATGTTTAATCTATTGATGTATGCGGTAATGAATGCTTAAGTGCACCAACTGATCTTTCAATTTCTCAATAATATTTTTGTTTCAAATATTTAGATCTAAAATCTAATTCAATCAAATAATATCTTATGGAAACTTCCTCTTCACCTCACTATCCCTTATGCCCTATTATTTGCAATTCATTAACTTGTGATGAGGATACTCTATGCTCTTCAAGTTCATTATATAATGAGAAGGATTTTGAATTTTGTTGGGTCCCTATAATACTAGTGATTACCCCATTACTATTGTAGTTGTACCCCTTATTAATATTGTTGTGCCCCTATTATCCCCATATTGTTGTTACTATGCCCGATAGAATCCCTCTATTGTTATTTTTGTGGCTTTATATTATTATTGTTAGGTCAGTTGGGTTATATTGTGAGTCCTTACACTCCTATATATAGAAAGGAGGTTTTTTCATTTGAATCATCCAAGAATTATTCATTTATGTAATGTAAAGGAGGTTTCCCCCTCGAAGAGGCTGAATTCTAAGGCATTGGTATATCTTTTCTATCTTTTTCTTGAGCTGGTTTCATAACATTTGGTATCAGAGCTTTGGATTCTAAGGTTTCGCTGCTCCAAACAGGTCATCGTGGCATTTTCGCTCTAAATTTTTTTCTACAACGTTTGAGAAGTTGAAAAAAAACCCATTTGAGAAGAAATCACGATGAACCTCGAGTCCGAATTTCAGAGCTGTTCGCACTATATTTGCGGAGATATGATCTGAGGAAGTTGGTCTTTTTGCAGACTCCTGAATTACATTCCAAGCAGGTGACCTGGGGAAAAGCGTCATAAATTTCTCTCTGGGGATTGGATTGAAATTTCGTAAGAAGGTACAGAAAGAGGACAGAATTTAGTTTCTTGTATGCATTTTTTAGATCCAAAGGTCGAAACAGTGACTCGTGGCACGTCGTACAAGTTCGCTCTACTGAACTAGTCTATAATCAAGTCACTGTGGGAGATTTCGCATAACTCTTCCTTGGAGAATCCAATTTGGGTCAGACTCATGGCATTGGAAAGAGGACACAGAGGGCTACTGTAGGTCACAAATTTAGATCTAGATGATTGGAAAGTACAGAGATACATTAGAGGCAATATCAAGGTCCTACAAAGTGAAAAAAAGTGTGTAGATTTTCTTTAATTTTTTGCTTAAGCCTGGTTTGAAAATTTATTTTGAAGGAATTCAAAGGGCATAGTAGAGCATTATTATTGGTAACTGATGCCCTCAGGAAAGAAAATTCAAACACCTAGTAAGGAACCTGAAATCTCTAGCATGACTCATAAAGAAGAGGAAGAAATGCAACATGATATATCAAAATTACAAGACCAAGTGCAACAACTGTCCCTTGCTGAAAAAGGAACAGAATCTAAGATGGATGGTTTAAAGAAAGGCGTAGAAGCTAAGATGGATTGTTTAAAGAAAGATGTAGAAGCTAAGATGAATGACGTGGAAGCTAAGATGGATGATTTGAAGATAGATTTGAAGACAGACATGGAAGAATTGAAGATAAATATGAATAAGTTGCTACAAGAAAGAGTCACTAATGGTGAAAGGGTAGTAAAGGAAACTCATGATGAGAACAAAAGAAATGTTAATCATGATTCCATAGACTCTAATGTTGGATCAAAGACCCACCATATTCCAAAAATTGATATGAGGAAGTTTGATGGCAAGGATCCCGCAACATGGATATTACAGATGGAGCAATTTTTCGACCTCAATAATGTGAAAAACACACAAAAGGTACATATGGCAACTTTATATTTGGAACCAAATTAGTTTGTAAGGTATCAATGGCTTTTTCTCTCGTAAACAATTTATCACTTGGGAAATTTTTACGGAAGAATTGATAGCACATTATGAGGATACAAGAAGCAACACGTTTTTTAGCCAATTGATAAGTCTCAAACAAAAGGGTTCAATAATGGAGCACATTGAGGAGTTTCAAAAATTGAACATAAGGGTAAAAGATATTCCAGAGGAGCATAGGATTGATGTGTTCATAGGGTCTTTAAAAGATAATATCCAACATGATTTTCACCTTTGGGAACCTGATTCATTAGAGAAGGCATTCAGGCTAGCAAGAAAAATGGAAAGCAAAATTATGGCAACCAGGAAGCATACCACTCACAACTATAAAGACAGAAGTGTTGTTGCCGCTAGTCTTCCACAACCTATAAGGTTGACACCACAACAATTGGAAGAAAAAAGAGCAAAAGGGCTTTGTTACAGTTGTGATAGAAAATACACTAAAGGTCATAAGTGTGCCGAGAAGAAATTATTCTACATAGATTGTGAAGAGGAAGAAGAAAAGGAGCAAGAAAGGTCAAAAGAAGAGGATATACTCCAGGAACAAAGCCTAGATAAAGAATAAATGAATCCGACCATATCTTGTAATGCATTGGCGAGAATTACCACTCAAACCATCAAGATAGAAGGACAAATCAAGAAGAAAAAGGTAATAGTGTTGATTGATTCAGGAAGTACCCACAATTTTATTCATTGTAAGGTAGCAAGAGAATTGAATTGCTTCTTATATCCAGCACCCAAGTGTCAAGTGATGGTTGCAAATGGAGGAACAATAAATTTCTCGGGAAAGTGCCATAATATCAAGCCATCCATGGGAGAATATGTATTAACTAGCCTAATGCTTTCCATTCCAATGGTAGGTGCTGATGTTGTACTAGGAGTCCAATGGCTACAATCCTTGGGTACAATAGCTTTTAATTTTCAAGAACTTTTCATGAAGCTTTTTGTGGAAGGAAAGGAAGTTGAATTAAAGGGCATTGCAGGGAAATCGGGAAAGATAATCAACTCTAATGGTATGACAAAGCTTCTAAAAAAGGAACAAAAGGGTGTAATTGCACAATTATGTTCGCTAGATGTGTCCACAGTGGAATCATCTATTTCTCCATATCTCCAAAAAGCCTTGGACAATCATTCCTAGGTATTTGAGACTCCCAAAGGTCTCCCACCTATTCGTGATCATGATCATGCTATTCATCTGATTCCAGGATGTGTTCCTCCAAACATCAGGCCGTACAGATATCCCTATGCCCAAAAGAGTGAAATTGAACATATGGTTGCAGAAATGCTAGAGGCTAGTATAATTCAACCAAGTCAAAGTTCTTTCTCTGCTCTAGTCGTATTGGTGCACAAGAAGGATGGATCATGGCACATGCGTCCAGATTATAGGGAGCTCAACAAACTCACTATTAAAGATAAGTTTCCCATTCCTATCATTGATGAATTACTGGATGAATTGCATGGATCAATTTACTTCACCAAGTTGGATCTTCATTCAGGATATCATCAAATCAAAATGAAGATTGAAGACATTCTGAAAACAGCATTTAGAACTCATGAGGGTCATTATGAATTTTTGGTCATGCCTTTTGGCCTTACCAATGCACCTTCAACATTTCAAGGTTTGATGAATTCAATTTTCAAACCATTCCTTAGAAAATTTGTGTTAGTATTTTTTGATGATATACTAATCTACAACAAGTCTTGGAAGGATCATGTCTGATACATTTAGCTGGAAAAATGATTCGTTATGGTACAAAGATCGCTTATACCTCTGTAAGAATTCCCAGCTAAAACAAAAGATTCTTATGGAATTGCACACTTCTCCCTTAGGAGGGCACTCGGGATTTTTAAAAACTTACCACAGGGTTAAGAAGGAATTTTTTTGGGAAGCTAAGATGGATTTTTTAAAGAAAGGTGTAGAAGCTAAGATGAATGATGTGGAAGCTAAGATGGATGATTTGAAGATAGATTTGAAGACAGACATGGACGAATTGAAGATAAATATGAATAAGTTGCTACAAGAAAGGGTCACTAATCGTGAAAGGGTAGTAAAGGAAACTCATGATGAGAGCAAAAGAAATGTTAATCATGATTCCATAGACTCTAATGTTGGATCGAAGACCCACCATATTTCAAAAATCGATATGAGGAAGTTTGATGGCAAGGATCCCGCAACATGGATATTACAGATGGAGCAATTCTTCGATCTCAATAATGTGCAAAACACACAAAAGGTACGTATGGAAACTTTATATTTGGAACCAAATCAGTTTGTATGGTATCAATGGCTTTGCTCTCGTAAACAATTTATCACTTGGGCAATTTTTACGGAAGAATTGATAGCACATTATGAGGATACAAAAAGAAACACTTTTTTTAGCCAATTGATAAGTCTCAAACAAAAGGGTTCAATAATGGAGCACATTGAGGAGTTTCAAAAATTGAACATAAGGGTAAAAGATATTCCAGAGGAGCATAGGATTGATGTGTTCATAGGGTCTTTAAAGGATAATATCCAACATGATGTTCGCCTTTGGGAACCTGATTCATTAGAGAAGGCATTCAGGTTAGCAAGAAAAATGGAAAGCAAAATTATGGCAACTAGGAAGCATACCACTCACAACTATAAAGACGGAAGTGTTGTTGCCCCTAGTCTTCCACAACCTATAAGGTTGACACCACAACAATTGGAAGAAAAAAGAGCAAAAGGGCTTTGTTACAGTTGTGATAGCAAATACATAAAGGTCATAAGTGTGCTGAGAAGAAATTATTCTACATAGATTGTGAAGAGGAAGAAGAAAAGGAGCAAGAAAGGTCAAAAGAAGAGGATATACTCCAGGAACAAAGCCTAGATGAAGAACAAATAAATCCGACCATATCTTGTAATGCATTGGTGGGAATTACCACTCCTCAAACCATCAAGATAGAAGGACAAATCAAGAAGAAAAAGGTAATAGTGTTGATTGATTCAGGAAGCACCCACAATTTTATTCATTGTAAGGTAGCAAAAGAATTGAATTGCTTCCTATATCCAGCACCAGAGTGTCAAGTGATGATTGCAAATGGAGGAACAATAAATTTCTCTGGAAAGTGCCATAATATCAAGCTATCCATGGGAGAATATGTATTGACTAGCCCAATGCTTTCCATTCCAATGGGAGGTGCTGATGTTGTACTAGGAGTCCAATGGCTACAATCCTTGGGTACAATAGCTTTTAATTTTCAAGAACTTTTCATCAAATTTTCTACGGAAGGAAAGGAAGTTGAATTAAGGGGTATTGCAGGGAAACCAGGAAAGATAATCAGCTCTAATGGTATGACAAAGCTTCTTAAAAAGGAGCAAAGAGGTGTAATTGCACAATTATGTTCGCTAGATGTTTCCACATCGGAATCATCTATTTCTCCAGATCTCCAAAAAGTCCTGGACAATCATTCCAAGGTATTTGAGACTCCAGAAGGTCTCCCACCTATGTGTGATCATGATCATGCTATTCATCTGATTCCAGGAAGTGTTCCTCCAAACATCAGGCCGTACAGATATCCCTATGTCCAAAAGAGTGAAATTGAACGTATGGTTGCAGAAATGCTAGAGGCTGGTATAATTCAACCGAGTCAAAGTTCTTTCTCTACTCCAGTAGTATTGGTGCACAAGAAGGATGGATCATGGCGCATGTGTCCGGATTATAGGGAGCTCAACAAGCTCACTATTAAAGATAAGTTCCCCATTCCTGTCATTGATGAATTACTGGATGAATTGCATGGATCAATTTACTTCACCAAGTTGGATCTTCGTTCAGGATATCATCAAATCAGAATGAAGACTGAAGACATTCCGAAAACAGCATTTAGAACTCATGAGGGTCATTATGAATTTTTGGTCATGCCTTTTGGCCTTACCAATGCACCTTCAACATTTCAAGGTTTGATGAATTCAATTTTCAAACCATTCCTTAGAAAATTTGTGTTAGTATTTTTTGATGATATACTAATCTACAGCAAGTCTTGGAAGGATCATGTTGAACATGTTGACAGGGTGCTACAACTATTGGAGGAGAAACAATTATATGCAAAAAGATCCAAATGTTTCTTTGGAGTCCAGGAGGTGGAATATTTGGGTCATATTGTATCTCATGAAGGAGTTAAGGTAGACCCTAGCAAAATTAAAGCCATTAAGGAATGGAAAATCCCCACATCCATAAAGCATCTGCGAGGATTTCTCGGGTTGACAGGGTATTATCGCAAGTTTGTTAAGAATTATGGGAGAATAGCAGCACCTCTAACAACATTATTGAAGAAAGATGCATTTTCATGGACTCCGAAAGCAACAAAGGCCTTTGAACATCTTAAAGAGGCAATGTGCCAAGCACCGGTCTTAGCTACACCGGACTTCACAAAAACCTTTATTGTGGAATGTGATGCTTCAGGAAATGGAATTGGTGCTGTTCTAATGCAAGATGAAAGACCCATTGCTTTTGAAAGTCGTCCAATCAAGGGAAAGTTTTTAATAAAAGCTATTTATGAGAAGGAAATGTTGGCAATACTCCATGCACTTAAGAAATGGCGACCCTACCTAATGGGAAGACACTTCAAGGTAAAAACGGATCATGATAGCCTTAAATACTTTTTAGAACAAAGATTATCCTCTGAAGAGCAACAAAAGTGGGTCACAAAGATGTTGGGTTATGACTTTGAAATCATCTACAAAAAAGGGAAGCAAAATGTGGTGGCAGATGCACTCTCAAGAAAGGATGAGGATGTGGAAGCATTGTTGTGTGCCATTTCTATTATCCAACCAGATTGGATAAACGAAGCAAGGGAGGAATGGAAGAATGACGAAGAAGTGTGGGCACTTATTCGAAAGTTACAACAAGATTCCAGTACGTCTGATACATTTAGCTGGAAAAATGATTCGTTATGGTACAAAGATCGCTTATACCTCTGTAAGAATTCCCAGCTAAAACAAAAGATTCTTATGGAATTGCACACTTCTCCCTTAGGAGGGCACTCAGGATTTTTAAAAACTTACCACAGGGTTAAGAAGGAATTTTTTTGGGATGGCCTTAAATCAGATATTCAAAAGTTTGTGGCGGAATGTTTGGTTTGCCAACAAAATAAAGTTGAAACAATTAAGACACCGGGTCTATTACAACCTTTATCCATTCCAAGCCAACGTTGGGAGGAGGTTTCAATGGATTTTATCACAGGTTTACCCAAGTCTGAGGGAAAGAGTGTCATCATGGTGGTAGTTGACAGACTTACCAAGTATGCACACTTTTGTGCATTATCACATCCATTTAAAGCCAGTACAGTTTCTACTGCATTTATGGAAACAATTCAAAAGCTACATGGAAACCCAAAGATTATTGTAAGTGACAGAGATCCCATTTTCACTAGAAATTTTTGGACAGAATTATTTTCTTGTCTTGGTACTCAGTTAGCTCATAGCTCATCTTATCATCCTCAATCTGATGGGAAAACTGAGATAGTAAACAAATGTTTGGAAGGATATCTTCGTTGCTTTGTATCTGATAAACAGACACAATGGGTCAAATGGTTGCCTCTGGCTGAATGGTGGTATAACACTTCCTTCCATACAGCAACAAAAATGACCCCATTTATGGCACTTTATGGGTATCAACCACCATCCATCACATCATATTTAAGAGAAAATTCTAAGGTTCAGGCAGTGGAACATCACATCGAACATCAACAACAAGTCCTCCAACTCTTAAAGGATAACCTCGTGTTGGCACAGAATAGAATGAAACAACAGGCAGATCAACATCGCAGTGAAAGAAGTTTTGATGTAGGTGATTGGGTATTCCTACGGCTACAACCATATAAGCAAATGTCCCTCAAGCAAGCTAAGAAGGATAATAAATTATCACCAAAGTATTATGGTCCGTACAAGGTGTTGCAAAAGATTGGTACTATGGCATACAAATTGGAGCTTCCTGTAGCTTCTCGATTGCACCCAGGTTTCCATGTTTCATGTTTAAAGAAGGTTATAGGAGACAAGCTCCCAGTTCAAACAATATTGCCAGAACTTGACGAGGAAGGAAAAATTATATTGGAATCGGAAGCAGTCACAGAAACAAGAACTCGACAGCTACGAAATCGATCAATTTCAGAGTATCTTATCAAGTGGAAGATCTTATCCGCTGAAGATTCCACATGGGAGGATGAGAATTTTATGCAGAAGTATCAGAACTACTCAAGCGTTGAGGACAACACTTTTTTGAAGGAGAGGGGCATGTTGGGTCCCTATAATACTAGTGATTACCCCATTACTATTGTAGTTATACCCCTTATTAATATTGTTGTGCCCCTATTGCCCCCATATTGTTATTACTGTGCCCCATCGAATCCCTCTATTGTTACTTTTGTGGCTTTATATTATTATTGTTAGGTCGGTTGGATTATATTGTGACTCCTTAGACTCCTATATATAGAAAGGAGGTTTTTTCATTTGAATAATCCAAGAATTGCTCATTTATGTAATGTAAAGGAGGTTGCCCCCTCGAAGAGGCTGAATTCTAAGGCGTTGATTTATCTTTTCTATCTTTTCTTGAGTTGGTTTCATAACACGGGTCTTCATCAAAAGTTAGGTCATATGTCTAGTGCTTCTGTGATGAGATAATTTCTTGGTATCCTGGTTTCATTGAGGAAGAGTCAAGTCAATCATTATGCCCTATTGCAGGGAGAGGTAGCCCCCGTAGAGAAACTGAGGAACCCTCCCATGACCTTCGATGCCACCAAGTCAAAGGGCGAGGAGCATGAGGGGAGGAGGTGGTAGATCCCAACTCGGGCATCATGGGGCAAATCTCTTTCCCCATGACTATGTGGTGACTTATTTCAATGTTATTCCACATGAGACTCGTCATAAAATCCATGAGCATGAGATAAAATTTGGGGAAGAGATACAATCTCTCTCAGACTCACATTGTTGGAAGATAATCAGTTTGGTTGTTGAACCCTGGTCATACCGATAAAGGCACAAGTAGTATGTAAATTCAATAGCACTCCATTGAAAAATGAAGATGTTACTATGTTTGGTTCTAAGAGATAAGCATGTGGAAAAATATAATACTTTTTCCTCTTTAGAGGATATGAAGAAAATGCTATGGAACTAGAGGTTTGGAGTGGATAAAATTGGTGCTCAACTAATGCATGTGGATATTCACATAACTTGTAACTCACATGGTGGGGAGAAGTTGGATCCCCCTAGCTCTAGCATAAGTGTTTCACCAATATTTCCTCCTTAGACAATGAACAGTGAACATGGGAGGTGGGTGTCGAATTTTGCGTCTCTTCTGAAGCTTCTCATTTTGTCTTCAAAAGTCCCTTTCATGGTCTTAAAATCTATGAATAATAGGGATATAGTTGGATTACGGTCGTGTGATTATGAGTTTTTCTTATGGCTTTTAGTTTCAGTATTTGAATTTTTCTTTTGTGTCTTTGGCTATAAGTGTATGGTGTTATGTGAATGCTTTTGTGGACAGATTGTTGGTTATTCAGATGACATCGGTGGTCTCTCCT
The DNA here is from genome assembly GCA_031772625.1 of Pinus tabuliformis. Lineage (NCBI taxonomy): Eukaryota > Viridiplantae > Streptophyta > Pinopsida > Pinales > Pinaceae > Pinus > Pinus tabuliformis. Next base: position 647,208,185 of record CM062807.1, on the reverse strand, counting down.
CCTACTAGTCAATGGTTTTATTTTCCTATGGCTTGGTGGCTCTCTTGTCACAGTGTTTTGGCCACTTCTATTTGTGTTTTTAGGGGTCTACAAGTGTAGGCATGAGTTTCAGCTACCCATATGTATTTGTGGCTCTTGTTTCAAATTTAACTGGTGTGTGGTGGCTTCTAGGTGTGTTGTGGCAATAGTGTATGTTTTTAGTTTTGAAAGCTTCTATAAATCTTCATGGCATAATAGGTTGAGCTTTATATGTTATTTCTCTATCTCAATGTTAGTTGTCTTCGATGTAATCCCGTTTTTTTGAAGTAATATAAAGTATTTTAATTCAAAAATAGTAATTTTAAAATTCATTTATTTGATTATGTCAAAGCCATCAAATCAATACATGGTTAAGAATCAAATTATATTTATAAATCAACATTGTATTTATATTGTTCAATTCCTAAGAAAATTCTCTTGGGCCAAATTTTGAATTCACTTATTTGGATCAATCAAATGTACTAGTACATAGCTAAAAATCCATATTTCAATAAATTTTATAATCATTTATTATAAATTTTATAATCATTGGTTAATAATTATATAATGATTGATTTTAATTGTGTGCAACTCTATAACCCTTGTTTTTGTCGATCTAAAAACTCTATTATATTATTATGAAAATACAAATTACAAAATGTTTCTCAACGACTACCCTAACTTCATTCCTACTGGATTTGTTAGCTAGGAGAGTAGGAGTATGTACAAAATGTTCTCATTGAACCATTATTTCTGACATGTTGAATAGCCTTACATGCCAGAAAGGAGACAAAAATAATAGACAACCTGTGAGCATACTATCAAGGAGGTGGCTAAGGAGGGTGCAAAGGAGGCATAGAAAATAGACCAAATCTCTCATGCATGTGGAAATCAGTGTGCTCAACTCTGGCCTCCAACTCATGCAGGTGATCATTCATCTGAAGCTAGCTCCAATAGATGTTAGCCAACTGCTCCAAAATCTTACTATGACTTAACTAGATGTCATTCATGTATGCCATGAGCTCATTCCTATCCTCATATCTATTCTCCCTTAGGATATTCAAGTTGGATTGGATTCCTCTCAGCTACTCCATGATTGATTCCAAAGTGACTGGCATAAACACACGCCCTGGGGAGAGACCTTGTTCCTAAGTTACCTCCCTTGTGAACTCCACACTCACAAAATTTATTGTCAACGAACCATGGTTGCCTGCACAATGGCCTACCCGCTCCTACTAATCAAAGCCTCTACGAGTTGGCCCCACTGGAAAGGCATAGCAAAAGTCATGTTATGATCCCAGACCCAAAACATGGATGTGACCACAAACTCCCAAAAGATATCACCCCCATGAACCCAAACATGATACACATAGACCAAACAACAAGACAAGGGTAAAAACACTACAACGCTGCAAATCCTATAGAACACAGTGGTGCCAATAGTCTTGGCCAACCCCAAGAAATTCACCTAAACAAAAAAGCAGAATTTAGATGGAGACTTACATACCCATGCTGCCCAGATAGTTACATGCTAGACAAAGATGCAAAACAAGGACTGCTGTGAGATAGCCTTCGCCCTTAGACAAAATCCACCTAGGGTCAGGTCCAACATAGGGCTGGACTGAAGACAACCTATATGCTTGAGAAACAAGAAGAGACAAAGCCCTCGAGGCAAAGAGGAATCTCCACCCAAAATCCATCGGGCACACCCCCTCCTCCAAAAACTAAAAATACCATAAAAAGATTACAATATGCACGACCCACAAGGTTGGGTACCAACCATCAATTGAAAACCTCAAGCCCAGAAAAGCATTCAACTGCAACCAAAATCGCACCACCTTCAGAAAGAAAGCATCACAACAACACCAAAACCAAATAACAGTAGATACCTGAAAGCCACAAAATGTCAAGCCAAATGAGGCTCTGCTCCACTGGTTGGAGCCAGATTTTCTGCTATCAAGCGCTAGGCCAACAGGGAGATTTGAGAAACAATTCAATTGCACTCCAGCATCCCAAATGAATGCCTAAGAGTTAGCCAAGATACAAACTTTTGCATTAAAGGATTCCCTTCTCGGTACTAACTATTCAACTTCCAGAATGAGCTCGCATGGCCACCCTCGTTCAACCTCACCACTGTATACCCGCCGCTCATCTCAAAATCCCCATCAACCTTCCCAATGCAACCTTCCCAAAGCGCCTAAAAGACATTATGATATCGCATCTAAAATGATCAAAAGATAATCATCCTATCCCATAATATCGGTCATTACTTAGAGCATGCATGCCACATGCCAAGGGGGGAAATCCGCAGGGCCTGTTAACCTTACGTTCATACACCCCCATCGGGGGAACTCTATAACCCTTTAACATAAATAACAATATGGAATTTGTTATGGTATAAGCTCTAAAAAGAGGGTTATATATAAATTTATTTCGAGAATAAAATATCCATAATTTTGTGGTGTGTGAGTTCCTTTCTAAAGCTATAACATTGTTTTGAACTCAAGTTTACTAGCTTCATCTTCATAATGTAATCTACCATTTATTTTATAAAAATTCGTAAAAAAAAATAATCAAATGAATTAATTTATTTTATAAATTAGTTATATACAAAATAAATTAAAGTGGTTTTAGAGTTAAAGATTTATGCATTTATATAACCTATATTAATTAAATAGGTTAGTTTATTTTATAAATTAGTCCAACACGAAATGAATTAGAGTGGTGTTAAACCTAAAGATCTATGCATTTATATAATGTACATGTGAACATCGTCTAACTAATTGCTTAGACATTTATTTAGGATGGGTGTGAAAACTTTTTGCTTCTCGAAAGAGTGCTCATTGGAATTCAAATTAACATATTTAAGCTCTTATTTTAATGTGCTTATGAATCTTCTATACGTAATGAGATATATCTATTTTATATTTGATACATAGGCATCTAATATGAAGCATCTATATCTAATGAGATATATGTATTTTGTATGTGATTCATAAACATTCAATATGAAGCATCTTTACATTTGAGCTTTTTTAAGGTGTAGTAAAGGTTGTATGATATACAAACTTTGTATATATAATGAGATACATCTACTTTTATTTTTGATACATAAATATTTAATACAATGTACCCTTATGTTTGAGCTTTGTTAAGGTTGAAATGAAATAAATTTTTTCTTGTATTTGAGATGTTTGCTTAGACATGTCTATGAATCTTAGTAACCATGATGATTAAATGAAACATTTTGTATGTTGTGATTTTTTGTGGTTGTCATAATATTGTATATCAAATTAGATTGATTTATATTTTTGTTTGATATTTGAAATGATATGTTTATGGATCTTAATGGTCACTGCAATTTAATTTCCATCTTTAAAAATGTGCATAAGTTTCTCTTGTGATGTTTTTTAAGATTTAATGATCCATATCTAATATTTTTAATAATCTATTTTTGAGATGTCCATGAATCTTAGTGATCAATGAGATTCAATTAGGATTTGCTATAAGCTGTTTATAGTAATATTTGGTATGAAATGGTATTGAGATATATCTTTTTACTTGATGTATAAATTAATGTGTTCACAAATGCTAGTTGACACAAGCCAATTTTTAAAGTTCTATTTTCCTATGATTTAAGTATATTAAGCATATTTATATATTAAATGAGACATATTATTCATGTGAGTGTTGTATGACTATTTAACATGATGTATCATTAATAGGAAAGGTTTACAGGTTAGTTTTCACAAATGAGCTAATTCTCTATGGTTTTTTCTAAAGAAACATTTGTTGATTTTTATTTTTTTTTTAAACGATTCACGTAAATTTTATAGGATATAATTATTTTACCTTCAAAATCACAAAAAAGTTAGAAAAAGTTAGATTTTGAAAATTTTTACAAAAATATTACCAAATAGTTTATAGCTTGCATATTAGGGACTAGTAAGATTCATCCTTAAAATTTTCCCTGATACTTCTCTATTCTTGTGGTAAGATTTTATATGAAATGAGATTGAGATATTTTTCCACTCAAGCTAATATTCTTTAGATATCAACATGAATCCGAGTGTCTACTAAGACTCAATCATACATCATGACATATCCACATGAATCCTACAATCCACTAAGACTCAATTAGATGTCCTTGACAACATGTTTTCATGTACTTAGTGAGATTGTGTTTGAAATGATATTGAACTATCTTTGTGATTGATATGTGAATTGATATGTCCATGAATTGTAGCAGTCACTAGGATTCAATAATCCATATTGTATGTTTTGCATGAGATATTTTTGAGAAGATTTCTAGGATTCAACGAGCCATCCTTGATGTTGTGTATGATGTATTCTTAAGTTATCTAATAGGATTAAAATATCCATTCTTAATGTAATGTATGATTTATTCTAGCAAGAGGTTCACCTCGTGTTCATGTATAAGATAGTGCATGTACACTCATGGATTATTAAAGAATAGACCTAATTTCCTTAGATATTGAAAAATATATCCTAAAATTATTTTATTGACCACCCTTCCTATCTCTAATCTATAAATGCACTACTTTATGCAAATTCGAAGAAAAGTAAGGGACATTAATATCTAGACCTGTAATAAAAAATATTGAGTTATCTTTGTGATTGATATGTGAACTGATATGTCCATGAATTCTAGTAGTCACTAGGATTCAATAATCCGTCTTGTATGTTTTGCATGAGATATTTTTGAGAAGCTTTCTAGGATTCAACAACCCATCCTTGATGTTGTGTACGATGTATTATTAATTTATCCACTAGGATTAAAAGAGACATCCTTAATGTAATTTATGGATTATTCTAGCAATAGGTTCACCTTGTGTTCATGTATAAGATAGTGCATGCACACTCAAGGATTATTAAAGAATAGACCTAATTGCATTAGATATTGAAAAATAGATCCTAAAATTCTTTACTGACCACCCTCCCTATCTCTAATCTATGAATTCACTACTTTATGCAATTCGAAGCAAAGTAAGGCACACTAATATCTAGACCTGTAATCCCACAAAGGGGAAATTATTATTAATAAACCAATTTTTAATGATTGCAACTCTCGTACAAAGGGTCACTTATATAAATATATATAAACATAATAGCTATATCAAAATTAGATATTTTAGTTGAACTAAATACATAGCTATCTCCATAACTCTTTCAACAATATCTCCTAAAATCCCTCCCTAAATATTTCCATGAATATCTTAACCGATATTCATCCCTAACATCTCCCTTTCCTTTCCATCTTTCATTCCTATGTAGATTTTCTAGAATAATATACCACATTATGATTTATTCATTAATTATTAGAACTAGGAATTATTCCTTCATGCCCTCCCCTTAATGAGCATTCTTCATTAAATTTGTTATTTCTAAATATTTTCCTTTAATGTTTACTGTTTATTCTCATGTGATCTTTATTGTTCTCAATCATCTTAGATTTCCATTGTGTACCTAAAAACACAAACACAAGTTGGAGTCCATATAGAAATAATACCATCTAAATTAATGCATGGGCTGCTAGCTACTGTATCTGCTAGTTCTTTAGGAGATATTTTTTTGGTACATGGTTTATCAACTATTATTCCATCACAAGTATCAATTCACAATCTTTTATTCCCAATTCATCATCACCATCAATCATCATCTTGGTTTTCCCAAGGCTTACCCACAACCAAGCCCTAGATGCTCCAACATCAGAACCCCAAGGAACAAAAAAAATTCGTGAACTCATGTGGATTACTCCATCCTCAATTGGTTTTTTCGTACCACAAAAAATACATGATGAGTAGTGGTTTATGCCTAACCATGAACCTTCACTACAATATGGCCTTTTCAGAGTACCGAGAACTTTTCTTCATCAGGATGACATCAACTTTTGACTCGAGACCCTTTGATTTCCTTATTCTATATAGTTGATTCCTTAAGGAAATATTTTTACCTTGTGTACTTATAGAGTACAAGTTTAAAAACTTGTCATACATAGCCTTTGATGTATTCAAATTAGAAACGAAGGGAACGAGATGATCTTTAATGGATTCAAAAATTATCCTATGTGCCCTTACTTCTCCCTTCTTGTACTTTGCTAACTCTTGAGTCTTCTCTTTTTCTGGCACAACTACTTCTCCAAGGACATACTCCATGACTTCATTCTCTAAGAGCTCTAATTCAATCCTTTTCTTCCATGCTAGGAAGTTTGTTGAACCAACTATCTTGTTGCCTTCCTTGCAAAATTTAGCCATGTTATATGTAGATTGAGACATATAATATAATATACTACTTAATTTGTTAACTAAGAGTCCTCCTTCTTGATGATGTCTCCAACCGGCATGAAGTTTTAAAGACCTCCATGGATACTTCAAAGATGCATTAGATTGGTATCTTCTAGGATGCCTTCAACAAATACGTCTTCAAACAAATTCAAAAGAGTGAATGATGATCCTAAAACTTCTTATTGCTTCCATATTTGTGAAGATGAAGTACACAAGAGAAGTTCCAATGAGAATTGTGTTCTTTATTTAATGAGAGCTTGATGATGGCGTCTTCTCCATTGTAGTAACCCTCCCTCTAGGTCAATAGATATTTTTCTTCTTTCCTTGTGTCCTTTTGCAAATGATTCCCTTTGGAAAGCAACCTCTTCTTTGTATCCTTCCAGTTGCCTGCACTTGTTTTCCTTAGCTCTGATACCATGTTAGAGAATGTAATAGGGCAACTATTAATTCAATTTACCCTTAACCTTAATAATTTGTTGTGAACCTTTTTTTTTGTGTGAATAAGCTTTTGTATTAACAAGTAAAACATATAGTACAAAATTTCTGCCGAGGCAGATTGCTGGCTACATAGCAATCCTTACTCAGTAGCAACAGATTGAAAAAGTAAGAGAGAGTTATAGAAGACATAAAGAAAACTAGAGCTGCCTAGGATAACACCACGCAGGGTGACTTGGTCCCAAAAAAACTGATTATCACATAGCTGAAAAACACAGTAACAGAAAATATAACAGAGTCCAACAAAGGGACAGGGAAGACTAATCATGGTTGTTGGGAGGGGTTGCATGCGCCTCTCTGTGCCTGGGGGCCTGAGCCTGGTGAATGCACGACGGACCTCCCTTCGGCGAATCAGCGGGCTTGCTGTCCTGCTCAATGACTTTCTGGAGGAGCTTGATCAGAACAGAGAGCTTTTTGCTAATTGAATCCATCTCCTGATGCAGAGCGCAGAGTTTAAACTCGCTGCTCTCGACCACAGCTCTGTGTTCCTTCGTCATCGTGGCTGCAAACTGCTGGAGGGTGCGAAGTTGTTCCGCCTGTTCCCCCTGAACGTCCATTGCCTTTGCCAAGATGGTCTTTATGCGCCATGATTCGGCCTGAGTGCGGACAAATTGGGTTGCTCTAGTGCTAGGCGTACCAGGGTCATGCAACCAGTCAACTTCTTGGCTGAGTTGATGATCAGAGAGCTTGGCTTCCTCTTCCTGCGCAGAGGCCTCCAAGTCTATGATTTTCCTCTTATTCCTCTGAGATGTTCTCCGCTCAAACAATTCTCGGGCCGTCTGCAGATCTCTGTTTGCCGACTGATTTCGGCTGCTATTGCCCGCCATGAGAAACCTTTCGTGACTGATACTCTCCTGGATGCTAATGCAAAGATGGAGTCTCTGCCTCCTGAGCACATGAAACATGATGCTCCAATGGAGAGCAGGAGCAAATATATAGAAATTGGCGGGGAGGTTTCGGGCTGGGGAGTGGATCGCGGTGTGATCCTTGCCTGTCCGATCACCATAAATGTAATTGTGCAAAAAATTGGAGGGGTTTTTCATTGATTGGGAATGTTTGCCTTCGCCGCCGCCTGCTCGATCTTGAGTGTGCCACGTGTCCCTCCGTCCAGCGCTTCTGCGTCGGGCTATGTCATCCTGGATCATGTTACTGTACAAATCCCTGTAACCTGCTATATTCATGAATGCCCTCAACCGGCTTGTCCTGCGGTAGTTGTTAGGAGTTGATGGCCCCAGTCCCGTCGGCCTATCCATGTACTTGTGTAAGATTATTAATCGGATTGCTGACCTGCCCTTTCCGCAGCCGCTAAATCTAAACGAGCGAGTTGAGAGCATCGGTCTTTTAAATGATGATTTTCCACCATTTTCCAACAGCTGTCCACCATTTCAGCTGGGTGTTCGATCCCGTGGTTAGCCAAGTGGTCGGCGACCGAATTTGCCTTTCTCCTTACCGCTTGGAAGATGAGGCCTTTCATTCCTCCAAGCAAATTTCGAATATTGTCTGTGACCATGGACAGGCGCCAGTGCTTCATTGCTTTGCTTATTAGAGTGCCCCAGTATATTTTATTGGCCACTGCTATGGCTATCTCAGAGTCGCCCTCAATTACTGCGTTTTCTGTGTGGTTTCTTGGTGAGCTCCAGTATTGTAGCAATAATGTTACAACTCCTGGGGCTTCCTGTCTCTCATTTTATCAACCCGGTAGTTCGTACAAACTTGGAAGCGATGGTGCTATATGCACAAGTACTAGCTCTTGTCGCAGCTGTCACTTGGTCAGCTGGCACAAGTCCGCTAGGGCTCAAGCCAACTTCTATAGGCTCTCAGAAGAAGCTTGCTAATTGATGGACGAAAGCTATTCTCAAAGGAAAACTACTCTACTTGACAAAATGGACTGAAAGCAAATCAAAGCATGTAAACCTAGGAAACCCTAATTTAACTAGTCTAACCTCTACAATGCAAAAAATGTGAATGAAACTTCTACCAATGCTGCTGTTACCTCTAATAAGTGCAAATGCATGGATCTAAACTACTTGCATCATGAAAGATATGTTTTTGTATTTTTCCTTTAAGTGTGTGGAATGATTGTGATCTTGTGCTAACTAGGGTTTGGTTGTGCAGATGGGATGGAGAAGGAAGGAAAGCGTGGGACAGGTTGGGGAGGCTAGGAGAGGTCCCTTGGGATCCTTAGCATCCATCCACAGAGGTTCCTCACATTCAGAAGCTCGGCAACCGAGTGAGTGGTCTCCTACAGGAAGTCTGCAGGGGATCCTACAGGATACTCTGGTTTCTACAGGATGTCTACCAACAGCTACAGGATGACCTACCGTGAGTGTTTGGTGTGATGGAGGGGTGATGAAATGGTAGGGGGAGATGTGTAAGGTAGGAATGAGGCTGGTGATGGCTGTAGAAGTGGAGGAATAGGATAGGGAGTGAATGTAGGGAGTAGGTTGGAAGATAGAGGGCTAGGTCAACGAAAGGGCTAGAGAATGGAAGTACGTGAGGAGTGAAAGACTTTGGGAGATAACAGAGCGGAGCAGAGGTCAAAGATGTGTTTGCATGCGTGATCAAGATGGAGGACGAAGTAATGGAACGAGAGAAAGCAGTGTAAATGGAACAAATGCTTGTGACTATCACCAAACCGAAAATGCATTAACTTAGACTACCTGTGCTTATAAATTCAATGAACAGCAATCTAAACGCGAAGGAGAATGTGCATGAAGCTGTGGTAAAGGAGTGTGGTGCAGGTGTGAATCATGTGGAAGCATCTAACATAACGTGACTGTGTTTGCAGCAATCATGGAATAAAGAAATGCGTATTTTTGGTGGTTAGTCATGGATTGCACTCCAATCCCAGATGAGATGGCAGTGAGCCTTAACAACCTTTTTGTTGGAGCTCCAATAGATTGTATCTATCCTCTTCTAACCTAAGCAACTGTAAACCAATTCACCATAAGCAAATCCTATCTAAACTCATGAAAACAACTAAATTAGCAACCTGTAATTCGAATTGCATGTGAAAAGGAAAACTCAAAGTGCTGAAACGAAATGGAAACAACACTACAGCAGAGGGGATCTATGGCTCTCAGGTTGGGCCCTAACCTGAGAGCTATAGTCTCCTTAAGAAAACTCAGAGCTAGATCAAAATCTGCCTTCTTTATTCATAATATGATGTTATGCCAAATTGGCTTACAAAAAGGAACAAAAACTGAGCTCTAGCTCGTACTTTCCAATTACAAGAGTAATGCCAAGGTTCAAAAAGCTTCTCTACAAGGCTACGGCCTCAGTATTTATGCAAAAACGACTATCCAACAGGTGTCCTTGATTTTAGGAGCTCGGCTGTCCAACTAGAGTTCAACTGCAGATCCTGTAGGACGGTCATAACTGTTGTTCCTGTAGAGCAGTTTATAACTGCTGTTCCTGTAGAACAGCTGGCTGCTTCTAAGCTCGGAGGGAAGATGGATTGGAGCTCGGAGTTCTTGGTGGGAATCACGAGGAATGTCCCCAAGACCGTGGACATCCTCTCCTAAAAACCAGCAGTGCCACCTCATTGCTTCCTTGTCTCCTTTTCACGTGGTCTTTTCTCCCTTTTAATGCAAAAAACCTGAAATCATAATGCATTAGTCACGTAGATAAAGTGTCTACCCTTATTCCTACAAACAACACGAATAAACTAAGAAATGCATGCATAAGCAGTAAAAAGTGAATGGTTTGAGCAAATAGAATAGGCCAAAATGAGCCCGAATTGTACCAAAATTGGGGCTCATCATTTCTAAGAAGGATTTTTAACCCCTTTTCCATTGCTGCGAATTCCATTTCGTTATTGGTGCCCTCACCCAGAGCTTTGCTGTAAATATGGAGAATTTCGCCTGAATGGTTTCGGATTATGCCTCCTATACCAGCTGGGCCCGGGTTTCCTTTCGAGGCCCCGTCGAAATTTAACTTCAGAAAACCTTCAGGGGGCCGAGTCCATCCTTTTAGCGTGCTGTTAATGTTCTGCTGTTTGGCCTGGGGGATGAGACTTTGGCCGGTGCAAATGTTGAAAGCATTTAAGATTCTCTGTTCCTCTGGCGAGATTCGTCTGGCAGGGTCGGCTTTACTTTTTACCAGAATTAATTGGCGGATGTTCTGGAATAAGGTAATTCTCAAATGTTCAAAATTCCTGTGTTCGCTTTGAAAAATCCTTCTGTTTCTTTCTTTCCACAAAGTCCAAGTAATAAAACCTGGTAGAGCTTTCCAAATATTGTTGATTTGAGGATTTTCTGAATAATTGCTTGGCCAATTGTTAATAGTGTTGTGGATGGAGTCTAAATCTCTGCTGTTTTGCTGCATGATAGCTTCTATCTCTTGCCAAATGTGGTTCGCCCACTCACATGTATTGAATAAGTGGTTCATGGTTTCTGCGGCTTGGTTGCACATAGGGCAAAAAGAAGGGCCTTCAAATCCCTTTTTCTGCAGGTTTTCCCAAGTGAGGGTCTTTCGCCGCATGAGAAGCCAAAGAAAAGTTTGAATTTTTGGCCAAAAGAGGGGGTCCCAAACCTTGATGAACCAAGATGCGTCCTCCCCCTGCTCTGTGAATTCCATCTGCCTTCTGGCTTCTTTAAGATTGAAGTTGCCATTGCCCTTCAGCCCCCATCTCAACTTGTCCTCATCTGCGGTTATTCTGATTTTTCTTTTGTTTAGGATTAGAAGCAGGTTTTGAAGGTTATTATTTTCTTCATTAGGGTTTGCTGCGTCTGGGAGGGCCCATTCTCTCCATTCCTGATCCTGGCTATCTGGGTTCCAGTAATGATGGACGGAGTGCTTTCCACTGTTCTGACAGTTAATTTTGTACGCTGCAAGATCTGGGTTTTCAAGCTTTGGGTGCTGTTGCTAGGAGTCTTCCCAAAAGAGGGCAGATTTCCCATTCCGGATCTCCCAAAAACTGTGTTCTTGGATTAGATTTTTATTCTTTTTTGCCAAATTCCAAATTGGGGAACCTTCTGGCAAAGCCTGAAGTCTTATGAGGTCCTGGTCTCTGCAGTTGGGAGTGTATTTCTCTTTCCAATGTCTGGCCCAGGGGAGGTTAGTCTCCTTCAGCCAGCGCCACCACAGCTTCGCTCCACCAGTATTGTTGCTAGTGTCGGGGTCGATTAGGTTTAAACCTCCATCTAGTTTTGATTTACAGACCTTATCCCAGGCCATGAGAGCCCATTTCCTTTTCTCTGCGCTGCCAATTTATTGTGAACCTTATTTATATTCTTGTGTTTCTTTATTAAATATTCTTCATCAAACAATTATCAAGTGCAAAAACAATAAATACAATGGACACAAAAATTAGGCTCCAAGTGAGGGAAAAACCCATCCAAGGGGAAAACCTAAAAAACTCTTCTCTTCTTATATAATCAACTTCAAATGAGACAACCAAGACCAAAATCCTTGATTAGGTCCACCTCCAAGCACCAAGTCAACCCTCCAACAAATCCCTTTCAAGATGACAAAAATCAGCTTCTAGTCAATAAGAGTCAACCCTCTTCAATCTTGCTTCAATCACATATTTCGGTCCTCTACTTTAGAAATTTAGACCTACAGTAACTTTATAAATTTGGCCTACAATTTTTGGCTTCCTTGCAGCAAAAGAGAAACCCTAATTCGCATGTGTGAGAGAGTTATCCCAAAAACAAAGTCTTCCCTTTTAATTTCACTTTTCTCCTTCTATCCTTGCCTTCTTCACTCTTATTTCATCCTCCTTATTGTTGATCAAACTTGTATGCGAGTGAGTGTGAAATGAGGTTGGAGTTACTTCTATATATAACCTTTCCAAGAGGTCGAATAGCCCTCTCTAGGCTGACTTGTCCTTGACTATGGCCAACTTGTACTTGGATGATCATGGGACTTTCTAGACTCAAAATCATTAACTTTTACATGCTACAACTTACCCAATGGGGTCTTGTACAAAATATAATGACTCTCTTAACTCAAAAATAATATTCTCTTAAAATGACAAACCCTAGAAACATGAAGAACATGCTTTACATAGATGACCATCAAAATGGAGCATGAAACCCATGATCAAAAAAATAATATTTGTCTTTCTTATTTTTATTATAACATAAAATATACATAATGATCTGAGTACAATGACAATTATGAGGACCAAAACTAGTTACATTTTCCAACAATCTCCCCTTCGTCTCTCTCTCCCTCGCTCGCTCTCTCTCCCTCCCTCTCTCTGTTGGAGGTTGTCTATCACTCTCTCTCACTAAATCTCCCTCTTTCTCCCTCTTGTTCTCTCTCACTCTCTTTTGCTCCCTCTCTATCTCCCTCTGTATCTCTCCCTCTCTCGCTCTCCCTCTACCTCTCTATGTTCCCCCATCTATCTCTCCCTTTATCTTTGCCTCTCTCTCTCTCTCTCCATCCATCTCTCCTCCTCTCTCTCTGTCTCTTTGTCCCTCTCCCTCTCTTCCATCCCTTTATCTCTCTCTCTATACCTTCCTCCCTCTCTCTCTCCCCCTTTCCCTTTTCCCTCCTCCTTTCCCTCTCGCTCCCCCTCCACCTCTTTCTATCCCTACCCCCATCTCCCTCTCCCTCTCCCCCCTCTCTCTCTTTAAATCCCTCCATCCCTCTCTATTTCTATCTCTCCCCTTTTCAAGTTACCTCTTCGTCTCTCTCCATCTCCCTCCCTCTCTCTCACCCCCTCTCTCTCTTCCCTTCTCCCTCTTAATCCCCCCTCTATGTTTGTGTGTGTGCCTCCCTCTCCACCTCTCCCTATCCCTCTCTATAACTCCCATCTCTCTCCCTTTTCTCTCTCCTTAACTTCGTCCCCCTGACTCTCTCTCTGCCTCCTTTCCTACCTCCCCCCTCTCTTCCTCTCCATCTCCTCTCTCTCACCCTCTTACTCTTTGTCTCTCTCTCACTCTCTTTTTCACTCTCCCTATCCCTATACCTCTCCCCATTCCCTCTCCCTCTCTCTCCTTCTTTCTTTGTCTCTCCCCCGTTACTTCCTCTCTCTCTTCTTGTCGTCATCTCTCCCCCGCTACTTCCTCTCTTGCCCTTGTCTCTATCACTCTCCCCCTAATCTCTCTCCCTATCTCCTATCACTTTCCTTCCCCTCCTCTCTCTTACTCTCCCTTTTTATCTCCCTCCCTCTTGGTCTTTCTCACTCTCTCTTGCTTCAAACAATGGGAATTTAAAAATAAGAAGCAATGCACACATCGTGTAGAGTCTACTCAATGATCATGTTTGTGCACTGTTGGATGGTTATTAACTGTGCAATCTTATGTCATCCACCAAAAGCGAATGGTTTAATTGATAACAACAATGTCGATTGCTTTGAAACCCATGGATGATCAAAATTAGATGCATAAACTGTCTTTGAACAAATTTAAAAAAAAAAAAAAACAAAAAAAAAACACAACTTCATGAATAAATTCTATTATTTTTTTTTAACTAAGAACAGTTTGAGTGTTAGTTTAATTTTTAATTTTACTAATACTTTCATGAAGAATGTCACCTGCCATTTGTTCTAATTCGTCTAATTCATTAGTAAACTATTGAAAAGTAAGCTTCCGTAACTTGTGTTTTAAGATAAATTTTTAACCACATATATATATATATATATATATATATATATATATATATATATATATATTAAATTTTATTATTGTTAGTAATAATATTTTATTAAAAATATTTTAAATAAATATTATTTCAAATTTATATATTTTTAAAATGGTGAAATATATTATAGTTAAATTTTAAAGTTATATTAAACATTTATTATTATTCACAAGTGTTTATTAATTTATTGTTGTTTTAAATGAAAATCGCACCATTGTTCAATAACGAAGTCATGTTGTTTTAAAGAAAATCAAATTTCCAAATGAAAACACATTAAATTTTAAAATATCACAATCAAATTAATTTATCAATAAAATATTAATAATTATTAGCATAATTATATTAATCATATTAATCAAATAATTGATATTATTACTTTTTTTGGTAGGTAAGCATCCATTGGAGATTTGAACCAGTGACCTATCGCAGGGAGTGCCTTAACAGTGCACCCATTCATCGTCAATCCAAAGCCCCATGGGCAAACAATTGATATTATTTATAAGCTTCAAAAAAATTATATTATAATACATTATAGATTACAAAATAGATAATAAAAAAACACAAAAAATAAGAAATTATAAATGTATGTCAAGCAATTAATATCAATAAATATAAACAAAATTAAGATGTGAGTTAATTATATATAGATATATATTTCAAAAAACATCCAACAAGATTCTTAATTATAGAATTCATTTTCACATTATGATGCAAATTCTTAATATGCAAATACACAAATAAACTTTTTTACAATATCATGAGTCAATTTCATAACTTCTCAATACCACATATCCAAAAAAAACTCATCTCATAATAAATATCTTTTTTAATATTTTATCTTATCATATTATTTTTTTTGTTAAATTAAAAAGAAAATAGAGCATCACTACTTTTGAGATACATCTCAACACTTTATGCTTACTACTTTAAAAAAAACCAAAATGTGAATATTTCATAGGGGTTAATTCTACCATCCACCTACTAATTATTGGTAATTAAATTAAATTCTAAAAACCATATTCCAGAAAAAACATGCATATCTATATACTTGATACATACCTATATTCAACCCAAAACAAAACCACAATAACTATAGTTCACCAAAGTCCTACTCAAAATTCCCATAGTTACAAAAAAACTCTTATTTCCATTATAATTTATGTTTTTAATATCCAATTTATTAACCCGGAAACCTTATTTTTTATTTTTTTTATAATATAATATGATACTATCTCTTTTAAAAATAATGTAATGTACTTAATATTAATTATAATTATATATATATATATATATCTATATATATATATATATATATATATATATATATTTTGTTGGCATTATGATTCAGGTTTGGCGCTATGGCACAGGTGTTGTACTTGATGGCAACTCACTCAAGTGGCAAATATCTGTTCAGGCTCTCAAAATGATGGAAAATAAGGGGTTTGCAGGTACACCGTTCAAAAGGTGCGGGCCTGCAGGCACGCCATTCACAAAGTGTGGTCATGTCCGCAGGTTATCCGAACAGAAGGTGCGGACCCCAGTTCACTCACTCCAATGCAGAGAAGCGCGCACACGTGGGAATTCTTATGTTTGGCCCATGGTATTTAGCTCGACATTCATGATTCTATGGTTTTGGTCTGTGGTATAGGATCTAAATTATTGAACCCCGGTTTGGATCCCTTGTATTTATTTTCGATGGTTTTGTCCCATGGTTTGAATAAGGGCTTGCCTATAAAAAGGAAAGGAGATCACTTGGCTAGTCACTTGTGAAATTTGAATATCTTAAGATCTGAATTTTTGGGTGATTGGTTTGAAAAGCTAGATCTAAATCAAGGTGAAATTTAAGGCAAATCTATTGATAGGTCGTGGTCTCTCGGGCGCATGATCAGATCTGTGGATCTGACTGTCTGTGGCACATTGGAAGACTATTAATTCGACTCTATTCAGAGGTCCGCAGGCGATCCACAGCGCAGGTGAGGGGGTCCGCAGCACAGCAGAAGGCGCAGGTGCGGGGGTTTGCAGGGAAGCAGAAGGCGCAGGTGCAGGGGTCCGCAGCGCAGCAGAAGGCACAATGTGAAGGTACGCAGAGGAACAGAAGGACCAGGTGCGGAGGTACGCTGCTAAGCAGACAGTGCAGGTGCGGATCTATGCAGAGGTATGCAATGCAGCAGAGGGAGTCGGTGCAGAGGTACGCAGAGCAGAAGAAGGACTAGGTGCGGATACGCGCAGTTTAGACACAGAAGAGCTGTGAATATTCGCAGGTTTCTATTGGTGAAGTTGCGGACTTTTCTTGAAATATTTGTTGACTGCCTTTTATCTATTGCTGAAGAATTATGGGTATAGATTACTAGTATTGTTGTTCTAGTTACTGCATTCTGAGAAGTTATTGGTTGATCCTTTGGTTGATTGAAAAAGGAGATTGGTTGATTCACATGTACTTGATGATTATTTGATGTTCATGGATCCAGTCTGAAAATTAATGAAACGTGGTCCTTGGAAGAAAAGAAGTAGGTCAGCACCTACGTACTAGTAGCTCAGCTAGTACAAGAGCTAAGGGGGTTGTAGCTCCCTTCCAGGAGAGTCTGGAAAACGAGAGAGGGTTGTAGCTCTCAGCAGGTTACAACCTGCATACTGGTAAACGACTGCACCAGTACAAAATCATTGTAAAAAGAAGTTTCTAATTGAAAGAAGATAGAGACATATTGCAGCAGGTGGTTTTCACCCACATTGGGTTTCCACCTTATATCTGGTGTTCTTTGGTGTGATTATCTGTTTTTCTTGTTCTTGCTTATTATTATATGGTACTGACATACAAACTAATGATCAATATCTGAAGAATAAATTAAAGTATAAATCTGGTAGATATATTGAAAAGAATTTGATAACACTGATTCACCCCCCCTCTTAGTATTATTTCCAACATATTTTGCATTTAATATATATATATATATATATATATATATATATATATATATATCTATATATATATATATATATATATATATATATATATATATATATATATATATATATAATTATAATTATAATATAAATGGAAAAAACTAAAAGTAAGATGTAATTACTGGAAGAGGACTTATCCTTCATCTCTAATCTTCATATATACCTGAGTTACCTTTTTCTCGGAATTAATTTGGCATTGTTGAGAGTTGTCATTTGTAGAAAAGAAACAATGATGGGAAGAACTCTCAAATATGACACATGGAAATCCTCTATTGTTATGCGTTAGGTCCCTATACTACTATTGTAACCCCTTATTGTTATTAGTATAACTCCCTTATTATATCGTTGTTCCCATGTAGTCCCCATATTGTTATCATTGTGCCTTTACATTATTATTGTTATGTCAACTCTGATTATATTATGACCCCTTAGACTCCTATATATAGAAACGAGGCCTTGTCATTTGTATCATCCAAGAATTGTTCATTTGTGTAATATAAAGGAGGTTTTCCTCTCGAAGAGGCTTATTTTGAAGGCATTTATCTATATTTTCTATCTTTTTGTAAGTTGGTTTCATAACATTTGATATTAGAGCTTTGGATTCTAGGGTTTCGCTGCTCCAAATAGGTCATCGTGGAATTTTCACTATAAATTTTTCGCTACCAAGTTTTAGAAGCTAAAACAAAAAACCCATTTGATCCGCAATCGTTCTGCACCTCGAGTCAAAATTTCAGATCTTCTCTCGCTATCTTTTTGGAGATATGATTTGAGGAAGTTAGGGTTTTTGAAAACTCCAGAATTCCATCTCAAACTCGTCATCGTGGAATTTTCGCTATAATTGTTTTTCTACAATGGTTAAGGCTTTGAAATTGAAACCCATTTGAGCCACAAGTTTGGTGAAGCTCAAGCCCTAATTTCAGATCTTGTTTTGCTATATTTTTAGAGATACAGTCTAAGACATTTAGGGTTTCTGCAGGCTCCCGAATTACATCCTAAATAAGTGACCTTGGGAAAATCGTCATAACTTTCTCTTTGAGAATCAGATTGAAATTTCGTAAGAAGTTACAGAAAGAGGACGGACTGTAGTTTTCTGTGTATCGGTTTCAGGTCCTAAGGTTAAAATAATGACACTTGGAACTTCGTACAAGTGCACTCTACTGAAATAGTTTATAATCAGGTCATCGTGGGAGATTTGACATAACTCTTCCTTGAAGAATCAATCTTGATCAGACTTGCGGTGTCAGAAAGAGCACTCAGAGGGCTACTGCAGGATGCAATTCAGAACTTGGAGATCTGAAATTAGAGAGTTATATTCGTTTGAAGATCTAGCTCCTAAAATCAAGAAAAGGTGATATGAGAAAGTTTGATGGCAAGGATCCGTAAATTGGATACTACAGATGGAGCAATATTTTGATCTACATGAGGTGAAATTGTTACAAAAGGTATGTATTGCATCTTCATATTTAGAATCGGATCAATTTTTATGGTATAAAGGGCTTTGTTCTCATAAACCACTTGTTACGTGGTCAATTTTCACGGAGGAAATGATAGCACATTATGAGGATACAAAGAGCAACACCTTCTTTAGCTAATTGATAAATCTCAAACAAAAGTGTTCAATGGCAGAGAACATGGAGGAATTTCAAAAATTGAATATAAGGGAAAATTATATTCTAGAGAAGCAGAGGATTAATGTCTCCATAGGGACTTTAAAGGATAACATTCAACATGAGGTTCGTCTTTGGGAACCTGATTCATTGGATAATGCATTCAGGTTGGCAAGAAAAGTGGAAAGAAAAATTATGGCAACAAGGAAGTCTACCCCTCACAACTATAAATATGGAAGTGTTGTTTCTCCTAGCCTTCGACAACCTACAAGGTTGACACCACAACAATTGGAAGAAAAAAGAGCAAAAGGGATTTGTTACAATTGTGATAACAAATACATTAAAGGTCATAAGTGTGCTGAGAAGAAATTATTTTACATAGATTGTGAAGAGGAGAAAGAAAAGGATCAAGAAACATAAAAAGAAGAGGATATACACCAGGAACCAACCACAGAGAAAGAAGAAATGAATCCAACCATATCTTGTAAAGCAGTGGTAAGAAGTACCACTCCTCAAACTCTAAAGATAGAAGGACATATCAAGAAGAAAAAGGTTCAAGAAGTGAAAGATGACATCGAGAAAGAAGAAATGAATCCGACCATATCTTATAACTCATTGGCCGGAATTACCACTCCTCAAACTATCAAGATAGAACTTGGACATATCAAGAAGAAAAATGTTCAAGAAGTGAAAGATCACATCGAGTATCAAGAAATGAATCTGACCATATCTTGTAATGCATTGGAAGAAATTACCACTCCTCAAACTCTCAAGATAGAAGGATATATCAAGAAGAAAAAGATTCAAGAAGTGAAAGATCACATTGAGCATCAACAAAAAGTTTTCCAACTTTTAAAGGATAACGCCACTTTGGTTTAGAATCGAATGAAACAACAGGCAGATCAACATCGCAGTGAAAGAAGTTTTGATGTAGGCGATTGGGTATTTTTACGGCTACATCTCAGGCAAACTATTTATGAGAAGGAAATGTTGGAAATACTACATGCACTTAAGAAATGGCAACCTTGCCTAATGGGAAGACACTTCAAGGTAAAAGTGGATCATGATAGTCTTAAATACTTTTTAGAACAAAGATTATCTTTAGAAGAACAAAAAAAATGGGTCACAAATATGTTGGGTTATGACTTTGAAATCATCTACAAAAAAGGGAAGCAAAATGTTGTTGCAGATGCACTCTCAAGAAAGGATGAGGATGTGGAAGCATTGTTTTGTGCTATTTCTATTATCCAACGAGATTGGACAAATGAAGCAAGGGATGAATATAAGAAGGATGAAGAAGTGTGGCCACTCATTCAAAAGTTGCAGAAGATCCCAGTTCAAACAATATTGATAGAACTTGACGAGGAAGGAAAAATCATATTGGAACCTGGAGCAGTCACAGAAACAAGAACTCGACAGCTACGAAATCGATTAATTTTTGAGTATCTCATCAAGTGGAAGAAATTACATGTTGAAGATTCCACATGGGAGGACAAGAATTATATATAGAAGCATCAAGAACTACTCAAGCGTTGAGGACAACACTTTTTGAAGGAGAGGGGCATGTTAGGTCCCTATACTACTAGTGAAACCAATTATTGTTATTAGTACAACCCCCTTATTATATTTTTGTTCCCATGTAGTCCCCATATTGTTATTATTGTGCCCATAGAAGCCCACTATTGTTATTATTGTTCCCTTACATTATTATTGGGGTAGCATGATCCGGATTCTCCACAGTATTATGTTCATTCTGTCGACGTTTCGAACCCCAAAGGGGGTCCATCATCAGGACCTTTTTAGAATATGAATGATAGTTTCTTGAGAGAAGAATCTTTCGACCAGAGTGTATATATAAACCTAGAAATTGCTAAATTTTTAGAAGTCGACCTTTTTAATTTTTAATTATTATAATAATTTAGTTTAATTATTTTATATTAGTTTTTAATTGTTCTATTTGTTTTAATTATTTGATTTAAATTATATGTTAACTAAATTAATTAATCATCCCTTAATAAATACAATTGATTAAATACTAATTGTAAGTTTATTTTTATAATGTAATGTAATCTGATTTCTTTTATTATTTTCATAATTAGTTTTTATTTTATCTTATTTTATTTTATTAATTTTATTTATTACTAAATTACTTAATCACTTAATTAACCTATGAACCTAAAGTATTAATAAAGATGTAATTTTATTTTTTTTTTAATTTTTGATTATGGGTTAGTTTTATTGTTTAATTAATTTCATTATTTTATTTAACCTAAGTATCTAACAATATAATTTAATTCATATAACTAATTCATAAATTAGTTTAATTAATTAATTAATAGTTTTATTAATTAATTAACTAACTTATAGTTTTTCCTTTCTAAATTTTTATTTAGTTTATCTTATTCCAGTTGATTAATCCTAAGTATAATAAAGGAATAATTATTTAATTGATTCAATTAATTAATTAATTTGATTTTGATTTATTTTGATTAATCTTAATTTAATTAATTGATTATTTTGATTAATTTAATTTAATTTAATTTATTTATTTCATAATTATTTATTATTATTTCTATTTTTTATTTATCTTCCAATGTTAATTTTATTTAACCTTGAGTATCTAATTGTTAAATAAGTAAATTATTTTGTTTTAATTTATTTGATTAATTAATTTAATTACTTTTATTTTAATTAATTGGTTAATTTTATTAATTTTTTTTTATTAATTAAAGTCTTACATTATTATTGTTATGTCGGCTTTGATTATATTATGACCCCTTAGACTCCTATATATAGAAATGAGGTCTTGTCATTTGTATCATCCAAGAATTGTTCATTTGTGTAATATAAAGGAGGTTGCCCCCTCGAAGAGGCTTATTTTGAAGGCATTTATCTATATTTTCTATCTTTTTCTGAGTTGGTTTCATAACATTATGATCGACAATCCATGGATTCCAGTGAAAGAAATTGTAGCCGTTGGATAAATTTAATTGGACAATAAGGAAACTACATTAAATGGATCGTGTGAAGTCTCCATTGCATTGAATTGATGAGTTTTGACATTCATAAATTTGGTCAAAAGCGATTTGTCTAAGGAAATAGAGTCCGGAGGTGGAAAGGCTAGGAAGGCCATGAAAGGTGGGAGAAAGGGCTCCAAGACGAGGAAGGCAGTTTCGATTTCCATAAAGGTAGGCATACAGTTTCTGGTGGTTATGCCTAGAAGCTGTGTAGCGGTGTGCTTGTTTATTTAGTGGTGGTGAGAAGTACCTAGTTATAGAGGTGGTTGAGTTGGCAGGTAACCAATATCATTAACCTTTGAGCAGGTTTGGCAACCAGTGTGGTTAACCTTTCAGCAAGTTTGAAGGAAGGAATGAATGATTTTAATGACGTCCACTAGGCTGAACAACCTAAAAGACAAAGAGAATAACAATCTTAACTCATCTTCATATTCATCTGATTGATCTTATCTTCATCAAATAGATGGTGCATGTTGTCAAACTTTAGATTGTTTTCATACTAAATGCGGATATCCTCATAGGTTGCACACTCCATGACAAAGTGCCATTCTGTCTCCACTACACCCTTATAGTAGAAAATGCAATTTCTCTCTTCCCAAACCTTCTTGGGAATCTTCCGCCTACCAATCTCACATCTAAGGTGATGTGACCCTATCCTCAACTATGCCACTAGCACCCTTGCTTTTCCTTTAATAATTGCCCCTAAATATATTTTCTTACCATGGTCACAAGTTGGATTGAACTCTTTGATTTAGTATGCTTTTTTGCGTCCATTGTGTTGGTCCACATGGCAATCCTAAATTTTTCCATCACAATTTTTTTATTTCTTCATTGGTGCTAGGATATTCATGCAACTTGATATTCCACTTACTCAACCATTTTGTATTTTGCTTCATCGTTTTCTTCCTAAGATCTAATTCCTCTTCCATAGCTATCTTCGACCAACATTGGTTATCCATGCTTTTAGCCTTCTTTAAAGAGCTTATTAACCTTGTTATCATTGTTGCCTCTAATGGAAAAGTACCTGCTTCAACCAAAATAATTTTGTATGGGACTGTGGCTTTAACTTTCAGGTTGCTAGTAATTAGTTATTTATGTATTCTTTCTAACTGTCTCCAACTACAGGTTGACATGCTACTTCCCTATACTTCACAACCGTAGAGAACAACTGATGTAGCCAACAAACCAAAAAGGGTTTCTTGGTTTTCCAATCCCAAAGTTCAACTTTTCTGCACCTATTTTGGAGTAACTATGAGGCTCTCCATCCTCCCTGAATTCTTTTCGCCCTACAAGTCTCCCAACTGAGCTTATGGTGAAAGTCAATCCCAAGATATTTGTATTATTTCACTATCTCCAGAGGACAACCTTCGAAAAGAAAAGTGCTTGGTTTGTCTTTTCTACTTAAAGAGAAAATCATGATTTTGGTCTTATTAATGTTCACTTGCATACCAACCTCCTGACAAAAGTGTTCTAAGGCCTTTAAGTGTTCTCTTAATCCATGTGTTGTTTTTGAGATTAGAATAAGATCATCTATGTATAGGAGCAACTTTACTACTGAGCTTGCTAGATGAACCCTTTCTCCCTCAACTTTTCTTAACCAAGCTTCCAGCTTATCAATATATAAATCGAACAAAGTGGGGGATAAAGGACATCCCTGTTTAACACCAATATTGCTACCAAAACATTCAAACATTCCTTCACTTGTTATGATTTTAGCTTTAACCTTCTCATGCATTCTATGAACAACTGCTCTATACTCACCTGGGATACCCAACTCTTCCATCATGTTCCATAGTTTGTCTCTCGGAACTATGTCAAAGGCTTTCTTGAAGTCCACAAAACAACAATAGGATTTTTCACCTTGCTTGTCCCAAACTGTCTCTATCAAATGGCTAAGGGTGACACCATGGTTAATGGTAGAGTGTCTAGGTCTAAAGCTTGCTTGTCTTTTTGCCCGTTTTCCCTCACTTTCTACCCAATTGTTTATTGTTCACTCTATCATGCTCCCAAAAAGATTTCCCATGAGGGGGTTGACCCTAATAGTGTGGTAGTTAAAAAGGTTATTGATATCTCCACACTTAAAGAGAGGAATGACCACACTAGTAGTCCACTTTCCTGGAAATCCACTCTAGATAATCCCATTGAAAACCCATTTTACACGAGGAGCAAGCAACTCAACACCCCATTTTAGGAATTCAACTTTAATCTTGTCTATGACCTTTGCTTTACAGCGTTCTAAATTCTTTTTTCCCCGCTTGATATCAACCTCTATGAATAATTCCATTGAATTGTTTATGATGGGTGAGGTGTCTTTCTCATGCACCTACTCATAGAGGAGCCTTGCATACTCCAACCATTGGCGACCTGTAATACTGTTTCCAATTTTCTTTCTCCTTTGTTGCAGCTCTTTCCAAAATCCCTTGGGGTTGTGCTTTCCAAGAGAGAATAAATCCTTTCTTCTTCCATAATTTACACTTTTTTATTGTACTATTTTTTCATATTTCTTCTTGTTTTCTTTGGTCCCCTTTCTCTCTTTTAAAAATCTCCTAGTTGCCTTGCATTCTTCATCATACATGGATTCATCGGAAAAGTACTTGCAACTCCCTTCTTTGGGTGGGACCTTTTACATGCACTTAATTCCTTGTGAATTATTGGGATCAACAAACTGCAATGAATATGACAACCCGCCATAGTGGTTGTCTTATTTTCCATGCCATGCTCTAGAGTCTCAAATTTTTGCTTAAGAGCATCATTGAATCTTTCCGTGTTTTCTTGATTTATGAGGATCTTTCCTTAGTAAAGATCTTTCTTTTGTATTCCAAGAGTTTTCCTACTGTGTGGAATACTATAGGAAAAGTCCACCTTAACAAATAGAAGGGCATGATCAGATTTCATTTCGATGGGACGACTCCGAGTATCGAACTTCAAGAGTCTAGAGGTGAAATTTTGAGAGAAAATTACATAATCTACCACAATTTGACCATTGTCAGTTTTGCATGTGATACCTCCTGAAGCTAGCCACTTTCTCATTCCTTTGTAAATAACCATGCCAAACAAACTATAGATCCCCAATAATTCTACCCCAAAGTGTGTCTTATACCCATTTTCATCTTGTGAATCCCTTTACTAAGGTTGACCACCTCCTTCTTCCAACCATAGGGGATTGTTTTCTCCTCTTTCTTCATTGCTCAATTGGAGTGATTAGTTGTTAAATGTCCTTGCGTTAAAGCCCCCTATTAACAATATTTCCCTAAGAGGGTTGAATAAAGATATATCTTTCTTCAATGAGGCATACGTGTCTTGGTTGTCTAAATTTGTTCTTTTATATATCTTTGAGTTTTTTGGGGCAAAGTAACAAGCTGTGAATGTTAGGTCCCTATACTACTAGTGTAATCCCTTATTGTTATTAGTACAACCCCCTTATTATATTTTTGTGCCCATTTAGTCCCCATATTGTTATTATTGTGCCCCATAGAAGCCCACTATTGTTATTATTGTGCCCTTACATTATTATTGTTATGTCGACTCTGATTATATTATGACCCCCTAGACTCCTATATATAGAAATGAAGTCTTTTCATTTGTATCATCTAAGAATTGTTCATTTGTGTAGTGTAAAGGAGGTTTCCCCCTCGAAGAGGCTTATTTCTAAGGCATTCATCTATCTTTTCTATCTTTTTGTGAGCTGGTTTCCTAACATTTGGTATTAGAGCTTTGGATTCTAGGGCTTCGCTGCTCCAAATAGGTCATCGTGGAATTTTTGCTATAATGTTTCTTCTCCGAGGTTTAAGAAGCAAAAAAAAAAAACCATTTGAGAAGACATCACTCTGAACCTCTGGTCCAAATTTCAGATTTTGTCTCACTATAGTTTCGTAGATATGATCTGAGGAAGTTATAGATTTTGAAGACTCCGGAATTACATTCCAAACCGACAACCGGGGGAAAATCGTCATAAATTTTGTTCTGAGAATCAGATTGAAATTTCGTAAGGAGTTTTAGAAAGAGGGCTTCCTGTAGTTTTCTGTATATCAGTTTCAAGTACTAAGGTGAAAATAGTGAGACGTGGCATGACGTACAAGTTCACTCCACTGAACTAGTCTATAATCAGGTCACCGTAGGAGATTTGGCATAACACTTTCTTGGATAATCAAATTCTCATCAAACTTGCAGGGTTAGAAAGAGAACTCAGAGAGCTACTGCAGGAAGAAATTTTAGAACTTGGAGATCTGAAATTACAGAGTTACAGTCGTTTCAATATCGAGCTCCTAAAATCAAGAAAAATCGAGATGAGGAAGTTTGATGGAAAGGATCCGGCAAATTAGATACTACAAATCAGAAATATTTTGATCTACATGGTGTACCACTGTTACAAAAGGTATGTATTGCATCTTCATATTTAGAAAAATATCAATTTTTAGGGTATAAAGGGCTTTTTTCTCGTAAACCACTTGTTATGTGGTCAATTTTCATGGAGGAAATTATAACACATTATGAGGATACAAAGAGCAAAACCTTCTTTAGAGCAACACCACAACAATTGGAAGAAAAAAGAGAAAAAGGGCTTTGTTACAAATTGGAAAGAAAAATTATGGTGGCAAGGAAGTCTACCCCTCACAACTATAAAGATGGAAGTGTTGTTTCTCCTAGCCTTCCACAACTTACGAGGGTTACACCACAACTATTGGAAGAAAAAAGAGAAAAAGGGCTTTGTTACAACTGTGATAAAAAATACATTAAAGATCATAAGTGTGCTGAGAAGAAATTATTTTACATTGATTGTGGAGAGGAGGAAGAAAAGGATCAAGAAACATCAAAAGAAGAGTATATACACCAGGAACCAACCCCGGAGAAAGAAGAAATGAATCCAACCACATCTTGTAAAGCATTGGAAATAATTACTACTCCTCAAACTCTTAAGATAGAAGGACATATCAAGAAGAAAAAGGTTCAAGAAGTGAAAGACCACATCAAGAAAGAAGAAATGAATCCGACCATATCTTGTAATGCAATGGCTGGAATTACCACTCCTCAAACTATCAAGATAGAAGGACATATCAAGAAGAAAAATGTTCAAGAAGTGAAAGATCACATAGAGCATCAAGAAATGAATCTGACCATATCTTGTAATGCATTGGAAGAAATTACCACTCCTAAAACTCTCAATATAGAAGGACATATCAAGAAGAAAAAGATTCAAGCAGTGAAAGATCACATCGAGCATCAACAACAAGTTCTCCAACTTTTAAAGGATAACGCCACTTTGGTGCAGAATCGAATGAAACAACAAGCAGATCAACATCGCAATGAAATAAGTTTTGATGTAGGCGATTGGGTATTTTTATGGTTACATACATACAAACAAATGTCCCTCAAGAAAGCTATTTATGAGAAGGAAATGTTGGCAATACTACACGCACTTAAGAAATGGCAACCTTACCTAATGGGAAGACACTTCAAGGTAAAAATGGATCATGATAGTATTAAATACTTTTTAGAACAAAGATTATCCTCTAAAGAGCAACAAAAATGGGTCACAAAGATGTTGGGTTATGACTTTGAAATCATCTACAAAAAAGGGAAGCAAAATTTTGTGGCAGATGCACTCTCAAGAAAGGATGAGGATGTGGAGGCATTTTTGTGCGCCATTTCTATTATTCAACTAGATTGGATAAAAAAAAACAAGGTATGAATGGAAGAAGGATGAAGAAGTGTGGCCACTCATTCAAAAGTTGTAGAAGATCCCAGTTCAAAAAATATTGCCAGAACTTGGCGAGGAAGGAAAAATCATATTGGAGCCTAGAGCAGTCATAGAAACAAGAACCCGACAACTACGAAATTGACCAATTTTAGAGTGTCTCATCAAGTGGAAGAACTTACCAGCTGAAGATTCCACATGGGAGGACAAGAATTTTATACAGAAGCATCAAGAACTACTCAAGCATTGAGGACAACACTTTTTGAAGGAGAGGGGCATGTTAGGTCCCTATACTACTAGTGTAATCCCTTATTGTTATTAGTACAACCCCCTTATTATATTTTTGTTCCCATGTAATCCCCATATTGTTATTATTGTGCCCCATAGGAAGCCCACTATTGTTATTATTGTGCCCTTACATTATTATTCTTATGTCGACTCTGATTATATTATGACCCCTTATACTCCTATATATAGAAAGGAAGTCTTTTCATTTGTATCATCTAATAATTGTTCATTTGTGTAATGTAAAGGAGGTTTCCCCCTTGAAGAGACTTATTTCTAAGACATTCATCTACCTTTTCTATCTTTTTGTGAGCTAGTTTCCTAACAGTGAACCTGAAAGTAACCTCCTTTTATGTTATTTGCAGCCAAATGTATTGTTTGTTTAGATCCTCTTTTTATACTTTTACAATTCCATGCCATTTTTCATTTATTAGCATTTTGAATCCCCCATGTCCTTTGTCTATATAAAATGAAATCCTCTTGTAACCCTCGAGGTATGGAACCTTGCATCCATCATGCTCATGTGTTTCTACAAGAATGATAATACCTCTCCCCTCTGCGATGGGCCCCAACCCAAAACCTCTTCTCCATTGATAACCTTTGAAATTACAACTTACTACCCTTAATCAACCTAGTGGGGCCCCTATTTCCTATTCATTATTTGGGAACCGATCATAGATTTGAGCTCTCTCGTTCTTCAACCATGGTCATTTTCTTTCATTTCCTACAGCTTTCACTTTCTCCCACTCCTTTCTTTGTTGATTTTGTTGAGAAAGAGTCAAGTCCTTATTCAGGTAGATTCATGTGCCTCTAAGAAATCTTCTATTTCTAAGGATCATATTCTTATCTTCTATACTCCTCAAGATAACTCTTACATGTCTATCTCTTCCTCTCTCTACCTTCTTTCTGATCCTGCTTGCTTAATGAATACACCCCTGTCTACTTCAATTAATATTTAAGAAAATCCCTTGCTAAGATGTTAGTCCTTTCATTTTCGTTGTAGTCCCTCAACCCTTTGATGATGATATTTGTAGCCTGGCCTTGCTTGTCTTGTTCTTCTTTTATTTGAATTTTGATTTGCTTCTCAATGATTCCTTTTTTATTGTTTTATGACCCAATTACAACTTGTGACCATGATTTAGCCTCTTCTATTGATCTTTTAGTTGATTTTATTTATTTTCTAGTTCTGCCAATGCTAACTAAATCTCCTTTATTTGTGTTGTGTCCTCTTCTTTTACCAATTTCGACTTCTGAAGGTCAGTTTCCCTTATCTACTCTATTTCTTGTTTCAAGGCAGCCACTTCTTGCTACTCTTTTTTAATTTTACCTTGCATTTTTGCAATTTTTTCCTTAAGAGATTTATTTTCTCTCTCTAATTTTCCCTTGAACTCCACAATTTTATTTACTTTGTTTCCTTCATACTACCTTTTCACTCTAAAATTTCAAGTCTCCTTTCCATGCTCATGAGCTCTTCCACATATAGTCTCGATGACCACATTAATGGCGTTGATGTTGGTGTATATAGGAATTTTTTATCATGATTATCTGTTTTTTTGTCTTTTTTGTTTGCTACAAAACCCTATGTTTAGTTCAAACTTGATTCAAGACTCGTAATAGCTTTTTTCTCTACACTAGTTTGAGAAGCCTTGCTAGATATACTATTTACTTTCAGTAGGATCATTGCAAAAAAAAAAATCTTAGGTGTTTTCCTTAGCTTTCGGATCTTTCTACACCTTAAAATCCCCTTAAATTGTTTTGCATTTATAAAAAACAATTTCTCACCTGTGTTGGAAGTGCCCTTCTGAAGAAAATATGTTATAAAAGAACCCCATGATCCTGCTAAATCCTCCACTGTTATGGCAGGGTGAGGAAATTAAGGTCCATTAACGAGCTAAACGTTGTGTTTCCAATAAGAGCTCTCACCTACTAGATAAACAAGGTTTAGCAATGGCAGCGAAGCCTTCACTTGAGATTGCAAACCATAGTTGTACCCTACCCCCTCCACAGTAATCGAATAGTTTGCAACTTTGTTTCCTGTTTTGTTAAGGAGTGGTATTTGTGTCTCCTATATGTTGGAATTCTCTCTCAACAGTGGAAACCTTTCCTTTGGGTCCTCCATATTAACCATCATATTTGTTTTATTATCTTTTGCTTCAGTGTTATATTGATCTCAATTAATTTGTGTTAATTTAAATGAGATAAACACCACTTAAATCATAAGGGACAGAAAAGAGAAAAGGATAAAAACTTCCTTAATGGTTTTGAAACTTTGATTTATTTGTTTTGACTTCATCTTGCTGACTTAATACTGTCCCCTGCAAATATTGGGTCCCTCTGAGCGTTCTTTGGTACCACTGGCTATCTGTTGTCTCACCCCTGTTGCCTCTTGTCTCGCTGTGAAAACCTCCAATCAATGTATCGAAACGTTCTTTGATTATAGTTTCCCTATTGGAAAATGGTTAATATTAAATATGAAGTCAAATGAAGCTGACATAACAACAATCACCAATCTCGCCTATGCCAAAAGCTATTTCTGACACCAACCATTTTCCTTGACTTTCTGTCTTCACGATGGAGCTATGAATTTCACATGAGGAGAAATCTAGAACTCTTCTCCCATCTATAAATTTGTAATCTGCCTCTTCCTATGAATTCCAAGCAAGGCCAAGGCCTGTGTGTAATAGAAATCCATGATTTTGTTCTCCATTGTAGTTTTTTCTCTCTTGTATTCTACCTATTCTTATTATCTCTTGTTGTGTTTATGATGATTTTATTCTCTGTTTTACTTCTCTGATCTCATCAATTGGTATCAGAGAGCCAAATTTGTGAGGCTATAAGTAGATTGAGTCTATGCCTGCAGCCTCTGTGTGTATAGAAAGTTGTTGCACTATGCCAGAAATTGTGTGAAACTAGCTGAGCTGAGCACGGAGCTTGGTGTGCGACATTGTTGTGGCCAGTGTGGATGATAGGATTGTTGTGGGTGGCCTCAACTGCCATTTCACTGACAGGTTGAGGGTTCAGAGCTATCATAGCATAGTGGAAGGCGTGACTCTGGTGATTTATTTCTTGGCAAGAGACGAAAGGTAGAAAAAATGCCAGATCCCCAAGATCCTTTGGGACAATGGATTTTTTTTGTCACGCGGTAATGGTGAACTCAATGAATTTCATGCTTTTCATTTTAGATTTTGGCAAAAGCTTTCTTTCAACCTTTTATTAAGAAATTGGAAACCATTATATAAATATTTTTTTTTAGAATGGGATCCATTTAAACAAGTTAATTGAGTTGCCAAGGATTATATAATGGTTTTATCACTTAAATTTGGGAGTGGGTTTGAACTCGTGTATTCTATTTAATTAATTATTAAATAAATCGATTAAGAAGAAGAGGTGCTCCTTTGTTATATAATAATTTTTTTAAAGGAGATGGATTTTTATTTTTATTTTAAAAGGGTGTAATATTTAAAGTTTTATTTTGTAAGTGGAGTTTGATTTTTTAGGGTGTCAATTTTATTGAGAATGGAGACAACAATTACTAATATGGAGAAGTTGAGTGAGGCTAATTTTTCCCTATGGAAATCACATATGGAGGATATACTAATTTTAAAATATTAGTATTTTCCGATTAAGGGTGTAACAAAGAAACCCTCATCAATGATAGATGAGGAATGGAATAAGCTAGATAGAAAGGTGATTTCCACAATCTGCCAATATCTAACAAAGAATGTGTATTTCAATGTGTCTGGAGAAAACACGACAAAAGGATTATGGAAGAAGATCCATGATCTATATGAGAATAACGTGACATCAAAAAAAGTGTTCTTGATGAAGAAGCTTTTATAATCTCAAGATGAAGGAGGGTTTTTCAGTTTCTAAGCCCTTGAATGAATTCAATATTATTACTAGTTAGCTTACCTGTATTAAAATTATTTTAGATGATGAAATTAGAGATATATTACTAATGTGTTTTATGCCAAACAACTAGCAAAATTTAATTGTGGCGATGATCACTTCAGCACCTACATGAACCCTAAAGTTTGATGATGTCAGTAGCAGTTTAGTGAGTGAGGAGCTACGACACAAATCAATTGTAGAAAACCAGGGAGGAGAAGCTCTATCTCTAGTTTATCGTGGTAGGAGAATTTATTGAGGCTGGCAAGGGAATTCAAGATAGAGAGGTTGATGGAAATCAAGGAGGGGAGGGCTCATTTTATTTCATTATGGAAAACCTGATCACATGAAGAAAGAATGTCGTGTCTGGAAGAAAGGACAAAAGGATCAGAAACAAACCATTACAAATCACAAGTCATCCAGCTCAAATGAATGTGAGACTACTTCTATAGTCAAAGATGGTGATGTGTTATTTATTGTTTTAGTAGAGGATGCATGTTTATATACATCTAGTAGTAGCTTTGATTGGATCCTTGACTCAGGGGAAACTCACCATGTAACCCCATGCAAAGATAGTTGTGTTGTATATAATCATGGTGATTATGGTAGAGTGCATTTGGGGGATAATAATTTTTGTAGTATTGTTGGAGTGGGAGAGGTCCAGATCAAGATGAAGGACAAATAATATATATTGTTGAAACAATTCAGGCACGTACCATAAATGCGCATGAGTTTGATCTCTATGGGATGACTAGATGATGAAGGATATTCCACAAGATTTGGAAAAGGAGGCTAGAAAATTAGCAAAGGAGCATTGGTTGTGGCCAGAGGACCCTAGACAGGAACATTATATATATTGAAGGCAATGATAGGAAAATCAAATTTGGTTGTTGTCACAAAATAAGGAAATTCGATAGATCTATGGCATAAGCGCTTGGACCACATGAGTGAGAAGGGCTTAAAAATACTTGTTGTTAGAAATCCACTACTAGATTTGAAATCTTATAATCTTGATCTTTGTGAGCATTGTATATATGGTAGACAAAGAAATATTTCATTCCTTAGAGGTGGCCATGACAGAAAGAAAAATTTGTTAGAATTAATACACTCAGGTGTGTTTGGGCCTATTAACATCAAGTCATTAGGAAGAGCATCATATTTTGTAACATTTATAGATGATGCATCGAGGAAGGTTTGGGCCTACCCTATGAAAATTAAAAGTGAAGTTTGAAATATTTCAAAAATTCCATATTGTTGTTGAAAGAGAGACTAAAAATTTTCCCAAGTGCCTAAGAACAGATAATGGTGGATAATATTACTCAAATTCATTCAAATAATATTGTAACAAGTTTGGCGGAAAGCACGAGAAGATAGTGCCTAGTACTCCTCAACAAAATGGTGTTGCAGAAAGGATGAATCACACCATTATGGACAAAGTGAGGAGTACATTTTCAAATTTTGGTTTGGAGAAGCATTTTTGGGCAGATCTTGTAAGGACAACTTGCTATCTTATAAATCAATCTCCAACTATAGCCTTGGATGGTGGCATCCCTAAAGAAGTTTGGACTGGTAAGAAGTTGAATTATTGTCATTTGAAAATATTTGGATGTGAAGCATTTGTACATATTCACAAATAAAAGAGAACTAAGCTAGATGATAAATCTATGAAATTATTTTTTATGAGATATACAGATGAAGAATTTGGTTATCGTATATGGGATCCAGTCAAACATAAAAGTATTATAAGCAGGGATGTTATATTTAATGAGTTAGAAATGTTTAAGAAGACTGTAGATGACGTGGAGGTCAAGAAAGTTATTGATAGTTTTGAAGAGAAGCATGAAAACATACCACTAATACAAGAAAATTGACAACAAATTCAAGAGTAGAAAGGACAACAAGTGGAAAATGATGAACACCAAGAGGAAGGAACCTTGCAGGAATTACAGGAGATTCAAATTGATAATGCAACACCATAGTTAGTTTGCAGATGTTCTAGGCCTCATAATCCTTCACAAAGGTATCCTCCTTCAAACTATATCCTATTCACTGATGAAGGTGAGCTTGGTTTTTTTCAAGAGGTATGTAAATTTGAGCGCAGTAAAGAATGGAAGAAAGAAATGGAGGAAGAAATGAACTCTTTGGTGGAAAATAAAACTTGGGAGCTAGTAAAGTTCCCAAAAGGTATAAAGGCTCTACAAAATAAATGGGTATATAGGATTAAGCATGAAGGTGACAAAAAGAAGGAGAGGTGTAAAGAAAGGTTGGTGGTGAAACAATTTTCCCAAAAAGAAGGTATTGACTTCACTAAGATTTTCTCACATGTTGTCGAAATGTCATCCATTAGAGTCATTCTTGATCTTGCTGCTACTTTAGACTTAGAATATGAACAATTAGATGTAAAAACTGCTTTCCTTCATGGTTAATTGGAGCAAGAAATTTATATGGAGCAACCATAAGACTTCATATAAAAAGGCAAAGAAGACCTAGTTTGCAGGTTGAAGAAGAGCCTCAATGGGTTGAAATAGGCACCTCAGAAATGGTATAAGAAATTTGATTCATTCATGTTGGAACATGGTTTTCACAGGTTGGAAGCTGACCATTGTGTCTATATAAAGAGGTATGATCAAGGAAAATATGTAATATTATTGTTATATGTGGATGACATTTTGATTGTTGAGCGTAATAAAAATATGATCAATAGGTTGAAGAAAGATTTGGGAAACAAATTTGCAATGAAGGATTTGGGTCCAGCACAATAGATATTGGGCATGAGGATCATGCGTGACAGTAAAAACAAAAGATTGTGGTTTTCACAAGAAAAATATATCAAGAAGGTGCTTGATAGGTTTAATATGAAAGATACCAAGTCAGTTGGTACACTCCTTGCAGCCCACTTCAAGTTGAGTACTGAGTTATGTCCTAGTGATGATAAGGAGAAGGAAGAAATGAGCAAGATTCCTTACACTTCAACAGTTGGAAAATTGATGTATTCCATAGTATGCACATGACAAGATATTGCATATTTAGTGGGAGTAGTGAGCAAGTTCCTTGCCAATCCAGACAAACAACATTTGCAATCAGTAAAATATATTTTAAGGTATCTCAAGGGTACTAGTCATTGTTGTTAATGTTTTGGTCATAATGAGACTGTGCTTGAAGGATTTACAGATGCAGATATGGCTGGAGATATAGAAAACAGTGTAGGTTTTAACCCCGTATAAAAATTATCTGCATACAAATTCTAAAACACAGAAAATAAACAATGCGAGAGCATAACACATAAAACACATATACACAGAGATTTTCCCCTGGATCCCAAAATCGGGACTACCAACTTGATTTTTCATTATATTCCTTTCAATGTTACAATACATATTTATACATGCGAAAGCATCCAATGCCATGGACCGAAAAACCTTCGCATCCAAAACCATGGACTGGAAACCATTGCGTCCAAAACCCTGTGCGAAAAATAATGCACAAAACCATAGGTAGGTCCACCCAACCTAATATAGGGTCCAAAAAAAAATAGATTGGGGTTACCTACACCCCTCAAACCCCCTGTGACTCCCCCCGCTACGCAATCAGCGTAATGAAGGGGGGGCTCCACCCCCCTTCTAACCCCCTGGTTAACTACGTGGGCTAGTTGTGGAAAGAATATAACACAACCCAACAACCAGAAAGTCCACTACAGGTTATTTGTATACATTTGCGGGAGAAAAAATATCTTGGTTGTCAAGGATACAAAGAATATGATCTCTTTCTATAACAAAAGCATAATACATAGCTGCAACATAGGCTTGAAAAGAGATGTTGTGGACGCAACTATTCCTAAGAGAGATAGGAATAAAGTAGGACAAGTATGTGATATATTGTGATAGTCATAGTGCCATTCACTTGGTGAAAAACCTATCATTTCACTCAAAAACCAAGCACTTTGACTTAAGGTACCATTGGATCCAGCATGTGTTGGAGGAAGGACAATTATCCTTGGAAAATATCAATACAGATAAGAACCTCGTTGATATGCTCACTAAGATTCTACCAAGAAATAAACATGAGTTATGTAGAGGCATGGTAGGACTCGGCGTGACTTGATTCATGATTCTTCATTTGGCTTCAAGTGGGAGAATGTTAAATAAGAATTCAAATGAAGCCATCACAACAACAATCACCTACGTGGAAAGCTACCCCGACACCAACCACCCCCTTTGACTTTCTATCTTCATTATGCATCCATGAATTTCACATGGGGAGAAATATATAACTCTTCTCCCATCTATAAATATGTAATCTTGCCTCTGCTTTTG
Organism: Pinus tabuliformis; assembly: GCA_031772625.1. Taxonomy (NCBI): domain Eukaryota; kingdom Viridiplantae; phylum Streptophyta; class Pinopsida; order Pinales; family Pinaceae; genus Pinus; species Pinus tabuliformis. The sequence goes on along the minus strand of CM062807.1, from coordinate 647,172,008 downwards.
CAATCCAAGAAAAGTCACGACCACTGTGTAACAGAAATTTGTGATTTTGTTCTCCATTGTAGTTTTTGCTCTCTTTAATGTATTTTTCCTATTTCTGTTATCTCCGATTGTGTCTGTGATTATTTTATTCTTTGTTGTGCTTATGTGATAGTTAACCTTTCAATAGGTTTAACATTGGAAATTGAGATTAAAAAAATCACACCATCAAAATTCCTTTTCAATTCTAAAATATGTTATTATAATTGAATCTTTTACTTTAAAATTTTGAAATAAATATTTTTTTTTTTTTTTCTGAAATTAATTTTATAATTTTAAGTTTTTTTTTTATTTATATTTACATAAAATATATTATATAAAAAACTAACTAATCTGAGTACCTATTTCAGATTCTGGAGGTGGGTTTGGATTATTTTAAATTTCTTATGAATGGGCGCACATGATTAAAGGATTAAATGATAGGTGAATATTCTTGGTCATATAACCTAATCAACTTCTGTGATTTCCTCGGAGGGACGGGAGGTTGTCGGAGGGTCGTCTCTCGTGCATTACAATGCAATGAATATTTATTTTGAAAACTTGTAATTAAAGCGCTTGAACTGACTAGATCGTGGCAACAATTTCGTTGTCAACCCATCCTCAATAGTTTCGTTGTAGTTTCATGTTTCTTCTTAATATGTATTTTACATTGTATTGATTTGCTTTACTAAAATGTTCGTATCGCAATGCATAAATGCATTCTCTAATCAACGATTTTGCAACTAGTGAATTGTATGTTGACAGTGTTTTGTTTTGAAATAACGGTAACCTCCACCCTTGTAATTATGGGTAACCTCCACTTCTGTATTATTTAATCAAGTTCATTTATCAATGTTGTCCCTTTTTATGTTAAATTAAAATTGTGCGGATCACAATATTAAAGCCTTACCACTAGGCATTGTATAAGAACGAACGCCAAATGAGTTACGAAGCCTACAGGAAGGAACGACCATGAGTTATTGGGATCTCGAATAGTATGGATGATTCTGGTATTCTATAATTCCTTTAGCATAGTGTATGAATTGTGATCAAGAAGATCTAGAGACCTAGAAATCCATCCAAATTCCAATCCAAATCCATATTTTATCCATCTTCTAATAAAGAACTTGTCCATAGACTTCTGTAGGAACTCACAAATCACAAAATGATGTAGAGTTGTCTGCAAGAATATAGCAATTTCAATTCTCTATATTTTACACAGCTATCAATAGTCCTACTTCAATGGGGAATATAATTGTTAAAAGGAAGCAGAACAAAGGAAGTAGGCATTTCAGAGGTAGGAAGGATAATTCCCTGAAATAATTTCGAGACCTCTCCCTTATAGACATTCCTATAATCGATCTTGCTGTCAGTGGGCCTCTTAGAGCAAGCCAGCCTGGAGAAAAGTCTTCATGACTCAAATCCTATCCATGAATATTAGGGGTCTAGGGGTGGACCCAAAATTCTTGGCCCTAAAGGATTTGTTTATCTCTTCTCAGCCTAATACTCTCCTCATTTAGGAGACAATGCATGGAAGGCTTGAAACCATATCTTATTTCAGGCATATGTTTCCCACATGGCTCATTGTTGCGACGGAGGAAAATGGTCAATCTGGGGGTCTTACTGTCCTTTGGGACCCAGTATGGATTACGGCAAAGGCATTCAGATGTTTTACTGGCATTCTGCTTCTAGCAAAATTTCGTGGCATTGCTGGTTCTATTCATATTCTGAATGTTTACGCTCCATATAAGGATCGTTTTTCTTACTGGAATCGTTTCTTATCTTCAGAGCTAATGGAAATTGATTCTTTGATAATAGTTGGTGATATGAATTGTACTTTGAGCAAAGATGAAGTTCGGGCAGAGGCCGGAAAATTGACCCTTTGGCCGCAACCATAAAAGAGGTTATTCTCTAGCATAACTTTGTTGATATATGTCCCTCTCAGATGGACCCAACTTGGTATAATGGGAGATCTGAGGCTACTTATCTAGAAAAAAGACTACACCACTTTCTTATCCATGACAATTTGTTGGATCGAATGGGAGTTCCAATCTCTATCATTATTAAGTGTTTCATCTCGGATAATATACCTATTTCCCTCCAGTGGAAAAATCAAGGTATCAGGAAGGGTTATCCCTTTAAATTGAACAGATTGTGGCTGGAGGATGCTGAATTTAACAATCTTGTTCAGGAATCGTGGCATAGTTCCTCTCCACAAGACCTATCTTCCCCTGCCCAATCCTTCCTGTGTCATCTTGGTTCCCTCAGGAAAAGTGTAAAAGATTGGGAAACCAAAAAGAGATACTCTAACAGGAAAGCTCTTGAAGATATTAAAAAGGAGCTGGATAGGATTGCTATGAGATTGACTGAGAATAACATTCCTTTTGAATTGTGTTGTCGTATAAAGGAATTGGAAAGAAGAAAGCACAACCTTCTTGCCATAGAAGAAGCTACCTAGAGATTGAAAAGCAGAGCAATTTGGTTAAAAGAGGGTGACAGGAACACAAATTTTTTTCATAGATATGCAAACAAAAGGCGTGAAACAAACGCTATATGGGAGATAAAAGATGAGGAGGGTAATTTGGTTCTTTCTCAGGAAGACATCACCAAAGAGGCAGTAAATTTTTTTCAGAAATCATACAAAAGGAATGGGGATTGTGGGATTGAGGACATTCTCTGGGGAATTGACCTATTTCCAACCATGTCTGATGAGGAACAAAATGATCATTTTTTTGATCCTGTTACTGAGGAGGAGCTCCTGATGGTCATGAAGTCTTTCAAAAAAGATAAAAGTCCGGGTCCTGATGGATGGACGATAGACTTTTTCATACATTTCTTTGATATGATAAAGGAAGACCTTCTGGGTATGGTAGAGGAAACAAGAACTATGGGCAAAATACACCATATCATCTCTTTTACTTATATTGCTCTTATACCCAAAAAGAAGGAAGCTGCCTCTTTCTTGGACTACAGACCTATCTCTCTGTGCAATACCATTTATAAAATAATATCCAAGATCATAGTAGGCAGAATTAGAGGCACATTATCCAAATTCTTGACTCAGGAACAACATGGTTTCCTTCTGGGAAGGAACATTCTAGAGGCGGTTGCAATTACTCAGGAAAGCTTGCACTCTCTTCACTCAAAAAAAATGGAGGCGGCCATTCTAAAAATAGACCTTAAGAAGGCCTATGACTGCCTTGACTGGGGTTTTCTAAGATGTCTTCTTATTAAAATCGGACTAAATTATCATTGTACAAATTGGATAATGGCTTGCGTTGAAAATGTAAATTATGTTGTTTTAATCAATGGAGTCCCATCTACTTTTTTCTTAGCTGCCAAGGGTCTGAGACAGGGGTATTCTCTTTCCCCTATTTTGTTTATTCTAGCAATGGATTCATTAAATCTTCACATCAAAAGGGCTGTCATGGAGAATAGATGTCATCCTATGATGATTAGTAGGGGAAATTTCATTTCTCATAACTTATTTGTGGATGATATCTTGATTTTTGGAATGCTCTGCCGGTTCTCCTGGAACTGTGTACATAAAATTCTGGAAAAGTTCCAAAGAGCTACAGGTCTCCTTATAAATGACAGTAAATCCTCCTTCTATCATGGGGATGTTAATATGGAAAATATTGAATATTTGGTTCAACTTTTCAATATTGAAGCGAATCCCATAAAGGATGGCATGAAATATCTTTGGTTTCATCTTAAACCAATGGGATATTCAAAAACTGACTGGTTGTGGATCTCTGAACGTTATTTAAAAAGGATAGCAGGATGGGAATATAAGTGTCTCTCCATGGCAGGAAGGGCGGTCTTAGCACAATCTGTGCTGGCTCAACTATCAGTGTATTGGGCCCATCTATTTTACTTTCTGGCGAGTGTTATCCTTTTGCTGAACAGATTGACAACAAATTTTATTTGGGGAGGAAATAAGGAGAGAAGAAAATACCATCTGTCAAAACTATCAAATCTTACTCTCCCAAAGAAGCTTGGGGGATGGGGAATCATGGACCTCCGGAAATTCGGTTTGGCTTTGCTATGCAAGTCTCTATGGAGAGGTGTTTTTGGGGACAACATATGGAGCAGATCCATAAAGAAGAAGTATATGGGAAATGGAGATATCTCTTATTGGTACAGGAAAGGGATGATAGGGTATTCTCAAGGATCAGCTATTTGGATGAGTTTTTGCAAAATAGAATCGTTTTTCCTTTAAAACCTTGCTTGGAGCTTCCAAACTGGGAAGAAGTTAATCATAGGTTTTGACCCTATAGCGGGTGGAGGAGATGATATTACTTTTTCAAGGCAGTTAATAGAGTTTTTCCATCGAAAATGGATTTTCACCTGGAACCAGGTCATTGCTGACTGGCAGGGTCCTCTCCCCACTTGGAAAAATGCCACGATTCTGGGCCTAAAAGGAATTTTAGCTCATCAGTGGACTCAGATTGTGTGGTCAATGAGAAACAAGGGTATATGTCGTTCTGAAGTAGAGGATGCCCTCATCTGGAAGGGGAATAGTGGAAAGGGGAATGTTTGTGTAAAAGACATCTACTTAACCCTTGCTAAGATCCACATATCTCAATCTGATAACATTTTCCCCTTTTCATTGTGGAAAACTAGGAGTCCCTATAAAATTATCATATTCTCTTGGCTTGTTTTTCATAATAAAAATCTAACATGGGAGAATCTGCAAAAGAGGAACTGGTCCAGTCCTGGAATCTGTTTAATATGCAAAGAAGAGGGAGAAAACAACACCCACATGTTCTTGAATTGTGTTCACACCCTCAAGCTTTGGAGGAATCTTGCATCTTTTTTTGGGTTCAATTTTGTTTCGTATCCTTCACTAAAAGAAGCTTTTGTATGGTGGAGTAATCAGAAAGCAATTTGGAGACCTCTTCCACAATTAGTCTTTTGGTCTATCTAGAAATGGAGGAATAAGGTTTTATTCCAAAACAGTAAGGAAGATTTTAAGTCTGTTTTTGAGAACATTATCGCCCTTTTCAACTCTCTTCCTCCCATGATCTCTCAGCATAAAAAGGAAAAATCAAAGGAACAAAAATCATGTCAGATGGGCTTTCCTAGAGCTTTTTTTGATGGGGCTGCTCAAAACGGTATGTGTGCCTGTGGGGTCTACATAGTCATGAAGGAAGATCAGCAGTTTGCCATCTACTGGAATGGTGGAAAAGGAACAAACAACATGGCTGAAGCAATGGCTCTATCAGGACTCCTTCATTTCAGTATCTTCCTAAATATTCAGTCTCTGCAGATCTATGGTGACTCTAAACTCATAATAGATCATGTCATTGACAAGAATTCTATAATAAATCATAAACTTACAGGATGGATGAATAGAATTGACACTTTCTGGAGAAGGAGGAAGGATTATACTATATATCATGTGGACAGATCTCAAAATACTCAAGCAGATGAATTGTCAAAGAAAGGGCTCCTTATTCAAATGGGAAAATGGAAAATGGACATAAAAATGGATGCCGAAACGTTCTAGATTCAGGATTTTTCTCTTCCGGGTACATAATTCTTCCTTGTCACATATCATCTCCCCTGGTATGTACCCTGGAACTACTTTTTTCTTCTTTCAAAATGCATAACTTTCTCCTACATGGCAGAGAATGCTCCTTAAAAGGAATTTTACCTATACAACTAATCAATCTAGTAAAGTTTTGTTTCCTTATGTATATCACACATATAGATCCTTTTTTCTCTATCTACTTTCTGTGTTTTATGCTTTCATATTAGCTTTAGGAACTATAGCAGAAATGATTTTCTTCTGTCTGCTTAGTCATGTATCTAACATTCTGTTTACATTGATGTAAATGACCTTATCAGATTTTAAAACAATCAAGTTTTTTTCGTACCGAAAAAAAATCAATAGCACTAATAATATCTATTGGTTGTCATCAACATCATTCTCATAGAAGTTAAATAATGCAAAAAAAAAACATTGTAACCTTTCAAATATGTAACAAATATATAATGTAAAACCTAAATATTTAATAACAGAAGGGAACATGTAGGTAATAAATCATATCGTATTTTGATATCACAATATATTAATATAAATCATATTATATTATGTTTTTCATTATAATAATAACATATTAAAGTTAGGGTTTATATTCTTAACATTTATTATACTCGGTTTTATAATGTTACTTAGGTTTTATATTAGGGTTTAATATTGTTACTTGGGTTTAGTATATTAACTTTAGGGTTTATAATCTTATGGTTTATAATATTAATCCTAGGGTTTCCAATATTAATTTTAGGGTTTATATTAAGGGTTTAATACATTGGGTTTTATAATGTTAATCATAGGGTTTATAATATTGCAACAGTACAAAAATCTATCCAACGTTACATTGTGATAAACATTGTCACATTGTGATAATCAATTCGACAATCATTGTGGCAATATTACATCACAATGCAATTTATTCAATGTCGCATTGAAATATTACAAAATGAAGGTTTAATGTATTAATCCTAGGGTTTATAATATTAATAATATGGTTTATAATATTAAGCTTAGGGTTTATATTCCTAGGGTTTAAGATATTAAACTTAGGGTTTATATTGTTAGTGTTTATAATATTAATGTTAGGGTTTGTAATATCAATCTTAGGGTTTAAAATATAAAACATAGGGCTTATAATATTAGTGTTTACAATATTAATCTGAGGGTTTTATATTGGGTTTTACAATGAGAGAGCATTATATAGGATTTCACATTGTGACATTACGACATTACAAAATTATGATGTTATTTTAGGGTTTAATATATTTTGAAATCTATACAATGTCACATTGTGACAAACATTGTCACAATGTGGAACCAATTTGACAATCATTCTTGCAATGTTACATTACAATGCAAGTTATTCAATGTCACATTGTGACAAGCAAAATTAGGGTTTAATTTATTAATCTTAGGGTTTAAAATATTAATCTTGTGTTTATATTACTAGGGTTTATAATATTAATCTTTTGATGATAAACATCTCTATATCGACCCTAGATGGATGTACTGATGTTGACTTTATTTTTTTACATATATTTTGAAATTATGGATGGCTGTGATTAAGCCCCAAGCGAATATGCTTCGTCTAAGTTTCATATTGATGGTTGTGGTGGTGGGAGCATGAAACGTTGCTACAGAAATTATTTATGCCTAAATATTTGATCCCTGCACCAGTCAGGTGGCAATTTCGACACCACAAATATTAACTTCATGAGAGAGCAAAATATTAAGCATTAAAATTTTAACTATCAAACTTTTAAGTATTAAAGTTTTAAGCATTAAACTTTTAAGTATTAAAATTGTTAATATTAACCATATTAAGTGTTTAAAATTTAAATTGTTAATATTAACCATATTAAGTGTTTAAAATTTAAATGTTAACGAGATAAGTTTAACTATATAACATTAAGTTTTACTTTTCCAATTTCAAATTTAAATTTTAACGTTTGAAGTTTAAATTTTAACATTTCAAATTTAACCTTATCTATATAAATTTAACATTAAGCATCTAACATTAATCATATGAAATTAAACTTTAAACATTTAAAATTTAACATGTAAAATTTAACATAAAGCGTATAAACTTAGGTTTAAAATATAAAATCTAACATAAAGTGTATTAACATAAAGCATATAAACATGGAAATTTAAAGATTAAGCATACAAAATTTAAAATTAAAATTTTAACCTGTCATATTTAACATTAAACGTATAAAATTTAAAATTAAGAATTTAGCATGTAAAATTTAACATTAAGCATTTAACATGTAAAATTTAACATTAAGCATTTAAAATAAAGCCTATAAACATAGATTTATAATATAAAATTTAACATAAAGCATATAAGGATTAAGCATAAAAACATAAAAAAAATTAAAGATTAAGCATATAAACATAAAAAATTTAAATACCATTTAAGATTAAAAATTAAAAATGTACACATATTAAGAATTCAGATTCCTCTGTGATTTCCGATGATAACTACAGTTAACAGTTCAAATATTTTCAAATGGAGAGGACAATGATGAGTTTAGACTATTAGCACAGTCACCTAGAAGCTTGCATCTCTGGTTTTGATGGATAGTTTCATATGTCATTACAAGAATAGGAATTCAGATCCTTCTGGAGACCAAGTGCAGTGAACAACAAGATTGCAGTAAACAAAGCACATTTAGGGGTCATGGTTATGGATGAAGTGAAATTCACTAATTCGGTGGAACTTCAGCTGAAGATATTGGTGCCATCTAAAGGAAGGACATCAATAATAGATCAAGGGAAGAGATCGATGCCATCACAGAATTAAGATGACAACAAGGAGGTCTCACAGAAAGAAGATTTCAATATGAAGAAAATCTCGGTGGTGATGAGTGTCTCAATAATAATAAGATCGAAGAGGAAGAGAAGACTGTCAAGAGAATTAGTGCCTTGGTCTTGGAGTAGAAAATAGGTCAAGGGTCTTGGTATTGGTATTCATCAATTGGAATCTCTATAAGAAGAATTTGTGCGGGTTTTCCTCTCAAAGAGTGAGAGTTTTTGGCCCTGGGTAACAACCTACATTCTGTGTCTCTTGTCTATTTATAACCATGCATTGGTTTTTGTTTGATGAAGAAGAAAACTAGTAATCTAAGAAGAAAAAAAGGATCCTAATCTAAATAAGTAAAAAGTATTCACAATTAGTTACTAATAAGAGAGGAATCACCTAATGCTAATGTCGTAGATTTCTCAACAAAAGCATCATCCTGGTCTATTTCCTAGGCTCAAACCGTCTTTGTCCCCGACAGGTTATGCTTATGAAAAAATATATTTCTCTCCCACAATGTTCCTACATATATTCCACTTCATGAAATTTATCTCCAGTCATGTTTTCTTCTTGTGTTCTATCTCTGCCCAATTTTGTTGAATATTGGAAAAAAAAATCTCTCTTCTTTTTTTCCATACCTCTTATTCGACATAACTAATTCCAACTATTTCCTTAACAATGAGGAGTTATGTCCCACCTTTAAACCCTTAACACATTACCAAAAAATGTAACACACCAAAATAATTTATTTTCATTAATTAAAGTAAATTTTTATAACATCAAGTCATATTTAGTCTTTCTATTTTTAACTTTTCCAACCATAATTAAACGAAAGATCCATAACTAATTATCTAGGGGTGTTACATCTCCCCTCCCTGTGAAAGGGACACTTTCCTTGGTGTTTCATATTCAATTCTTTTGTGGAGTAACATAGGAAAAGCATTCCTCATTTCGTCTTCCATTTCCCAACTGGCATCCTTAGGCCCAAAGTGCTTCCATTTCTCTTTAACTTGAGAAATGGTTTTGTTTCAAAGAGTCTTTTCCCTTAGATCTAGAACTTGTACAGGCTCAACCTGGAACTCTCCTCTTGGTTCAACCTGTGCAACATTCCAATTAATTACATGAGTAGGATCAACTATCTATTCCTTTAAAAGAAACATATGAAATACATTATGAATTCTAACATGAACTAACAGTGTCAGTTGGTAGGTCATTGGCCCAACCATGGCAAACATCTCAAATGGCCCACAAATCTAGGGATCTATTTTAGAACAACTTCCCAACTTCAAGGAACATTTATTTGGTCGTAATTTCAAATAAATATGCTTCACTACTTGAAACTCTTTAGGGATTCTTTTCAAATCAATATACCATCTATATCTATCATGTGCCTCTTTTAAGTTTTGTCTAATTTTACTTACCATTCACTCCATCTAATGTAATAAGTTTGGTCCCATTACCAATCTATCCTCAAGTTGTCTCCAACTAAAAGGATATGACACTTCCTCTCCTACAAAGCCTCAAAGGGGTTCATTTTTAATAACACCTGATAACCATTGTTGTAAGTGAACTCTACCAAGTGTAAATAGTCATCCCATTGTGTAGGTTGGTTAATGACGTACATGCATAGCATGTCTTTAAGAACCTGATTAACTCTTTTTGTCTACCCGTCAATCTGTGGATGGTATGCAGTGCTACAGTTTAGCTGCGTACCCACCTCAGTAAACAGTGACCTCCAAAAATTTGAGGTAAACCTAGGATCTTTGTCTTATATAACTGTTTTAGGTACAACATGAAGCCTAAAAATTTCCTTCATGAATATTTTAGCCACCTGTGCAGCTTTATACATGGATTGTACTAGGGGAAAATGAGCGGCCTTGGTTAGCTTATCAAGTACCACCATAATGGAATCATGTCGTTTACATGTCCAGGGCAACCCGGTAATAAAATATAGGAATATCACTACCTACTACCACTCTGGTATAGGTAAGGGGTTCAACAGTCTAGGAGTGCGTTGATGTTATGTTTTCACCTACTGACATTCTCGCACCTAGCCAAATATTTAATAAATTCCTTCTTCATCACAGGACAAAAGAATTATTTTTTAAGGGCTATAATCATGTTTTTATAGGGCTATGTTCATTCATTATCAATCATTTGATTTTTCCTAATCTAGAATATAAAATCTGTTTTTATATGTTAACAACATGTTTTTAATGATTTTGTGATCAATCCTTTTATATTTATTAGATTTACTTTTCATATCTTCACATATCTTACTGTAATTATGATTTTTTAATACTACTTCCTTAATCATCTCTAAGAGTCTTATCTCATCTTAACTCACTATTATCCCATACACTTGCTTCAAAATTCAAATTAATGCATCTACTACCTTTTTTTCTTTCCCATGTATGTGTCTAATTTCAAATCCATATACACTTAGGAAGGAGATCCTCCTAGAATTCCTTGCATTCACATCAGGTTGACTAAAAAATTATTTTAGACTTACATAGTTGGTAATCAAGGTTAACTTCCCACCAATTAAATAATGGCTCCACATTTTTAGAGCATCAATTACAACTTCTAATTCCAAGTCATAAACTACATAATATTTATCATGTTACTTTAATTTACTTGTCTCATAGGAAACTACATGCCCCTGCTACATAGGCATACCTCCTATACCTTCCAACCATGCGTTTGTACACACTTCAAAATATTTATTCATATCTAAAATTTTGAGAATTAAGACAGTAATAAGTAGATGTTTCAACCTCTCGAAGCTTTCTTGACATTGTGTTGTCCATTCAAATTTCACCACTTTCTTTTAAAAGGAGGTTATATGATATTCTAGATTGGAAAATACCTCTATAAACCTACAATAGTAATAAGTAAATCCCATAAATTATCTTATATGTTATGCAACCAGATCAGAAAATAGAAGAAAAGATATATAAACAACTTGAAAATTAGTCTCTTTGAGGGGGGAACCTTCTTTACATCACATAAATGAACAATTATTGGATTATATAAATGACAATACCTCCTTGGTATACATATGATTCTAAGGGGTCATAATATAATCAAGGCCTAAATAACAATAATAGTGTAAGGGAACAATAATAACAATAAAGGTATTACACTAACAATAATAATAAGGGGTATACACTAGTATTATATGGACCTAACATGTCCCTCTCCTTCAAAAAACGTGTTGAGGAACGCTTGAGTAATTCTATAGGATTATGTATAAAATTTTCATCCTCCCATGTGGATTATTTAGCGGGAAAGTTCTTCCACTTAATAAGATACTCTCAAATTGATCGATTTTATAGCTGTTGGGTTCTTGTTTCCATGACTAATTCAGGTTCCAGCATGATTTTTCCTTCCTTGTCAAGCTCTAAAAATATTGTTCAATCTGAGATCTTGTCACCAATAACCTTCATTAAGCATGAAACATGGAAAACTGGGTGTACTCGGGAAGATGTAGGCAGCTCCAATTTGTATGCCACAGTACCAATATTTTGCAGCACCTTGTAAAGACCATAGTACTTGGGTGATAATTTATTATCCTTCTTAGCTTTCTTGATGGACTTTTTTTGCATGGTTGTAGCCGTAAGAATACCCAGTCTCCTACATAAAAAATTATTTCATGGTGATGTTGATATGCCTATTGTTTCATTCAATTTTGTGCCAGAGTGAGTTTATCATTTAAGAGTTGGAGAACTTATTTTTCATGCTCAGTGTGATCTTCCACTACATGAACCTTATAATTTTCTCTTAAATTTGATGTGATGGATGGTGGATGATATCCATAAAGTGCCATAAATGGGGTCATTTTTGTTGTAGTATGGAAGGAAGTGTTATAGTACCATTCATCTAGAGGTAACCAGTTCACCCATTGTGTTTGTTTATTAGATATAAAGAAACAAAGATATCCTTCCAAACATTTGTTCAATATCTCAGTTTTCCTATCATATTGAATATGATAAGATTATCTATGAGCTAATTGAGTACCAACACAAGAATATAATTTCATCCAAAAATTTCTAGTGAAAATGGGATCTCTATCACTTACAGTAATCTTTGTGTTTCTATGTATCTTTTGAATTGTTTTCATAAATGAAATAACAACTGTACTAGATTTAAAAGGATGAGATTATACAAAAAAGTTTGCATACTTGGTAAGTCTATCAAATACCACCATGATGAATATTTCCTTTAGACTTGGGTAAACCTATGATAAAATTCATTGAGACCTCCTACCAATGCTGACTTGGAATGGCTAAAGGTTGTAACATACTTGGGTTCTTAATTGTCTCAAATTTATTTTGTTAGAAAACCAAACATTATTCCACAAACTTTTGAATATCACATTTAAGGTCATCACAAAAGAATTCCTTCTTGATCATGTCGTATGTTTGTAAAAATCCCGAGTGCCCTCCTAAAGAAGAGGTGTGCAATTCCAAAATAATCTTTTGTTTGAGTTGGGAATTATTACATAGATATAAGCAATCTTTGTACCATAATGAGTCATTTTTCCAATTAAATGCATCATATGTATCAAGATCTTGTTGTAATTTTTGAATGGGTGTCCACACCTCTTTGTCATTCTTTCATTCCTCCGAGTAGCAAAAACATATCTAACATCATCCATAACATCAAACCCTCACTCCAAAATATAAGTTTTTCATAATGCAATCAACAGTGTAAGAGACAATTTCTATCTTCCAAATGTTGTAGCAACACCTTCAAGACAAATGTGAGATTCACAAACTTGGAGCTACACCAAGCTCTCCATCTCTACCAACAATCTCTACTACAATTCTCTACATCTTTGGTCTGCAATATGAAGTTGTGCATTAACACTCTACTTCAACAATTCGATATCCTCATTCTGTAGTCATTCACACTCATACATTGAAGAAATACTTCTCACAACTTGGTCTGATACATTCCTCTTATATGCAACCTTGTCTCACTCACTCAATCACTGATCCAACCATCACTCATCTCCAAAGTGAATATAAAACATACAGGGCAAATTATACTTTTGGACTGGGATAAAGAGTGCACAAAGTTTACGAAATCAAACCACTATCATGACTTCTTCTAAACTTAAGGTGTTCACATCACTGGAGGACTTTTTCAAACCATTCCCAACCTTTTTCAATTAGTATAGAATCTTCCATGAATTTTGAATTCGAAATACATCCAATGCACACGAGGAATCCAAAGGAAAAACCCTGCAAAACAGAGTAACACTCCTTGTGCTTTGTTGAACTGCGTTATAACTCCCTTCTCGAAGTCATTGCCAACATTAGTAACACTCTTTGAATCACTACTAGCCTATGTTACCCCTCATTAGGTCTCCTTCCTCAAGGTATTTTCTAGCCAAACTTTAAGAGGTTATCTAGGAAATATTAATCTTCTCCCACAAACAATTTCTTATCATGACAGGATTAGCCCCTAAAAAAGGTATCAAACCTATAAACCTCATTACCTACAAAAAATGACCTCCATCTAGTAGTACAACTCTTCCACAGCTTTTCCATCATCTCTAACATCTGTAGGACCTCCTACACCTATGAAACTTCCCCCGGACCTCTGCATAACTTTGTAGCATATGTAGATCCTCATCATCATGCCATCACACCATTGTTACAAGTCATCCTCCAGTTACTGCACTAGGTCATGAACAAGAACATAAACACCACTAGCACAGGAGGAACCATCAACCACATACTGCCTTCATCTAACCATAAAGGTTGACACATAGGGTTGAAATCAATACATGTTAGAGAATTATATATTACAGAGCAATGAAACACATAAAATATATTGCAGAAACATAAACACATAAAACAAGAGAGACACATATATATGTGGTTCACCCAATTTGGGTTACGTCCATGGAGAAATAGCCAGTCCTTCCTTTTATATTATCTAACAAACTAAAGAGATACAACCTACAACAAATCCATTGTAATTCCCTCTCCCCTCTCACACAATCTCCTCTCTCTTTCTCACTCAGAATACAGATCTACATAGACGCAATACAATTCCCTCATATATAGAGAGGCTTTGCCTTATAGGGAAAAAAACCATAAATTAAACATAACTTTTACTATCAGATCTCTGCCTAATGAACATCCCAGATTGACTACAAAATTACAACTTTTTACAAGGCAATTTTACATCTATTTTTAGCTTCGGGGGCACTGCCCCCGATCCCTCACCACAGGGGGGCTCCCAAAGATGGTAGCTGCCCCCCTAGACCCCCCTTGCAGTGTACATTTTACTTACAAACTGGGGTCCAATGTGGCGATACCTCTAAATAAAGAAGATAATTAAGCTCCACACCCAATAATACCAACATAACCATCTCAATTTCAACATGACTAGCTACAACCATACTACAAGGATGTCATCAATACAACAAATGTTCTTCATAGGGATGACATCAGTTCCCACATCAACTAGATGCCATCATGAAACTAATTCCAACATCAGTAAGCTGCAACCATGAACACCATAATAACAACATGCCTCACTCCCCCGTTCTCTCCACTCTCTCCCCCTCTTACTCACACTCTCTCTCCCTTCTCCCTGTCTCCCTTTCTTCCTCTCTCCCTCTCTTGCCTCACTCTTTCCTCTCTCCCTCTCAGTCCCACTCTCTTTCCCTTCCCCCCTCTCTCCCCTCTCTCCCCCTCTCTCACTTTCTTCCTCCCTCCCTCTCTCCCCTCACTCTCCTTTATCACTCCCTCTCTCACTCTCTCTCCCTCTATTCCTCTCTTCCCTTAACACTAACTCACTCTCCCCCTCCCTACACTCTCTCTCCCCTCTCACTCTCTACCTCTCTCTCTCCCTCTTTCTCTCTAGCTCTCCTCATCTCTCATATTCTCTCCTTATTTATACTTCTCCCTATCTCCATATCACTCCCTCTCCCTTTCCCTCTCTCTCTCCCTTTGGCTCACCTCTCACTCTGTCTCTCCCTCTCTCTCTCACCTCTCTCAGTCCCTTTCTCTCTCTTTTTCCAGCTCTACCCCCTCTTTCTCCTGTCTCTTTTCCCCCTCTCGCTATACCCGCATCTCTATCTCTTCCTTCCTCCATCCCTCCCTCTCTCTCCCTCCCTCCATCTCTCTGTCTCTCTCCCCTATCCCATACTTGTCTCTCTCTCCCACCTCTTGTTCCCTCTCTCTCTCTCTACATATCTCCCCTACTCTCTCTATCTCTCCCCCAACTCAGTGACTCCCTCTCACTCTCTCTCCTCCACTCACTCTCTCTGTCATGATCCTTCTCTCTCTCTTCTAATATGTCTCCCCCACTCATCCTCTCTCTCTCACGCTCCTTCCTCTCTCTTTTGATCTATCTCCCCCACTCAGCCTCT